>JAPTHN010000008.1:31663576-32863576 GCA_026936325.1 Platynereis dumerilii
TGGGGACTTTGCGGAATTGAAATAAACAACTGCCTCTGCTACTGTGAAATAAATAATTTCCTGCTGAGGAAAACTCAAAGTCCCCCCCCCCACCTTGAAATTAGATGGTCGCCCCCTATATATCTATCTTGTCCAGCAAATTTAATTATCAATTTTTTTAATCACACCGAGCACCGACATGAGTCACTCTAAATGCCAACATTGCATCACAAACAATTTATGTGGATGGCATGGATGTCTCCAATGCAAAAAAGGAAGTTGTGACAAAATTGTTACAAAATCGTGACAAAATCAATCTTTCCAGTTTTACAACTCACGACAAGTAAACAGTGAAACTGTTTTATGGCATCTTTAATTACCCCTGACAAATCACAATGTGATCTTATCACAAAAAACCTCTTTCAAGATAACTTGAATGGAATAAACAAGATCCTAAATCAAAATCAAGGTCCAAATGCTTAGTTGCTTAGTTACGGGGCAACTATCAGATATATATGGGGTGAGCATGTATATCAATTTTTTAAATAAGTATTTTTGTGTTGATTATCGGTTATTTAGAAAAAACAATTTCTTCGAATACTTGTTGGAACGGATCGTTCCTTTGGTGTGGAATATTTTGGACTTCACATCCTCAAAATGAATTATTCCATCTGGCGTTTTCATGAAATAAAATAATTTTTATTGATTGATGTTTTTTCGATGCACTCCTGTTCATTTTTTTGGAGACGCGATATATCCCTTTAAAAATAAAAACTCATCCCATGATTGCCAAATTAAAATTGATAGTTAATTGCTACATGATAATCTGATAATGATAACGGAGGTCTCTCCATGGTTCTGAAACATAATTAAAACTTTGAGAAGTCCTCCTAGGCCCTAGTTTATATTTACCCAGATAGCTAGGATACCCGGGCCAGGTAGTAATATTTCAATTCTGCTGTATTCACAATTTTTAAAATAATAATCATACGATAAATTGAACAATTACCAATAAAATGTTATTGAAATCAATTATAGCCCTTGTCATATTTACGTGGAATCTCAAGTTTTTTTCTATGCTGTTGAACTGTGATGTCAGAGATGATTCTATTCTAGCATTGCAATATATGTAAATTAACTACAAGCTGTGATGTCATTTCAAAATAGGTCAGATTCCCCAGCTTCTAACCAATGCGAATCCACCAAACTGAGCATCACAGTTTCAACTCAGTGTCAGAGTTAAAATTTGGTCTGGGAAAAACCCATGCAAGTTCGACATCACAGCCTCTCAGCCAATGGGCTGCCAGAACAAATATACATAACATAAGCCATGTGTTTACAAACAAATTGTCAAAGCCTTCTGTTTACACCAACTTCCATCAAAGTTTAAAGTTGTAAGTTAGCAAGTTTGTAGATTAATCAAACAACTCCGTGGGGATTATAACAGTTGTCTACTGTGAATGCTCACAAAGCTGCCATTTGGTAGGATTAGACTGGTAATTGCTGTGATAAATCATTGGGATCAAAAATGTAATGCTTCCTTCAATATATCAATGTTTGAACTGTGATGACGTAGTTTACGGTCAGCCCATTGGCTATCAAGCTGTGATGACGTAGTTGTAGGGGCTATCCCTGATAAATCTCTTACTCTGACACTGTGTTGAAACTGTGACGCTTAGTTCAGGAGGATCAACATTGGCTAGAAGCTGGAAAATCTGACCCAGTTTGAAATGACATCACAGCTTGTAGTTAATTTACATATATTGCAATGCTAGAATAGAATCATCTCTGACATCACAGTTCAACAGCATAGAAAAAAAAATTGAGATTCCACGTAAGTATGACAAGGACTGTAATATAATTCTCAAGTGTGGATCTATACTTCAAATGTCAAACTATTTCGATAATCTTGTAATCCACTTCAATGTTAAATGTGCCAGTATAATTCTACCAAATGATCTGCAAACGTTATTTAAAATTACAGGAACTGAAAAATTGCTTTGGTAACACAAAAGGAACCATGCGTGCCTGCTGACATCAGCATGACGTCAATTAAACATAAGGTGACGTCAGATGTCAACTGGGAAAGTGCCCAATGGGCACATCAACATTGACAACGTTGTGACAATGTAGCAATGTTTGTGTAAATTAGGCAGAATTGTATGGTAGAAATGAAATTAATATCACAACGTTATTAATGTTGAAGATATGACGCCTATATGCGATGGTGGCAATGTTTCACAATGTTGGGAAAGAACACAACATTGTGGAAAAAAAAATTCTGCCAGACATTTCTTTGTAACCAACTGACGGGCCCTCAACAGTTAGCAACATCAGGTTTATGTTGTGTACCCCATGGGTTTGCACTGATCAAATAAGATAATAAGAAAATGTATTGTGTGTTGACGATTCCATTATTTTCGCCCATTCAATGTTTAATTTTTGTGTGACCCTTTTGTTTCAGAGTTTTACTGTAGGATGTCATGTAGGCCTGCCAAACTTGACAGAGTTAGAAAATCTTTAATGTCATGGCCGAAGCACCCAGCCCACGAATCACAAAAAAGATAAACGACACACAAGTGAAACACATATATACTAAATATCTTTCACAATTTCAACTCAATACAGAAAACAATTCCACTCACCTTATTGCTCAATCAGGAAATGCTCTTGTTGTTGACTGTTTCGATTCTTCTGAATCTGTGTGTTCAGGCAAAGTAGGTCTTCTTATCAAGAGATATCAAGCGACAGCCAGTTCTAGTCATATCAAAGGTTTCTGATAAAAGATCTATCGATGTCAATGAAAAGTGATTGAAAATCGTAATATAAAAAATACTTTCTGTTGCGGAAGACTAATCTCTTTTATTAAATTAATTTTCCAGTTCTCAGTGGTGCATGGATTGAGACAGGGTCATCTACAGGGGGCCCGAGCGTTTTTCAGCATTCATGGTCCTGTCACTGCATTTTTTCTTTAAAATTCTATATGTCATGTCAGTGGTGAATCCGCCATTGATTCTAGTGAAAGCTTGATAAGAACTTTATAGAGTCCAACATTAGGGTGGTCCAAAAACACTTTCTGCGAAAATTCTATGATTTGAATATCTTTCATTCTCATCTTATGGCCTGGTGCACCTTGTGACTTTTTTTAAAGCCAAAAATCGTAGATTTCTACGCTTTCCCAATATCAAGTTGAGAGCAGTTATAAGTATCGATATCGATTTGTCACATTGTTATGTGTTTGCCTTTCAGTTTCAGCCAAATCGGATGATTTGCTCTCAAGATATTACACAAAACGGTCAGGAAAATGCGCTTAAAATGGACAATTTTAGCGTGACAGACCCAAAAACAACTTTTTATAATGAAGAAAACAAAAATAATGCCCTCATTTTTCATCAATGTTGTATGTTATATCATTCAATCAGTACATCTATTTGGAGGCAGAGGTATTTTGGTAATTTGATACTCGGAAATAAGCATGGAAACAAAGACTTTGCAGAATGACACAAATGAAGCCAAAATTCAACTTTTTGGAAGTGTTGTCATTGTTGGCTTGTAAGTGAATTAAAAAAGACACTATATAGGGCCGATTTCACCAAAATAGTTAAGACCAGGCTTAAAGTTAAACCTGGTATTAAGTATTTTGCTTACTAGGAGGTGCTCTAAGACTTAGACCTGGCTTAACTTTGTTGGTGAAATCGGGCCTATTAGGCCCGTTTTCACCAACATGGTATTGAGAGTTATGCCAGGTCTTAGCTAAGACCTGGTCTGGCTAAGCCAATCACTCAAGCGGAGCAGCATCAAGGAACATTTACTGAGTGAAAGTCTGCACATAGTATTTAAACAACTCAACTGCTACAAACACAATTAATCTCTGAAGTTCCCAAACATGGCCACATGACAAGTTAAGAGAAAAAGAGGGGTGGGCTTGGAAATTTATAAAAAAGAAAATTAATTAGTTGTCTGTCCAGTGTTGGTGACAGAAATGCATTTTTCTTTAGCCCCCTCCCCTCCAACAATAAATTAATACAAATCAGCTGGTCATGCATTTTTGCAAAATCCCTTTGAATATCTAATGATAAGGGTCCTCAAAATCTGATGTATCCAGAAAGGCTGACGTGCCTGCGATTTTTTGCTACTGGCAGTTACCAACAAGTCGTTGGTGACTTGAGTGGTATTAGTGTCGCCTCAGTTTCAAGGATTGTGAAGCGCGTTAGTCATGCAGTTGCTTCATTAAAACCCATATATGTACGAATGCCCAGTGGACCAGTCA
This sequence comes from Platynereis dumerilii, assembly GCA_026936325.1. Lineage (NCBI taxonomy): Eukaryota > Metazoa > Annelida > Polychaeta > Phyllodocida > Nereididae > Platynereis > Platynereis dumerilii. Next base: position 31,667,826 of record JAPTHN010000008.1, read on the forward strand.
CACGGAAGGCTAAATTGGAATTTTCCGAAATCGCCCGATTTCCGGGGGGTTATAGGACGCATAGATTGCACCCACGTCCGAATTTCCTGCCCTTCGAAAGTACCCCTGTGCTAAGACCAACAACAAGTGCAGAGGTTTTGTACAACTCAGCACAGAAGAATTGCCTCTTTTTGGTGTCATGACTATCATAGGCAAATGCTATAAAAACATAGTTTCATACATGAAATACTTTTAAATCGTTTGCTTAATGCTGTATGGCTAGTATATTTGCAACAGTTACTTCAACAAGTATATTTTCTAGGTAAGTGTGTGTTCTTGGTTTGCAAACTTTATATCTCATGATGTGACATATCTTTCTTGAAAAAATCTTTGGTGACTTAAATTAGAGAAACATGCGAATATAATAGACAAAGGCCTAAAATACTGATTTTTCATGCCATCTCATAAGAAACATATGTTCTGTTTTCATTGGCCTAATCACTTTTTGACACCAAATCAGTTTGAGATGGCTGATCCTTGAGTTTGGTGACAATGTGTATGATTCACTGAACCTTGACAGGTTCACATGCTTAGCACACTCTTGGTGAAATGGACTTAGTTATACCAGGTTTAAAGGAGTTAACACCAGGCTTAACTCTAAATACCATGTTGGTGAAAACGGGCCTTAGAGACCCAATTCTGTGTATGAACGCTGCTTAGCTATTGCTTTTAATAAAATAATGCTTGCTCACCACCTCTAATTAACTTAATATCTTATAAATGCAACTTTATAACACCATATTTGAGTGTCCCAACCACAACGGTCGAAACTATAAGATGAATTCTCAGCCCTATAATTAACCTTAAACCAGTGTATAAATTTGGCCATAGTCCATTAATCAAAAATAAGTTATTTTGGAGTTCTAACAGTAAAAAATAGACCAATGGCTGGTTTTTAAGTTAGAACCGTTTAATTCAGGTTCTTATCTCTTGAATAGAACCGTCAGTTTCTCAGAGATGAATGAAGATATCACTACAAAATTTGGTACATTAAAATTTAAGTTCTCCACCATAAAGCAATGTTAAAATTAACCCCTTCGAACAACTTTTTTAAAAACCAAATATCACGTCTTAGGTGCACCAGGCCTTATACATATAGGAGGTATTGTTAAAAATGTTCAGCAAAATTGATTAATATTTGGAGGTTGCACAAAGCAGTTGAAGTTTAAGATGTGATTGCCCATCAGCAAACCTCAAAATCATCAGCAGTTGCAAATCTTGCCATTATGGCAAATTGTTTTGATCAAATGACCTTTTTTAAGTCCGTCCAGGATGCCCAATCGATCCTGACCTGACATTCCTTTTACATAGGATAATTTTGAATCATTTTTTCCTTAAAAACAGGCACATATTTCACTGACTATGAATAATCAATTGCTTGAAAAGTAATTCAGTTTGCACTGCATCCCAGGAATAGTGATGTCTGTGGTTTTTTTAAAGTTATTTCAGGTTGTGACTGACCTTGACTTAAACCGTTGTTCTCAGCCAGGTTTTTCACTGACCTTCTACTGATGTCATACTTTAAGTCAAATCTATGCCCGTCTGAATGTAACCATTTTACTTTGCATTCTAAGCAGATTTTGATGCCCACTGTAACGTAATTTGAACATCAAATCCGACTTCAGAATGATGTCGTATTGATATCACAATGCCTGCTGCGACAAAAAAATGGATTGTTGTGAGTCCTGTGACCCTTTTGCCAACAGTGATGTCAGATTAACAAATAACTCAAGGTGGCACTGATGGTAGAAGCACATTCTGGACTGCCCCCTGGTGACTTGCACGTGAAGCTTAATTGGGAAGAGCGGCTCATGAGCCTTTCACACAGGTAAGCCAGCCAAACTTTTGTTGATTTTTGGAGACTAGGCCAGTTTTCTGTCAACTAGTGACCCAAGTTGTGGGGACGTCTATAATGGTTCCAACCAATATAAATTTAATTTTGATGAGGTGATTTTGGGCTTTGCGTCCTGACAGTTCTGTATCTATGCATCAGCACAATAGGGGAGAGTCGGTGCAAAGTCACAGGGGTAAAAAGTCACAGGCCTTTTTGACCAACTTGCAGTGACCTAATTCTTAAGTCACGACAAGTGAACAGTAAATCATAATTTGGGACACTTTTATGAGAAGAAGGTCTGCAGGGAATATCAAAATTATACTCATTGTGCAAAGTGGGTTTTTACCCACCTCATGCATTTTTGGTGTCCCAAACAGGTTTTATTGATTCTGAACTTTCTCTATTAATGTCTGGTCACTGTGACATAGGAATTTGTGCTACTGTTTCAAGGTCTTTTGGATAATAGTCTTTCATGCTGTTAACCCATTTATGGCCATTTGGTCACCAAGTTGCCATGATCATGTGTTGAATTTAAAAAACAGCTGAGGGGTGAAATGTCACACTGCAACATTTTACCCCAGCACTGTGATATTTTACCATAGGTTACCGGGAAGTCAGTATTCCGTGCTAAGGAAAGTAAAATATTCCACACTAAAAGCTTTTAGCTTACAATCTTATCATCATTCATCATCAATAATACTGATGAGAGAGCATTGCAGCAACATTTCATTTCGCAAACTTTGGCAATTTCTGATGCCGGCTTTGCTGATGGTGCATTGTCATTGCATGCCAATAGCTTTGGAAGGCTCACTATAAACTTCATGCACAAGGATGACTATCAATTCTAGGTCTGCATATTACCTCGTATAGCCTTGTATGTTAACAACAATTGCATGTGACTTGTTACCCCATGGTTGTGACTTCTTGACCCTGACATGGGGTAAAAAGTCACATCGGACTTTGCCTTAAATAATTGTGAACTGACTAAAGCCTTTTTACAGCACAGCAGCTATCATGCGATACAACTATAGTCAACTAAATACTGCATAATTGGGCCAAAGATCATTAAGATCTAACAAATACCTACTCTGTTCTGGGGCTTTTTCTGAATTTTGTGACTTCTGACCCCCGCCTCCCCTAGTCCCATGAATTAGTGGTCCATCATTTGGTCAATGGGAATTTCTGCCTGAAATTTGCAGATATTTGTCCAAATTCTATGTCAGTTTTAAAGGATGCGAGATTTTTAGGGGGCAGCTGTACCCCCCTCCCGGGCCCCCCTCCCCGGGCCCCCTCCCCGGGCCCCCTCCCCGGGCCCCCCTCCCCGGGCCCCCCTCCCCGGGCCCCCCTCCCCGGGCCCCCCTCCCCGGGCCCCCCTCCCCGGGCCCCCCTCCCCGGGCCCCCCTCCCCGGGCCCCCCTCCCCGGGCCCCCCTCCCCGGGCCCCCCTCCCCGGGCCCCCCTCCCCGGGCCCCCCTCCCCGGGCCCCCCTCCCCGGACCCCCTGGTTCCTCTGCTTATTATCTTGACATTTCAGACAGTCTTACTCCTCAACCCTGCATGCCAATAATCTGTGACAACTCCACTTTTTTAAATAAACGGTTCAACAAAAGTAAGTCGGCCTTTGGATAAACTTGAATATCTCAAAGATTCCATGGCTGATTTTTATGACATTTGGCTGAATTATATCCCCGCATATCAACCCAACATGTATGTATTTATAGCTTAGTGGCGTTATTTCTGGCTGAGCCAGCGGCCTTCGAGTGAGGCTACCCCTGTTTTCGAAAATCCCTGGCTTGTCCAATGGATATGAACAATTTCACCATGCAAGGGAGCCACCAGCTGGATAAACTTCATCATACATGTGTCTGGAGAAAATTTGTTTCTCAATCGTATTTAGAAAACAATGAAGGGCTTCTGTTGTAACAGTTTGACAGTTTAGGTTCCTTGAATGTAATAACAATTTGAGTGGTGTTTCAACACCTTTTGGCACCAACAAAAATTAAGCAATAAAGCTACAAATACACTTGCATACTGTAAATATACAAGCCTACAAACTTACGTTTTCGTAATGGGGACTTATATTTGTTGAATTTTTAGTAAGTGTGTGCACAGTGCACTGCACATATTGACCTGTTTTTATTGTTTTTGCTTTCAAACATGATAACTTGAGAATTGCTTCTAAAATGAACCAAATATAATTATAATACTATCTATGTTATGTGGCCCAAATTGATTGTTTCGTGGCCACTTAAACAGACCAGTGCAAGACTCTCTGGTGCATCCTGCAGAACCCAATTACTGAAATAGCACCCCAGCCCAGTACGCCATCTGCAGGAGACTTGTCTAATAACATTGAAAAAAAAACTAAAGAGTAAAAATAAAGCTTGCTGGTGGATAATGGAATGGCGAGAGATTTAGGGGATCGAAGAACACTGTTATAGATGATGTCATTTTTGTAGATTGAATGTGATTTTTTTCCAGGACATCTTATCCTACTGGGAAAAGTGATGCATAATAATTTTTTATATCACTTTTCCCTATGGCATAATCAATCTGTAATGTTGATCTATGATGTTGAAAAATGGTGTCTATATTGATGCCATTGCCATGTGTGTTAGGTTGCAATTTAAATCATCAACTTTTCAGGTCTTCTAAAAAAAGGTTCCAAATAATTCCCAGCCTCTAAAATGACTCATAATATAATTAAAACGTAAATTTAATGTTTGAGAAACATATATTTGCATGTCTATTCAATGGCCAATTTTGCCATTTTGAAAGTCCTGGCTTGTGTTTGAACATTCAAGTTATTCATTCTGATCAAGAGTATATGTTGGAGACACCGTGCAGTTTCAATCACCTTTTCTCTCATTACATTGCTGTGCCCTCCACAGTCGACATGCCCAAAAATAGCCTACCCAAAGTGCATAAATACAGGATGCAAAGCTACAGTCATCCATACATCATGAAATTATTTGAGTTGAACTGTACTGGTTGGAAATGATGAACGAGAAATGAACATGATTGATAATAATCTAAGGAGAAAAAATGGGGGAGATGATATCAGGTTGTCAGTCTGTTTCCAATAGTTGAACATTGTGAAGTGATTTCATGTGTGTTGCAAAGAAATGTTTAGCAACTGAATTTCGGTTGGATTCCGGCCGACATTGTTTTCCGGTCGACTCGAACCAATAAATTACCTTTACTGATGAATTAGCTTGATCGTTGTTAGAGAACTTATTCTTTCCATTTTTTGGTCATCTTAGATTGAGGAAGATTAATATTTCTGTGAGAATGCTTTGATTCGGTTGAATTTTGTCCGGTAAAAGACAATTTTTGACACAGTTTACTATAATTAACTGAGAAATTTTTTTGGATTGATTGAGAAGTTGAAACTTTAAACTAGCATAGAATAGATGTTACTGCATTCAATAAAAAAATAATTATGATTCTAGCTGCATTAGATCTCATTTAAATAGCAAATTACTGGCTGCCATGCTGTTAAAAAAAAGAGAACAGAAAATGGTAACGTCACAACTGTTTCAGGGCCTGCAGCAGTTGTGACGCTATGTTGCTAGGCAACCAGGCTGCTCAGAAGTATGTGCAGTGTACCACGCTTGAGTCACCTTAAGTCAAATCTATGCCCGTCTGAATGTAACAATTTTACATTGCATTCTCAGCAGATTTTGATGCTCACTGTAACGTAATTTGAACATCAAATCCGACTTCAGAATGATGTCGTATTGACATCACAATGCCTGCTGCGACAAAAAAATGGATTGTTGTGAGTCCTGTGACCCTTTTGCCAACAGTGATGTCAGATTAACAAATAACTCAAGGTGGCACTGATGGTAGAAGCACATTCTGGACTGCCCCCTGGTGACTTGCACGTGAAGCTTAATTGGGAAGAGCGGCTCATGAGCCTTTCACACAGGCAAGCCAGCCAAACTTTTATTGATTTTTGGATACAAGGCAGCTTTCTGTCAACTAGTGCCTAAGTTGTGGGTCGAACCAATATAAATTTAATCTTGATGGGGTGATTGGTGCTTTGCGTCCTGATAGTTCTGTATCTATGCATCAGTACAATAGGGGAGAGTCGGTGAAAAGTCACAGGGGTAAAAAGTCACAGGCCTTTTTGACCAACTTGCAGTGACCTAATTCTTAAGTCACGACAAGTGAACAGTGAATCATAATTTGGGACACTTTTATGAGAAGAAGGTCTGCAGGGAATATCAAAATTATACTCATTGCGCAAAGTGGGTTTTTACCCACCTCATGCATTTTTGGTGTCCCAAACAGGTTTTATTGATTCTGAACTTTGTCTATTTTTAAAATGTCTGGTCACTGTGACATAGGAATTTGTACTACTGTTTCAAGGTCTTTTGGATAATAGTCTTTCATGGTGTGAACCCATTTATGGCCATTTGGTCACCAAGTTGCCATGATCATGTGTTGAATTTAAAAAACAGCTGAGGGGTGAAATGTCACACTGCAACATTTTACCCCAGCACTGTGTTATTTTACCAAAGGGTACTGGGAAGTCAGCATTCTGCCCTAAGGAAAGTAAAATATTCCACACTAGAAGCTTTTAGCTTACAATCTTATCATCATTCATCATCAATAATACTGATGAGAGAGCATTGCAGCAAAATTTCATTTCGCAAACTTTGGCAATTTCTGATGCCGGCTTTGCTGATGGTGCATTGTCATTGCATGCCGATAGCTTTGGAAGGATCACTATAAACTTTATGCACAAGGATGACTATCAAGTCTAGGTCTGCATATTACCTCATATAGCCTTGTATGTTAACAACAATTGCATGTGACTTGTTACCCCATGGTTGTGACTTCTTGACCCTGACTTGGGGTAAAAAGTCACATCTGACTTTGCCTTAAATAATTGTGAACTGACTAAAGCCTTTTTACAGCACAGCAGCTATCATGCGATACAACTATAGTCAACTAAATACTACATAATTGGGCCAAAGGTCATTAAGATCTAACAAATACCTACTCTGTTCTGGGGCTTTTTCTGAATTGTGTGACTTCTGACCCCCGCCTCCCCTAATCCCATGAATTAGTGGTCCATCATTTGGTCAATGGGAATTTCTGCCTGAAATTTGCAGATATTTGTCCAAATTCTATGTCAGTTTTAAAGGATGCGAGATTTTTAGGGGGCAGCTGTACCCCCCTCCCGGGCCCCCTGGTTCCTCTGTTTATTATCTTGACACTTCCGACAGTCTTACTCCTCAACCCTGCATGCCAATAATCTGTGACAACTCCACTTTTTTAAATAAACGGTTCAACAAAAGTAAGTCCGCCTTTGGATAAACTTGAATATCTCAAAGATTCCATCGCTGATTTTTATGACATTTGGCTGAATTATATCCCCGCATATCAACCCAACATGTATGTATTTATAGCTTAGTGGCGTTATTTCTGGCTGAGCCAGCGGCCTTCGAGTGAGGCTACCCCTGTTTTCGAAAATCCCTGGCTTGTCCAATGGATATGAACAATTTCACCATGCGAGGGAGCCACCAGCTGGATAAACTTCATCGTGTGTCAGGAGGAAATTTGTTTCTCAATCGTATTTAGAAAACAATGAAGGGCTTCTGTTGTAACAGTTTGACAGTTTAGGTTCCTTGAATGTAATAACAATTTGAGTGGTGTTTCAACACCTTTTGGCACCAACAAAAATTAAGCAATAAAGCTACAAATACACTTGCATACTGTTTTAAAAAAGACAGGCCTACAAACTTAAGTTTTCGTATGGGGGACTTATATTTGTTGAACTTTTTAGTAAGGGTGTGCACAGTGCACTGCACATATTGACCTGTTTTTATTGTTTTTGCTTTCAAACACGATAACTTGAGAATTGCTTCTAAAATGAACCAAATATAATTATAATACTATCAATGTTATGTGGCCTAAATTGATTGTTTTGTGGCCAGTCAAACAGACCAGTGCAAGACTCTCTGGTGCACCCTGCAGAACCCAATTGCTGAAATAGCACCCCAGCCCAGTACGCCATCTGCAGGAGACTTGTCTAATAACATTGAAAAAAAAACTAAAGAGTAAAAATAAAGCTTGAGCACTGCTAGATTATGGAATGCTGAAAGATTTAGGGGATCAAAGAACACTGTTACAGATGATGTAATTTTTGTAGATTGAATGTGATTTTTTTCCAGGACATCTTATCCTACTGGGAAAAGTGATGCATAATAATTTTTTATATCACTTTTCCTATGGCATAATCAATCTGTAATGTTGATCTATGATGTTGAAAAATGGTGTCTATATTGATGCCATTGCCATGTGTGTTAGGTTGCAATTTAAATCATCAACTTTTCAGGTCTTCTAAAAAAAGTTTTCAAATAATGCTCAGCCTCTAAAATGGCTTATAATATGTTTCAAACATAAATATTATCTTTGAGAAACATATATTTACATGTCTATCAATGGCCAATTTTACAATTTTGAAAGTCCTGGCTAGTGTTTGAACATTCAAGTTATTCATTCTGATCAAGAGTATATGTTGGAGACACCGTGCAGTTTCAATCATCTTTTCTCTCATTACATTGCTGTGCCCTCCACAGTCGACATGCCCAAAAATAGCCTACCATAAGTGCATAAATACAGGATGCAAAGCTACAGTCATCCATACATCATGAAATTATTTGAGTTGAACTGTACTGGTTGGAAATGATGAACGAGAAATGAACATGATTGATAATAATCTAAAAAAAAAAATGGGAGAGATGATATCAGGTTGTCAGTCTGTTTCCAATAGTTGAACATTGTGAAGTGATTTCATGTGTGTTGCAAAGAAATGTTTAGCAACTGAATTTCGGTTGGATTCCGGCCGACATTGTTTTCCGGTCGACTCGAACCAATAAATTACCTTTACTGATGAATTAGCTTGGTCGTTGTTAGAGAACTTATTATTTTCATTTTTTGGTCATCTAAGATTGAGGAAGATTAATAGTTCTGTGAGAATGCTTTGATTCGGTTGAATTTTGTCCGGTAAAAACGCCATAACATTTGTCGTCAGTTGGATGAAATTTGTTAAATTTCCCCTCACTTCAAAAAATGAACAATTGTGAGAATTTGTGAAATCCATCAAATGCACTTGATCAGGCAAGAAGTGAAATGACAGGGCTTGAAATGCTGGATGTGGCGGTTTCTAAAGGACGAAAAATAATCTGGGCCGATTTGACCAAACCCACGTCTTTAAGCGGAACTTCTCAATGGTGTGTTTTATCTTGCGCTTGCAGAAATTGAAATACTGATGGAAAGCTTTGGAGAGTGTAAAAGGACAATGGAGCAACGGTCGGGCAACAATACATCTGCCGTTATTGTGAGAGGCCCTTATGACGTGTGAATGCCCCACAATAGGCGGCACCACTTCCCAATAGGTGGCGTCGTTGACACGTGACAAGCTGAGGTCAGGAGCAAAAATAAGGGATAAAAATGATCAGAAATATGTCGCTATCGCCTGAGAAAGCATGACATTCCCTTAAACTCCCCAAGGACAGGCATTTGAAAGAGCTCTTCACACTGATAGAGAGTTTAATAGAGGCGTTTTGAGAGGACAGGTGATTGTTGATGGTTGCCGACAGAGGGCTGTGTATGATATAAAGCGCCCCCTGGGGCCATACACAGCAATCATAACTGGTGCTTGCCTGCAAGTGGCCACACAATGCCATAATCAGCAAAATACGAGTGGCAGATGACAGACCTGCCCCAGAGAGGGCGCTGGCTATCATCACGTCATGTGGGGTCTCTGGGGCAACCTGCTAAATCTCCTCTGAGTGTTCTCTCCACAACTTTGAGCGGCGGCCATTTTGTTGCATTCTTTTTCTTCCGCTGGTTGTTTGCGATCGTTTCGTGCTTCCTGCCCGGGCGCTGCCTCTAAATCCTTTTCATATTCCTCATTCAAGCCAAAGTAAAACCATCGCAAGCCGGAATCCTTCCCAAATCCCCATAGACCTGTGTGCAAGTCTGATTGAACACATCATCTTGTGCTATGAATGCGAGAAACATCTCTGACAGGCTTTTCAAGCAGTTTATCACTCGGCTGGGCCCCACAGTTGGGGATTACATGTTATTACATTTCCGACATTGTGCCTAATGATGTCTGCTATCGGGCGAAAGACACCCTAAGAGGAATTAGCCTAATATCACCCATCTGTGAGGCGCTGCATTTAAACTGTGTATCAGCTTTGTGGGAAACCTCACACTTTCTCGTGTCTGCGACGAGAACTTGATGGGATTAATTCCCGCAACTGTTGCAGCTGAACGAGGCTGAACACCGAACCCTTAAAACTCCTCCTTGATTAGCTTCTTTCTCTTTTCTCCTTTTCTCCTCCTTCTTCATTGTTGTCTCCTTTACTCAGTGTGGCTCACAGAGTCCTGGGTACCAATCCAGGGTAGCGATAGGCAACGCAGCTGAGGGGCTGAATGGTCAAAGTCCTACATGGTTCGCTGAAGAACAGTGAAGGTCCTTGTCAAAATATCCAATCAATAAATCGTTTCTGTAAATCTTTCAGAGCGAAGCACCAACTGCTCATCATAACTATTAACACCAAGGGTTCTTGACGATATATATAAAAAAGGTCATACATTTTTTAGGGGTTCAACTGAATTGAAAAGGTTCAATACCTGGTGGAAAGGCCCTATGATAGGACCCAATGCTCCCAACTTGAGAGAAACGGGATCCACTGCAACTGGATTTCTAAGTGTTGCTTTTGTTTGCTGTTGGAACCTTTTAAAAGTTGAATAATGAACCTTTTTGAAAGTTTTAGGGTTCCTTATCCGTACCAACTTATAGGACCCTTAAGGTTCCATATAAAACCTTTTTGTTAAGTGTGTACAGGGAAATATTGAATTGATAGTAACTTGAACCTGTATTTATACCTCGTAAACGACAAATGGATCATTTGCATGAGGTAAATGCAAAATATTGGGACGGGTCATTGTGTTATGGATATCTCCAAGTCTGGTCTCAGTATGACTGTTTTTTCTTAAAAGAAGTTTAGACTACACGATTAAATAACAGGAGCTCTCATACCAGGCCATCCACAATGGATTAAGGGCCCAAGAGAACAGAACAGCACATCAAAAGTCATCATGGGTTTCACCTGCGGGTTTTATAGTTTTACCTTTTGAGTAGGTCGGGGCAAGAAGCCCGGGTTAGGTGAGAGCCCCCCCCCCCCCAGGGTTATATCTAAACTTACATTTTTGGTGCTTTTTCTTATTGATAGGATTGAAGCTAGAGGCTTTTTAGGTGACATCACCAATTTTCAGGGCAAACAGCACCAAACCATAGTAGTAATTAAAGAAACAAAAAAGGTGCATGGTTTATGTAACTTTGATTAATTCTTTGAAAGTGGTTGACAGAAATAACTTTGGAAATTTTTAAAAGGATAATGGATATCAGTTTTGCTTCACTTTATGACCATCAGATAAATATGATTTAGATCATGTTTTTTGCATTTTAGCTCAAAGTATAGAGGTCAAATTAAAATATATGTGGGTTTTGGGCGAGAGGCCCCACATGGTATGGGGCATGAGGCGCCCTTCACTGAGGCCTCCAAGCTGCTTCAGGAACCATTCAATAATGTGTACTTTACCTTAAATCTTTATCGAAATTGAAAATATTTGATCGAAATTGAAACTGGACAATAAATATAAAAAAATAAATGTATGAACAGAAAAATTCAGAAATTCAGAAAAAGTGAATAGAATGCCTTAAAAATAATAGAAGAACCCCAATAAATAACTTTCAAGCTGAATGCGGTCGCAAAAAAACTTACCATAGGATTATAATAGGGGGGCTTCTTGCTCAATGGGTGGGATAAGAAGGGCATTTTAATTTTTTTTACAAAAATGGCCGTAGCTCCTTTATTAAAATTGGTAGACATTTGTTTCACTAGTTATAAGTAGAGTCAAGTGATCCCTTCCTGACTGCACAATAATTGACCATAAAAAGTAGGTCAAATCGCACCTCGAAGTTAAGGGGGGCTGCATGCCCCGCTCTACTCAAGATGTTCACTTGATGAATTCTCTTGTGGGTTTCCCTGATTGGTCTTCCTTGTGATTTTCTCACATGAGTTTCTCTTTTGGGTTTTTCCTGACGGTTTTCCATCACAAGTTTCAATTGCAAGTTTCTCTTTTGAATTTACGTAATGTATTTCTCTTATGAGTTTCCTTGATGAATTTTGTTGGTTTCATAATGAGTTTCCCTTGTGAGTTTACCCCATAGGTTTACTAGAGCTTTTTTTGCATATGATTTTCCCCATGGACTTCTATGAGTTTCCTTATGGATACATACATGCATTTCATGTTTTTTCGATCATGAGTTTCCAGCTGGTTTCGATGAGTTTCGTTAATGGATTTCCTTTATGGATTTCCATGATGAGTTTCCAATATATGTACATATATGGGTTTCCCTTTTTATAAATGGGTTTCTATCATGGGTTGCCATATTGAATTTCCAATGTGGGTTTCCTTTCTTATAAATTGGTTACTATCATGGGTTTCCATAATGGATTTCCAATATGGTCTTCCCTTCTTATAATGGGTTTCCATTAACCCTGGACCCCTTCTCCCAGGGCTATGTTTCATGAGTTTCCAATATGTGGGTTCATCTTCTTATAAATGGGTTTCTATCATGGGTTTCCATCATGCAATTCTCTTATGGGTTCACCTATTGGATTTTCCTCATGAGTTTCCAAGGAGGGTTGTCAGTTTTCTTGGATCCCCTAATTCCCCTCCCTTCACAGCAATTCTTGGCAACAATGCAAGGCCCTCCTCAATCAGACGCCTTCTTCGCCAGAGATGTCTTACAACTGCGCTTCATCATCTCTGAGCCGGGCATTATTGTTTGATGGTTACTAAGCTCTATGAGAGAATTTCTCATTTACCAGGAGCGCTTTGTGCGCTCCTTTGCGCTCCGTCCTCAATTACGTTCTCTGTTTTGCCAGATTTGAAGCCGCCCAAGACGAGAAATTCATTTCGCATTTTGTCCGTGGAATAATATCTGTAATGGATGAATTTGTAATTGGGCCAAGTGGAAAAATGTGCCAAAGGAATTCTTTTCGACTTCTTTTATCCCTTCCTTCTCTTTTTCCCCCCTCCTGTCGCCATTCCTAATAATTCCGCAGTGTCTTTTTACCCCATTCCTTTTGCGTCAAATGATTTCGCCATGAAACTGTGATTTGTGTTTCGGCAAATTAGCTGCCGCTTTCTGTAAACTTCTATTTTATCGCTCAAATCGACGGCCGTGGCGTTTTCTTATCGCAAAAAACAGAAACTGTTGAATTTCCGCAATTAGGATTAATTAGATCCCTTTGGGTTTTTGTTTCATTCCTCAATAAAAAGAGGCAACAGCCATCAGAAATGATATTAGTAATAATTTATCTCTGGATTACGTCTTTAATTTGTTAATCACATGACTTCGGATAAAAAAGATACAGAATTATTTGACAAATGAGTCCTTTTACTGTCATGTTATCATAAATTTGATGGCAATTATTCAATTGCATTGAAGACAATTCATCTAATTCATAATTATTCAATTTATTCGTTTAATGGAGTTTTGCAATATTCGTTAGAATTCATTAGTGTCAGAAATTTAACATTCAGTCTTTGTTGTGATAGATAGATAAATAGATAGATAGACAGAGAGATAGAAAGAAGGATAGACAGATAGGTAGATTGATGGATACATCTATAGTCAGATGTGGGAAGTGCTGCCCTCTAAGATCAGTACTGAGACGGAGTCCTCAACATGTTACACACTAGGGAATGTTCAGAATTTATGACTGGGGGGCATGGGAGTTTTGCGCGAGGGGGTAATAACTTTTCATACGCGTTTCTCGGGGGGTATTAATTTTTGACAACAATTCCAAAGGGGGAAAGAAATTTTAACAAAGAAAAAATGTTAAAAAACACGCATAAACTCATTTTATTTTGACTTTTTTATGAGCAAAGGTCGGCGAAATGACGCGAATCTCTACGCGTGGCCGTGTATATGTGTGTATTGCTTTGTCTGTAGAGGGGGAGTGGGTACTAAAAATTCGCATGAAACTTAAGGATGGGGTACTAAAAATCCACATGAAACTCAAGGGGGGGTAGCAATTTTTGACAAGAAGTTCCAACAAAACTCCCACCTCCCAGTCATAAATTCTGAACCGTCCCTTACCCCTTGTGAGGGATCTTTTACTTTCTCAGCACAGACGCTCGTACTGCGGGCCACAAATTTAATGTCTCATCCGAAATTCCGAATCACATCCATGCAGCTATAATTTTTCTCTCATGAAGTTCCACTGAAAATGTTGGTTTCCACCCGAGGGGTTCGAACCCAAGTAGGCAAAGACCTTCAGCAGAAAAGGCCAGTAATCTAACCTCTTGACGTGGGAGTTTGAATCCATGTCGTATATACACATAGGCATAAGACACGTGCAATTTTTGTCCGACATTTGCCCGAATTTCAGGATCTAGATTTGATACCATTTCAAATGAAATAGCCTGGAAATCATAATTTTCAATAGTGATTATTTAATCATTTGCCCAATTTTTTTAGCCTTTTTGCTCGAATCTTACTGTTTTCCTTTTTTTTTTCCCTGCCCCCCCTCCGATTCGCCTATGTATATATATAATTATATTGAGGTACACTGTATCTTCACATTAAATTGAGGGGCCAGTTTGTTACTCTTGAGTCACATGATATGACTTGGGATACTGTAGTAATTGCATAGGGATCTGAAACATCAGGATAGGATAGGATAGGACACATTCATTTTCACAACATACAGTACAAATTTCTAAAAGTGGCTTGTCATTTAAAATCTAGCCTTAGCTATCTATCCATAGCCATTCCAAGCTAAACTAAGTTACACTTATCCATAGCTAGCCATAGCTATCCACAATTACTATTGTTTAAACAAGGGTAAAGAGATTACAGTGTATACAAAAGCATAGAAAGGGGTAGTTATGGCTAGCTATGGATAGGAATAGTAATAATTATGAAAAGCTATAGACAGCTAAATTGAGCAACATTTAGAAATTTGTACTGTATTTACAATCACAACATGTTTTCAAACTCCCTGTATACATGAATATGAATTACGGCCATTCACTTTGATACTGAAAAAGAGTGTACTGTTGCACTGTGAAAATGGCACTTCATGTGTCATCATACTGATGATTTGTAATGATCATACCCAATACTTTCAGTGTTAATTTGATTTAAGGAGACTTATCCCTCTTGTTGGTGACAGCCAAACAAAAGGATGATGCATCTTAAATCCAAAATCAGTTATGACAAGTCAAATGGCCTTCTCTTGATCATGACTATATGAAACGGCCTCTATGCTTCCCATGTTAAAAGTATAGAAGATGACCCTTCATAAGCTATCATGAGTCACGAAGTGCATCTCTCACGGTGAACTGGTCCTCATTTTTTCTTTATCAAAGGGAAAGACTGTAATGAAAATTAAAATAAATGTTGTGTCGGAGGACACGCAAGCAGATGTACTGCTATAACCAGTATATGTCATTACTCAAAAATGCAGGGATTCACTCTTGGGGGAGACCATTTAATATCAAAGGAGAGGGGGGGGTTGGAATTTTTTTTTTAAATAAATAATTTTGGTGAAATGAGTAAGTTCATTTTGGCCAGTCTTGAAATAATTTCCGGTGGGGGTATTTCTTAACAAGGTGTTGCTTGATTTAGGAAGGAACATTTGGCGACTTTGCGCACTCGGAATAATTATAGCTTGCGTTACCATGAAATAGACAATTTCGGGCCGAGGAAAACTCCAAGTCCCCCCCCACTGGGAATTAAATGGTTGCCCCCTTATTACCTTGGTTGTAATTGTGTAAAGCTAAATCTGAAAGTTTTTGAAGGAAAGGGAGGCAATGCTTTATTTTTGTGTGATAAAAGAAGATCTGGGGTTCAGAGTGTAGGTGTATCAATAACAACAGGCATATGGAACAAACCTTTGCTAACTAAACAGTTTTGGTAACCTTGATCTCAGCACCTGTTTGTAAATTGTGTTTTTTCTTGACAATTGTTGCTTCTGACATTACAGCTTGGCTTAACAATTACAGCTTTTTCTGGGCTTAAAGGTTTCATGAGCTTAGAGGTTGGAGGCATCAACACCTGCCCTCTAATCCCTGGCCCGTGCAGAGTCAGTATTTGTTGTCCACACAGTGGGCTATTGTGACCATTTAATGAAGTAATGGCCCCTTAGAATTGAGGCCAAAACCAACACAATGATGAACTTAATGAATCAAAGGACACATCGTGTTATTGACAGGGTGTCAAGCATTCACAGCTAATGTTGTCATAGAAGCCATTCACATCCTCCAATGTCGACCCATTATGCATTATATACAGGGATGGAAGGTCGTGAAACAGGGAGGAGGAGGGGGGAGGTTTCTCAGGGGAGGGGAACTACTTGGAAAGGCAGATTATCGAAGAGAAGTAAGAGCTGCATTATTGGTATACTTTATTTTAACTTTTGTGGCAAATTTAATGAACCAACCATATTGAACCAATCTCCACTTGTCTATATTCAAAGTTCTTCTGGCTCATTAATAGGTCTGTCTCCATATGTGGATTACTACAGGTATTATTGGTAGATGGCACTACGATAAGGGGGGTGTGCTATTTTTGTCTTGGGAGAGAAATCCAAATGACATATCATCTGGTATGTTTGCAAAGTAAGTGAACTTCTGTCAGGAGAGCTCTTGGTTGGCGTGGCTGCGATGCTGCTGACCAGTGCGCCATTTCAAATTTTTAGAAGGAACAGAAATTTTGCCACCAGAGTATAATTTTCGAACAAAATACCGGGATGACTGAAGAAGTGACCAGGATAATTGTACTTCACTGCTTATCATTGGCAGTGGCGTCCCTATGGGGGGGGCACGTGCCCCCCCATATTGGACCTGTGCCCCCCCAGGTGCCCCCCCATATGAACTTTTCAACCTTGGATAAAATATACAATTAGTATTATGGGTGCCCCCCCAGAGAATTGGGGGCCTCCCATGTGCCCCCCGCTCGAGAGCCCCTGGTTAGGCTATGCCACTGATCATTGGGGGCAGTTTGGGAGGGCTGAAGCCCCAAAGTTAACTAGCGTTTTCAGAGGCCCGAACTGTCGAAGCACGAGCTGCCGCAAAATTGCTAAAAATCCAAATTTCATATGATGCCTGCGGATCTCTGCTCACCTGATACACTGATAAACTGCAAAATTAATGACACATGTGCACAACATTCTGTGTACAGTGTCTTTTCATGGGCTCTTGTTATTCATTCACTACCAGAATCCAGAATTCATGAGTCCCTCTACTATTTTTTCCCGATGACACAAAGTGTCAGATGGTGTTGGCAGATAATATCCCACACTTGGCAGTGATCCCCATGGAAAACCCTTGAGGAACAGCCCATGGAATAAAATTTTGTGATCCACCATCCCTAATTCAAATATGATCCACCATCCCTAATTTAAATATGATCCACTATCCTTGATTTACATATTTTATTTATTTATGGCACTACTTCAGATCACTCATGAGGTCACAATCACGACACATGACATCTGTTATGTGTTATCTCTGTTATCTGTTACAACAGCAGCATATGATGTCACAATGGCAGCTGAACCGCTATGACATCATCAGCATTGGTGCATGATTTCATCAGCAGCAGGGGCGTAGATCCTGGGGGGGATGGGGGGGATGCATCCCCCCCTAGGATGGGCCGGGGGGGATGATCATATGATTATCCCCCCCTAGAATTTCAAATTATAACTACTTGCTGTTGACAATTATTAGTCATATTAAGCTAATTTTCCAAAATACCAGTTGGTTGTTATTTAGGAAGTACATGCTAAAGACCTGTATCTAAGAATTTACTTTAGACAATAAATAATCTAAAATATTTTGGCATCAGAAATCCCCCCGTCACGCGACTTTCGGTCCGTTGGCCCACACGCGAATTTAGCTTTCGCGGAAATCATCCCCCCCTACAAAAACGAAAAATCTACGCCCCTGATCAGCAGTCATGTGACTCTCAGGGCTTTGTTTATAGCAACCTGTCAGACTCCACCCACTTTGCCATTTGTTTATGTTACAGTTTGATATGATTGGTTTGGCCACCATCAAAACATTAGATCCATCCACCAAAGTGATTGGGTCATTATTATTTTTAACTAGCTGTTCACCCGTTAGGGTTTCTTGCTTTTCAAAAATGCACCGAGTTCCAGGTTCTTCCCAGGTTAGAGTAATGTGAAGGCAGGTCCTATTTGCAGGTTCCAGTGAGCTTTCAGTTATAGATGAAGTAAGGTGGATTGTTTGGAACTACTACAGCGTGGTGTACATCACTACAAACACTGAGAGACTGGAGTTGTTGGAAAATATGATTTTCTAAATGCATGACGCAATTTAATTTCTGGGAGCTGGGAAGTTATATTGGACATAGAAGTTCAATCAGTGTGGAAAAAGATGCGGAATTTAGTGGCCTGCAATATAATATGCATTACTGGTCTTGATGTGGCAGAGAAATATATAGCTTCCAGATTTGTATGTTGAAAATATGTTTTTGGTCAAACTCCCAACAGGAATATCTGGTAACTGGGTAGATATATTGGCCATAGAAGATCAGTCTGCATATCAAAAGATGCGGAATTTAATGGTCTTTAATATTAAATGCTTTACAGTGCTTGTTGTGGCAGTTAAATGTACAGGTGAGATGTATTTAAGTGAAAAAACGTGTTTTTTGTAGCAAATTCCCAAGATATCTTTGTGTAACTATGGAAATAATGAATGTTGATAGGTAAAATTTGCCCTATCGGGAACTTCAGATGAATTGACAGGCTCATTTTGAAGGTGTTATGGGTTGAGACGAAAAAGCCTTATGAGTGAGATGAGATTCCTGCTATGACTATTATTATGATTAGATTATCCATATTTAAGCATCAAAATACCCTCACAAGTTGTCAAAATAGCAGAAAATAAAACCCACTCAGGGTGGTGGATCAGTCCATTCGTGAGTTCCTCCGCCACCTAGACCACTCATGGGTTTCAGTGGACTGATCCACCACCCTGAGTGGGTTTTATTATAGAGTTTTATGTGTTAAACATTGTATTTTCTTTTCTGAGACTTATTCTTTCAAACTTTTAACTTGACTTAATTACGAAATAGTGTGCAGATATGATTAAAATTGCAAATTTGGTTCTCAGAAATTCTGTCAAACTCCAGTTTTAAGTTATCATCAACAGCAACATACATTTTGCATATTAGACAAATCTTTTTCATTGACTGGAGATGCAAGCCATTGAAGTTGGAAACTTAAACTTAAATCCCAACTTAAAGATCTTCACAACAAGTAGATAGAATTAAATCCTTGCAGGTCGAAATGCATCTCAAACATATTATTCAACTGAATATGCACTTAGAATTACCTGCTTTAGATTATATTAATGATCTCATCTTTGTTAATTTATCTTTCTGATTCTGTCAAATCAATTCATTGCATTTGATACTGTAATCCAGTGCATTTAGCTATTAACTAATTTGCAAAGTATCTTTTAAGCCTTATCTCTAATGCCACAATCTTAACTTCTTAAGCAAGTGAATAACAGAGTGTTTAAAATGAATGAGGATGGGTGCATTAATGAATGGATGTGTAAATGAATGCTGCAAATGCATGCTCCAATGAATGCTACAAATGAATGCTCCAAGTGAATTCTACAAATGAATTCTGGGAATTGATGCTGCACATGTATCTCCTCATTTCTGGAATTACCCCTGCCCTCAACCCTCTACACATTATGGGAGTTTCTGAGAACCAAGACATTTTTGACTGGTGACCTTTTGCTTCTTTGAAGAACAATTAGAAAGAACGACAATGTGTTATTGAACCAGTCTAACAAACGTTCCATTTACACATTAGCACCGAAAGGGGGCGCTGCGGCCTCTGAACAGAGGGACAGACAAATCAAAGATAGATGGCATTGAAGGAGAAAAGGTCTTTTGATAAACACATTCTCAGAGAGAAGAACAAACAGGCAGTAAGGCACACCAAGGCAGAAACACAAGCTGCTATCTGCTACTTGTTGCTAATTTATCACACTGCAAAATTTCAAATTTGAGTCAGCTCTAATGATGGAGTCAAATGGCTGCACAAAATAGCTTGTTGTTTTAAGTCATGATAATCTATCCGTTTTCTTGACTTGAATCAACAAGCTATGTCAGCTCAAAGGAATTGTGCAACCATCTCACTCAGTCATTCAAGCTGACTCAAAATTAAAATTTTACAGTGAAGTGATGTCGCTGTTAATTAAGGATTAACTGGGGATAAAAGATCATAGATACCAAGAAATTGGAGAACAGATCAACTATAAAATTGGGACCGTGTGGAATTTGAATGTGTCTGAGTAACATATCGATTATTAATCGCCTTTGCAAAAGACAATTTTCAGTACCTATTCAAAATATTTCTGCATTTGTCATAAGTTCATGTCCATCCAGAAATGAATCCAGCTGGGGTTTGGTTCTCAAATGTGATTGGGATTTTTGGGGTTTTACATGGGGAGGAAGCAAAACTTTCCATGAACTTCCTTGTGCTAAAAAAGCATCTTACATTTTCAGGAAAATTATGAAATCGATACAGCACAAAACTGAATTTATCACTATATATGTGGAAGGTCAGAATGAGCTCAGACTAGAAGTAACTCTTCAGGAGACAAAAAGGAAGAAGTGGTCAGATTTGCCTCATTTTGCCTCAGAAATGGGCCAAAAAACTATCCCTGACATAGTCACAATGACCTCACGACCAGAATACAAGATCATGAAGGCAGTCAATGATGGCAAAAGAATAAGAGGGAAGTCTGGGATTTTGTGGAGTGAATAAAGAGAGGAAATGGCAATCTTGAGGTTCACCTGAAGCTCTGAAACCACCGCTCTCATGGAAGGTTGCAGGTACCCTGTCAGTTTTGTTGTAAGTGACTCCAGGATTGCTACATTCCTGTCTTTATTCACTCCACAAAATCCCAGACTTCTCTTTTTATTCTTTTTCTATCTTCAATGGCTTGCATATCCAGTCAGCGAAAAAACGATATCTAATATACAAAGTGTATGTTGCGGTTGATGACGATGATTACTTAAATTGGAGTTCGACAGGATTCCTGAGAATTACATTTTGCAATCGCACAAAATCCCTGACTTCCCTCTTATTCCTTTTTGCCATCATTGACTGACTTCATGATGCTGTATTCTGGTCGTGAGGTCACTCTGACTATGTCGGGAATAGTTTTTTGATCCATTTGTGCACCAGCCAAATCTGACCAATTTTTCCTTTTTGTCTCCTGAGGAGTCATTTTTAGCCTGAGCTCATTCTGACCTTCCACATATATAGTGATAAATTCAGTTTTGTGCTGTATCGATTTCATAATTTTCCGTCAACACTAAGATGTTTTTTTAGCACAAGGAAGTTCATGGAAAGTTTTGGTTTCTCACCGCGTAGTTCAGAAGTCAACACACTGTATGTAAGATGGTTGCTTGTTGAAGGTTGCTTGTTAGTTGGACCACTGCAGATCATGTATTCTTCTGACTTTCCTCTCAGTGATCTGCATGAGAAACCTTCCTGTAGCCCTGGAGGCCAAACACAGAAGTACAAAGGGCCCCTCAGCATTCTCTTGCATTTGAGGTGAAAGTCAGAGAGCCATTATAGAGGCATTTTCAACACATTATGTCACAACTTTTGAGGTCTTTCTGGTGCCCCCCCTGGTTGGCTTTGATGCTTGAACGTCAGAAGAAAGGGAAAAGGGGCACTAGCAAGAAATTCTAGTCACAATTGGATCTTATCAATGCTTATTTCGTTGTTTCCCTGTGGGCAATTTGACCTTAGAGCCTTACCACATTTTGAAAATATTTGATATTTATTTTAAATCTAAAAGATAGAGTAGATCTATGATAGATCCATCATTATTCTGATTGGCTCAAAAGCTATCATGTATTTATCAATATATGTCTATGAGCCATGAGGGTTGATTGATCAGTGAGAATCGAGGGCGTGAGAGTCCAAAACATGTTACGCATTTATTCAAAAAGAGGATCTTCTACTTTCCTGTAGTACACTGTAAAATTTGAATCAGCTTAAATGATTGAGTGAGACTGTGGTACGATTCGCTTGAGCTGACATAGCTTGCTGTTTTAAGTGAAGACAATGGAATGATTATCATATATCTAAACAACAAGCCATGTTTGGTCAAAGGAATTGCGCAATCATCTTACTCAATCATTTGAGCGGACTAAAAATTTCAAATTTTACAGTTTAGCAATTCTGGAATTACTTTCTGATGAGAGTGCCCCCCTTGCAACAATATACCAGGGTGTGTTGGGAGGGGGGTGCACTTTGACAAACTATCAAAACTTATAAGAGAAAATGACAAAATGAGTTAATGTTTCCCTTTGACCTGGTGCTTCTTGTTGTTGCCCTTTGACATTATGTCTCACTGTTATGTTACTGCTGAGTTGCCCTGTGATCTTGTTTTTGTGTTTTGTGTACTTTTTGGGACCCATTTCCAAAGTACATTACAACTCACAACTGACATAACAGGTTACCTTTACAACTAGCTCACAACTACCATTTACAACTAACATTTGCAACCAACATTTGCAAAGTTATTCACCAACTTCCATTTGATCACATCATAAGTTTTGCCCCCCCAAAAAGTTGTAACTCGAAATTGTTTGTCACATTCCAGAGGTGCAGCAATTTGGTGGAAGTGGTGTTTGGATGTTTTCATTTAATCATCCAATCCAAGCCTTAAATGGAAGTTTGTCACATCCAGGTGTTTTGGATGCTGTTAGGTTTAAAAATAACAATTTTAAAAAGAGTCACAGATTAAGAGTTCTCAGAAATGCAAATTTTCATGCTGGTCCAATGACAGTGGAAGTCAATGTCACAACAAAAATTGATTTCTTATCTATGTAGCCATAGATTTTAAGAAAACAATTGTATGAACGACATTCATGATATTATTCCCATATTTTAACAGTTTCTTGTTTATATTGACTAGTCACAGGGACGTAATCACAAACTGAGAGGTTCTTAGAGTAGGATAGGGTAGTGTTGTGGAACGGACCGCCCGCTCTGGTCCAAGACCAATCCGGTCTAGGGATAAGGCTATATGGTTCAGATGGGAGGCAGTCATGCATACTAGGGTGCATCAAAAGCCCTTTTTCTCTCAAAATAAAATCAAACATGAATGAAGTTATGCCTTTTGATTGGAAAGACACTGCTGAGAAGTTTAAGTGAAATCGAACCATGGCTAGGGTACTACACGGGCTATCTTTCCCAGTACATATATTCGGTACTGCCAATCCGCGGTTTCCCATAACTTTGTCAAATTTCTGTGCAGAAACATGTGGTTGTTATTTTTTAAATCAGCATAAAAAGACCTTTCAAATGAATGGCAAAAGCAATGGGTTATCTTATAAATTCATCTTCATAATTAACTATTATTACGTTTTAATATCAATATTTGACAGAAACATTGTCATGACGTTTTATTTCAATGACAGACTTAATTTCTTGGCTCAGTCATATTTGATAGATATTTTAGAAAATATGTAATGTTATAACGTATGAAAAACATTGAAATTAGTACGATTAGTACTGATAGTATTAGATATGTCAAGAAATGCTAAATTTAAAATTGCATCACATTAAAATTCACTTATCTTCGAATCTGTGATTTCTAGACAATTTTTTTCAACATGATCTCCAACGAAAGACTTTTTGTGTTATGATTTTTTAGTTTTATTGTTTTCAGAAACATTATTATAATTACTCAGTTCTGGCTTGTAAAATGTCATCATTTCGAAATTTTAGTGCTGTTATAAAGGAGGCATGGGGAGAGGTACTGGCTCCGTAAAAAATTTGCAGCATTGGATAAATTGAATGCCAGATGTTCTGGAATGAGAAGAAGGTGAATGTCTAGAAAATTTGGGCAGAAAGCAACATTCAGGCAAAAGATAATTCATTGGCTTTTTCAAAATAAATCATGTCTCATACTCTTGTGGTTTCGTGTTCACTTTAAATGGCACAATATATGCAATGCGGGTACTCATTTGAAAGCTCTTTCTGAGAGGAATTCAGATATGATAAAATTATTATGATACAGTCATTATTGTTAGAAACATTCAATACCGCGATTCGGCGATATGTCATTCTTTTGGTTTATTTCAGCCTCTTTGTGGTACCCCTAGGCCTAGGGCTACCTCAAACTTTCTGAAAATTTGCATGAATTTACTAATAGTCAAGAGGAACATTTTACACCATGTTTGGTTGCGATAGGAAAATATAAGGGGCACTTGATGCACCCTAATGTATACCAGTACATACCAATTTCCAATTTATCCTCCTTTTCCCAAAACTCACCGGAAAGTCACAAACATTAAGGTGTGAAAATTAAAGAACCTTTTTTCCTTTTTTTTTGGGGTAATTTTAGGGGGTGACCATTTAATAAAAAGGGGGCCTTGGCATTTTCCTTGGCTGGAAATTATTTATATCATGGTAACGCCGGCAGTAATTATTTATTTCAAGTGCGCAAAGTCCCCAGAGTGAAAGCACAGTAAGCGCCTCAATATTTGGCCCCTATGACCTGAGAATCATTTTCATCAGAAGTGCAAGTGTAGTGCATCAATTTAAACCTAGTAATGTGTAGAATACAGAATTATGTTTGTCTAATAAATCAAGACAGGTATTTGCTGGGCTGCTATGAACTACATTATGAAAGTTCCATGAAAATCTAGGTTTTTTCTGCTGAAATGGACCATTGGCTTTTCGACAGTTTTCGCTCATGTGATATGGACAGTTTGCATGAACTGTGACAAATTCAACTTTTGAGCCTTGTCAGCATTCACTAAAATAATCTAAATGTGTCACAAAACATGGTATCCCTGCTTTATTTATGACATACCAGACCTCCAAACGTCAGTCCCCAGACTAATTTGAACATTTTTGTGGACGTAATGGACGGACATTTACACTTTTTAGCCTGGTGAGCAGTGTAATAAGTTAATTTCATTGTGTTTTTAAATTTTTCTGTTGCATACATATGTAGAGAGAGATAGACAAGCATTTCCATCTCAGTTGACATGTTAGCTGGTCTTTAATTCTTTTAAATTACCAAAAAATCAGTTGTGGACGTAATGGACGGACATCGATTTTAGCCATTAAAGCTTCTTGTATCTTACAATCATCAGTGGCCACTAGCCATTGGAGCTTTTATGGTGAAATTCATTAAACCAATATCATATCTAGGCAAAAGCACCAAATCCGGCCAATTATTACATAAAAATACCCGCCAGCCAGCCTTTTGAACCCCTGACTGTAAATTTGAAAAAAATATGGTTACAAACAGACCTTTCCTTTGGACATCATGGCTGCCATAATCAGAATATTGAAAAGTCAGCTAATGGTCCCTACAGAAGGCCAGGGAGGTACAGTAAACAGATAATGTCACCGGCAGAATGTGAAGTAAATGTTAGGCTACAGCATTGCTGCAATAGACAGTGCTTCAGAAAAAGGGCCACTGGTTACATGCTAAAATTGACAAATTATACCTACTTTAAAGGTCTGCCGAGAGCATGGTTTTAATTGTATGCTCATGAAAAATGCCTAAATTTCTCAGATTTACTTGTTGTTTCTCAGATTTACTTGTTGATCAAGCTTAAATACTGCAATGTTTCTTCTTTATGTCAGAAATTGGTTTCTAGGATCCTAAATTTACTTTTATCTGATCAAATCACAATTGAAGCCTTTACTGTGTGCTTTCACCCCCAATGTTCATTCCTAAATCAAGCAACACCTTGTTCTGAAATACCCCCACTAGAAATTATGTATTTCATGACTGCCCCAGAAGAATTTATTTATTTCATTAAAATTGAGAAAGAAATTATTTATTTAGAAAAACTCCAAGCCCCCCTTAAGGTTAATTCATGACCCACTTACCGATTTTCACTGTATTGGATGTATCGTCTATCTCAAGGAAGACTCAGTCAAATCAATTTGACTGAATTTTGAAATATATCTGAAAAATAATCTCGAGGATCTCTAGCACCAAATGGCATTAGAAATAAGCCCAATGGGTCCATTTATTACCGTGCACTACTCCTTCAAACTCTCGGTATTTTGGGACATTTTCCCTCTGTTTTATAGCAATTTTCTATGGAAAACGGACATCTTTCATGGCTCATCTGACTCAGGCCAACTGATTTGACCTAGTCTTCCATGATACAATGAAAGAGGACAATCAGTCATGTCAACATACAAAGTGATTTAACCTTTTATGCTTATGCATCATTCAAAAAAGTAGAAAGGTTAGTCTTAAGTAAAACTAGGTTTCAGTGGTTTGACTGAGTCTTCCACTACAGAATCTGAGTTGCACAATGGGAACTTTTCTGGTAAAAAACAGTTAAACCTGCTTTGACTGAGTCTTCCATTGATTTTTTCCCTCCAAAAAGTTGTTTGTTGTGCAATCTAAAAAGGTCAAAATGGTTTGACTGAAGCCGACTGTATGAATCTGCACATGTCTAGTGGAAGACTCAGTCAAAGCTATGTTTTGGCTGGGCCATCCTCCATTTTCTAATGGAAGACTCAGTCAAAGCTATGTTATGACTGAGTCTTCCACTAGAAAATGGAGGATGACTCAGCTAAAACATAGCTTTGACTGAGTCTTCCACCAGATAGGTGGCAGATTCACAGAGTCGGCTTCAGTCAAACCACTTTGACCTAGTATGGAAATTAAAATAACGAAGCCACTGCCTTGCAGCTTCCTGGAATAATCAGTCAAAATTACTTTATCAAATAAATTTTACGTTTTTTAAACATCATTTATGTTTCTGCGCGATCACAACACCAAGCTGAACACAATGCTATAACTCTCAATCCAATCAGTGGAGGGAAACAGAAGTTATCTGCTGATTTGTTTAGTTTTCAGAACTTCCGGTCTGCTGAAAATTGCAAAATTTGCTATATCTGAGTCTTCCATGAGATAGACGGTATATGGTACAGACAACCCCTGGATTGTTTCTTTTGAACTGAAGGTGGTCTGGCGCTGAAGAGTTGGTGGTACTGGACTGTACCACTATACAGTAAAGCAGCTGGGTGGCCAAGTGACTTAGGTGCCTGCCCGCTCCGCTGAAGGTCTTTGCCTGCATTGGTTCGAACCCCGGGTGGGAAACCCAACATTTCAGTGTACCTTCTTGAGCAAAATCCCAGCTGGATTTCCTTCAGATGAGATGTTAAATTTGGGGCCCCTTGTATCAGTGTCTATGCTGGGAAAGTAAAAGATCCCTCGCATGGAATAAACGTGTAACATGTTGAGGACTCCCGCTCCCTCTCCCGTCTCATCAATAAGCCTCTGTGAGCACCAACAATTGGGCTTAGAGGTCTGCAGTTACCATATCTCTCTATCTATCTATCTATCTAACTGGTCTCTACCTGTACAAAACGTTCCAGTCCTTAACAGTGCATTTTTTAACATAGTAACTGGGAGACCAAATGGTCTCCCAGTGGACAGAATTGGTCTCCCAGTCATTGCCAAAGTGGTGTCACTGGGAGACCATCTTTCCCAGACTTTTATTATAATATTACATAAATATGGTTGCTATAATTTGTGGTTGCTGAGGGCACTAGAAAGTGCGGCTTATTTTTTCTGCATCAAAAATATTCTTCACACTCTTTACAACTATACTTCCACTTTAGTGTCATCTTTCTGATTATAACTTAAAAAATTCATGATTTGCCAAACTGGTTGTGGTAAAAATCGACCGAAGACCTGATTTAGCAGTCAGCTGCGGGTCAACAGTTCAAAATACCCTTTTGCAAGCATATCGTTTTATCTACGCGATCTTGAGCAGGTCTATAGATTTCGCGAATCATGGCGTTAGGAAGTTCGCTTGGTCTCCCAGTCAAAAATTCTTAAAAAATGCTCTGGTCCGTAACACCAGGATTGAGGCAAGTTTACCAAGACTGACACCTTTTTGATTGTCAGATTCTTAGTTTGAAATACTGCACTACAAGAATTCTTTGTAAATAACAATTTAAATCTGGACTAGACACAAGGTCCACATCTTTTAGCAGCAGTCCTTATCAACCCCAGTGAATCTTAAAGCCCTTTCTTTCACCTGTACAAAAAGAAAATGTCGGGACAAAATTGGTTTTTTAGATTCAAAATGGTTTTTTGAAAAACCAAATTTCAATGCAAAACCAAAATGGATTTTTAGAAAAATCCATTTTGGTTTTTTGCATTGAAATTTGGTTTTTCAAAAAACCATTTTGAATCTAAAAAACCAATTTTGTCTGAATTTTTTTAGAGTGTGTACAAAAAGAAAATTCTTAACTCTGACAATAGGTCGACTGATTTAGTATTAATCGTGTATCGACCCCTGATTGTTGCTAGATTTCCTGCCTTTGTGATAAAAGTTTTCAAAGTGCTTAAGGCGCCATCTAGCTATTAGTGCCAAAAACACCTGCCCACGAGACCTGCCCTTTAATGTAGCCCATCATCAATGGGAGTTTTGCTTTGTTTAGCAACAAATGAACTCTAACAATCAACTGATTGATAGGAAAATAGTGTGATTGTTTGGCCCAGGAAGTCAGGTGGTTCCAGACCGGAAGTCAGCTCAACAGGACAGGAACCGGAAGCTGATCAAGGAGTTTGAGATGGTGAATTCAGCAGCAACTGTTTAAAGTGTGTTCTCAGCCATTTGGTGATTTCTCTTGTCAAAGAAAATAACTCCCTTGAATGACTTGCTGTAAATAGGATTCAATGAGCCTATGAAATACACTAAATTGTGATAATGGCGTGAACAATCAAAGATATTTCGAGCGCATGAGTTTTTCAAAGCTGACTTAAGTCGTAACAGAAGTACCACAAAGACATCACCGAAGTATGTAACGAAATTTAATGAAACATGTGAGACATAAAGACATCAGAAGAATGAATTGTATATATTACTTCTGTTCTCTTAAAAATGTCTTTGAATGAATTGTGATTTTATTCAACAGCCTTCGTATTCCTTTCTGTGTTTCACACAGTGTGAAATAAATTCACTCTATCCGTAAAAGTATAGTACGTTGGGAATATTATGTTGCTCGTAGGAACTTATAGCATAGGTGGTCAATCCTCTAGGTTATAGGCGTACAGCGCGCGCGATTTTTAGGGAGGTGAGCGACATTTGCCCGAATTTCAAGATCTAGATAGAGTACCATTTCAAAGGAAATTGCCTGGAAATCATTAATTTTCAATAGTGACTATATTATCATCTGCCCAAATTTTTTTGCCTTTTTGCCCGAATCTGACTGTTTCCCAAACTTTTGGGGGGGCGATCCCCCCCCCTGCCCCCCCCCTCCGATACGCCTATGCTCTAGGTTGCTCAACTGATAGGATCAGGCTTTTGTGGGGAAAATATTGATGTGGTACATTTACTTATAAGGCTGACTCAGGGGTAGCTGGTTCGAATCCTGCCTGTAGTGGCAGGTGGCATCGAGGTGAGATTATTTACTTTAGTGTGTCAAAATCGCAGAGAAGTTGGGGGACATACTTGTTGTATAGTGGGTTAGGTATAATAGGCTGCTCCAAAGTACTTGGCTTGGGGGCCAACTCTTTAGCTCTACTAGTCAGTTATAGCCGACTTTTGAGGGGATAGTGTTTTGGCGTAGGCGTATATATATACTCCACCTGATTGTTCTTTAAATTGTCTTTCAAATTTCTATTGATAGACCATATTGTATCTCAAACCATATCAGATGAATCTGTATTAGTTTCCTGAGAACAGATCATTTCTTTGAGTGCAACTTCTTTTCAATATCCTTACCTCAATCGATTCTCAAAAAAAAAATTGTTACATAATTAATTAGTGCTTTCAGTCATGAAGCTGTTCTTTCAGTGGGCTATTGTCTCTATTGTTTACCCATTGTCCCATTTTCTATTGGATTGTTCTATTATGTATTAAGTCTCTTTGTATCTCGCACAGTCCGAGGTTAATGAACGTGATTTGAAAATGAATGAGATGTTGGCATGAGGAGTTCCATGAACACCTGCTTGTCTTGGAGAGTTCTGATTTCCAGCAAAGTGCTTAATAAATTATGCACTGAGTCCTAGTACTGTACTTTCGTCAGTTTGGTTGAACCAAGCCACCCAGCCTTTTGATTTAATGATGGGATGGGAGAGAAAGAGCCTGAGTCCTCAACATGTTACACATTTAGCCGATGTGAGGGATCTTTACTTGCTCAGCACAGACACTGATACATGCGGCAACCAAATAACATGTCATCCTAATGACGTGCAATTTTTAGTCTTGTACCCAGGGTTCGAACTCATGCAAGCAATAAAGTGTGAGATGTCAATTGAAACTTTGAAGTAGAGTTAGGTGAAGAAACTGGCTGCATAAATGAGAAAGGGGCAAAAAGGACCAGGAAAGGGCAGAATGAATTAGCAATGGAGCAGAAGATTTACCACGGGGTGATAAAGAGGGGGTACTTAGGCATGAATCGCTGCTCTGAAGGCTCAGGGATCATGCTGAAGTTCAGTGTTTGGTAACACAGAGTCGTGACCTCCTGCATTAAGAAGTTACAGTAGGTGGAGAAAGTGTTCTAAAAGCATTCTAGAGGTGTTCTTCGAGTGTTCTATGAGTGTTCTAAGACGATTCTAAGACCGACCTGCCCTCTTCAGGTGGATTAATTGGGACGGCCGTGGGGCTCAGAGGTGCAGCAAAATGTGGCGAATCACGCCAGAACGTTTCTGACATAAAGCCTCCACGACCGGGCATCAAAAACTCCACCAACCAGCCCAGCCAAAGCAATAATTAAGGTAGCCAGATTTCTACAGACCCACTCATGCATGACGACCTACTTTGTCCCACCACGTGGTCTTCCCACAATCCCTTGCAATCAACGTTTCACTTCCGTCCTCCATCTTTAATCGATCGGAAATGACGTCATTATGGGAGTTTTAACATCCTCTCGACGCTGCTTGTTAACAGTGCACAGGTCAGGAAGAATTCCAAAGAAAGGGGAAAAGTCAGGCCTATAGGAGATACACAGAAAGAGAGAAAGACAGAATAAGAGACACAGAAAGAGAGACATAAAACTTTGAATAGACAAGACAGAAATAATGGAGGAAAGGTAGAGAGAATAGTAGACTCCGAGCACCAGAAAGATTGAAAAGTATACAAGTCAGTGGGCATGTAAAAGATCCCCTAAATGGGGTAAATGTGTGACATATTTATATTGAGGATTCCGGCCCTCTCTTTCATCGCATCAATCAGCCCTTGCAAGCGCTCAGAACTGGGCTTGGGGTCTGCTCTTACCAAAGTTACCATATAATATTATCTTTAAATCTTCTTATCAAATCTTTACAATTTTTCAGAACGATCCTGCACTAGCTCGCAGTCACGGGTATCCAATGCTTCCCATTCACCCATAGCACATTGTACTCCACTAAAAACCATGTCAACTGTGCATGGTTGGCAAATCACAGTTTGAACTACCCTGCTTCAATGTAGCTCTTATGTGTCAAAACCACTCAATGACAAAATGGTAAATCATATTGCTATGCCTGTAATAAAAATAATGAAGGATTTAGGCTTACTAAAGAAAAAAATTAATGACTTTTTAAAGACAAATAACTATATGGGCCTTAACATAAATACTGTGCAGAAACAATGTCTTAGTTACCTGTTTCTGTCCAAACTTTCATTCATTTTGTAATTACTAGAAAACACTCATATTAAGCCATTCTCAAATCTTTGATGTTTAGCTTTTGTATATATTATCTTTATAAAAGCTAGGCGCTAAACATCCCGTAAATCTCGGATAACTTTCTGACTTTCCATTTGTGGGATTCCTCTTGGCTTTCCTTGTTGTTTTTGTTCACATGTCTCTTTCTTCTGTTTTCAAATTCACTGGGTTCCTCACAATGGGGTGCTGCTTTCTAACTTCTTTGTACGTTCTCGCAGAGGCGTATTGGATGAAATTTTTCGCTAAAATTTGCCATGAATTAGTCGCGCAAAGACAGAAAATTGAGAAAAATAATTGTCGGGACTTTGCTTCTCGATACAATAAAAGCTTTTGGATGTTTTGAATGAAACTGAAGAGTAAAAGAGACTCCTTCCAAATGTGGAAATTACATCCCATTGAAGTTCTGTAACTCCCTTCAAAGCTAAACCAACAAGGAAAAAGAAATGCATTAAATCAGATGTAGGAATTCTTAAATTGTCTTAGGGATCCCCCAGCTTTTGTGCCTGCCTATATTTCCTCTGGGCCTTTGTAGAGCAATCCAATTGTTTCAAAGTTTGCTTTTTGTCCACATCTCACAAAGATTCCACAAAGATTTCACAAAGATTTTACAAAGATTTTACAAAGATTTTTCAGAGATTTTGTGAAAAGATTTGACAAAGATTTTTTCAGAGATTGAAGCAAAAGATTGCTGCAGCAAAAGATTGCTTCTAAAGGATAAGTTACAACAGCTTTCAAAATTATTCTTCCCATTTCTATGAAATTTCTCAGAACTCTATATTAGGCTGTCATTACTTCTTAAGACAGATTGAAAAAACCTTTTAAAAATCTTTCCTAATTCTACCTCCGGATCAGTCCCATTTTTAAGCTCCTTTCTTATGTCTTATGGAAATGTACAAAGGCAAAATGGGATTATCTTGTTTTTTCTCAGTCTGTTCTTTTTTTCAAATATATCTATATCATTTATGGTCCTTCTGCAGTCATTTTTACTGTAAATCCATCACATATAAATCTGTTTGTTAAGTTACTTGAGTTGTTTTCATGCTATAACTTGCATTTCAATTTACCTTAACGATTAACATTAAGTGTATGTATGCATTATCAAAGAATTTGGCTATGCCCTATATTATCTGTGAAACTGAAGGGCACATGTTAAACTATCTGCCTTTTTATCTTCTGCCTTTCCATCTGTACATCTATCCGCACATCTTTCAATTTATGGATCTGTCCACCTCCCTCCCCATCTGTTCAAAGCTTCTGGTAGTTGTTGCGGGTTTGCCTTTAGTCAAATTTCAATTGAGTTCAAAATGTGTCTCGTGTGCTGAAATTCAAGCCATTTGGTAGAGTTTGTAGCAAATACGAAATGGTATAAAAGTAATAGCTGTAGAGTAAAAAGGCTGCAATGCCATGGCAGATATTTGATACTGTCTTTCATTCATCTTTGATCAACAACTATTATCCGCATAGTCAAGTGTGTCTCCTTTTTTCAATGGCGTTTAGAAAGCACCCCCGGGAAGTACCCCTCCCTCCCAAATGTGCTAGTCTGGCACAGTGTCATTTCTAAATTTATGTCCAAACAAGTTTAAACAAAGTGAATACAGAGAGTAAACAATTATGACATGCAACTGTAATTATTGATTCAAATTAATACCAACTTTCCTGCACCATTTCTTCAGTTGGAAAACCCTATCCCCCCTTCCGCCATTCCCCTCCATCTGACCATTTCCATTTTATTTCGGGACAGAGTGCTTTTAGGTCACTAAGAGGCCGGAAGGGGGGGGGTGAATTAATACAAGGTCATGTGACCATCATGTCACCTGTCAACCCCGACAGATCTACTGACATCCGGGAGTTTCGTTTACAAGTCCAATTAAAACCTGAAGGAAAGGAGGAGGGGGGGGGGGTTGAAAAGATGGGAGGGGTTCATAGTTTGACACAATAATGTGATAACAAATGCTGCTGAAATGCATGTGGTCATGGCTTGGAATCTAGCTTTCTTCATCAGCTTTCAGCTTCAAATGATATTGTGCAAAGATAACCAATATAGGAGGCTGTAATATTATAAGAAGAAAAAGCAAGAATGCAGTTCACATAACACCCATAATAATTTTGGAATTGTTGTGGCACATTTCTATTTTATCCACAAAAAAAAACTAGTGAATAAAGGAATAAATAAAGAGTATGTTTTTCCCAATTTTATTGAAGTTTTGAGTTTTTCCACTAATTTCAAAATCGGCTTATGCATTTCCTGTCCATCTTGCTATGTGGCGCTGGCTGCATCAATACAGAGGGGGAGGGGGGGGGGTATTTCTCGAATTAGCAAAACAAGCAGGGAGGGTAATTATCCAAATGGGGGAGGGGTGCAACAAATGAGGGGGTCGGCAGATTTGCCCAGAACAATTGGGGGTTTATTAAGTGTCTTTACATTGGAGTAATCACCCGAAAAGGTGTGAGAGGGATGTTGAAAGGTGACAGGGAACTGACAAGGAGTTGATACAAATGAATGGGAACTGACTAGGGAACTGAATAGGGAACTGACAGTCACATTTTCATCACATCCCGTGAGTCAGTGTGACTGCTGCCAGTCACTAACTCATCTACAGCTCACTGGTTAAAACGTCGCTGAAAGAAACAAAACGGGTACTGAGTACTCCCCCCCCCCAACAGAATGTGTGCTGAAGTTATTGATGTGTAGATTCGTCATTCTGTTGGTTATCAATTTCCATGATCAGTCATTCGTCAGTTATTTAATATATTCGGTGATTAGAAGTCAGTCACCTAGGAGAAACATCCATCTATCTATCTATCTATCTATCTATCTATCTATCTATCTATCTATCTATCTATCTATCTATCTATCTATCTATCTATCTATCTATCTATCTATCTATCTATCTATCTATCTATCTATCTATCTTTAAGAAAACAATCCCAAACATGAAAGGCATCAAGTTTCGCGTCCACAACAAGATTATTAAGTCATCAAAACCATCAAAGAAAATAATGAAACCTTGAATTTTCTTTCTTTCTTTCACGTTTTTTTTTTTCAGGGGGGGGGGTAAATTCGGGGGTGGGAGCGTGAAAAGTCGATCGGGGGGCGGGGGTGCTTAAATGGATCAGCCTTAGGGTGTTACCCCCTCCCCCCTGCACCCCTCAGCTAATTAATTGTGACAAAAAAGGATGAAATGCCAAAACGCCCTCTGACAATAGGTATTCTAACTAATTATGGATCCATTATAGCCCCCTGTCTCACACCTTTTTGAAGGTGGACAATTTTAAAATGAAGAAAGCAATTTCTTGGAATATTGAGGATTGGTGATTTTCAGATAGTTTGGTGTTAAAAGCATTGAGAAATGTTAACTATTGTGTGTAAATACTTTTTTTCTTTGAAATCGTTCATTGTGGAAAAATGAAAATATTGTTTTTACCCTTTAATTTTTTTTTTTTATGGTGCATCCAAGGAATGACTTTCATGCAAATGTATGTCTTGGGAACATGACCTTTTTTGACATAAAATGACCTTGTACTGACCACTTTCAATACATTTACACAAACCAAATTTTTAGAAATCCAGATATATGTTTCAAATTTGCTCCTTTTGTTATTTTGAGACCTTGATGCTGGTTAGAATATCTTATGGTAAGTATAATTTATCGGGAATCATGATTCAATTTCAGTCAACATAAAACACTTGTTAATTGGCCTATATGTAACTCACTGTCATTAAAGGTGAATTTTTTTTTTACTATATTATAATATATATACAGAAAGAACAATATACGCCTATACAGAAAGAACAATGATGTTACAACAGATTAGAGACATATATATTATACCAAATGTGGACAGTTTGGTGCCAGTAAAGAAGTTTGGATTAATTGTGAATAATAATAATAATACATATACACAAACAAAGTAAAGCAGGCCTATAAGTTATTTACCTTTAAATGTATACTGTAGGCCTACTTGATTTCTGTCATAGCAAAGCTTTTTCTCCTTGTTCAAAATTATCACAGAGAAGAAGTGAGAAGAAGAGACAAGTTATCCATCCCCCCCCCCCTTGTCACAAGGTGTGATTCATAATCATCAGTGACATTTTTACCCTTTTTTCTCTTTGGGGGTTGCAGTCAAATCAAAAGGGGTGGTTATAATGATAATCAGCCTTTTCACCTCACACAACACCCTGCAGGCTGTTGAATTAACGCTCTGTTATTAAAGGTGAAATAAACAGCTGCGCTGTTTCAAGGTCTGTTTAAGTCCGTTTTCTTTAGGAAGATGTATGGGGAAAATGGACTTTTTTCGAAAGAGGGATTGTCCACAGTTTTGCATCTATATATATGATAAGAGTAACTGAAATTTACATTGTATGAGCCAACTCTCTGAAATGTGAAAGTGAATAGTTATTTCTGGATTCTCTCAGAGATTTTCTGATTCCCTTACAGTGTATATGGCTGTCTATGTATTTGTCACCCCTCATTTGTCCTGTGGAAATGGGCTTTTGCACGGCACCCTGACACGATAGATAAATAAACTTCAAGTTGCTCAAAAATTGGTAGTTCGATTGATAGAGAGATTGAAAAAAACATGACAGTTTTAGCCACAGTCGGAAACAAATGCATTGGTTACCAATCAAAGCAAGAATTCAGTTCAAATTGATGACTACTACACGGAAGGCAATGAACAATCAGGCACCACAGTACATCCAAGAACTTGTTCAAGTCAATCTCAACAAGAACACAACCCGAGAAGCAACCATGCTGTTAGCAGAACCTGCTCCATGCAACAAAAATAAGTTTGAAGATCAGGCTTTTTCCTATGCAGCACCAAAACTCTGGACCAGTTTGCCTAAAAACCTGTGAACTGCACAAACATTAGAAGCTTCAAGAAGAATCTAAAAATTCTTTTGTTTCAGAATTCCTGCAAGTGATTTTATTTGATCTGATAAAAGCACTGATGATCAGTTTACTGAAACTAGCTCTATATAAATCCATGTAATGGTAAATAGTATTTGTATTTATACATGTATTATATTATTATTTTTTAAAAACTAAAAGACAGCAGAAGTTTTGGAGATATTTTGTCTGGAATTCTCTCTCATTTGACATATAATCCCAGAAATTTTCAAGATTACCGTGACAGTTTGACTATTTTTAACAGGTCTGGCAAGTCTGTTGTGAATAAAAAAAAACCTCAGAAATTATCCTTCTTTTGCGCAATAATATTACCAATTTCTGCGATCCAATAAAAAAAATATGAATTCCTCTATGAAATTTCCATAAAAGAGGGTTGCCTTTAAGTTACGCATAGAGTAGGTCGGGGCATGCAGCCCCCCTTAACTTCGAGATGCGATTTGACCTACTTTTCATGGTCAATTCTTTGAATACTTATACTGTCAGGAAGAGTTCACCTGACTCTATTTATAACTATTGAAACAAATGTCTACTAATTTTAATAAAGGAGTTACGGCCATTTTTGTACAAATTTAAAATGGCCTTCTTACCCCACCCATCGGGCAAGAAGCCCCCTATTATAATCCTATGGCAATTTTTTTTGCAAGTGCATTCAGTTTGAAAGTTATTTCTTGGAGTTCTTCTATCATTTTTAAGGCATTCTATTCACTTTTTCTGAATTTCAGAATTTCTCTGCTCATACATTTATTTTTTAATATTTTTTGCCCTGTTTCAATTTAGGCCAATTTTTTTTTCTATTTTAATCAGCTATTCTATCAAGATTTAAGGTAAAGTATACATTATTAAATGGTTCCTGAAGCAGCTTTGAGGCCCCAGTGTAGGGGGCCTCATGCCCCATGCCATGTGGGGCCTCTCGCCCTAAACCCACATATTTTAATTTGACCTCTATATTTCGAACTAAAATGCAAAAAACATGATCCAAATCATAATTATGTGATGATCCTAAAGTGAAGCAATGCAGATATCCATTATATTTTTAAAAACGTTCAAGGTTATTTCTGGCAACCGCTTTCAAAGAATTAGTCAAAGTTACAAAAACCATGCAAATTTTTTTGTTTCTTCAATATCTCCTATGGTTTAGTGCTGTTCGCCTTGAAAATTTGTGACGTCACCTAAAAAGCCTCTAGCTTCAATCCTAACAATAAGAAAACGCACCAAAAATGTAAGTTTAGATATAAACCTGGGGGGGGGGGGGCCTCTCACCTAACCCGGGCTTCTTGCCCCGACCTACTCTATCTCAGCTTCATATTTCAATTTTAACTCGAGCGCTACGATTCAATATGGAATAAAGAACATACATTTATCACTATTCTTTTAAAATAAATGCATGTACAAAAGCACAGTACTTTAACTGTATGAAACATTTGTTAGTATAAATTAGATAAAAGTATAGTTCATTCATTATCTAGCCAATTTTCCAAATTTCATTTCTGTAAACAAAATCCTTGTCTTGAAGTTCTTTTGACAGTTCCTGAGACTGATAAGTCTTGAAATGGAATCACTGTTAATCACATAAAAGCCATTTTGAGGCGGGCAAAACATGTGGAAGAGTCTTGTCTCCACAGAGTCAGCAAGACAAAACTTTTCTCAGAATCTTTTGCAGGATTTAAAGAAACTTCTCTGTTTCCCAACCACATTTGTTTTGCACCTATCTGGAAAGGCTTAGATACAGTAAAAGTCTTTAATCACTTCAAAGAAGATTTGCTTGCCTTTTGAGAAAATTGAATTGGAATAGGAGTTCATTAGACAATTCAAGATGGCGCTGTTTGAGGAAAGGACTTCCGGTAATGGAAAACAACTCCTTTATCCATCAAATACATTTTGGTCCTACGTCTCTGTCAATGAATTAATAAATCGTACAATTTATTAATGAATCAATCGAACAATCAGGCAATGAATGAATCAATCACAACTGTATAATAACAATCTAGCAGTCAATATGCCAGTTTAGCTCAGGTAGTTGGTTGTGGTTTGGGCTCCCAATCGCAAGTTCGTGGTTCGATTTCTGAGCTCTTGGGCCAGGTCGTCTGCGCCATGTTGGTCAGCAGTATCAATCATCGTTCGCCATGCTGTGTCCTGCTCCGGTGCAGTTTATAAGCCTATACTAGTGTGTAAATACTTGGCGTAAAGCCCTCATCATCCTGAGATTCATCCACCCATCTTTCTATCAGCCCCAGCTACTCACTGCCATGAGTGAATCGTTCATTTGTGTCACATTTCTAAATTCACACAAGTCTCAATCCAAGGTATTTAGAACGTTGTTAATACTTTGGGAGAAAGCTGTTCTCACATCTGAGAAACCTGACCCCTAATCTTGTCCATTTCTTTCAAGTCTCGCCCTTTCTCGCTGTTGGTCACGTGTCAAGCTGACCACAGTGGCGACCTCTGTCTTCAGACCTGCCCTCTAATCAACAGAGGCCCTTCAAAGGGAGACTTTCACTTCTCAATCACCTATCTAGTCTAAATTCTATCCCTTCCAATTCTATCCTCTCCTAAATGGCTTCATAGACTTACTGAGTTGCCTGTGATTTTAACAAGCCATTACAATCCTCAGTTGATCCCCTTCAAGCAATCTTCTGTGGTTAATAGGGAGGACTTTCTCTTTTTTATGCAAGGTAATGGTCTGAGACATCACTTCTACAATGAAATGATTCCTACGTTATTTGATTCACCAATATGTAAAATTTGTTCTTTTAAAATTATTTGAATATTTTATTTTAAAAGATGTTTGAGTTTGTATCCCTTTAATATACCAATTATTCAAAGACTCAATCAACTGAAACGTTAGTTGAACAGTGTGGACTCTGTAGTATATTCCTTGATACGTCTTGTCAGTCTGAAGTCTAGGTAGCGTGTGAGACAGGGCTCTGTGCGCATGGCTGCACAACAGCTCCAGCCGTTACACTCTCCCCTTTTTGATGTTTTAGCTTTGAGGAGAGGCATTGCTGTTTGCCGTTGATTTTCAGTTAATTTTGGAGTGATGGAAAGCTGCTCCGATTGGCGACTTGACTATGGTAGCATGGCCCCGGATGATTTTCAGGCTAAGTCTTCACATCGCAGAACTTGATCTTCATAGTCCATAACTATAGTCCTTTTCCATAGTCCTGATACGAAGATGCTTGATCATCACAGTCTTCCAATTCGATCGTCTATGACTTCTGTTTGTAGATTGCATCAGGCCCACATAAGCACAGGTACCGCACAGTACCATGCACAGAAATTGAAGCAAGCTGACAATTATAACATAATGATACATCACTCGTTAAAAGTTATAGTGATATCAACTGACACTGAGAGTCCTCATAAAAATCACTATCAATACCTGTTCAAGTCGAATGCTAAAAGATTGGAGACCACTTTTGCACACAGTCCACATAAAATTTCATAACCAATTCAAATGCTACGAGGCAAGAGACATCAATTCTACACAATATTCAACAAATAATTTTAAACAATATGAAGCAATATCATTTGCATAAAGTGTAAGACCAATAGTCCACATAAAAACGATAGTTGACAAAACGAGTTAATTAAAATCTACATACAATTTACAATTACAACAACAATGATTACTGAAGTCAAGATTTCTTTATCCAGCTCAGCCACTCCTTTCTTGTAGTTGGCAATGAAGGGTCATCTGAATAGGTCCTGAAGCCTTCAGTTGAACTTCGTGAACTTTGTCCATGGTATTGGTCTGAAGTCCAATCTCGTGAACTGCGCTGGCCCCCTCCCCCTTCTTCAAATAGAGGCCAAAGCGAAGAATTCTTTGGATTGTCATCGGGCCAGAAAACTTCAAGGTTCCGCATCATATCAAATTCCGGAGGCTTGGAATGCCGAGTAATGGGGAGCCTTGGTCTTGCCATGAAACTTGAGTGCAACTCAGCTGCTTGGCCATCAGAATTCTCATCCAACTTGGGAGGTCCAACCTGGTGTACTATCATTTCTTTTGGTCTTTCACATCCAGGACTGGAATCTGAAAATGAGGATGAAATACATGGCAACACAGAGGAGCCGCACAGCTCCAATAAATACATGGAACTATCAACTTCAGTAAATTCAGTAGAGCACTTAGGCTCCAGAAAAGTCAAAGACTCATTGATGACACTTGTGAGATTAGAAGTCTCAGGGTCAGTAAGCGTGACATCTCTTGTAGTAATAGACGGCCTTCGACGTTGAATATAATCTTCAGGATGATAATCTGGGAGTGGGGCAAACTCCTCTATCGATTCTGCCCCACAGGCTTGTTGAGACAGGTGCCGAACAGCACCGCTCTGCTGCACTGGAGTGTGAAAAACGTCTAACTGATTAGCTTCACTCTTCTTCTGTGCAGACCTCTCCTCCGACTCATCACTGTAACCTATTGAAGAGTCAGATGATTCGCCATCAGTTGAGGTTGAAATACTTGAATTGGAAAAAGTGTCATATGACTCTCTGGCACAGGACTTAAACATTGTAGATGATACGTTGTTACCAGAAAAGCTTGAACAAGATGAGTCACTGAAAGTAGTTGAAGACCTCCTTGGATTATATAAAGCCACACCTTCTCGATGCTCCTCTCCATGCAGGCAGGTTTCTCTGGGTTGTGCAATTTCATCCACCCTTCCTCTGTTACCCTGCAATTGATCATGAAAAGAGACGGGAACATTTACATTCAAATCAGGAGCACACGGAAAATAACAATTTTTAGGTAGCAATAAACAGGCATCGGCTTGATCAGGTGGCATCCTGCTTGGATGAACTTGTTGATGAGTCACAGCCTGTCGCACAGGAATAGAGTTAAAGACTGACTGCTCTGGAGGCACATGGTCAGGAGTAAATTGTTCCCTTGGTCTTCTTGAATTGTCTATAGTTGGCACATAGTGGCAATGTAGTAGCTGAGGAGGCACCAAGATAGGGTGGACTTGTGAAGGATGCTTCACGGATCCTGGAGGGAAGGATCTTGGCAGAATCTGATGTTCTGATGACACTGGAGAAAATTGCTGCATCGTTCTTCCATGGGCTGTGCCATTACTAAGACAAGGTGATACCGGAAGATGCTTAACATGATGTGAAGGATGACAATTAGGAAAGCCTGGAAGTGAGCGATGTAATTCCTGAGAATGACACCGGGAACGCACATTCCCAGCGGATTGATGACGGATAGGCGCTGATAAAAATGAAGTTCCGTCATGCCTGGAAGGAAAGGATCTTTGCAGATGTCCCGATGACACAGGAGTAACTTGATGCTTCTGTCTTCCTTGAACTGCATCATCACCATGACAAGATAGTACCTGAAGATGCTGCTTGTAACATGCAGGATGACTATTGGCTGAGTGTCGAGGGATGGTGGGTGAATGTTGAAGATAACAGACTTCAGTATTGGCAGAACTAACTGGACGAGCTTCCTTGTGCAGATGTGACATTTCATCAGAATTTAAGTAATTTTTCTCTGTAGAGGTAGCTGAACGCCTGAGGGAACGCACATTCCCAGCAGGCTGATGACTGATCAATGCTGATACAGATGAAGTCATATCACATTCAGCAGGACAGGATCTTGATGTCTCACTCTGCAACTGTGGTGAAGACTGTACATGATTATGGATACCTGGAATCAGAGTGTTATTTGACATACAAACATTTTTTAACGCACAAGCATTATTTGAAGATTCCCTCCAGGGCTGCTGTTTCTCAGAAGGACTCCTTGCTTCAAAGTTTTTAGCTGTCTCCACAACCTTGTACACTTCTGTCATGAAGGCATTGTGGCGAAGTCTTTCTAGTGAAAAGAAGCGTCCCATCCATGCACTCATTTCACGAAGCAAGTATTCAATTAAGTCTTCCAGAAAGAGGTTTGGGTCAGCATAAGGGATATTTCTTCGTAGCCTGTCAACACAGAACCATAACTCGTCCATCATCTTCTTGGCCATCTCATATTCAACTTCTATTTCTTCTCGTGATTGCAAAGGAGGTGGGGGAAAAGGCAACTTTGTCGTCTTCGTACCTTCTCTTGTCTCATCCTCAGCCGAAACATCAGTTCCAAAAATTCCATCCTTGTTCCTATACCCAATCACGCTGGTATCATCAAGATGCAATTCTTCATTGGATGGTTGGGACTTCTGTGGGGGAACTTGAGCTGATTTATGGGTGGGCAATCTAGTCGTCTGATTTTCAGATTTAGCTTCCACCTTGAAGGATATAAGTCCACAATTCATCAAATGGTCCCAAAACCAACGTCTAAGTCCAGTGATGAAGGGCATGGCCTCAGGATCCAGCACATAGAAATGACGACATATGATGATGAGCTTTGCAGTGGCATCTCGGAGTCCCAAGGAACATAACTCTTCGAAGGAGGCAGTGTTTACCTTCACTGGATTCATGATGAAGAATACTTCAATCCACCTCAACAATCAGAGAACATAACAGAAAACATTGGCAATACAGGTGTTCAAATAAATATCACAGGATTGCTTTCACTATATACAATGACGGGAGTATATACACACAAATGTTGCAGTGCCGGACAGCAATCAACACGAAGTGCAAAATATTTTCAAGTCTGAAGAGAAAAACCAATCTCAAAACCCAGACACTGTGACTGTACACTTCAAACTAAATATATGCACTAATGATTCAATATTTACAAAAGCTCAAATACCAAAAAATTGACCTCAATAACTTCACTCAAATGGCCAATAAGTCACAAAATGAGCGACAAAATATTTACAAAAAGACCCAAATATATGTATCTCACTCCCTCTTTTTTTTCTTTTTTTTTTTTGTATGTAAAAGGTGTATATGATAAACTTAGTGTCTAAACAGTGTATAAAATAAATATATATAAATCAAAAAATAAGTACCAGCTGACCTGTCACTGTCACATTCACGAAAGTATTTACAAGAACGTTTGACAGTTCAATGCACTTGAGCAATTGCTTGTCAATTTTGACAGCTTCTCTTAATCCGCAAGTTTGCAGAATAGATCTTGAAATCACAGCCTTAGTTAAGTATCTAAAGTTTACTCAAGTGAAAATATTCAAAGAGCAACGAACATTGCCCTAAATAAACGAAGTTTCACTTCAAAATTTCACAAAAAGCTGAGTAAATTATTGACCTTCAAATCTATTCTGAGAAAAGGAATTATGCTTGCAGCAGCACGTGGCAAATTATTAAATGTACTGCCTATTCACTCAAGGGGCCGTGGAACTATAGAAACGCACAGAAAAGACAATTATTTCTAATCCCTAGGCCACATGCAATGCCGAAAAAATATCTAGTTGACCGTAACAGTGTTCTGACTATGTTTAGACGACCAGCATCAACCCAATCCATGCACTGTCAGG
Organism: Platynereis dumerilii; assembly: GCA_026936325.1. Taxonomy (NCBI): domain Eukaryota; kingdom Metazoa; phylum Annelida; class Polychaeta; order Phyllodocida; family Nereididae; genus Platynereis; species Platynereis dumerilii. Next base: position 31,711,798 of record JAPTHN010000008.1, read on the forward strand.
TGCAATACACAACTTTCCACGTGCTATTTTCAATTCAGAAAAATCTAACTGAGTGGATGCCGGACAGCATCAGCTCTAAACATAGAATAAATATGTACAATGAAGCTAAAATAATCAGCAAATTACCGAAGACAAGTCCTGGAGTCACCTGTCAATCAATTTGACATTTGACAGCGCACATGGCATCAAATAGACTCGGAAAAACGGCAATTTTCGCCGAAAAAAATAGGTAAAAACAGGCTCAAAAAGCTGCCGAACAGCAGCAGAAATACTGCCTATTATTATCAGAAACAAGAGGCACCTTGGTGTACCACTGCCACCACTGAAACGTTTGTTGAACAGTGTTGACTCTGTAGTATATTCCTTGATACGTCTTGTCAGTCTGAAGTCTAGGTAGCGTGTGAGACAGGGCTCTGTGCGCATGGCTGCACAACAGCTCCAGCCGTTACACAACCAATGAATCAAATCAATAAAATAAATAAATCTATCTATCTATCTATCTATCTATCTATCTATCTATCTATCTATATATCTATCTATCTATCTATCTATCTATCTATCTATCTATCTATCAGGCAGGTATGCGCTTTTCCACACTTGTTTATATCTTATTTATCAAGTAATTAGGTCATAGCGTTGTGTCTTTTCGCTACTAGGAAAGAAGAGCTGTCTGAAAATAGTTCCTGGGGCTAGGTGCCCAAGAATACAACAAGCATACAGCTAATAGAGAAAGGAGGCGTGAAAAGTTCTCAGCAGGTAGCTATGTTCTCATTATTCTTCCTGTCAAAGCCACGCGTCTTAGGAACAATCAAAAGTAGTGCAGATCACATGACACGGTATTCCTTCGCCCCAGGCATTGGTGGTCACATGATCTCCTAACTTAGCACCATAGCCCTCAGGTGTAACTCCACGCTGCCAATACCAATGCTCATTAGAAACTATAATAGGGCAGCTAAAACGTAATTCTATGTAAATACTCTGATTGTCTTCATTAAATTCTTTATACATCATTGTGCTTTCAAGGTAATTTCCGAATATCTAAACCCATTTTTGAAACGTCTTTTATAAATAAAACAGTGCATCTTGCATGGTTATTGGAAAATATCCCTCTAGTTGTTCTATCAACTCGATAACAGGACCATGACTGCAGCTGCTGAACAGCTTCTCTGGCTGAAAAAAGAAAACAACAAACAAACTACATACATACAAACAAGCAAACAAAACTTCCAAGAAAATTTTTCTTTGGTGTATACACACTCTGAACAGTGACTGTTGCGGTCAGAAGTTTGAGTTGTAGCGCGATGGTCTGTTGTCCTTTGAATTTGAATTTTTTTTTTTTTTGTTTGAATTTATTGAACCTCCAATGGAGAGAAATATATATATATACAACAATCATAAAAACACATATCACAGTCTAATTAAAAACAACAAGTTTAAAAACAATTTAAAGCACAATTGGTACATATCACAGTCAGTAGCAGCTCAAAAGGTTGTTTAACATCACATTATCTTTTGGACTAGAAAAAAGACAGTATCTCACGCTATCAGCTATGCCACATTCAGGTCTCTTTTTCATAAGAGTTTTACATTTAGATTTATATGATTTATCACAGAGTAATTTGACTAGAGACACATTATATTTCTGGCAAATTTTTAAAACAGATGATGTTAAATTGGACTGACTAGGTAACCTGCCTTGTAAGGCCCGAGTTAAAAATGTTTTATACAGAGTTCTGGTGCGAGACGAAGACGTAAATATGTTTTTAAACAGAGACAACTTTTGAATTTCAACGTAGGTCAATAAATCACAGATCTTAAGTGCATGTAACAAAGGAGAAGACCTGCTTCTAGACTTCACACCAATGGCTGCTTTCAAAAATTTACTCTGCATTTTTTCAACATCCTTCATTACAGTTTTACATAAATTCATGCATTCTAAACCATATGTTAAGACAGGTCGGACAGCTGTGGTGTACAGTTGAGCTATAGTAGAAGGGTTACAGCCGTTAACACAGAGACCTGCGCCCTGCAGAGAGTAGAACGCTCTGCGTGCAGCCTGAATTCTGCCTTTGCAAGAGTTGTCGAGGCATAGGTCATCCATTGAACATTTGGAAGGCCTACACAAGAATAAGAATAGTAAAACATTTTATTTATACTCGATTGTAATAAGCAAATAACAGCAGCTCTTATAATTACAAATATATGTTAAGTCAGTGAGCCCCTCCCCTCTCTTTATCAAATGGTCCTGCCTTTGATAGCAACTTGAAATTAAAAATGTTCAATAATTGACCAATGGAAACAAGAACGAAGTCGTGTCAATAGTCATCATAATGGTTGTTTACCAGCAAACTCTGCAAAACACTATTTTCTCAGAGGAACAATAAATTATATTGTTTGATATTTTGAAAAATAACCTACAATTATATTATTCAGACGGTTTAAAAATGTCAGACTACAGTGTAACATGTGTCCCTGCTGGTCCCATATGTTTTGATGATAATACATTTGTGTTTCATACATCGAAATAGAATGGTATAGAATAGAATGGTATAGAACTCTTCAGAATGGTTTGGGATCACTATGGTTTTCTTTTATGGAATACTCACGATCTATTTCGCTGGTTTCTAAGGGTTAGATCTCGTTAAGCTTTTTTCTTTGTGCATAAATTGTGCTGGTTTTTCTTTACAAAAAAATTAAAGAAAATGAATATAATATCCCCTATAATGGCTGTCCCCACAAATACTTATTGAAAAAATGAATGGTTTCATTTTTGACAAAGCCAATTTCACCACACAATGCAATTCGACAAATGTAGAAAGAAACTGATTTAGTTTTTGCACAAAAGGTTTTTATTAAAGCTCAGTCGACATATGATTCCCATTGATTAGCCAGCCGTCTTTTGTGGGAACTACAAAATGATATTTAATACACATACAACGTCTTTATCTGTGAACTCAATTAGCCATATCCTTATCATAATATCACAATGGATACTTTCAATATTTTTTTCAAAAGCAGTACAAACAGGAAAACGAAACCGGCAAAAATATCTATTATGCGTTTTATGCAACCAGGAATATTCGAAATAGAATGACAGAGACTGCTCATTGTGAAAAATTTGCAATATATATTTTGACAATATGAAATTCATAATATTATTCAGTTATTTGTATGATTTTCAAATTCCATTCATTTCCCATAATTATTCATGATTATTTCAATTTCATTACATGACCAAACAAAATTTAATTTGGAAACATGCTGATATTAGTTTTTGTACGTCATTAGACATTTGTCAATTTTAATTATTAAAAAGTTATCGTTTTGAAATCAGACCAAATGTAAGTTTGTCGACTTTTTAAAAGAGGTGAAAGGCTGTTTTCTGTGTATGCAATTTGTGAGAACATCATTGTGTGACATATTCTAAAGTAACTCTCTTTGGCGACTAACTTCATGCGCTTTGTCTCGATCAATCTGTCCGGACATCCATTTCTGGCATCCTAAATGCCCTTATCTTCAATTTCGAGGGTTTTGGTAAACCCATTTCCATGATTACTGCTCTTTCAGCTTCAGAGGAACTTTGCATATATTATACATGACACATTTAACTTATATTTTGATTCATTTGCACTTATCCTCCTAATAATTCTTCCCACTATGAGCCCTACATATATATATTTTAAATAATAATAAATAATAAATATTTTATTTGCCTCAATAAGAGATAATACAAATTACAATAAAAACAATAGAATCAACAAAATTAATAAAACCAACACAAGCTCTAAAACATGTAAGACAGAAGTTAAAATGCAGGGCGTAACAGCAACTGGACTAGTTCCTTATTATAGTTATTGTAGTTCAATAGACACTGTTTTACGCTGTCTACTAATCCATCAGCCTGGTTGGCAGAGACGAGTCTAACAGGAGTATCATTTAACAGTAGCCTACATAGAGAAATACTTTTTCCTTTACAGATAGATTTTACTCTACATAGTAAATCAGATTTATCTTCACTATTATATTTCAATATTTTAGTAGTGGGCCTACAAGTTTGTACAATTTCTGAAAACAAACTACAAAAAAACAACAACAACCGAAAAGTTGTTTGAAAAAGGGTGTCAGACATTTAATTATTTCATCATTTGACAATTAGTGCTCATTAAACAGAGGAATAAAGACTTGCCTTCACCCTTGCTGGGCATAATCAACCACTTCCTGGACATTTGGAGCTCTGCACATGCGCACAGGAAGTGCTTCTTTGGCCGTGTGACCATTGTTATGTGCGCGCGCATACTGCCATAATAGCTGTATTGTTTGTTGACATGTCCAGCTGATTACAGAGCACTGCTTAACTATGGGTTCTGTAGCCCTTTGTCTGATCTGTTTGGGTCTCCCCAATTGGTAAGGCTTGGTTCATAGAAATGACTTGTTTAGAGGGTGTCAAACATGATCGACTGAATTGATAACATGAAAAGGGGTAGTTCAGACCCAGAAGGGTGTCATATATTGCCTTTCTTACCCAGTTTACCTTCTCATACCCCTTTAAACCATGATAAGGGGCTGTTCTATGCAGGTGAAAGTGAGAAAGGTAAACAGCTAAATATTGTTTGATAGATAGATAGAGGGCGTGGGTTCAAATCTCACCCCAGGAACTCACTTTAGTCCGAGCCCATGGGACATTAAATGGAGGCGGGTTGTATTCAGTATTCTATGCTGGGGCAACTGAAAGACCCTGGGCATTCCTGAATTGATAGGGTATGTGCCAGACTCACAGTCTTCTCATCTCATCATCATATGGCTATCGTCTGCCACGATATAGCCCACTAAGGTGCTGCAGAGGCGTAAATCACAAACAAACAAACAAACAAGATAGATAGATAGATAGATAGATAGATAGATAGATAGATAGATAGATAGATAGATAGATAGATAGATAGATAGATGCTAAGTTTTCTAGGACTTGCCTTCTGTTTCCTTGCTGCTTTCAAGAGTTCTTGATCTTTTTTCTTGTGTTCCCAGGAACCTCTCACATCAGTTGTTGTCAAAGGGGTTTGTACAGGCCCATAGCTCCAAGGGCATATTGAATGAACATTCAAGCTATTCTATTATTGGGTGAGCTACTGTTGTATAATAAAACCCTTTCCCTGGCGATTTTCTCAAAGCGTTTGACAATGTCCCATTCAGTGGCACTAGACAGCTTTTTGCAGAACGCAATGGGGCAAATGACAAGATGAAAATGGCAAAAGTTCTATTGGCTGTGTGGGCATCAATAGCAAGAAATGGCATCAATGGAAAGCAATGGAAAAGGAATGGCAGCGAATGGCATGGGATAGAGGAACGGCCATTGAGGCGGTCCACATCAATTATAAGAACATTTGACGTGAAATGGCTGGCCTGTTGTTGCGTATGGTCCCCGCAGATGAATGTCCTTTTATCTTCAGAGATGTATCACCATGAGGACTAGTCTTCAGTTGTCACAGCTCCTCACAGACTTCTCACAGACCCCTCACAGGCCCATACAGGCTCACAGAAGCACACACAAGCCCCACAGAAGCATTTTAGAGGCTATGCAGACTTCTTAAGCCCCCACAGTAGCCTCTAACAGCCGGTCTTAGCTCTCCAATTGCCCATTGTCAGATCACTAACCTATTGTCACAGGCTATAACCCATTGTCACAAGCAATAGCCCATTGTCACAAGCAATAGCCTATTGTCACATTCACAGCCTTCACTGGGCCATTATGCAATATGCCAACTTGTCCGATTGACACACAATAACGGCAAAACCTTCTAAGACCCAAAACATGATAACTGATGTCACTCTTTTAAGGGGCCATGTCGAGGCAAGAATGGCATCGACCATTAGGATAACACCCACAAGAGCATAATAAAGAATGCATACAAAGAATCACAAGATAGAAAAATGCTATATTGTGATTTCATAAATGACATATGATGTCATACATGATGTCATAATTCATTCAATTGTTACGTGATGAGTCACGTATCATTGAATCCATTTGTAGTAACACGACAAAGTGGAGGAAGACACTTCAATAGCAACAATAACCTTATCAGAGGACTGCACAGATCAGATTGCTGTAAATGTTGCATCAAGTGCCCTACACCCTAACAAAATATAGCTCATACAAAAATTCTGATTAGTTTTTGGGCTTGTCCTCCATATCATTCATTCCTATTTTGGTTTTTGGAAAAACACTGTATGAATGCTGTAGGTTTTTAAGAAAAGTCAAACTGCTTTGCAAAAACCACCATGGTTATTCCAAAGAACCTTTTGGTGTTTGGTAAACCAATTTCGTCCTGATTTTTTTTTTATAGACTGTATGAACTCTAACTCTTGAATGTCTGCATTTTGCTAATATTTATAAAATGTTTAAATGGAAAACTTTGACAAAATTACTTGTCAGAACCAATTGCAGTTATTTGCTTGTTTGCTGAAAGAAAAACATCAAGTTGTTCCTTCTTCCAGCTGACAAACCACCCAAAACGGTCCAACACTGTCAATTTAATGAACCATGTGCTGGGCATGAGATGGAAAATATGGTTAAGGAAACCTATTATTACGTCATCATCCTGGTACTTCCCTTTTACAGACGTGTTCTTTTGTTGCCATAGCAACACAATTCCTTGGCAACAATGGACCTTTCAAGGAATGACAGAAGAAAAGCCCTGATTCCTTATCAAAAGTGAACAGGCGTGAGTTTAGCCCTGCCAGAAAAACCCTTTACACAATTCCAGAGTTTGGGAAGGGGGGGGGATGTGTTGGGCCTCCTGGGAGAAGGGATGGGGGGGGGGGTCGTTGGGACTATTGGGACCTAAATCGTCTGGAAGAAGGTGGGGTAATATATTCAGAGGGAACAATTTATGTCGGATGTTTCGCACAGTGAAAAAATGATGAATGCTTATTTAAGTTTAGTAAACTGTAGTTGCGCTAATACAATTAACAAGTAGGCCTAAAGATGGAGTATATATATATAGGTTTAGCCAGCGATAAAACAGCATCGTCGAATAGTTGAATGGCATAAACATATCGATACACTGTAAAAAAACAGTTACTGGCTTGTGCTTCGGACCGGGCCAGACCACCACTCCTCCATACAGAACTGCATGCCATTAATGGTTTTGTTTGTCCAGTCCAGAGGGGGGGGGGGTCGTCCAGTATACCAGTGCGTACCAGTATGTACCGGTACATACCGGTTTTTGCGAAGCATTAAGATGTTAAAACTATAATATATATCCCCCATGCAACTTCCATGAGATTTTGACATGCTCTGGTCAATAATCTCACCTTAATGCCCACCTTCCACCATGAGCAGAATTCGAATCGGCTACCTCTGAGTAGCCTCAAGCTGATGCACCATATAATACTTCCCCCTTTTAAAAAAGGTCCACTGTTTAAGCAGTTGAGGTAAAGGACTGGCCCCCTAGCCATGTGCTTTGGTGCAACCTATTATAACCAACCCACTGTATACTATCTCTTTTCAAGTTTGCCTTTTCTATTGCCTCCTTTTTAACTGACTGATATTCCACTAACACGGTCATGAATTGTGCACAATTTGATTCAGGGAATCGGATCAGATATCATGTCTATTCCACAAGTTCTTGTGCTTCAGAATCAGAAGTCAAGCTTATTTTGTGTACAGCATTTGCCATTTGTATAAAGTCTGTGTAAGTTCCTTTCATATACACAAAAGAATAACTAACAAGAAGAAATCAGCTCTTTTCTCAGTCTCTTTATTTGCATGGCATCAAAATTGGTTACCGTATGTTAATTAATTGCTGTTGTATATAACTGCACATTGTAAAACCTGCTGGATTTCTCTTACGGCATCTACCGTTATGAATACAAAAACTTGCTATTTTACTGCAAAAATCCATTGTTTTAACAGCAGGTATCATTGTTTAAACGGCAACTGCCGTAAAAGTAATGCAGCTGGTTTAACAAATTAACAGTGTAAGCGATCAAACAAAAATAATTTCGCTTCAAGGAATATATACTTTCAGATATCAATATAGACACCCCATCTCAATGAATGGATTCAAGACTTGTCAGATCTAGATTTAGATTAATTTATTAACAAGAGCATGTAGTTTACACTGTGGCGGATACAGACCACTCAGATGGAAATAACATTTTGAAGAATTCCAAAACAATGGTTACGCGGGCCTGCGAAAGAAAAAGTCATCCCCTGGTCTGTCAAAATCAACCTGCCATAAATAGATACAGGACAGAAAGTCCCTATCCTTCATCCCTGCGTATTGCACATCAACTTTCTTAACATTTTTTTCATCAGCTTCTTAAAATTGTCTTCATCTTTTTTCAAAGATTATTACCCTTTTTATGCCTTGGTCTCTTTTGTGCTAACATTTTATTGATGAATGTAGGCCTATACTTGTTTCGGTTTATAATCTCCCAATTACATATCGTAGGCATTTCGATAATCTGTTGTAGTTGGTTATAAATAATGAACTATAGAAATTGTGCTTCTCACTGCGTCAGATATTGTCAAACTGCTTGCATTGTGCAAATATGAATCAGTATTAATGATTCACCTTGTCTGACATCTTCAGAATTAAAATGGTTGACAAAACGATATTTTTGAGGATTGTATCATCATTTGATGAGCAGGGTGAATCTTGAGACGTGGAATAATTACTTCCAATTTGAAATGTCATTCTGGCCAACGAAGGTAATCATTGCAAATTGGAATGATAGAAAAAATGACACAAAAAGTGAAGAAAAACCACGAAATTGTATGAAAAATCAACATGATAGTAACAAGCAGTGAAAAAAGATTAAAAAGGCAGCTAGAAAAATTAAAAATTTCGTGTTTATTTGAATCAGTGCTTGAAAAACTTTCTAAAAAGTGATGAAAAATTACACAACAATTAGAAACAGTGTGCCACTAAGGCTAAAGGCCAGGATTGTCTGATGAATTAATATGTTCCTTTGTAAATAGGGGGGCTTAGCCTCGAGACCTCTAAGTTAAAGTTACATCTTATGGGAAGATTTAATAAGTGTCAAGTTCTCCTTTGGAGCCCTGTAAGAATGATGAAAATTGATTTCAACTCTTGCCACTAGGGGGTTACAAGTGGGCTGAAGACGGCTTGTGTTGAGTGAAATAAAAGTCATTTGACTTTGGAGCTGAAGCAAGGTGTCACATGACACAGAATCACGACTTCCTGCCCAATTGAAGTTGGCCCATGTGACCCAGGAGGTCGCCAGGGCAACCACGCCCGATTAGAGGTTAAAACGAGGGCAGATGTAATCTCTATCAGTCTTCCTCCATTATCGCTCACTCAGATTGTTGTTCTCTTTGTGACGTCAGTCCATGGCTCTAGGTGGAGCAAAAAAGAGTAAGTTATTCCCTATTTATTCTCAGGTTCAATTTAAGCCAATTATTAGGCCTAAAGATGACCTGACATGATAAAGGATTAAAGCATGGAAAAGTAATTAACTGTCTCACAGAACAAACTTATGAAATTAGTTGAAGGTAAGCAGCTGACAGTGCCACTGTAGATACATAGGCCGATAGAGTTTATAGGCCTATAAAGCCCTATAATGTTTTTAATGTAAAATGACAATTTAACAAACATGCACCAGCCCCTTCCATTGTCAAGTTGGTCGTTCCAGTTGCGACTACTTCTCTATTGCATTGCCTTGCAGCCCTTGAGCTTCTTGTGCACTGTGTGCTATGCTTGGCCACATTGATCGTTTTTGAGCAGTGTCGAGATTATCTTACCAGTACCTTCAAGTGCATCATGTGCATGGGATCTTCGTGGTCGAGATGGTCTCTGACATCATGAGTTTGTAAACAGCTATTTATAAGTCATTGGGATATAAAACAATGAGCATTAGACATTGTAAGATGAGGCACTGGGGGTCCATGATCCACTCGATTAGCCTATGAATGTTCTTTCTCCTGTTCCAACATAATAAAAGAATTATAACATGAACTATTAAGTCTTTCTTTTCTTATGTCTATGATTCCGCTTTCAGGGTGCGAAAATAAAAACTGTGAAATCATAATCTCACCTCAATTGTAGAATTCTTTTGATTCGGCATACTTTCGCAACGAGAATGATTGCATGTTTCGAGCGCTCTCCCATTTGACAAATCATTCTGATAACTTTGCTCTGAACTGCATAACCTATTGGAATCCTATTGGAAGCACAATTTATATCTGAACCAATAGTATTGGGCAATTTGGAATGCACTTGGGGAGGAGTCCTAATTTGAGTTTGGTGCAGTACTGATCTGCTTGAAATAAAGGGGATTTAAGTGGCTGAAGTATTGATATAGACTCCCAAAGTGTAGGTAGACAGTAGCTTGGTTTTGGAGTGCTAGAATTTGGCTAAACACTGGCTATTTTGCACAAAGGTTTATTCCGCTGGATTAGCCTAAATCCACGCTTGATCTGCTTCATTATTTGGTGAACTGAATGCCACAGAATCAGGTGTCAATTTTGTGTCTGTCTGCGTCAATCCTCTATCAATTCTGTATCAAACCTGTTTCAAATCAGTTTGAGACTATCTTTCACCCCTGTGTTATTTCTGTTGGTTACCCCCAATTGTAATTGCCCCCACAGGTCCACATAGGTCTGTATTGTACATAACAAGTATCCATCTATTGATTGCAATCGATCCAGCTGCACGGTCTAAGGAATTACACCATGCACCCAGGTCCAATTTGCAATTCCCAACTCCAGTTCCTAGGACCCTGCACCTTGACCAACTGTTCTGTTAGGATGGTGAGCTGCAATACAATTCTCCAATAAGGTACTGCTCAAATCAATAAAGGAGTACATATTGTACTAGTTGTTAGTTGTACTGTCTTTTGTTTTTGTTTTTATCACTTTAGTGTTTTAATATTTCTCGAATACCAGCTCGACTGAGCTAACGTTTTTCAACTGTAATTGTTTCGCGACGAAATAGAACTTATTCTTATTCCTAGTCTTATTCTTATAATAATACGCACACCAGATTTTTGTTGTTGGAAAATTCATGAAATTAAGGTTACTGAGAACTGTTAGGGGGCAACCATTTTGTTTACATCTCCATGTTTTCTTTTTGTTACAGTGTTCCAAAGTAAAGGTAAATGTTCAAAATGAGTTTGTGGACTGTCATGCTGAAATAAGATATGCCACTTATTATTTAGTGTGGACTTTGCAGAGGTTGTATTGTTTTTGGACTAGTTCAGATCAAACTATATCCCAGTGGGCATCTGACGTCATTCTGACATAATCTTGTGTCCTTCTGACATCAGGATGACGTCTAGGACGTCAGCTAACTTCCTCCTGACGTCAAATTAAATCAAAATGCCTGTGGGGATGTTACTATGTTTGGACTATTTATATGTTCTCTATTATTTGACTGTGTGTTGGTTGGGAGATACAGCCGGTGCACTGAGGAGCACCTGACCTGTGGAAATTTCACAATTCATTTAACACATAGAATCCTGTGGCTAGGAGGACTAAGGCTTATGCAGCTCTAGTGTAGTTCCATGGAAGGAAGCCAGGTACCACCATCAATATGCAATAGAACATTTTGACCATATGGCTTTGTTCATTGGACCATTGTGTTTTTTCAATAAGTCATATCCCACCAACCATTATGTCTAATATGTGTGGCCATCCAACCAGCAAACGCATTGCAGAATGGTGGGAACGGCACAAATGTTCATACAAACAATTGCCATTGTCAATATAAACATTGATTTTCGGTAATTAACAATATAAATCCAATAAATATAAAGATATGCACATTTTAATAGGCTCTTTTTACGGGATCCTTTTTTATCAAAAAGAATAACTGTTGTCAGTAATGTCATCATTTGACATTAATTGATACATTCTGTAAGATGCATCTATCCAGCAAAGAAAACATGGGATATCAGTTGTATGGCATCATAAAGAGTAAATATAATTGGTGGAGACATTTTTTTTTTATCGGGAAATTTTTTCATTAAATTCTATTCAATGTAGATACTCTCAAATAAGGGGCGGATCGGTTTATATAATTAAGGCCAGACATACTTAATTTTTAGCTTCTCGGATCGGCCGACCCGGTGTATTTTCTGTCTAAGAAAAAAAAATGGACTCATTAACAATTTTTATTCAATTGACAATTGACATGATGAAAAAATGAGATAGGGCCTTTCTTCCTCATACAAATTTAAGTTTTTTGTCAGATCGTTTGACAATTTCTTTAATTTGCAGTTTTACATGCTGCCGGAAGAAGTCAACTCGTTATATATTTACTTTTTTTCTTCACAAAAAAATCTCATCGACCTGTCCTACTCTACAGTTATCATGTGGTCTGGCTTAAGTCTGGCAAAACAAGAAGTATACATAAATGAATAAACAGAAACTATACACAAACACAATTAAGTTGCTGATAATTTAAGTAATTTCTCCAGGAAAGAAAGGTAAATATTTCAAGTAAACTGAAGGAAATATTGAATAATGTAAGTTGGACCGAAACTAGTTTGTTTCAAATTGTCAAGCAGACAAGTGGAAACATTGTAAAGTTTACTTGTGTCTTTCATATTTCATTGTAGTTGTATACATAGTTACACTAGTCTGTTCACTGAGTAACATTGATTTTATCAATTTTAGTTTAAACACACAATCACATGAATCAGATGAATAGGAAAACAAGTACAAAGAGTTAGAAGGTCGTGCATAAGAATTTTATTGCAGTTTTCACGCACTGAATTGTATAGCTGGAATTCCAAGAAGGCTTTGAAAATATTCAAAGAGTTGTGTTTTGTGTAGTTTCACTCAATTCAGGTACACACAGTTGACAAATTTATACAATGGGGTCAAATGTCAAACGTCATGCATATAGAATTGTTTCAGAGTTTTAAACGACTCTGTGTGACTCTGTATCTTCTGTGAATGGCTTAACTGCCTTTGTTGTTTATTTTCTTGCATGTTGTATTATCTTCTGTTTTTTTTTAACAAATTGTGCAGCTTCCTTGAAAGTACACTTATAGATCGACAGAACAGTGAGCATTTTTAGTTTTGTTTAAATCTCAAAAAGGTTCAATTTTTGCCATGATAGTTTTGCAAACATAGTTATACTCCTTTTGACTGGCCACATCACCGGCACTGACTCAATTTACAGTGCCACCTGTAAGTTAGTCAAAGTCTTTGATGAGTAAGTGAACCATCCCCCATTGAAATAACATTGGGCTTGTGTATCACTTACTTATCAAGGACTTTGACCCAAACCTAACTCCTTTCAGCAAAGAAGATTGGCAGCTATTGGTATCTCACATGCCTCAAATATTGGCCTTCATGATCCAATTGGTTTTCCTCTCATCGGATGAGAATTCATGCTTCTACAAGCAATTTGGTGGAGCATGCTTAGCATTGTGGCAATGGAAAAATATCACCCGTTTCTCTAACTTACAAGCGACACTGTATAGCATTTGCATTTGTAAGCTAAATTTCATCCAGGTAGTAGATGGCAGGTACCACAGTTTATACATTCTGGCTCATAAAGTTGGAGTGTTTTTAAGGAGAAAAGTGGCAAATTGACTTTCAAGAACTTAGGATTCAAGTACAAGTCCAAGTACAAGTACTTCATTTTCAGAAGTACTGAGTCCAAGTACTGAGTCCAAGTACTGAGTCCAAGTACTGAGTCCAAGTACTGAGTCCAAGTACTGAGTCCAAGTACTGAGTCCAAGTACTGAGTCCAAGTACAGTACTTGACCCCAAGCCTGGTGGCAATGCTAGCAAGGTCCAATGTGAAGGTCTGGTTGTCTTCTGTAATCACTCCTTGGAAGCCTCGACTAGGCCTACTTGTTTAGCAAGAATTTAGAATTTTTGGATGGATGAGCTCCATCTTCACAAATCCCTTGAATTTCCATATTTCACCTTGATGTAGCTCCAACTAAGGTATAGTAAGGTTAATGCTGGATTCAAATATTTTTACCTTCAGCGAACGAAGTTCGAAGAAGGTATTGTAATCACTTGGGTAAAGATGCTGTCCGTCCGCCGGGCGGGCGGGCGGGCGGGCGGCGGGCGGTCGGGCGGCGGGCGGATAGATCGTTTCCGGCCCGGCACTCGGCCTCTATTGAATGTATGGGGATGAAATTTGGTACACATCTAGCCTGTATGGTCTAGTTGTGCCTTTTGATGGTCTGATGAATAGATCTTAAATACTGTTTGAAATAATTGACAAAATATAAAAATAATTTTTTTTTCGTTTCCGGGCCAAGGCTCGGTCACTATTGCATGTGTATGGATGAAATTTGGTACACACGTGGCCTATATGGTCTAGTTGTGCCTTTTGATGGTCTCATTGACAGATATTCTATACTTTCTGAAAAAATGAGAAAAGATATAAAAACATATTTTTTTTTGTTTTTTGCGCTAAGACTCGCTCACTATTGCATGTACATGGATAAACTTTGGTACACATATGGTCAATATGGTCTAGTTGTGCCTTTTGAAAGGTCTGATGGAAAATATTATATACTTTTTCAAATATTGAAAAAAACATCAAAATTATTCTTTTTGTTTCTGGCCCAACATCCGGTCACTATTCCATATACATGGATGAAGTTTGGTACACATATGGCTTGTATGGTCTAGTTGTGCCTTTTCATGGTCTGACAGATGGCTATTCTATAGTTTTTGTAATAATGAGAAAAAACATTTAAAAGAATTTTTTTTATATCGGAGCCAAAACTTCCCCACTATTGCATATACAGTAATGCATTTTTCTAAACAAATCACCTATGAAATTAATTTAGCAGTGCTTTTTGATGCGTATAACACTTTATGAATCATTGGAAAAATAGAGATAATGGAAGGCCACTACTCGACCGCTATTGCATACCTATAAGCAATTTCGTAAACGCACCAATTTTATGATATTATTGTAATCTTCTAAAGGTGTTATTCGCTGAAGGTTTGCTGCTGCGCAGCCTATGTTTTGCTTTTACTGTTATAGAATTACTGTAGTATTGCACCATAGTGTATTATGACAAGTACCAACAGGAGGTGTGATGTACTATACAATGCAGATCACCTGATTGATGAATATACAAGCAATCATCTAGAATTACCCGAGTAAACAAGTTAAAAACAACTAGGCACTACATACTGAACCAGTAATTAAGTCAAACGTCATCAATTTACAGTCATATAGACAGAAAAACCTGCACAAAGGCAACTATTGGTGATCCATGAGTAATTTGCACTTTGGAAAGTGGACCTATGGTCTGTCTTTTTTCACTTCATTAATTTCTTTGAATTGGGGCTTTTTCCATTAACTCCGCCCATAGAAGTGACAATAGGGGGATGTTTTAGTCAATAGTAATGAAACAATTGCCACAATAGACATCACAGGTCCATTGTGGAGCATTGTTTGCAGGCGAGAACACTAGATCAATAGTCGAGAACTAAATGATCGTTTTATATTCACACAACTGATATTGATAGATATAATGGCCCCTTGGACAGTGGTCATACTGACACAAAACTACCACACAGACTGACATTCATACAGACAGGCACATGCAGATGGAGATGCAAGTCAAAGATAGACAATAATGCCAGAAGACAGACACTAAATTGATTTATTGATGGGGGAATTCTTGCTGTGTAGAAGAATTTTTGGTATATTTTTCAGATGCTAAAGCATCAAGTTAGCACAGAGAATAATTGAAATATTTTTGAGTAAGGGTGGTAGGATCTTATAGCATCCTGTATTTTGCGCTGTTTTAAAAAAGCTCAATATGACAGACCCTAAAAAGGTGCAGCTACTATATATATTATACACTCTTAACAAAAACTTTAGGTTATTGATGGTATATATAAAGAACCCACTTCGAAAAATTTTGTTAAGGGTTACAATACGATACGATAAGATAATAATTTATTGTTATCGTATCGTATTGTATCATAACCCAGACTGTACCTGTCCCTCTGATTAAAAGCCTCCACATCGTGGAGGGACAGTCAGAAATGGGAGGTCAGCTGAAACAAAACTAAAATCAGTGTGCCTGCACGAGCCAAGTCAAGACTGATGGTAAGACTCTGAACTCTAAAAGGGGAAGCTTGGCAGGTCTTATCAAAATCACACATCATACATTTTGACATAAAATATCTCTCATAAAATCGCTGTAAACAGGCTTTTAATATGTCAAAAAACTCAAAGTAATGATATGAAGCTGTGTATTTGGTATGTATCCCCCATGTAGCATGATAAAATTTGATGTATTGCTTATAATAGATGAAAGTTGGTGACTTTATTAAAGCCTGTGTAGAGGTACAGGTATAGATGGCGCCACATGTGGCACAAATGAAACAAATAACTGTCATTTGTCGTCTGCTAATATTCAAACTTATCACTGCCTCATACAAGTGGCTACAGTCTGTTTGTCCAAATAGAATGAATAGTTGGATACTATGTATCATTATGAAGTGTCCCAGTGGACTCACTTTCTATCTCCCCCCCTATGACTCTAATTCATGCTGAATTCTACCAGACTGCAAGCTGTGCTTGCAACTCATCCTAGGGAGCATACTGTGTTTCATTAGAGGGATCATCCAATTAATCTAATCATTTTTAATTGTTGTGAAATATATAAGAGGATGGGGAAAGATCTTACCCTAGGGAGGATACTGTATTTCATAAAAGGGAGCAGTCAGTTATTTAAATGATTTTAATTGTTTTGGTAATAAATAAGGGGATGGGGAAAGAAGCAGTCTGGTTCCAGACTGATCATAACCCTTAACTCAACTCAATTGAAAAGTTTCAATACTGGTGATGGTGGCAGGGCCATATGATGGAATTTATGCTGCCAACTGGAGAAAAAGGGGTTTCATTGTGGGAGTTCAGTGCAGCTGGATTATCTAAGTGTTGTTTTTATTTGCTGTAGGAAAGTTAAATAATGAACCTTTTAGGGTTCCTTATCTATACCAGCTATAGAACCCTTAAAGGTTCCATATAAAACCTTTTTTTAAGAGTCAAATATGTGATGTAACTAAAGAAGATAAGGTAAACTAATAGGGCCTACTCTTAGAATTATCCTTGGAGGCCCTCAGAACAAGTTACCAATACCTACAGGTCATACCTACACGAGGTCTTCGTCAGAAAAGCTGCAGCAGTAGGAGAATGATTGCTTCTTAGCAAGTGGGACATCTAGCGGGAGGCTGAGGTATTAGGCAGCATCAATAAATTGGCTGTATCAGAATGGGAACGAAGAAAACATTTCTTAGTTCTTGAATAAATTATGCTTGTTATGTGAGGTAAGAAGCTGCAGATATAGGCCTATGTATATATAGTACAAACACTCCAGAGCAAAAAAGGGCTGAGCAGAATTTCACATAGCAATAAAGCTTCATTTGCCGCCAGTCAGTCAATTTCACGTACCATTATATAGTATGGAGCTTTGCCTTTTGACTTTTGATGGTAATCCACAAGGACACATGTTCAGTAACGTATGGGAGCATTGGAAAATATTGCAGTGAAATTCAATAATTTGGTAAATATAGACATATTGGAACACAAAGTTGTGAAGAAGTGCAAGCAAAAGACTTGCTCTTTTCAAAAAGTTGAAAGGTAAAGCAAATCCATGCAGACCATAGGGAAAGTGGGTTGCCAATTCCGCACCATGAGCCGTTTTGACTTTTCGCGTTGTTGAGCCCGAAGTTTTAACGGTAAATAGACAGTATATCTTCATGAAATCACAGTAATCATAGCCTTTAAAAATGAAGCAAATTCTACTAGTGGACCGGTCATGCATCATGAAGTGGTCTGCTAAAATGGTGTTTTTGTCGCAAGAAATTTCAAAACAAAATATTCAGCAGAACTTTTCTACCACTTCTACCTAAGTTATTTCAACATATTTGACATCAGAAGAAAGTAAATATTCTCAAGTGTACAGAACCTTTATCCTTTTTAAAATCACTTAAACCACTAAAACACTATTGCCCAGAACGTTGAAGCATGTCAGTCAGAATCAGGGGAGGATCCGGAGTCGGTGTAGCAGAGTCAGTGTAGTAATGTAGTGAAGAGAAAAAATCAGCCCCTCTGCACTGTCCCAATCATGTTTTATTTCATCAGATAGTTATTTTTGTTCATGTGCTATGCTTTAGATGCCTTACTTGGGGTCATTGAGTGCTTCTCAGGAAAAGCCAAGCAGATGTAATTCTCAACCTGAGCATTAATCTACAGAAAGCACATTGCAAAATGACACATGCAGTTTGTGATTGCAAATATTTTCAATGTACACTTAAAAAAGCAAAAACCAAGCTTCATGTCATTTAGATTAGTTGCTAAATTGGGGTATCCTTGTATTAGAGCCTGTGCTGGGCAAGGAAAAGATCCCTCACATGAGGTGAACATGTATCATGTTGAGGACTCCTGCCTTCTCTCTCATTTCATCAATGTAACCTTGTGAGTAGCCACAACAGACCATAGAGGGCTGTGCTGACCACATCTGTCGATATAATTATCCATCTATCAATATTCATCATTCTTATGCTAATTCCCAATCACTTTGATCCATTGACCAGAAATCTTCCTGTGTTGTAATTTTGTTACTTTTAAGATGAGCTGGCCCATAAAAGGACAACAAATGTCCAGAACATTCTTATCTAAAGGGAATATATTTTTTTTTATTCTTTGGTTAATTTCACTTGGAAACATAAGTAGCAGGTGGGATTTGAGAGCAATTTTAAAAGAAGAAATGTGTGTTTTTGCTGTCAGGGTTTCCTATCGATCAATAGGTTTAAATACAAAGTGTCAAAATATATCATAAGAGGAACTAGTCACAATCATTTTGCAACAAACCCTATTATAATTGGTTAAGTAGTAGAAAAGTTACAGACGTTTTAGGGTCATGACACAATAACTGAGTCTTTTGTGTCACTCAAGCTGTTTACAGCAAAATCATAATATTAGGATTTTGTTACTAATCATATGCCTTTCCCCTCTTTTAAAGAAGTTATTTTCATTGTCAAATGGAAATTATCAGCTACTGCTTATACTGTGCACCCGTCACAATATCCAAAATATAGCCAAAAAGTGATGTCACAGAAAATTCTTCTGTCAATTATCATACGTTTTTAACCATGTCAAATCAATGTAAATATTTGTGGTGGGTCTAAATCTCAGGACAACTACTCCATATACTTGTATCCCAAGACCGATTGAATTTTTCCTCTTCTGTGTATACTGTGAAAATGACCTCGTCACCAGAAAACATGTCACTGGTGTTCCTCATTTAAATAAAGCATGGCCGTAAGAGGAATACTCCCTTCCATCTTTGGTCTGATGCACCAAGAGGCTTTTTCTGATGGGCAAGCATCCATGATACCGCAATTTTTGGCATTTATATGCTTTTAGCAAGCAGGGTGGCTTTACTGTGAGTTTAAATTAAGAGTATTCTTTTTCGGTGTCACTGGTGTTACCCTCAAAAATGGTCTATAATTGTAGAATTTTCAAAAACTGCCTCAGTCATGGGATATGTCCTGTTTACAGAGATCAATCTTTGGCAACACCTGTTCAAATCATTGCATCACTGTGGGAGCAATTGGTATTTCAGATCAAATTGTCACTGGTGTTACAGTCACTGGTGTTACTCAAAAATGGTTAACACAGGTGTCCAATGGCAACACCAGTAATGAATGGTGACAGAAAATCCAATGAAATTCTTATTTCAATATGAAATATTACATCAATTATTAATTTGGTCACTGATTTTACTTTCAGTCAATTGTGCTTTTTAACTTTTACTGTAACACCAGTGACAGTTTTGTCTCAGTTATTGTGGAATGACCCTTTACTAGAAAACATCAATTTCGACAAAAGCCTTTTAAAAAAACCTTCCTTTTAGTCTACATATTTCAATGAGTGGGGGAGGTACAAAAGTGCCCATATCTCGATAAGTATACAAGATAATTAAGTGCTGTTAGAAACACTGTTTAGTGCTATGCCTCTGTGATGATCATGCGGAAAATAAGAAAAATTCAACATTTTTTCACCTGCGACGCAAATGGACCAGTTCACGACGCATGACCAAGTCCATTTTTTTTTTCACCCAGGAGTTTATGTGACACAGGCAGTGATAACAAATTTCCAACTTGAAGCTGATCTAACTCTGAAGAGTACACCGTTCTTTACGTTGCAATATAGCATTAATCATTTATATGCTTGTTGTTTAAAAATAATATGATATGTTTTAATTGTATATGTCAAAGACAAATAAATTAATGCTTTTAAATTCACTTCAATTCATTTAAAGTATTATGCCCTTTGCTACATCATGAGTCACAATGTCATGACCTCTATTATCAAAGAATTTCTAGTAAACCTGCCTCATGTTTCCGTCAGCTTTACTGGTTCTAAATGTTTTAAACAGAGCATGTTTGCTGTTATTCCTGTGAATAGCAATTTTCATCTGAACTGAAAGGTTTTTGACCCGAGATGTTAATTTCTCACATGAACAAAGTAATAAAGATGTCGAAAGAAAATTGAAGATGATGATTTTTTTGCCCTCGCAGCGCACATTGTGTGGTTTTCTTAAAAAGCTTTCAAAAAGTTTCTTAAGAGCCAAGTTAAAGGAACTTTGGGCCTTTGTTGTGTGTTTTTCTTGAGGTTTTCTTCGGCAAGTCAGTGTCATATTCTTAATAAAGATCTTGTCGTCTTTTCACTCCTAATGAAAATTAAACACAAAGCATGTTTCTAGTATCTCACATGACTTCCGCTCTTTTTGGCAATTTTTTGTCGTTGTGTTTCGTCGCTTTTTGGCCCGTTTTTGAAAGACCCATCCGACACTGTTGTCGCCGCACTGAGACATCGTTGTAAAATGTTGTCATAAACAGCAAGCCAAGACAATGGCTTAGAGTTTGTTAAAAGCTGAGGCAATGGCTTTGGAAACTAGGTCTCTGTTCTCCCTGTGTTCTTATTTTGTTCTCTTGTGTTGGTCTGTGTTTACAGAAATTATTGAAAAGACGACATAAAAGCCCGGACAAATTTTCCGCAATCTTGCTACAATAGAGTCTTTGGCCGAGTCCTGTGTGGGCAAACAATAGCAAATTAACGAAGGGGCTGAAATGCTCCTCAATGGTCCAGGATCCAATATTTGTTCTGACAAAAGCCCTGGTTATTGTTGCCCATTGTTGGGACGTGTTTCTGAAGCCCCTAGCACAATTGCTCCATTCATCCCGACCACTTGAGCGGAATTCGTACTAATGTTCCGCTATTAGCATTCCGCTGTTTACACTTCCCATCAAGACGTTCATGTGCTAAACACAAACACCACATTTCATGGTCACCGCCCCAAGTGAATGCCATGTTTTATACTCACACCAACAAATATAACAGAAAGGATAAAACATACGGCAGTTCTGGAGTAGTGCTATTGATTGGAGTCTCCAAATCTGAATAGAATTGTGTGCAATAAATAACTGTCAAGTAATACACATAATGTCTAAAATTCATCAGTTATACGGTTAGATAGATAGATAGATAGATAGATAGATAGATAGCCTGCACAATCTATGCCAATCTAAAGTATAATGCATTGTATTGTATTGCATTTTACTCTCAGTCATGCACTGCAATGCAGGCGCAAAATTTGTGGTGAGTTTTCCACAAAGATACATCTCTCAGCAGCCATATAGACCGGCGCCCATGGCCAGACAAGAAGGAACATTGCTTAAGATTTCCATGCCATGCATGTAGCATTCTCCAGTGTTGGTGATCCACTGTGTGATGATGAGTAGACTAGGAGTCTGACACATGCTTTATTCATTCAATCAGGTTCATCCGCGGGGTCTTTCAGTTGCCCAAACGTGGATCATTGGATATGACCCGCCTCAATTTGCAAATATGTAATGTACCATGGGCTGGGACCAAGTGTAGTTCCACTTCCAGGAGTGGGAGTCAGACCCAAGACCTCACAGCCAGTATTTGTAGAAGCACAAACAAGCACTCTCTAAAATCATTAGTCCACACATGAATGTAAGTCACATATAAAATTACAGGAGAAAAAGATAAGAAAATTGTCTGGTGCGTTGCAAATTGTTGAGATCCAAGAAACTGACCTGGCAAAGGGCAGAGGAAGTAAGCAAAAACAAACCAGAGTAACTTCCATACAGAGCATTGTTGTTGACAACTGTGTTGCTTTTAGTTAAAGGAGTGAGAGCTGTAAATAAACGCACACATTTCTTGCAATTATTTGTGTCACAATAGGTGCAAAGATTATTTGCAGTCTGCAACAGTAATTTACTGTATTTCGGTTGTGTCATTGTTAGCTTACTTGAGCTGCTGTACATTGTAGTGTCTGTAAACGTCTTTCTATACAAATTTTCTGTATGGCTTTTCTATACAACTTTTCTATAGACCTCTGCAGCTCTCCTGTAGAGCTCTCCTATAGAGCTTTTCACACAGCTTGATCACTGCAGTTTGTCTAGTTACTGTGGAAATGCTTCTGTCCTTTCAATAGCTCTATGCTCAGGTGCTACAACAGAATAGAACAAGCCGTGGATGAGTCTTGGGCCATTCAACCACACACTAGGCTATTCTAACTCCACCTGTGGCCAACACCTCCAGACAATCCACCTTAATTAGCACACCCCTCTCCAATAATGTCTTTCTTCAGTACCCTGTTTAAAGGTCACAATACTGCTGTGATTCACACCAATGCTGTTGAGAATAATAGTCATGAAGTGACTAATTCTTTTAAGATATTAAGTCCATAATAAGACATACAGTCAGATCCAAATCTGTTTGTGTTAGATGGGGCATTTATATAAATATAGGCTCAGTGAATCCAATAGACCGGTGGCTAAGTGGTATAAATAGTATACTGCATTTGGGATGCCAAACTTTGGTGTTATGGGTTTGATTCATAGTCACAGAAACCAATCTTATATATATTGATTTAAAAAGTTTAATCCTGTGACACAAGTGCACCTCATATTACCCTATCACCATGGCCCCTCATTGTCTTATTACACCTTGTGAGTTGTAAATACAAAAAATACAGGATATAAAGCACAAATATTTTTTTATCTTTTGAACCATATCTGCATCTTTCGGGAAAACTTTTCTAACCCTGGTAATGGTTATCACTGGCCAGCTGATCAGTAAACAACTTTCAAAAGGGTCATATGTGTCCTATTGGGCTACAACTGAAACATGTTGTCAATGATGATAAGTCTATAATCTACTATTTCAACCGCAACGACTGCAAAGCATGCTGCCTTCAAATTGGCATAAATGTTTCCAAAGCATTTTAGAGAGAAAAAGCCACCTCAATAAACTGGCTGTAGTCTTGCTGCGTGTAGGGATGCAATACATACATGTCCTGTCGCCAAATCATAACATGATTAGGACAGCAGAATAAACCAGGACAAGACTTAGCATAGCCTGATTGATACTTCTCGTGTACAATGGGACAGTAGAAAGATACATTGTACAGGGTGTGTTTTGTAGCCCTGTCCTTGCAACATTAAAATGACATACACTGTTCAGTTGGCCTGTACTTGTACATTTTCATGTCCTGTACTTCTCCTGCGTGTTGCGTTCACTGATTCAATGCATCTATCACCATGTCATCTTATTGTTCATTAAAACATATTAATATGCAGTTGTTTTCACCCTATACATGGACTAGTCCGTTAAATTCATACATTTCCTGAAAAAATTCCTGTCACCTTATACTTTTCCTTGTGTCATGTATCCTGATCCTGGTGCGTTAGTTATACTGAACTTGTCCAATGTCCATGGTACCTGTACTGAGTACTCCGTACTTTTTGTCGCGCCCTGTACTCAGATACGATGTCACACAGTGGTACTCCGTACTTGTCCCAAATTTGTCCTTTCACTGTGCACTTGTCCTGAATTTGTCCTTGCATCGTGTACTTATCCAGGAGGTTGAGTACATGTCAATGTCCAACAGGGGACAGTGGAGCCACTGGGGGGGGGGGGGGGCTCAGGCCCAAGGGCTAGCAAAAGAGGCTACAAAATGGCCCTTATTTCATTGAGAAGTCCAGTGGCCAATCAGGGAGGAAGCCCGCAGTCATGGCTTGTCCTCTTAGCTTTTACAAAAACCCACAGAATACCAACAGAAAGCCTTCAGTAAGGCAACAGAAAGCCTAATTGTCCAGGAATTTCCTGCTATTTCACATGGCCATTGTGGTTGTGGACACAGGCAATGATGGGAAATAAAGGGACCTTGAATGGCAGCTGATTGAAGGGTGTAGGCCAGGGGGAATCCATTGATCGGTGTTTATGGCATTTCACTGGCACAAGGGCCACCCTCCATGGCACTCTGATCCCCCACCAGTTGTAGAATTGTTGTTTCAATCCAAAGGGATGGTACTGGGCAATGCCATGCATTATATTTCCAAAATACACTCATTGAGCGGACACTAGGCAGTGAGTGGACACTCTGTGAGCACACTACATCCAATTTCCATAGCACTCCATAAGCCTATACTGGACCACACCGGACAAAACTGGAAGTGACTCTGAGGGTAGGTGATAGGATTTACGTCCCGAATTTTTGCACTGAAGAGGCTTGATAAAGGACAGACAGGGCAGGGCTCATGGTCGAAGGCAATAAGCACAGGTTTGCTTTTAGCAAAAATGAAACATCTACCTGATGGTTTGCTGGAACAGGTCATGAATCAAACCCACAGCGAAAGAGGTTAGCGACAACACAAGCTACC
Source organism: Platynereis dumerilii (assembly GCA_026936325.1). Taxonomy (NCBI): domain Eukaryota; kingdom Metazoa; phylum Annelida; class Polychaeta; order Phyllodocida; family Nereididae; genus Platynereis; species Platynereis dumerilii. Next base: position 31,736,522 of record JAPTHN010000008.1, read on the forward strand.
GCTAAGCTGAACCCCTGGCGGAACAGGAAATGATTTCATGCAATTGTGATTACCCATCATAGGAATATCATGACTATACATGTATTCAAGTAAGAGTATTCTCAAAATACATCTAATTAATGTGCTCAAGCCATCGAATCAGCAGGAGTAAAGAGTGTAAACTTGCAAAAGATCTTTTCTGTTCCATATTCTATTCTATTCGATTCAATTCAATTCAGTTATGATGTATTGTTTTCTATTTTCTTCTATTCTAGTATTCTATTCTATTCCAATTAGTCCTTCCTTGGTGTTTGTTCATCTATCACAAACACGAGTAGGTTCTTTTTCCCAACAAATTGGTCATTCACTTTTGAGTCATAGACATATTTACTGGTCAGACTGAGACTGAGGCTCAATTCCTTAAACCTTGCTGCAACCTTGATACTTTGAGGATAATTAAAGGAATAATTAGGCCGATTAGCACCACCAATCCTACAAAAGCTCTCAGTGGTCGAATGATACCTTTAAGATGGTTGGAATTCTTAGTTGGATGTTCCTCATTGAGAGCTCAAAGAGGCGATGACAGAGGCCTAATTGTGCTCACAAGAAATGAACATCTCCTTGAAACCTCGGGCCCCTTCTCCAACCCAGTCGAGTAGAAGATCAAGCTCTTGTTCACGTGATTAGAGCACTGCCCTTTCAAAAATGATCCCCTTTCCTCGATCCACAAAACCTCAGTTGGCCACCCCACAACACTAATGAGATCTGTTATTTACCACCAGAGAGCCTCCTGATTGGCTGCTCCAGATGAGACTCCCTTGTGACGTCACAATGCACAAAATGCCACATTCAACATTTCAACTCAGACAAACGACGCCATTTTGTGCAATGCTAACTAGCTCATTAAAAATGTCAGAGATCGAAACGCTTCCATTTCCAAGAAAAACATTCTGATTGTTTTGCTCTTTCATAATTGTCTGTCAGTGCAGAATGGAGGTGAACAATTCCAAATAGAAAAGAATAGAATAGAATAGAATAGAATAGAATAGAATAGAATAGAATAGAGGCCTGGAAAACTGATTTTTAGATCTGTGATGTTCAGCTGTCTGGAATTGTTCCGTTTAATTTGAGAAATAGAGGACGTATCATGTCACATTGGCGCTCTATCACAAGTATGGTCGTTCTTGACAATACAGTGTTCTCCTATCCTCTCCGTTTTCTCATTGACTCTGTCAAATTGTTAATTCCTATTCCCAGGTCTCCTGTCCTGTCCTGTTTTGTTTTGTGTGCTATAATGATCTTGTCTTGACTTGTCTTGACTTGTCTTGATCTTGTGTATTCATGGTTTGTGTCATGTCTCCTATTATTATACTGTCCTGTCTCTTGTCCTGTCTTGTGCATCCTGGTTTGTGTTCTGTCCCCTATGATTATATTGTCCTGTCTCTTGTCCTGTCTTGTGCATCCTGGTTTGTGTTCTGTCCCCTATGATTATATTGTCCTGTCTCTTGTCCTGTCTTGTGCATCCTGGTTTGTGTTCTGTCCCCTATGATTATATTGTCCTGTCTCTTGTCCTGTCTTGTGCATCCTGGTTTGTGTTCTGTCCCCTATGATTATATTGTCCTGTCTCTTGTCCTGTCTTGTGCATCCTGGTTTGTGTTCTGTCCCCTATGATTATATTGTCCTGTCTCTTGTCCTGTCTTGTGCATCCTGGTTTGTGTTCTGTCCCCTATGATTATATTGTCCTGTCTCTTGTCCTGTCTTGTGCATCCTGGTTTGTGTTCTGTCCCCTATGATTATATTGTCCTGTCTCTTGTCCTGTCTTGTGCATCCTGGTTTGTGTTCTGTCCCCTATGATTATATTGTCCTGTCTCTTGTCCTGTCTTGTGCATCCTGGTTTGTGTTCTGTCCCCTATGATTATATTGTCCTGTCTCTTGTCCTGTCTTGTGCATCCTGGTTTGTGTTCTGTCCCCTATGATTATATTGTCCTGTCTCATGTTCTATCTTAATTGTGTATTCCTGGTTTGTGTTCTGTCCCCTATGATTATATTGTCCTGTCTCTTGTCCTGTCTTGTGCATCCTGGTTTGTGTTCTGTCCCCTATGATTATATTGTCCTGTCTCTTGTCCTGTCTTGTGCATCCTGGTTTGTGTTCTGTCCCCTATGATTATATTGTCCTGTCTCTTGTCCTGTCTTGTGCATCCTGGTTTGTGTTCTGTCCCCTATGATTATATTGTCCTGTCTCTTGTCCTGTCTTGTGCATCCTGGTTTGTGTTCTGTCCCCTATGATTATATTGTCCTGTCTCATGTTCTATCTTAATTGTGTATTCCTGGTTTGTGTCATGTCCCCAATTATTATATTGTCCTGTTTCCTGTTCTGTCTTGTGTATTCCTGGTTTGTGTCATGTCCCCTATTATTATATTGTTATGTCTCATGTTCTATCTTGTGTATTCCTGGTTTGTGTCATGTCCCTTATTATTATATTGTCCTGTCTCATGTTCTATCTTGTGTATTCCTGGTTTGTGTCATGTCTCCTATTATTATATTGTTATGTCTCATGTTCTGTCTTGTGCATTCCTGGTTTGTGTCATGTCCCCTATTATTATATTACCCTGTTTCCTGTTCTGTCTTGTGCATTCCTGGTTTGTGTCATGTCCCCTATTATTATATTGTCCTGTTTCCTGTTCTGTCTTGTGCATTCCTCATTTGTGTCATGTCCCGCATTATTATATTGCCCTGTTTCCTTTTCTGTCTTGTGCATTCCTGGTTTGTGTCCTGTCCCCAATTATTATATCTTCCTGTTTCCTGTTCTGTCTTGTTCATTCCTGGTTTGTGTCCTGTCCCCTATTATTATATTACCCTGTTTCCTGTTCTGTCTTGTGCATTCCTTGTTTGTGTCATGTCTCCTATTATTATATTGTTATGTCTCATGTTCTATCTTTTGTATTCCTGGTTTGTGTCATGTTCCCTATAAAATGTCTCATTGCATGTCCTATCATGTGCAAGCCTATATTCCAAGCATCATGTCCTCTATAAATTGCTTGCTCTCGAGTCCTATCTTGTCTATTCCTAGTTTTTGTGTCCTGTCCCCAATATTATTATCTACTCTCTTATCCTGTCTTGTGTATTTCTACTGTGTGTCTGTCCCCTATCATACACATCGTCTCATCTTGTGTCCTATCTTGTCTATTCCTGGTGGGTTTCTTGTCCTCTACTCATGTACCATCTCCTATCCTGTCCTGTGCTCTCCTTTCTGACCTCTCTAAGGTTGCCGTCTTCTCCTTTCTGTCCTGCCCTGCCCTGCGCTTTCTATCATATCCTTCCTGTCCTGTCCTTCCTGTCCTGCCATTTCTGTCCTGCCCTGTCTTTTCCTGCCCTTTCTGTCCGGCCCTTCCCTGTCTTGTGCTTTCTGTCCTGTCCTGTCCTGTCCTCTCGTCCTCTCCTGTCTTCTGCTCTCCTCTCCTCTGCTAATGAGAATATCATGTTTCCATGTGACTGGGACAATCTGATCGTTTGCCTAAGGCCCTTACTCTCTTGGCTAATATGCTTACAAACTCGCCTTCTTGTTTCCTATGAGTCTGTGCAACTTGCCATGGGGTATTGTGGTCTTTTCAGGCAGTTCCGTGTGACAACACAGGAGTAAGACATTTGCCCTGCCTAATTAGAGTATTCGTCAAAAGAAAACAAAACACTCGTAGAACATCATGGAAGAAAATGGTGGGTTCTAGACAATTGTAGGGCACTAGTATATTATGGAAGGATTGTGCAAAGTAAAATCCTAAAGAGTGGAACTCTTGAAATTAGAACTTTTCATAAAAAATGTCTTAAAACAAGAAGAAACATGACCTGGTTGTATCGACAGATAGATACAGGGCTTCGGAGTCAGGGAATAAGTGTACCGGCTCCGACTCCTGACTCCTTTGACTTTCTGAAAAGCAACTCCTACTCCGGCTCCTCATAGGTCTCCAGAATTACGACTCAGACTCCGCTTATCGGCATTATTGCTTCTGACTTGTGCTGTAATGTAGTCATGATGAAAGGGTCAAATATTGATTGTTAGAATGGCTGAATAATGTTAGCAAGCATGATTATTGTGTATAATGTAGTAAATGTGTATTGGGCAGACCAGTGTTGTGTCTTTCTGTGGGAATCTTTGGCCATTCATGGCTCATATCCTTTCCTTTACAAATCAACTAAGACATCTATTTAGAGATAATGACCCAGCCCACCCTGTTACCTGCCCATTTCACGGTTGAGTGCACCCCTTGCTCAACTGCCCTGACCCCTAGCGGGCCCTCGGGCAACTAGCCGATGACCTAGCCACCCCCTGAGGGACACATATGCTCATTAGAAAAGGCGCAAGTCATTGGGCTGTAACTAGATTGACTAATACTAAGCACTGAGCTAATTCCAATCAATGCTCTAATAGGTGTTGACAGGATGAGGATAAGGAGGAGGGGGAGGAGGAGTAGGAAGAGGAGAAGGAAGAAGAGGAGAAGGGAGAAAGAGGCAGAAGAGGCGGAAGAGATAAGAAAGGGGGAGAATATGGAAGAGGAGGAGGAGGAGGAGGTCGAAGAGGAGGAGATAGAAGAGGAGATAAATAGAGGGGGGCAGGAGGAGAAGAGGAGGATGATAGGGAGGAAATAGGAGGAGGAGGATGAGGAGAAGGAATAGAACACACAGAGGAGACAAGAGGAGGAAGAGGAGGAGGAAGAGAGCGAGGGCGAGCTGGACGAGGAGAGAGGAGAAATATGTAGAGATGAGGGGAAAGAAGAGGAGGAGGCAGGAAAATAAAGAGGAAGGAGCGGGGAGGGCAAGAGATAAGAGCAAGACAGGAAGAGGAAGTTATTCTAGGGTAGTCCGAAGGTGTGAAAGGATAAAGTAATGGCTCATTCTTCCTTCCTGCTGGGGTAGGCCTAGTTGTGCTTTTTTTTGCTTTACTGTAGGCCTACATTGAGTCAGTATTTATTGAAATATAAATGAAATAACTTCAAATAATAGTCTTTTTCATGAATAACGGCTTAATTTATAGGTATGACCATGCAGGCCATGCAGAAATATCCATGCATTATATGAAATGGATTGTTTGTCTGGTTGGTCTGTTGGCATCCATCTCTAATGGGTGCCATGTTTTTTGGCTCCATTTGTGCCGGAAGCGAAGGCGAAAAGGACATCTCTGGAGCGCCATCTAGAGGCCCTGGGGGGAGACGGGGGGTGTGTGGTGGCGCTGCAGTGCTGACAATAGGACACAAAAGAGTTTTGTTGGAGCTTTTGGGAGCTGAGAATGGAAGTCGGCAGGGCGTCATCTTGATTAGAAATGAGAACTATTGTGTCCAGGCGGAGGCACAATGGCTGGCCAAATGAGTTGGCGGAGGGAGGGCCGACACTAGATTGAACAGCCGCTTACAGCTTTTCCGTCCTTTTCCGTCCTTTCCGCTACAGGTAACCTGCTCTATGCCAACCGCTAAGTCCATTTTGCGCAAGCCGAAGACGCACAATGCCATTCTGTCCCGCCTCATTGTGGCTCCATTGTGGCTCCATTGTGACGTCATAATTGTGGGACTCCCTCAATGGACACCGCTAACTCCGACACAATCACCTTCCTGTCACTCTTCGACCAAAAGTGCTTTTTTGCCACTCTCTCCATTCTGTCTTTCTAATGTGTTTGTTCTGCTAAACAAAACTCCTGTCTCACTTCGCCAAAATCTTACTCGGCTAAATCTTACTTTGCCAAAATCTTGTCGTTGCTGTAAATGTCTAACTTCAGTAACTTGCTCGGCTTACTTCTTGGCTGAATATAATACTTAGGACCAAAAATAAAGACATGAATCTGCAGATCAAGCAACAGACAAAAGCTGAGAAATTTACAAAATATGGAGCTATTTTAAACATATGGGCCTACATAAAAGTTCAGGACAAATCAGATGGCAACAAGAAAATACCTAATCTGTAACTTATATTCAGTGATACCTGCACTGTGAGACCCCCTATTTTAAGACTGATTGCCTTATGTGGCCGCCTTCCTCCGACTCTAAATAGTATTTTTTAGTGCGCTTTGCACCCCAATGAGAGACCGTATTGGCTTTCGAAGAAAACTGTAGCGCTACAAGTTGTGAGTATGAAATACATACATGAATGTCAATACCACAATAGGCTATAGCGAAAGCCAGAAACATAAACAAGTGGCTGACTACTTCATGTTTTCACACTACTGGACCAGACAGAAAAATCAATCATGATGAACTCCGCCACTTCGAATCAAAATCCATGCTCCATGCTTGTGACTTCTGTAGTAAATTGGTGAATACCTGTACTCAGTGTCTAAGCGTAGTCAGGTTACAGCCTTCATATAAGGGAGCAGGCTACCTAGTAGTGGACTCACATAAGCTCATCATCTCATCATTACATTACTCCTGAAGGCTGGTCATGATGATGATTCATTCATAAGCTGAACAAGATTAAAAAGACATCTATCTTTAGACTAGTATAGATAGGCCCATAACAGTGATATCCATTAGTCCATGAGCCAGAGCCTGATTTTTGGCTGATCGGTATCAAAAGGGTGGGCTCAAGTTATCATACCTTTTCAGAAAGCTGGGAATCTCAGCTTTCAGAATATGTATGATAACCTGGTATCCACGGGAGCTTCTGGGAGTTAGAGCACTTTTAAGGATACAAGATTGATATTTTTCATAGACAAACAAAAATTGTTATTTTCAATAACTAGGGATCAAATAATGATATAAGAATGATTTAAACATTGGGGAATATGTTTATGAATATGGGGAATCAGATTGTGGGGTTATTTTACTGATACAAGGTCAAGGTCACCAGTCAAGGTCAACTAAATCACAAAATATTGTCAAAAATAGAATTTAATGAAGTTTGCATTTAATGGGGGGGGGATCTCTATGGCAATAATTTGTGATTACTAGCTGCAGCACTTTAGTAGGAGTCCTCAGCACTAATTTGTTACCATTTTTGCACAATTTCGTTGCCTCATAAGGTTCCAGTGACATAAAATGCACACCGCGGTCCTGTTTTTATGATCAACAAAATTCAGAGATTTTCTCATAATTCAAGAACAAATGAATATATCACAATGCTTTAACTGTCCAGAAATATGTTTATTGATGTGGCAAATCGATTCCAATGCTTAATGTCTTGATACAAGGTCAAGGTCACCAGTCAAGGTCAACTAAATCACAAAATATTGCCAAAAATAGAATATATCAAAGTTTGCATTTCATGGAAGGGATCCCTATGGCAATAATTGGTCATCACAAGCTGCAAAGCTTTAGAAGAAGTCCTCAGCTCTAATTTGATACCATTTTTGCCCAATTCCGATGCCTCAAAAGGCTCCAATGACATAAAATGCACACCGCGGTCATGTTTTTATGACAAACAAAATTCAGAGATTTTCTCATAATTCAAGAACAAATGAAGATATAACAATGCTTTAACTGTCCAGAAATATGCTTATTGATGTGGCAAATAATTCCAATGCTTAATGTGTTGATACAAGGTCAAGGTCACCAGTCAAGGTCTAATAAGTCTTTAAAAAGTGACAAAATCTAAATCTTTAATGACATTTACGTATTTGTGGGATTTTAATAGGTGATATGGATAGGTCTTTGCTTCTGATCTTTAGCAGGATTCCCTACCTTTAATATGATACTATACAAGTATACAGGCCCAGAATCAATGCATTTTAAGCTTAAAAATTATTGACGTAAAGCACAAACGATTATATCATCTTGAGTTTGTGATGGACTTGAAAAAAAAAAAAATTCAAGAATAAATAATGATATCTAAATGCTTTAAATGTCCAGAAATGTCTTCAATGAGGTGGCAAAATATATTCAGTGCCAAATGAATAAGGTAAAGGTCATCAGTCAGGGTAAAATATATCTTTGAGAATGGTCAAAACTAATTTTCTGTAGCATTTATTTTGTATTGTGGGTTTTTCGGATACAATATATATAGGAGTTTGCTACAGGTCTTCATTAGGGTTTGTAAGTTTCAATTTTATACCATAAATCCCAATTTCGGGGCATTATTGGGCCCAAATAACATAAAACAGAAGCCTTAGTGTTGTGTTAATGGTGATCAACAAATTGTAAACATTTTCGCTTAACTTGGGAGCAAATAATGGTACATTGCATTGGTCCAAATGATGAAAAATATGCTTGTTGATGTCAGAAATTAACTTCAATAACTGCTGTGCTCATTGCTGATACAAGGTCAAAGTTACCTGTCAAGGTCAAATATATCACTGTAAAATGCATTTATCAGACATTGACATTGCACCCTGTTTTTATACATTAGCAGGAAGATGACGTAAAACGCATAAGGTGGCCTTGTGTTGTGATTGATAAAATTCAGAGATTTTCTCATAATAACATTATTCCAAAATAACAGATGGAAACTAATAACTTAACAGTCTCTTAGACGTCTAGAAATAATTTGAATGGTTGGAAATTGTGCTAACGTGCCCGAACGCGGGTATTCTATCAACAGTCTATGTTTGCTCCGGAGATTACAATCGTTTTCTTGCATCAATTTTCATAGTCTTTTAATATATTTGGTGCTTGATTGTTCAGAGACTTCCATGCACTAGTCATAGGTTCAAATTGAATTCTAGCAGGAATCAGCAGCCAGTGCAACTCCTTCCCTTCAATCTATCAAACAACTGAATTTTCAGACTCTTGCAACCATTTAGAAGTCCAATTACATTGTCAAAATGATGAGTGACTTATGCATTAACAGCTGTTTTGATTGACTCTTTATTCAGAGATTTACAAATTTTGGAGATATTTCTAGAGTTGTAGTTAGTATTTTGAAACCTTTTTTCACTTTCATTTCCATAGTCATGTGTAAATCGAATAGCATGCCCAAAATTACTGAAACGATCAGTCACTTCCTTGTTTCTGGGATGCATTTCTCCATTTTCCTGCTAGTTTTTTTTTTCTCCAAAAAATGTTGGTTTGAAAGACAGCATACATTTTTCACCATCAGCATACTTTTGATCTTTAGCCTGATTTTTTTTTGCTATTTTGCCAACTGGTGTAGTATAATTATATACGGATAAAGATTGAGCCCAGTTTTGATTCTTGATGAATGCCATATTGTAGAGGTAGCTTGCCAGATTCTGTGTCATTGATGAATACTGACTGTGATTTGCTCGAGATATGAGCCAGTTTAAAGCTGACTCGTCAACACCATACACATGTATCTCTCAGCCTTCCAGAAAAATGCCATGGTCAAATGTGTTAAAAACTGCAGAAAGATCTAAGAAGACCAACTACATTGCCACTTCACCTTGGCGCATATTCAGCTTAACATTACAATCTGTAAGACCTAACTCAAGAAGGACAGGTCAGATACTTGCCTGTAATTCTTGGTTATATGATCAAGATCAATTTTTTAACAAGAATGGCTTAACCAAAGCATGCTTCAAGACTCAGCAGGCATTTCTTCTGAAGTCATTCAACTGTTGACTATTTCGGTTATGATTGCAAGGAACTGATCAATGCATTCCTACAGTAACTAAATCAAAATCGGGTCAATGTTGTAGTGCTTCATGGGCATCTTGGCAATCCGCTTTTTGTGTCCGAGAGCAGGGCCTCGGGCCCTTTGTCGTCATCAATGGGATTGTCATATCAAAGTTGGTGTGGATCGAAAAGCATTTCACAGATGCAAGAACAACCGAAAGTTATGATGCCATTATGATGCCCAGTGTTTACACTGTTGCACTAGATGCCCTGGCTTTAATCTTATGTCTCACTGCTCTAAATAGTTAACATTAATCCCCCAAATTCCTCCTTACTCAGCAGAAGATTTCTGAGAAGCATCTTCTTCTTCTTCCCTTTGGCCCTTCCGCCCTGAGACAAAGTGGGGCGCACCACAACCTGAGATTTATGCTTCAGCCAATTACTAAAGATAGACAGATAGACAGATAGACACATAGATAGACAGATAGATAGATTGATAGGTAGATTGATAGATCTATAGATAGAATGCAACTTTTAACAATTTATTGAGATGTGTTAATGTAATGATCATATCCCATTGAGTTATAAGGGTTATTAAATTGCTCGAGGACACGGTGCATGCATTGCATGCTATTTTTAACTGCTATTAGTACAAGGATTTCAAAATGTCTTAGTTTCTAACCAATGTAAATATCAGTATCAATATCACAATCTCTGGTAGTTGTGACTAATTTTGACATTATTTTCTGTATCTCATCATAACAGTGGGTTGAAGTCATTTGTTGGGGTGTACATCATGGATATCATTATAGAGTAATGCTGTGGCAGAGGTGACCGTCGTTTCCTGTTGATCCTTGAGTTAAGAATCTTGAACATAAAATTGGAGATACATTTGATCTTGACTGATGGCCTTGCCCATGTTTCAGAACATTAAGCTTTGTAATGGATTAGCCAATGAACATATTTCTGGATATATGTAAAGCTAGTGATACCATTACTTGTTCTTGAATTATGAGGAAATCTCCTAATTTTGTTGATCATCACAGGGCTGCAGTTTGCATTTTATGTCATGTGAACCCTATAATCAATTGATACTGGGCATGTATGGTATCAAAATAAAGTTTACAAACTCTATTAAAGAAATGCCGCAAATACCTATCCATACTAGCTGTCAAAATCTCACAAATACATTGTAAATTTCTTAAAAACTTAGTTTCTTTAATGATATATTGGACCTTGACTGGTGACCTTGACCTTGTATCAGAAAAGTCAGAATTGGAATCAATTTGCCAAGTCATATGAACATATTTCTGGACAGTTAAAGCATTGTTATATCATAATTTGATCTTTAATTATGAGAAAATCTCTGAATTTGGTTGATCATCCAAACAGGACCGTGGCTTGCGTTTTATGTAATTTGAACCTTTATAATGCATTGATACTGGCCATGTATGGTATCATAATAAAGCTTATAATTATATATCCTATAAAGGAAACATTGCAAATACCTATCCATACTAGCTGTCCAAATCCTACAAATGCAGTGTAAGTGCCTTAAAAACTTAGTTTTTGCCACTTTTTAATGATATTTTTGATCTTGACTGGTGACATTGACCTTGCATCAGAAAAGTAAGAATTGGAATCAGTTTGCAAAGTCATATAAACATATTTCTGGACAGTTAAAGCATTGTGATATCATCATTTGTTCTTGAATTATGAGAAAATCTCATAATTTAGTTTTTCATAAAAACATGACCGCGGTGTGCATTTTATGTCATTGGAGCCTTATGAGGCATCGGAATTGTTCAAAAATGGTATCAAATTAGAGCTGAGGACTCCTACTAAAGCGTTGCAGCTAGTAATCACCAATTATTGCCAGAGGGATCCCTCCCATGAAATGCAAACTTTATCAAATTCTATTTTTGACAATATTTTGTGATTTAGTTGACATTGACTGGTGACCTTGACCTTTAATCAGTAAAATAACCCCACAATCTGATTCCCCATATTCATAAACATATATCCAGATGTTTAAATAATTCTTATATCATTATTTGATCCCTAGTTATTGAAAATAACAATTTTTGTTTGTCTCTGAAAAATATCAATCTTGTCTCCTTAAAAGTGCTCTAACTCCCAGAAGCTCCCGTGGATACCAGGTTATCATACATATTCTGAAAGCTGAGATTCCCAGCTTTCTGAAAAGGTATGATAACTTGAGCCCACCCTTTTGATACCGATATCTTGTCTGGCTGATGGACTACATGGGAAAACCTCGGGGCAAACTTTGAAGCACTGCAGACAAACCTGATGACCTGACTTCACAGCAGATTAGCAGAGAAAACAACTACACGTGCCTTAAATTACGTAACAGCGTCAGCAACAGCGTCATGGACGTCGCCAGGGGCGTTTTGACGCTCATTGCGTAAGGTTAATGACGTCATCACGCCCTAGAGGACGTCAGGTGAGAAGGGTAAAAGCAGGTGAAAGACACAACCGCCATTGTCTGTCTATCTAACTCGTCTATTTATCACCTTTTCTTTCTATTAAATAAATAGATAAATAAAATCTGGAGACCTGTTGCGGCCTACAAATTAAGTAGGCTATTTCAAGAGCTTATAAATAGGCCTTTGCTTGAAATGCCGATTACAATGCCAAACATTAAGAGATTAAAAGGAATGTATAGGCTATAGGCCAAAAGTGTTGTTACTTTACTCCTTTTCCCTCAAAATGTGCCTTTTCCTTAACACTATGATCCCTCCCTTATCCAACCTGTGCCCATAGGCCCTCGCAGCAGTGTAGTTGGTAGTCTTATTCTGTATGAAACATACCTCACTGTGGCGCAAGTCCTAGGTGTAAGGCGTACAACAATGACCTGACAAAGCTGACACCTAACCAATGTACCTCACCGATGTTCTGTTCTCCTATCCAATGTCCCTGTGAGCTTGTCAATAGCTTGTTTACACCGACCATTAAAGAGGTGTACTGTTTACTCAGAAGCCACAAAGGCAAAGCCCTAGCCATAGCTACAAGGGGTACCCTAGGGGGCCCCATTTCAAGCAGGATTGTTTCGCCTGCCTCCGACCCCCACGTTTATTGATCCTTTAAACACCCCCCTTTCCTCCCTTCTCTTTTCTTTTCCCCCTCCCCTATTTCTCCTCTTTTCTCGTCTTTTCAGAGTATTGAATTGTCACACTGCTGTGTCTTCAAAAAACACAACGCCACTGACTCACTGAGCCTCTCTTAGTGCTCACTAGCCACACACTCGGGCAGTGGTCACCGTTGCCAAGCACTCACACACAGCCTCCTTAGCAACGGGGTCACGTGACCCCCTGACGTCACAATACCCTAGGTTCCCCCTGAGTTCCTCCTGAGTTCATCTTGGTCACTTGTTTCAAAGAGGCGCCGCTGAGATATTGAAGCCAGTTCCTTCCAAGTAGCAAGTGAATACCCCCCTCTCAGGAATTCATTGCAACTCAAACTTATAACCAGAAATCTCATATTCCAGTGTCAACAAACTGAACTGATTTTCACAATAATAATAGAAAATATCTGCCCTTATGAGATTATTAGGCACAGTTCTTCGCTTGACAAAGAGAAAGGCTCCTTTCAGTGGATTCTTTATGCAGTACAACTCGTGTTCGAAAATCGAAACCTGGGTTCGGAGTCATGCGATTTCAATCCCAGCCAAATTCCGATATCTATTGCGCAAACTTTACTATTTATTATAGTGCATGTCATTTTAAAATACAAGTTTCCCTTCAAGCAGGAGATGTGTAAGAAAAGAGTCTTCACAATGTGACTAAAAGAGAGGCAATTTACTTGCAAAGTCATAGGGGGGAAAGAGACATGGATAAGGTCGTCATGTAAACAACATCACACCAACAACATGACTATTGCTCAAGAACCAGGAATCAAATCAAGGGTTTTGAGAGAATAGATGAAATGAAGACATTTGAAACAGCAAAATGTGCTATAGATCAATAGCTATCAATTAACTTCGACTTAGCTTTGAATTATTACATCTAAACTGACCAATACCATGCATGTCACAGCAGTCCTTTCTTCTCTGATATAGGTCTACAGTAACTATCTGGCTACCCATTGAATACTACCTTTAGAGAAAGAGGACCTACACAACACATTCTTGTTCTCCAGAATGGTATTGAGTTACTCCTATTCCTTGTGTGAATGCAAGTCCCACAATGCCTCTTGCCGGTTGTTCTTGCCTGTTTGTCTGCCTGTCCGCTGACCTGTAAAGATCTCTGTTTTGCGGCTTCTTCTGCGAATCAAGCGGGCGACTCAGGGAGGAAATCATATTTAGGACTGATTAAGTCTTTTTGAGATTTCGCCTGAGTTTAACTTGTTGGCCTTTTCTATTTGCCCTCAAACAAGTCTTTGCAGCAGAGACAAGCAAGCGACAAGCAAGAGAAGCCATTGGTGTGCGTCCTCCGCTGCCATGGAAACCAAAGAACTAGTTCCGGCCAAATGACAACAAACATGGCTTCCTTCCTGTGTCTCACGGAATGAGCATCCCCTGCTCTTTGAGCTCCAATCAACCTTTTATGCCCCCAACAATGATTAATTAAAGCAATTTGCACCTGGGAGATATCACATTAATGCCTTAGCAGGTTGACACATTGACATAGTGGAACATTGGCATTGACATGTTTTCTACAAGAGCACATCAATGACAAACTTGACACTAATGGTCTTAACTTTAACTTTTGACTGTCATCACCTGGATACTTACATAAAGAGTATAATTTATTAATGATTATTGTACAATCATTTATTGTGTATGTGAATAAATGTCTGGGGAAAATCAATTTATTCAAAAGGCATGCAATTTATTCACAACACCCCTTTCTTCCTCCTGACCAATTGTGGATAATAACAGTCTTTTCACAATACTGTACATATGAGCTGCAATTAGGTTAATTCCAGCCCGGCATCATTCGGATTAGTCGTCAAAGATCATGTTTTCATCAGAAGACAACCTGTTGGAGAGCGCGCAACAGGTTATGGTAAAAACTGTATCGACAAATTTTGCCTCTGGATGGTAAATGCAGACTTAAGTCAAAACGTTTCGTTGTATCTCATAGTCTTTGTCACTACAGTGAATATCTGGAGATATATAAGAAAATAAAACAGATAAATTTGAGTAATCTAAAATATCCTAAATCAAACCAAAAGAAAACAACTACCTATTATTCAGTCCAATGAAGGTGAGAAAATGAGAAGTTGCTACAGGAGGGCCAAGAAATGCCAGGAGGGAGAGGTGGGGGGGGGGAGAAGAACCCTTACTAGTGGTATCCCTAATCCCACAGGGGATTCCCCTATTCTCTCATCCTTGTTCTTGACATTATCTTTCCGCCTCAACTTTTCTCAACATATTCTGAGCCACAAAGCACTGACAATGTCTCTTCCTCCAGTGTCTCTTGCAAGATAAGCCTCTTTACCCCCCCCCCCTCCTCCTTGCAGGTTGTCTGCTTGTGGGTCTTTCTTTCTTTCTTTCTTTCTGTCACTCCTTCTCCCTTTTTATTCATTTTTTAGTTTGGGCATTTTTCTTTTCAATCTTACATACATGTCTTATATATTATATTATAATGCCATTCGTTCTACTGTCCATTATTGTTATTTTGCCTTTTTTCTGTCTTGGTTTCGGCGTTTCTTTTTCTCTCTTTTTATTTTCACTTTTCTCTATTTCTTTCTCCTTCCTTTCTTCTTTTTTTCAAGATTCTTTCTCTATCAGTTAACCTACAATTCCTCTCTTTCTCTTTCTTCCTCTTTCTTCCCCTTTTCTTTCTTCTTCTTCCTATTTTCTTTCTGCGTTACCTCTTCTTGCTTCCCGTTCTTTCCTTGACACTCTCTTTGTCTTAATTGTCTTCTTCATTCTAAACACAGGGTGGTCAAAGTGACAACTCTAGAGTGGTAATTCCTGGTGCTTAAACCGACAACTCTTTGAATCAAAATTACTAAAGGGTTGTCAATGTTACAAATATTGGATTAGTAAGATGTACCACTCTGGTAATCAAGACTACCAGATGGTGATCAAGTTGACTACTTGCAGAGTCAACATAGTAATTTTGGTTATGACAGAATAGTCAAAATGATTTTCCAGGAAGTCACACGCCCAATTTTGCGCCCGTCACTACCCTAAAGTGTCATGAACTAGTGTTCCCCTTTTCCCCACTTGACTCAGGTGGTTTCTTCTGACATCTCCTTCACAGTATCGTGTTTTCATTCCTTTCCCTTTCCTCCTCAAGAGAGTCATCCTTGGTCTGGAATCCAGATCTTCCTTTGCCTCTGATTATCTTTCAGACTTTCAGTCTTGTCGTTCTGCCTTTCTATCTGCCTTTTATCATACCTTTTTACCTGCACTCTAAACAAAAAGGTTTTATATGGAACCTTTAAGGGTTCTATAAGCTGGTATAGAAAAGGAACCCTAAAAGGTTCATTATTAAACTTTTAAAAAGGTTCCAACAGCAAACAAAAACAATGCTTAGAAAATCCAGCTGCACTGAACTCCCACAATGGAACCCCTTTCTCTCAAGTTGGGAGCATAGAGTTCCATCATAGGGCCTTGCTATTTCCCACCAGTATTGGACCTTTTCAATTCAGTCGAATCCTTAACAAAATTTTTCATCAGCTGGTTCTTTATACATACCATCAAGAACCTTTTGTGTTAAGAGTGTATTCTCAATCTGAATATTTCTAAGCCTTTGAATTCAATCTACCTTTACATCTACCTTTCTGTATGCCTTTCTATCATTCTTTGGCCTACATATATTTTTTGATCTGGATTTTGATCTGGATTACTGTCTGCCTTTCTTTCTAAAGGAATTTCCAAATGTCGTCATATCCTTTTCTATCTGCCTTTAGGCCTATATATCTATCATTCCAGCCACCCTTCTGTCTTCCTGTCCGTCAATCTTTCCTTTTTTCACATGTGCTTTTTGTTTCCCTTTCTTCTGTGTGTAATTTCCAGACTATTTTCTATCTTTTTCTTTCTGATTTTCTGTGTGCATTTGTGTCTGTCGTTCTGTCTGTCATAATGCAGTCACTCTGTCTGAAGTTCTGTCTGAAGTTACACCTGCCTTTTGGATGGTTTCTGTCGAACCTTACTGACTATCTTTCTTCATCTCTCTCTTGCTGTCTGCCTTTCTCTGCTTTTCGGTCTTTACATATAGATCTATCTATTTTAATCATCCTTATTGCCTTATATCGCTAATTTCCTTGGCTCTATACATTCTATGGCTGTGAAAAGCCTATTCATTAGGAAATACACATTCTGAAAAGCTGGATCTAATTTCATTTTGTTGACAACAGTGTAGGAATAAAGACTCGGAAATGAGGCCTCTGTTCACAGCCTGTCACATTGTCTTAATCCGCCCTCCTTCAGAAAAAAATAGTCCCTTGTACACAGGTATTAATCCGCTGCATGCAGCTTTGTCAATCAAACAGTGCTGATGAAATTGTGTCTTAGCTTTGTCCACAGTGAAAGAAAACACACAGACCTATACACACACAAAAGGCAAGTAAATATGAAGGTCAGAAATATAGCAAAAAATCAACAACTTTCTCCTCTTTCAAGAATTGTGTCTTTTCATTGAGTCATATATGACTTATTTCAAGTCCAACAGACAAATGAAATAGTGGTTAATTCCAATGATATGATATTGTTCCAATATAAAAGAATCATGTGAATTGCTTCCAAAAGAAGTCATTCATGTCTCCAAATGTTGTACAACGTTAAGGGAATTTGTAATATAGTTGTTTGCAGGCTGCAATTGTTGGTCCAAGCAGTTTCCAAATTAACTTTAAACGTTGTTTTGTTATGTAACTGACGTTAAATGCTTTGTTTGTGTCAGTTATGTTCAATAAATTGATTCAGTGCTTATCATTATCTGGCGGCACAGATGACAATTAAAAAACTAAAATTACTTAAGATCAGGAGACCAACAGAAAATGTCAGTGACGTGGCAAAACCAGTTTGCAAATTCAAAATAAGACATAAGTTAATTTTTCCAGTGGTCCACCAATATGCAAAGAGCTCTAAGCACTTGATTATCCTACCCATTACAATTTCAGTGTTTGTCAGTTACCTGCAACATGTCAAAGTACTTACGAGGGGTTTTCCAGAAGTTCTGTCCAACTTGCCATAACTTTTGCAATATTTAATAGAGAAACATGAAATTTTAGTCAGATAATATTGAAGTAATTTGCAAATGATCCTGAAAAAATCAGGCCAAAGAAACAAAAATAAATGGTTAATTTGTTACCATGGAAACCAAAAGTCATGAAATGCGGCCCAGGGCATTTTTAGAGACACAGATTCATTATATCCTGTCAAAAATGTGAGATTTTACTAGGGATAAAGAACAAGAAACCTTTTAAAAATAATCCCTGCCATTTCACAAATGCTTAAACTAATTAACTTGGTACTGGATACATTTCCTTTAACCTTATATCCCTTAGAAAATCAATGACTCAAAAGTCTTCATATTGAGATCAGTATTGCTGTATCGAAGACTTTTTGTACTTTACGATGGGTTTTCCATAAGTTCTGTCCAACCTGTAGTAACTTTTGCTAGATTTTATACAGAAACACGAAATTTGGGTCAGCTGATATTGAAGTAATTTGCAAATGATCCCCAAAAAATCAGATCATTAAAGTAAAAATAAATGGTTGATTTGTTGCCATGGAAACCATAAGTCATGAAATGCGGCCGAGATCTTGTTAACAGACACATACTCGATATATCTTATCAAAATATGTAATTATTACAAGAGATATAGAACAGAATATATTCAAAACAGTCATAGCCATTTCACAACTCCCTAAACTAATGACTGGGACCCTGTAAATACATTTTCTCATACTTTCTAACCATGTCTAAATAAGATACTTCAGTCTTCGTGTCAAGGTCAGTTTTGGCATTGTCAAGTCTTCTTTTCTTAGGTTTTCCAATGGTTGTTCTCTTCATTCAGAAAACGTTTGTATAATCTTAATTAGGTTCTGTCACTCATACTGTCTTCCTTGTATGTATGATAAAAGGTTCTTACTCTCTCTGCTAGTTTTTATCCAATTAAATTTAAGAAATACAACAGGCATATATGATGTCATCCATATCCAAAAAATTTCTCATCTCATAAAAAAACTGAGGAAGTTCATGAGTGATGGTAAAGTAAGTGAAATGTGACAATAATACCAATTTCCATTGTTATTAATGATTTGATAATTAACTGATTGTATTACATGAAAAACAAAAGAATATACTTTAATTCAAAAAGTCAAGACACAGGTAATACAAGCAGGTAGTCAATTAGTTTTTAGTTGGAACTACAAAGTCTGGGCCGCATTTCATGACTTCTGGTTTCCATGGCAACAGATTAAGCATTTATTTTTATTTGTATGGTCTGATTTTTGGGGTGTTGTTTCCAAATTACATCAATATTATCTGACCCAAATATCATGTTTCTACATCAAATCTAGCAAAATTTATGGCTAGTTGGACAGAACTTTTGGAAAACCCCTCGTACCTATGACTTACCACTTCTGAAGCCCTTAATACACAATAAACTCCCGATTACTTGAATAGAATAACAAAAAATTCTAAAAAGAGACTTTTCTAAGCCAATCCACTCATGGAGACAGTCTAGTAAAGAATAGAAATAAAGTATTCCAGATAATTTGCTGATATGAGAAAAAAAAACATTGCTGCCTAATAACTTGGTACTCAGTGCAGGGTAAGTGAAGATAGTGCAAGTATTTAGGGCAAGTGGATGCAATGGCAAGTTGGACAACTTGAAAAGTGCAAGTATCTAGGGCAAGTGTATGCAATGGCAAGTTGGACAAACTGTAAAGTGCACTGTATTTAGGGCAAGTGTATGCAATGGCAAGTTGGACAACCTGTAAAGTGTCAGTATTTAGGGCAAGTTTTTTCAATGAGTAATTGGACAGGGGGTTAAATATGTATTCCCCCCACTGCAGACAATAAGAAATGTTCATACAGTGAAATTAATACATGACAGATCATGATACAGGTAAAAAATGCATATCTAACAAAGCTACCAGAAAACTAGCATAAAAATACTATCTGCATGCTGGATTTTAAAATTTTACTTCCTTTGTCCCGCTCCTTTCAAAATTCTCTTTTTCACGTCAAATCGTTCATAAATTCTTACTCCTAACTCATTTCAGAACTACTTCCCTCATCACTTCTTTTTCCTTCCGCCCATTGTAGTCCCTGACAGGGCCTCAATTGTGAAATCTTCTCTATGGATTTCCTAGTGGACAATTAAAGCCACAAATGGTTTTTGTCTAATGTTACATTTGCCTCTAAAGAAACCTAATATGTTATTAACATTCTCTGATTAACAATAAGAAGAAATATGACATGCCATTCCCAGTAATTGCTCATTATAGCAAAATTAAACTCTGAATTAACTTTGACATAACTGTGAATTAACTCTGAATTAAACTGTGACATTGTGATTTTACCGTAAGAATCACCACCTAAATGTTCCTCCGTAGATTAATGAATCTGTCAAGAAGTGCTTTTCTGCGGACCTCCAAGGCTCCACAATGTGACTTTGAAACAATTGTGAAACGGCTCTGTGAAAAAAAAAATCTAAAAAAGAACGATTAAATCATGTTAAGTATTTCAGTGGGAACATATATCCAAAGCGGAAAATGTTGTATATGCATAACCAGACAAGAATCACTGTCTTTGTATTATTTTGATCAGCTGGTCATGGTTACCTGTGCAGCCTCTAAGACGTCACATGTGGCAAAAGAAATAAAAAATAGATAGTTTCAGAGCTCTTGGTATGTCATGGAAGAAGAAATAAAATAGTTACAAAATCCCTAACAGGTCATGGCAGACAAAATAAAATAGTTTCAGAGCCCCCAAGAGGACATGGCAAAGAAAATAAAATAGTTCCAGAGTCCTTGAGGGGTCATGGTGGGTGAAATAATTATGATAATTATTGTGCCCTAAGAGGTCTTGGCAAAGAAATATAAAATAGTTACTCAGCCTCTCAGAGGTCATGACAGAAGAAATTAAATACTTTGAGAGCCCCTGATAGGTCATGGCAAAATGAATAAAACAATTATAGAGCCCTTACGAGGTCATGGCTGGTGAAATAAAATAGTTAAGTAGTCATAGAAAAAGAAATAAGATAGTAACAGAGCCCCTAAAAGGTCATGGCAGGTGAAATAAAATAACTATGGTGCCCCTAAGAGGTCATGGCAAAAGAAATAAAATACAATCAGAGCCCCTTACAAGTCATGACAGAAAAAATAGGTATGGAACCCTAAGAGGTGAAATAAAATAGTCCACTAATAAGTTATGGCAAATGAAATAAAACAGTTACAGAGCCCTTAAGAGGTCCTGGCTGGTGAAATAAAATAGTTATGGTGCCCTTAAGTGGTCATGGAAAAAGAAATCAAATAGTAACAGAGCCCCTCAGAGGTCATGGCAAGTGAAATAAAATAATTATGGTCCCTCTACGAGATCAAGGCAAAAGGAAAATTTTTCGAAATTCGAGAGAGTATACGATTATCACAAGGAAATGCAGTCATTATCACTAGAGAATGTGACAACTAGTTTATTTCTTTTACTGTTTACCATCTGAGAAATACCTCAATGCTTTTATGCCTAAGTTGACTGAAAGGTAGATATATGTGTGGTGTCCACTGCCCACTGACCCACTAGATAAAAGAATACATAATAAAAAGAGAGAAAAAAAAGGAAAGAAAATAGAATGTGTTGTAAAGAACTCTCAGCCTAATCAAGTGGAAGGGAGGACAGCGCCCTCTGTGAGCTAACAATGCAATCAACAATGGAAGGAACAATAGGGCAGTGTTGCATTGTGGGCCATCCGTTTATCCTTTAGCATGTCACACTTTCATCTCCAAATGCACAAAAGCCTTTCCTCCCTCTCCATTCAATCACCTCCGGGTCGCTGGCTTGCTCACTCCTGGCTTATTTATTACTGGCCACACTGGACAGCCTTGTAGGATTCATACAATTGATGCAGATCTGGACATTTGTGACTTATGCGCTTCTGGTGATTTTTTAAAAAAAATAGCATTATGCAAGACATGAGAATATTGACACACCACACTTAATTTATAAGGATCTTCTAATTTTTTCAGCATGATAGATAGATAGATAGGTAGATAGGTAGATAGGTAGGTAGATAGATAGATAGATAGATAGATAGATAGATAGATAGATAGAATAGATAGATAGATAGATAGATAGATAGATATGGTAAGTGCAGCCCTCTAAGCCAAGTTCTGGGTGCTCATGAGGGTTGATTGATGAGATAGGAGAGAGAGCAGGAGTCCTCAACATGTTACACATTTACTCCATGTGAGGGATCTCTTACTTGCCCAGCATAGACACTGATGCAGGCGGCCGTCAATTTAACGTCTCATCCGAATGACACCCAGCTTGGATTTTGCTCATGAAGGTCCACTGAAAATTTTGGGTTCCCCACCCGGGGTTCGAACCCATGCATGCAAAGACCTTCAGCGGAGCAGGCAGGAACCTTAACCACTTGGCCACCCAGCTGCTTGCATGCGCGAGTACATGTGCAACTGCAGATTTAACGTCTCATTGCTAACAGACTCGGCTTGACAGCAGACTCGCACTGACAGCAGACTCGCATCGACGGCTGACTCGCATTGACAGGATCAATGATGGTTGGCCACACTCTTTGAGTCCTGTTCATGGTGCTTTTGTTTGTTATAATAGTTTAAAAGCTTTATCGAGCGAACCATTATGCAGCACAGAGGGGCCATAGAAGTTGGTGGCAGTTTCATTAGCTCCATACCACATAAAGCGTATGTTGGGCTTTTGTTGCAGCTTTTTCTCCTCTTCTGTAGCTGTTGACACCGCAACAATGCCGCTTCCATTAAAATGCACCTTTGCCACAAAAGCCGGACTCAGTGGCAAAGAGCATTGCGACCCATTGTGTCCTTAGTCCCCTGGCGCAAAAAAAGAAAAACACAAAAACAACGCCTCTTCACATCTCACCCGCTAATTCTCGCTCGCTAATTCCGCATTTATTCTGCATTTATTCCGCAGACAGAGATTTAACTTTAATGTGTTTTTGTCATTTGCCAAAGCCCAGATACTGGCAGATAGAGGAACTTTTGCCAAGTGATTTACATTTTGGCTTCCCAAGGACCTGAGCTGTCATCTCGGATGTATAATGGTAACCGCATCCTGACTTTTCAATTTGCCATTCCAAATGTGAACTTTGCTTTAAATCGCCTCAAAATGATGCATTGTCTGCGATGAGTGGCAGCCGAAATTCTCCTGACAAATGAAGACAAAATCTTTTAAAATTTCCTCGCCGAGTCTTCTTCAGCTCCTGTCGACGGTCTTCTCCTACAGTCAGGCGCCTTTCTGCCAACACAATCGCTGCCTCTCAAAATATGCCTTCTTACTTGGGCTTCCTATTCAATCCACATTCAATCCACCTCCAATCCACAATGTTTATTGTTTTATACTCAAGCCTCAGACTCATATATTTATATATCTCAATGCCTATGCTCTATGCTATTACAATATAGATCTGGCATTTTGCCCAACAACAACATCTCAATGTCCCTGCACTTTGTGAACGGTTGTTGTCGAGAAAGACAGACAGCGGAATGAATGGATAGACTGAACTTAAGGAAAACAGCAACTAAGAAACAGATAGTTATATGATGATAACAATATTGATGGATGGATGGATGATTGGGACTTTACGTCCTGTATTTATGCACTGGGAAGGCTAATTGAGGCAGGAGGTGGATACGGCAATGAGGCAAAGGATGATTGAAACAGCCATCCAACATAGGTCCAGGTGACTCGGCAAGAGCTGGATTCGAACCCTGGAGCCAGCGATTGGCAGCCCAGCACACTACCACTAGACCAACCCACCCACCTGACGATAACAATAACGATGACGATAAATTATACTTTTTTTAGTCTCAAAGAAGAGAAACTCTTTTTGTTCTTTACAGAGCCAGTGAACAAGAGTAAAACCTGCAAAACAATCTTGGTAGTAATACTGATTCAAGATAGAATTTCAGATAAATCATACTGAAAAACTGAATGCTGAGAAGTAAATATTTACATTGAGCTTTTACATACATTATTTGTTCACAAAGTTACACTATATGTATATATTTAGATGGATAGGGGGGTGCAATGTTGTGCAGACTGATTGATTGATAGATTTTTGGGTGTTTTAGGGCTTTTCGTCCTCTAGCTGGTCAGACTCTCTGTTTGACTGATAAGGACAGCATGTACTGCTTTCCAACTTAATGCCTGATGAATCGGCCTGAGTTTGATTGAATCCTGTGACCAAGCGATTGGAAGTCCAAAGGCTACAAATGTACAAAATTACTCAAAAATTTGAAATTTTTAGTAAGCTTAAATAATTGAGTGAGATGGTTGCACAATTCCTTTATTGTTTTTAAGTTATGATAATCTGTCCAATGTCATTACGGGTTTGATTCAAACTCGGATGATTCACTTAAATACAACAATTAAGCTATGTTAACTCAAAGTAATCATGCAACCATCCCATCTCACATAATCATTTTTACAGTCTGTCACTTTGATAAAGAAAAAATTAGGACCAGTTCACTGTGAAAAATGCACTTTGTGATTCATGATAGCTGATGAAGTGTCATCTTCTCTACTTTCAACATGGGAAACATAGAGGCAGTTTGATTAGTCATGATCAAGAGAAGGCCATTTGACTTGTCATAACAGATTTTGGATTGAAAATCAGATGCATAATCCTTTCGTTTGGCTGTCACCAACAAGAGGGATAAGTCTCCTTTAATCAAATTAATATTGAAAGTATTGGGTAAGATCATGACAAATCATCAGTATGATGACGCACAAAGTGCCATTTTCACAGTGCAACAGTACACTCTTTTTCGGTATCAAAGTGACAGGCGGTAAAAGGTGACTCAAAAATTCAAGTTTTATGTGTAGTTTAACCCCTATCCGACAGATTGATCGATCGATAAATAGATAGATTGATATATGTGGATTGATGATGTGATATTTTGACAAAGGGAAAATCATGTATCGTTAAATGTGATATGATGAATTGATATGGGGACGACCACTGATCGTTAAATCAAACTCATATGCAAATATGATAGGAACGACAACAATGTACGTGTGCAGCTGCAGCAGTAAACAAAATATGGTGATAAAAAATTGCCATTGTTAAATATTGTACTTATTGTTCCAAAATAGAAAAAGTAGAAAAAAGAGTAAAGTAAATGCTTTAAATTATTATAGTATTCACATTAGTGTATTGGTGATAGACAACCACACAACCGATTGTTGTTCTTGGTTGTTAGACAGTCTCTCATATCGATGGGCCATGTCATGTCAGTGAGTGCTGGGCGAGTTGTCCTCCATTGAAGTGTGAAGAGCAATAGTCTGAATGGGAGTTAAACAAGGAGATAAATGCCTCCCTGTCATATTCAATTAACCGCTGACAATGCCATAAAACAGCAGCTAGTCTAGTTACAATGGCCGCCTTTCACAGCACCGCAGCAAACGATGAATGATTTATTGTAGTCAATAAAAACGTCACTCCGTCAGCGGGGCTGTCGCGACTGCTGTCAGGACACGTTTTCCTCTGCAAAACAGAGCTGAACGATTTCCACACCGTTTTTTTCGCTTCGTTGGAGGTAATGTGATTTATCTGAGCACTAACTGTTTTGAATAATAAAGGTTGTGCTCACATATTAACTGACAATGCTTCACAATACTTCACTTTACAAGTACAAAGCACTAGAAACTGACACAGTCTGTCAGTTAAGGGTCGTCAAATGTCAATGTTTGATCTTTAAATAAAGCTTGCATAAGAATAGTTCCTATTAACTCATTTTTACAGCTATCTACACAATCCATGTGAACCACTTCAACTCACTTCACTCATGGTTGACAGAGTTAAAGATTTAACACAGTCACTAGCACCATAACACAATGGGACAAAAGTACTGATAAAAATATGTTTGTTTTGAGTTTAATCAATATGACAAACTGTGAAATGAAATACAAGTCAAACTCAACACGTGGGTGTCAGGTGATTGATTTCTGTATTTCTATGAAGTCCCAGGGTACTTGTAGATTTTCACAAATTAGTAAGTGCCTGACTGCATGTCCATGAATATCACACTAATTATCGCTCACTCATGAATTTCTTTCAATTATTTTGATGACTTTAAGGATTGGAGGATTGTTTTACATTTGTGTTATTTTGTCTGTTATATTGTTGGCCTTTTCAAATAAGTTTCATATCTTCAAGAACAAAATGAGTCAGTACATTGGTCTTTTGGTTGCCATGGAAATGGACAAGCTCAGTTGTCAGTTGACAAAGCACAACCATTGAGAATATTTGTGCCATTTTATGTGCTATTATATTTGCCATTATTGGTGGTCACATAAGTGACTATGGAGTCATTCAGTGAGCTACAGGAGTCATTCAGTGTGGCATTCAGAGCCATTCAGTGGTGCATCCACTGCTATTCACTGGCTTTATTTGCCACATGGTCGGTTGGGATGAGAGCAAATGAACCCTTTGGAAAGTTTTCTTTTAGTAGGACTGGCGGCAATTCACTCTTCAATTGAGGGGCCAATTCTTTCTGCTTGCTGCTGTGCTGCCTTGGTGCTGGCTTGGTGCAAAGGGCCAACACAGGACAACTGAGGAAGAAAGGAGCAGATGAAAGCACACAGATAGCACAGAGGAAGGTCCAAAATGCAGCAGAATGTCTCCACTGAATGCCTCAACAGAATAACTCTACAGAATGCCTCAAAACGCCACAAATGGCCAAGAATGATTCTGGGATGTGGTCAGAAAGGGGGTATTTACCCTCAATGTGACAAAGGGAGGGGCAAGGGGTGGGACTGCGTGCCTCCATGGCATTTCATTGCATTCCATACCCCATGGATGGTCGTACCAACTCTTGTCAGCCCCCCTTTGGCCACTGTGGGCCACTATTGGCCACTGTGGGCCACTGTTGGCCTGTGCTGGTAACGAATGCCCGGCCACACTGCCTTGAATGGGACATCAATAGAACTGGCTATGGGCAGCCCAACAAGTTTGATGTCTCTTGGCCCAGTGTGTACCCAGCGAAGCATCTCCAGCGAATGGGCAAATGAATTTTCTTTGTGCCGGAAATTCCAACATGATAGGACTGCCATACAAGCCATGGTGTCTATTAGACCCCCCATTTTGCTCCCATTGACGAGTAATGGCTACCATTGAGGGCTTCATTGTGTCGGCCAAAAAGGACTGCTGATATATTTGTTCAAAGCCTGCAT
The DNA here is from genome assembly GCA_026936325.1 of Platynereis dumerilii. NCBI lineage: Eukaryota > Metazoa > Annelida > Polychaeta > Phyllodocida > Nereididae > Platynereis > Platynereis dumerilii. The sequence goes on from JAPTHN010000008.1 coordinate 31,763,359, forward strand.
ATTTCACTGCATAAGCCACAGCTACAAAGACTCTAGTGGTCTCGTATTCAACTCAGGTCCCTGCTAAGCCTTTTCTTGGAGCCTTTCTTGGAGCCTTTTCTTTGGTCTTTCTTTGGGATTTCTTGGATAGGGCCTTTTCTTGAGATCATATGAAATATTCAGCTGCTGTGAGGCTATCAAAGGGAGAAAGAGGTGGGGCCAAGGTGCTGCTGGGTGACAGGCCACTTGCAGCAAAATGAATAGGTCCACAAACACCTCCCTGTGTGACACCGTTGAGGGACTTGCAGGACTGAGACATTCACTTGTGGTGCTTGTGTGAGGCACTTTGCTGAGACTCTTTTTCTTGGCTTTAGAGACACTTTTCTTCACTTTAAAGGCACTCTTTTGCTTTCTCTCCCTAATAGACACTTTGCTTTGCTTGCTGGACACTTTCATTTGCTTTAAAGACACTTTTCTTTCCTTTATAGACACTTTTCTTTGTTTTAGAGACACCTTCCTTTGATTTTGAGACACTTTTATTTGCTTTAAAGACACTTTTCTTTCCTTTATAGACACTTTTCTTTGTTTTAGAGACACCTTCCTTTGATTTTGAGACACTTTTCTTTGCTTTAAAGACAATTTCCTTTGCTTTAAAGAAACTTTTCTTTGCTTTAAAGGCATTTTTATTTGCTTTAGAGACATTTTCCTTGCATTAAGGACCCTTTTCGTTGCTCATAGAAACTTTTCCTCATAGTCAGACCATTTTCTGTACTATGAGGCACTCTCTTTCTTGACAAATTCTTGCTGAGACGTTTTTATTCACATCTTCTTCTGTCTCTGTCCCTCTCTCTCTCTCTCTCTCTGTCTCTCTCTGTCTCTCTCTCTCCCCACAGCGGACTATTCTTATTTCTTTTGCGTCACCTTTTCACAACCACAATAACTACTCTCCCCCTTTATCCTGCTCTATTCAGCCCTATTCTCCTGTCCTATTATGCTGTTCTATTCTCCTGTAAGCCAGGGTTTTACTCTGCTCTATTGGGCTTTCTGGGTTCTATTGAACTCTTTGTGCAATTTTGAAGGATCTTTCAGGAGGCAACAAAAGCAACCGAGGCTGCCCCGTCAGCTCGAAAAAATCTGTTGAATACTGTCCTCAATGCTGTGCTCAAGTCTCATTTACTAAGCTCAATGTACAAAGAAAAGGACAAATAGGCAGGTCCTGTTGGAGTAAATGCCGTTACTCTCTCCCTGAGTTACTCTGTCTTACAGTAAAGCCCTCAACCAAGCCGGTTCCTTCACAACATGCAAATCTCAGCAGTCTAAATGAGACTATCTGTTGCAGTGGACAACACATAGTCAGTTATATGCACAATAAATTATAGTAAGTTTAACACTTGATGCAAGGATTGTTCACAGCACACAGTACCCTCAAAAGCATATGAGGCAAATGAGGGAACCCCTATTCTATAGTGCTCACAATCCAACATTATGCAACACAGAGCTGAGATGTCAAGTTCCAATTTAAATTGAACCTTTAACTCCCAAGGAATTGTGTTCATTTCATCGTAATACCTGAAAACTTCTAAACAACCTGGAAAATGCAAGAGAAATATTGTCATAATCCCCTGGAAATTCAAAAGGAATGTGTTCTCGTCATAACAGTCACTTGGAAATTCACAATGAACATGTTCATATCAGCATAATCCCTGGGAAATTCCCAACAAATATGTCATCACCATAATCCCTGGGAAATTCCCAACAAGTATGTCCTCATCTCCATAATCCCTGGGAAATTCCCAACAAATATATATTCATATCACCATAATCCCTGGGAAATTCCAAACAAATATGTTCATGTCACCATAATCCCAAAGAAATTCCCTACAAATATGTTCATATCACCATAATTCTTGGGAAATTCCCAACAAATGTATATTCTCAACAATTATTTTATATCATCATAATACCTGGGAAATTCACCAAAAAAAGTTCTCATCACCTGGGAAATTCCCTACAAATATGTTCATATCACCATAATCCCTGAGAAATTCCCAACAAGTATGTTCATATCTCCATAATCCCTGGGAAATCTTCTACAAATATGTTCATATATCATCATAATCCCAGGGAAATTCTCAACAAATATGTTCATATCAACACAATCCCTGGAAAATTCACAATGTTCTCATCATCATGATTCCTAGTTAATTCCCATTGAATGTTTATAATCCCTGGGAAAGTCACAACAAATATGTTCACAATTATCACAACAACTGGTTCATATCATAATTTTCCCAGGAGGAAAGCCCAACAAATATATTCACACAATCATAATTAAAGGGCAAATCACAACAAATGCCTTAAAGTTGTTTATTCCACAGGGAGACATCAAACCTTGACTCGTATAAGCATCCTGCATAAGAATTATTTAAACAACTGTAATATACATATAGACAAGTTTTAGAAGCTAAGAAACTGCTAAGGGGCATTCTGTGCCTTAGCAGCCAGCCCAGTTACGCCGACTTACCTTCTTGAAAAACTCCAGCACAATGTACAACAAGGAGCAGTAGTGTCACTCAGTATTATTCTGTATTATTCTGTGTATTACTCACTCTATTCTGCGGTTGGTCAGTCTCTTTGAGTTCTTCTTTTGCCATATTCCTATTGATTCTACCTCTTTTTCTTTTATTTATTATTCAGTACATCTGAAAGAGGCCTTTTACAGGCTGATTGTCTCTTCTGTGCCACGACAGGCTTTTCGCCACAGAGAAGAATGATCTGACGCACTCGCTTTGTAAGCGTATTATGGCAGTTGTTATGTATTGAATGTTATCGGGGGCAATTCAGTTGTGACATCATGAAACACATATATATTGTAAACCGTGCTACAATTGCCATTTATAGACATTAATTTTACATTCTGAGAAAGAAGGTACATCCGGTAGTGGCCTATGATTATGAAATACCCTACATTAGGTTTACAGGTTAAGAGTTTTTTCTAGTCACTTCAAATGCGCTCTCATTGAACTCATTTAAATAACAACAGTTTTAATTCTTTGTAAAGCTTCATCAGCAATTTTACGCAACATTCAGTGGCACATAGGCCAACAATGTGGCCTAATGACCCTCTCACTTGTGCTCAAGTTATGAAGTATTTTTATGTTCCATAAAAAATCCTTAATAATATATATAAATGAATCTTTTTGTATGAGGCTTGCTCTCTTTTTAAGAATATACATTTCAATCTCAGGTGTAACTCAAATTATGCTGACATTTGATCAGGATATCCCAGTTATCCCTTCAGCTGCACCTGAGGGTGTTGTCTTCCTATGAGCTCTTTGTTGTTGACTCTTTTGTTGCTAGGTTAAAGGCATTGTGCCTCGTTATGGCATATAGAATGACCTGTTGTGGCTGTCAACAAAATCTAATGGAGCAAAATACTCCCAAAAGGAGCTCATTACAAAACTTCTATAGACTTATAGTATTTCACAGTTGAGTTTTGATGTTCATATTAAACAGTATGGCTCCCGGGCCGTTATGAGCCATGAGGAATATGCTGATATATTTCATAGCAGTGTGAAATTTGCTACCTGCAAAAAAGGCTTTGTATAAACGATACTTTTTGTTAATGATAAACTCCTGCGTTAACAATAGGTGGCGCTTGTAAAAGGAGGCAACTTCAATATAGATGGCGCTGCGATTCAGCCAATACAATTGTAAGGAGACAATGCGGTGCGCGCGACTACTGTTTGACTGTAACAATGGACAATAGGGCAGATAGAGAGAAGACATTATAGCTATGGTGCTTATTTTGTGCCAACAAAACAGCCTCATTTGTGCAGCTTTTGGATGGCTGTGTGTCCCGGCTGAGCGATTGTTCACGATACTGAGGCCGTATTGTATCAAATACGGAGAAGGACAAAATAATGGCTTGATATAAAGCTATATAAGCGCTCCCTGTGTACAACAATGAGTTATCTTACACTATTTGCCACTTCTCTGATTCACAACTCTTCGAATATATCTCTCTAACTATACATATTGTGCGATAACGATATCTCAGTTGATAGGATTTATGGATTCAGACAGTGAGGACACAATTGAAAAGTTGGTTCGGTTTGTCAACGTCAACACCTGACAAATAGTGCTGGTGACTTGTTAGCTATATGTAATGCATACTTCCTAATATCATGTCATTTTTTGCAAGTAGTAATATCATTTTTCTTTACTGGCGCGTAACTTGGATATCAATTAATTGGACATCAAGCTGATGGTTTTTTTTTCAATTTCTCTGGCAAAACTACAGTACACATCAAAACTCTTACCGCCTAAATACAGCACTTACTCGATCATATAACATAACCAAATCAAAATCAGGCAATTTTGAATAAGCATTTTGGTATTTTATGGTGTTTGTGGAGGAATTGCCTATTAAGATAATTGTAGAAGAACAGGTATATGAGTTTAAAATTAACTGGACACCTGCTTGTTGGGTTCTCCCCATTTCTCTGATTAAACCTGATGAGAACTTTAAAGTTTGCAGGCTAAATCATATATCTGACATGAGATTCAGTGCGGATTGAGTTAGCATGTTATGGGCCTGATCAGCGTATAATAACACCTCTTACATACTCCATTTGTTTGGTGTGGAGGCAAACCAAAGCCTTTTGAGCGAGACAATGGGTCCCAGCACAACAGCGACGCCATCTCCAATGGGCTTTTTTATGCCAACAAAACCGACAGCATTTCACGACATCTTTCTCATTTGCGGCGATTGTCTTGTGCCATCGCCATAGCGATTGTCACCGTGGCGATTGTCTAGTCGCGATTGTTTTGTGTCGATTGTTTCGTCAAGATAACAGCACCCGGCATACACTACACTAGCAAGTAAGAATATACTGGTGCCACAAGAATGGGTCCTTTCACACCCAGTGTTGCAAAGATATATATGAAATGTCTGGAAAAATGCCTTGGAAAAATGTCTGTTCTATAGATGCTTTCTTTATCAACAATTGAAGCTGTACTGGCTGACAACACATACTTCTGCGCTGTTGCTTTCAAACATGTTCAAAGGAACGTTGAATGGAAAAACTACAATGGCCCCCACCTTATTCACCTCTTTACAGTTTAATCTCTCATTCCTTGCAACTTCTTTGCCTTATGTTTCCATTTCTTAACAAACAACTTTCTTTTCAACTCCCCACACTTCTTCATTTTTCTGTTTTTGGCTTCGGCACAAAAACATATTAAAAAATCTTCAAAAAGCCGCTCCACAATACTTCTGTTCAACCGAAAAGTCAAATTCATCTTATCGTCATTTCTAAAAAGTAAAAAAAAAAACAGAGGGAAAAGCAAGCAAACAGTTCCATGAGAAATTCAAAGGAATGTCTAATCAAATTATCTTGAAGAAAAAAAAAGGAAAATGTGTAGCAAACTCTTGCCATCAGTTACCTGCATATTAACTAACTCATTTCATACTACAACGTAACTAATAACTTCAACATTTCACCTACTACTGAAAATACCAGCAAAATTTATATGAATTCATTTTATACAATGATTTATGCAGGGCTTTGGAGTCATGAAGTCGAGTAGAGTCTGCATCAGAGTCAAAATTTGATCTTCACGTTGAGTCAGAATCGGAGTCAAAAATTAAATAGGTGCCCTGAAAGTGATTTATATAATTTCCAAAAACACAGTTACAAAAATGAGAAATGTATCCCAAATTTTACACAAAACCACCTTTAACAATATTGAAAAAAAGAGTGCAACAATGAATTAGTAATTGAAAGTTTCAAAGGTAATCCAAGACATTTCTAAGATCATTCAAAATATGCAACACAGTTGTACTAATGGTACTACTAGAGCTTCACACATGGGGCTTCTCTAGCACTGGTACAATTGCCATGGTGAACGTCTGCGGCTCAAACTGTGGGCAACTGGATGACTGAACATTGCTACAATACAGGCTTCAATTGCTTCTTCAGTACCCCATTGTATCAACGCTTAACACGGGTTATCTTTGCTGAGTTAAGAGATTTAACCCATGTTAGTGACTCACCGTGATGTATCAACGATTTCCTGGGTTAGTTGCCCTGGAAGTTAACCAGAAAAGTTAACCCAGCTTTTTCCTGGGTTAAAAAGCTGTGTTAAGCCTTCTCCTTGTCCGAAAATGGGGTGTAAATCCAATAATATTGACCAGCAAGCAAACAAAAGGCACTGAAAACACTTGTAAACAAAACAATTGTTGGAAACGAAATGACGTCAGTCCATGACGTCACTTGATGACGTCACTTGATGACGTCACATGCTGGCCAGTTCATGAAGGCAGAAAAATGACTCGTCCGAGAAATTGCTGCTGCACAAAATAATTTCTTAAAAATCCAATTTTGATGCAATCAATGTGAAATTTTAACACAGTGTAGGAAACTATTTTCTGCAGCTTCGTGGTGAAGCGCATAAAGAAACATTCATTAGATTTTATTCGCGAGCTCTATGAAGTTGGTCATAAAAAAAACTGTTTAATCTCCGTTTAGAGGGCTGCATAATAAAAACGGCTGACCGGAATTTTATGCCGAGTTCAGCGAAGGTGTATTTGGTATCCAGCAAGATGCTGTAAAAATTTCAAGTGTGTATCTTTAAAACTGAGTGAGTTATTCCAGTTTTACTGCAACGAAAATGGTTTTTTCAATCTTCTTCTTTTTCCTGTGTCAAATGACGCTCTCATTTTGGGAAACCCCCGGGAATCCCCATCAATTTTTGGTTAAATATCCCTAACAACAATAAAACGATAATCTTAACCACTTTTTTGTTGATACAACACAAGCTAACACAATTTTATAAAACCGGTTAACTAACACAGAAAATCACTAACACAGGTTTGAGTTAACCCACTCGTTGATACAATCCTGCACAGGAGTCATGTTGTATGAGCTTGTATGCCATATTGAAAAGGCTCTCAGACAAAGATATCTAGCTGATGCTCATAACAATTTTGTGTAGCATGTCATAAACTCCAAGAAAAATAGATAACACAATTGTATTACCACGAATGATTTTAGATCTTATTAGTCTCAAAGCCAAACTATACATTTTGATGAATAACGTCAACTTGGGTCCAACATTTCGCCTATGTTTCTCCTGAAAACAATCTAATCCATGAGTTTGTCAAAATCAGCAGATTTTACCAATGCATTTTAAAATTTCTATTGATGTATTTACTTGGTATCTAATATATTCTAACAAGAAAAGTTGAATTATATCTATTCTAGAAATATTTGATGCTTTTAAGAATAAGTTCATATTACACACTTGGCAGAAGAACCCTGCGTTGCTTGCTTCGTGAAGAAAACAAGGGTCTTTTCACGATCACTCACACCTTACAAAATCATTGCAGTAATCACTGTCTTGTCTTTCCTTCACCGGAATTAAGAATTAATAAATTTTATTTTAGTTTTTTGGAACAACTTTATAGCTTCCCAGAAATAAAAGATCACAAAATAATAAGGATGAAAAAAAGGCAGAGCAATAGTCTTATCAGATATTGTAACGAAGAAAGAAATGGAATCTGTTATTTTTGTGAGGAAGAAGGGGAAAGTGAAACCTAAGAAAATGAAGACTTCCTGGAGGTGTGTGAAGGTGATAATGAATGAGGTGTCAAATCATCTACAGCTTTGTAATTGATATTCTCCAGTCACCAAAATCCCTCTCTTGTTAGTTCGTTCTCTTCATCTTTTTCTCATATTCATTCCACAAAGGAACCTTCCTATGAGCCAAGGTATCCAGTGGACAATGAGTTTCTTCAACTTATTATGAATAATTTTCTTAACGCGTTCATTCGTTCAGTCAATGCTGGGATCACAATAGGATAAAAGTTCATGATCAGTGTAAAGCTGTATTTGCCCGTAATTTAGAAGTTGCTAAACGAAACATTAGAGCCATATTTGAGGTACATGTACTCTAACTGATAATTATTTGTGAATGTCATTCTAAGCTGAATTTATAAAGATAAATTACTTTAAAGATACATACAGGTACTATTAGGTAGTTTTGACTGGCATCACCAGCAAAATATAATCCCCCAACACTCATGAAAAACTGAGGTCTTATCATGGAGTTGAGAGGTGCAGCAGACATGCAGACTTCTCACATTGTCACAAGATAAAGGTGTGCCACTCGCAAGAGATTTTGGGAAAAAGATAATGTTTTCCTGTCATCATTTCTGTGAGAGTATTGAAGGCCATCAAATATTAAACCATGGACCTTTCTGTGAACTCTTTATTTCCTTTTTGCCACAGATGACACAGCTTCACAAAGAAGCAGAATGGAAGCAGCCAACTACAAGAAATGTACCAGGCCAGTGGACAGCCACTCAATACAATGATGTGTAACAAGTAGAAGAAAGAAGTAAGTGAAATGCTCTTCCAAGGTTGACGTCCGTGCCCACCACCTGAATTTATTTTGCAGCTGATTGTTAAACGTATGTGGTTATTGGTTTTGAGTGTCAAATTGGAGGCCTTAATGAAATTTACTTTGTTCATGAATTGTAGACTTCACCTACACTGTAACATTTGAAATTTTGAGCCTGCTTTCAAAAATGATTGAGTGAGATGGTTGCACAATGCCTTTGGTCGACGTAGCTTGTTGATAGATGTGTAATGTGTTCGTTGTCATAACTTAAAAGAGCAAGTTATGTCAGCTAAAAGGAATTGTGCAACAATCTCAATCAATCTTTTTAGCAGACTGAAAATGCTAATTTTACAGTATAGGACACTGCATGACTGTGAATAATAAATTTGGTCATGCGTCATGAACTGGTCCATTTTGCGTTACGGGTCAAAAATGTCCCATTTTTCAGTTTTGTGATATTTTATCACTCAAACATAACACTACTCAGTGCTTCACACAACACTTCATTATCTTTTATACTTTCCAAGATATAGACACTTTTGTAGCGATTCCTCCCATTGAATATATGAAGATTTTTGGTTTTTTGAAGGGGTTTTTCGCGAAATTGAGACTTTTTACCAAAACACCTGTAACTTTCTTATTACTTAACCAATTACAATGAGGTTTGTTGCAAAATGTTCATAAGAAGTTGCTTTAAGCGCGCATATCAACATATATTGCATAAATAAAATTTGTCTACATGAAATTCTCACTGAGAAACTGCACTTTTTTTCACTTAAAAAATTCTTGAATCTAACCTGCTACTTGTGTTTCTGAGTGAAAATCGCCAAAAAGCATTAAGAAAAAATACATTTACTGTACCCTGAACATGTTCTGGACATCCTAATATGAGTAGCTCATCACACATTATGACAAATTGACATAAGTATTCTTCTGGAAGACAGCTATAGTCAGTGGATCAACTGATGACAGTGGTTGGGGATTGGTATTCATAAGATGGTTAGATATAGATTCAGATGATAGATTTCATATGTGCAGCCCCTCTAAGGCCTGTTCTGGTCACTCACACGGTTTTTTTAGATGAGACTGGAGGGAGGATGTGAGTCTGCAACATGTTGCAAATCTACCTACATGTGAGGGATCTTTTACTTGCCCAGCAAAGACTCTGATACAAGGAGCCTCAAATTTACACCTCATCTGATTAACCGCAAGCTGGGATTTTGCTCCTAACCAAGATTAAAATGGTTTAGTTTCATCAAACACATCATTTTGCTATGTGCTCCGTCTAGATTAATGCTGGATTTGCGAGGACAATTTGCTTAATTTTATGTGGGAAGTGCACACAAATCCCCAAATAAGATATCTGAATGGTGCACATAAACTGAAATAGCTATCTGGCAAAATAAAATATGAGCAGGATAGTGCAGACAGGCTGATTTCTTCATTTCATAATATCGCCAATCCGACTCCGCCAATCCGACTCCGGCTCCACCCCTGAAACTTCCTGACATGCTTCCACTTTGTCATAAATAACTTTTTAATGGGTAAAGGTTTTTTGAAACCGACAACGGTTATGTAAACTAGAGAATATTTGCTTTCCAATAATATCAAATATATTAAAGATATCGTTTTAGACGTAGTAGCAATGTTCTATTGAAAATTTTGTTTTTAAAATTCTTGTAACGGCTCCACCCTTTCAGTGGACCAGTTCATGTCGCATGACCTACTAGCAAAGTCACTTTGCAAGTTGAAAACGGAAATAAACTGTTCTGATGACAACAAAAAACTCTAATCGGTATGTAACAAGCTGTGTCTTCCATTAATTGCGGTAAAAATTTCTGTTCTCAGCAGCTTGTTTAAGTAGATTTACTACAGTTTTTGTTCTTTGATATTATGAAACAAGTTTCGCTTTAATTTGCCTAATGCTCTTAATACCCATCAAAATAGACATATATTGGATATATTTTGAAGGATTTTATGCTTTCCTTTTTGCAATTAAATCTCATGAAATGTTTGCCGTAATTGGTTAGTAAATTGAAGAAGCGTCATGCAGGCGCATTAAGATGAGAGGAATTAAACTAAAAGCCAATAATCCGCAGGTATTATCTTGGTCAAGAAAGTTTTTATGTCGCTGCTTTTTGATGGAATACTGGTGAAAATACTTTTGGAGAAAATACTGCTGAAACTTTTGGCTGAGGATGATTTGGGCAAAATAGGCGAAAGCCGCGTTATGGAAGATTCTGTGAGGATTCTGTGTGCGCCGTCTCAAAGTGACTAAATGGAGAGGGGGGCATAAGAAAGAGCTGAAAAAGACCAAGAATGAGTGGAGAATGAGCTGAGAGGCAGCTAAGAAGGAGCTCAGAGGAGCCAAGAACCATTTTGGTAATATTCTTGCTCCTAAACACTAATGAGAACACTGAGAGAAACGAGACGGAGCAAGATGAGAAGAGATGAAATGAGGAGAAGGTGTAAGGACGGCCATAATGACCCACTGCGAAACGACACAAAATGACAACACACTTCCATTTTCAAAACATTGCATCTTCGCAGCAAAGAGTCGCAGCATTCGCAACCAAGGATTCGCACTTCGCAACATCTTTTGGCAGCAGCAACGGCACCCTTATGCGGCACCCTCGATCCTTCTCACTTCGTAATATGAGCGCAGTGTCACAGTGTGAGCAGCGGCGACTCATTGCAACCCTCATTTTGAGAGATGCATTTGCATTTCCTTCCCACTCTGGGCCATTCCAAATGGAAAGTAATAATCAAAGGAATTGAAAGGATGTAAAAGTGTATTTTGTGTAATTCCAAAACCTCATTTTGCTTAAGAGAGGATTGCTTCATTAAGAATGACATGCTTTGTGGTTTATGGTGTTGAGGTGTTTTAGTGAAACTCTGGGTTCAAATCAACCCAATGATGATTGACACGATAAATACTTTTCAATAGGGTAAGGCAACGATTGTGGGTATAGCAATCGAAAGTCCCCACCTGGAGTGGATGGAAAAAATTGTTTCCAGAAGTAGAGAAGGGCCCATGGCAGTTGTTTGTTTACATGTACCTCTCAAACATCCAGACTAAGCAGACACTGCTGGCAACAGTGCCCAATTAAGTCTTCACTCAGAGCTGAACCCTTAACAAAAAGGTTCTACATGGAATCTTAAAGGGTTCTATAAGCTTGTATAGATAAAGAACCCAAAAAGGTTCTTCATTAAACTTTTAAAAAGGATCCAAAAGCAAACAAAAGCATCACTTAGATAATCCAACTCAGATTTTGAACTGCACTGAACTCCCACAGGGGAACCCCTTTCTCTCAAGTTGGCAGCATAGGGCTCCATCATAGGGCCTTCCCACCGGTATTGAACCTTTTCAATTCAGTTGAACCTTTTTTATATATACCATTAAGAACCTTTTGCACTAAGAGTGTGGTACGTCAATTGGGAACACGGCCGAGAACGGGAGTTGAACCTGGGCTACTGGGTCAGAAGTCCAGAAATTCGTCCAGCAATTTTTCCAGCAATTATGCATTCCTTCATATATGTAACAGCCTTTTGGTAAGGTCTAGAGCATTCAAATACATGATTATTTTCAAACTAAATTCAATAACTCTTTACAAGTTGTTATTAATCTCTTCTGCATTAATAACATGAAATGATCTATGTTGAAACAGGGATTAGGAAACAATAAAGGGACATGAAAAATGAGAAGTAACTGCAAAAAATGATGATAATAGCCCTCAGCTTGTAATTAATTCCCGAGAAAGAAGCCTACACAATTAATGCTGATTTAATATCTACATAGAATAATATTACAGTTCTTAGGCATGCCATTACTAGCCAATATGAAGACACATTATGGTGGAATTTCATGATATTATTGTGAAGAAATTCTCCCTATTAAAAGTTGTTATTGTTACGTTTAATTGTTGTGGGGATATATTGCAGGCCATAAATATTTCCATAAATATGGGATGATTTTTTTTTTGCTTTTTGCTGTTTTTCACAATTTCTTTGCCAGTTCTTTAGCATCTCTTTGCAGTGTTTTCGCAATGTCTTTGGCGGGCCCTTTTGCAGCGAGCATAGTTGCGCGTCATTGTCTGCAACGCGGACGGTGTGCCGTATCTGGGCGAGTCGGAAAGAGGCTGAAAGGAGAGGAAAGAGTCGAAAAGACTCCGGGCCGAATGGACTGATTAATCTTTTCTGGCCGCACAATGAGTGGGACGGGCTTAGTGTCAGTGCTGGCGGGTCCTTCATGACAAACCAAAAAGGGGCTTAGCTCTCGCTCTATCGCCGTTTGTTTGGTTCACCATAACCAATTGGTCGCCTATTGTCGCTCGGCTGCTGTTGACGCGTCTTTCTGATTAACGCCACGATTCACCACTCAGTGCGCCATCACCGCGCCACACAGCTCCTCGCTACACCACATAGCTTTGCTGCGGCTTCAAGAGGGCGATTCGCCAGTAACAATCACCGCTGACAATCGCCATTGACAGCCCCCATTGACAGCCGCCTTCTTCCCCTAAATGAATTTTTTGTAGCGTCTCAAAAGTCGCTTATTCTCAGCTGATGAGGCTCACACTGACACAACCGGGCTATTGTTGGGTCGATGGGGGAACGATAACACACTCTGCCTTGCCTTGCCTTTCTTAATCCGGCCAACGCCACAAGTTGCCACGACACACAATGGCCTGGCATTCAGGGATACAGTACACACCAATACAGGACACCGGGATACAGGAACACAATGATACAGAAACACAATGATACGCAGAAGCACAATCATACAAACATAACAATTGGTCTTATATTCCGGCCAACTGAGGACTGCATGGTGACCATTGCTTCGTCATTGCGGTTTCTGCAACAGCTGAGGAATAACAGGTGCTTACTAATATGGCCTAAGATGTTCCTTGCGATGTCACATCCCCCTATAGGCCTACCTACAATGTTAGTCTTCATGACTCATGTCTTTTGAGGTCATATCCTCTCCTTGCCATTTCATCAGTTATAAGTCACTCAACTCATGCTGTCAGCCCCTGTAACTCAGTCAGTACAGTGCTCGCCTCACAAGCGAGGGACTCGGATTCAATCCCCAGGCTGGCCATCATATCATTCCACTACATCGTTGTTCGCATCAGACATTAATTGGAGGTGCTGTGGACCAACTGACAACAAGTCACTGACTTAGCTTGGCTAGCCATGCACATTAAAGAACAGTACTGTTAAAGAACAGTACCTTCACCTTTACCTTTTTTTTGCCTGAGCGAGGTCAGAGGTTTCCAGTTAGAGCCAGATTGATCGAAGAAGGACAGATGATTACAATTGACCGTTTGAGGACATCAGTGATGTATATGACTCTACGCATTTCCTATCTTTTGCATTGGAATCAGTGGTCAGTTTGTCATTGCATGGGACAAATATAACTAAAAAATGTTAATGGACCTGACAAGAAATGAGTAGGCTGCCTTTTGTTGTACTTTTCTCAGCTGGAAACATTCACCGATGGAACAAAAATGAACACTGGGGATCACGTGACCATTGTGCATTGTGTATGACGTCACAATGACATCACAATATTTGGGTTGCTCATAGCATGACGCGGTGCATTATGGGCCTTTTACTTAGCGCTATGCACCCTGGGTAGTTTTGACACTGTCATAATCAGTGTTTGTACGTGTGTGGCAATGACGCCTAATTACTCTGAAGCCATTGGCCAAATGTGCTTCAGACATGCCAGGCACTGCCTCAGGTAATCAGCTGATGTTAGGTTGCCTCAGTCTCCTGCCTCAGTCTCCTGGCTCTCATGCTATGTAGACCTCGTTAGTATGACTTCGGTGTGCTTTTGTGGTACAGGATAGTCATGATATGAGCTGAATAAAGATATCATCTTTGATACAGTAGGCCTATTATTATTCTTTTATATATTTTTTTACTTGGAACAGGCCTATGATGTTTTTTGTCTTCCCTACATGCCAGAGAATAAATTTTTGTGTAATGGATTACAAATTACAAATGATTGTCATTTACATTAAAATTTGTGAGCAAATTCGGAGTTTGGTGCTCATCTACGAATCCAGTTGTGCGAAGGAACACGGATTCGAACCCTGGTCCTGTGACACAACGGGAGTGATCTGAAGGTGGCTGTGGCTGGGTAGGGTCCCAGCGGGCATTGTGATGTCAGTCTGGTGATTTTTTTTTTTAGGTCATGACTGACCTTGACTTAAATACAAAGTCACTGCGACGTTATTATAATATTATTGTTTACCCACACACAGACATCAAAAGCCAATTTCAGCAAGATGTTGTCAGTTGACTGGTCTTCTACTGAAATCAGTCTGAGGTCAGCAAGGAATTATGTCGCATAAACGTTGTCCTCAGCCAGGATTTTGACTGACCTTCTACTGATGTCATACTAAGTCAGATGCCAAACTGAATGTATTGCCAATATAATGTTGCATTCACAGCAGATTTTGATGTCCACCCAAGATTATGATTCAACATTTGCTTTTTTTTGCAAATCCACCTTCACTGTAACATAATTTGAACATCAAATCCGACTTCAGAATGATGTTGACATCACAATGCCCGCTGGGGTGCAAGGAAAGAGTCGTGGCCAGAAGCGCCGATGACATCAAATCATCATTGTGTATAAAAGTGTCCACTGTGAAGTGACAAATTTGTAAATTTATGCAAAAACAAGACCTTCAGTGGTAGATGGTCCTAGGCCGCATAGGCGTATCGGAGGGGGGGCAGGGGGGGGGGTCGCCCCCCCAAAAGTTTGGGAAACAGTAAGATGCGGGCAAAAAGGCTGAAAAATTTGGGCAGATGATTAAATAAACACTATTGAAAATTAATGATTTCTAGCTAATTTCATCTGAAATGGTACTAAAACTAGATCTTGAAATTCGCGAAAATGTCGATCGCCCCCCCAAAAATCGAGCGCGCCGTACGCCTATGTCCTTTTCCCGGAACCTCCTTAGACTGCTGAGATTTATTGTACGATTTTGAAGAAGAATGCGACGAAGCAGTCTCCCGGATACCGAAAAACGCTATGGCCCCCCGTAGACCATCCGGTCTGGATCCGCCACTAACCTGCATTGTTTTCACATTATTTTCGAAATGGAATCATTCACATTTTCAAGACTGTAGATAGAAGATTTTTCGTTTGTACGATGGAAGCATCACCTGAAGTAGCATCGGCTAATACAGCACGAACATTGTCCATGTCAGTCAAAAACATGTCAATGTTATTCTGCGGTCATTATAATCAAGCACTGTAGTGCCATGGCAGTGTCCTTAGTAGAGGGTGACCTGCATTAGTCAGGGATGGTCTGTATGGGAGTATGGGATGTATGGGGGGCCATTTGTGGGACTACAAAGGGCCAAAGGATGGTCGAAGTAGGTGGGACATGTGTCCAGTGTCATTAACAATATGGCATGGTGCTTTCTCCATGCCTGTGTGGCAGTGTGGCCCATGTTGCAGCTAGTTTTGTGTTATTAGAGAGCAAATTGCTGGCCTGCCTCACACCTATTTGAGCAGCTAAAAAGCCACCTCCAACTAGGCCCCCGACTGGGCCATTACCTAAAAGTCATCAGGCAAAAAAGGTCCCTCCAAAAGCAGCAACAGCCAGCTCCAGAAAGCAAACCAGTCTCCTTGTGTGGGCTTGTGCCTTCACACAATGTCTTGTGCACATCCTTTTCATCTCTCTGGCAGTCTCTGCCTTTCTTGTTATTCTGTCTTTCTGGCTTTCTCTGTCTGTGTGAGACTGTGTCTTGTTGTCTCTCTCACTCCCCAGGGGTCACCCTAAGGTCACGTGATGTGGAAATAATGACACAACTCTTTGAGTAGCCTACTCACAGCCTACTGGGTGTGACAAACAAATTAGCAATGATGACTGTTTGCAACATCTTATTCACCCACCACAAAGTTCACTGTAGTGGGTGACAAAAAAAAAATCTATTCTGTAACATTTCATTAAAGGCCAGCCAGATAAGCATTGCTTTCCTGGTCTCAATAAAGATACATACATACATTAAATATCACTTTTTTTTTTCAGAAAAAAGAAATGCTATTTATGAAAAACTGTTTGCATTTTTGTTGATGTCTAGTGTTAAAAAAAAAACCTTGTTGGTTTACCAATTTACGGCCGCTAAAGCATCACAAAATGGTCATTTAATCACAATGTACAGTGAGCCTTGTAGGCTACATTAGTATAGATGTTAATTTCAGAGTGGCTGAATCATTGTAAGGTGAAGCCATTGCTAAAATAGCCATTGACCATTACTTAATTACCAAAATGTTTGGTCAACATTAGCATAAGAAAAGACACTTACTTACGACTGATTCAGCAACAATGGAACAATGGTAAACAATGGACAACAATACAGGCCATTAGGTTGTATAGAGTAGACATTTGCAGTTAATCAAATCCTGATTTAGCCTAACCCTCTTTCAGTTGACTTGTCATTGACAACTAAGTTTGTGGCATGTCCAGATTGAAAATTTCTCCCATTATCGCTCATTGTCTTCTGTGGTCACTAAGACAAATCGCAACAGATTTCAGTCAGTGCAAGATAAGGGTAAGTCATTTGGATGGAGGAGGAGGAGAAGGAAGAGGAGAAGGAGATGTGAAGAACATGGAGGGAGTAGGGCAGTGGAAGGATAGATTGAGAAGCAAAGAGGAAAGAGGGAATTGTTACGCCAAGGCAAATAGTCCCAACTTCTATACCTCAGAGTAAACTGTTCCCACAAGAAACTTGACATTTCGAAGGTGGGGATGTACAGGTTGTGTAATAATAAAGTCATTCTTTACTATCAATTTCTATCTCCCCTATCCTCATGATTCCAAGGCATACTAAATTCTTCCAGACTGACGTTAAAGTATGGTTTACAATGGAAATATTTTATTTATCAAAATCAATAACCTGAATAATATTTTGCTTGCATAATGACAACTAACATATGTAACCCATTGTAGCTATCAGTTGTTGGGCAATTCAGTTGTCTAACAGCTCCATACACAATAACGCTATTGTGTTGACAACCGAATTACCTCTAAAGATATGTGATTACTGCTTTGGACAATAGGCAAATCAGCAAATTGGGTTGGCTATTGATTCTGAATTATGCTTTGAAAGAGAGGCACTGGACTTGCATATATAGACGAGGAAACTGGTTGTTAAAGAACTGAGACAAGCTTTGTGAGTTATTGCAATGTATTTACTCCTTAAAGTATCTGTTAAAATTGTTTATGTTTTGCCTATGTAAATCTGCATACACCTGTTTGATGTATTTGGACATGCATTGGCATATCCAGAAATGTCCATACGGAGGGACTAAAAGATATATTCAGAATTTTCGTTCTTTATCTGAAACATCAAGAATTCATAGCTGAAGAATGTGTGGTTTTAACCATGCATGTGAAAAGTTGCAGATCACATTAGAAAGACGTATGCATAATAAGAAACCATGACCAAAGGGTAGATCAAGTCAAGAATGCAAAACCGAAGTGCAGATCATGTAAGGAATGCAAAACCAAAGTGCAGATCATGTCAAGAATACTTGGCGAAAGTGCAGAAAACAGTAGTTCACATCAAGAATGCTTGGTCACCTTTCAGATTATGCCAAACCAAAATGCCGATCATGTCAAGAATACATGGCAAAAATGCAGATTTTATCAAGAATGCATAGTCAAAGTGCAGATTATGTCAGGAATGCTTGGCTGCAGTGGAAAACTGGAAATATCATAGACAAGAAATGGGAGGCAGATATCTCCACTGACATACAACATTGAGCAGATTTCCATACTTCCTACAGACTTTTATGAATATTTGCATCACTGTACAGTATAATACAATACAGATTCTCAAAGTTTGAAGAAAGGCTCCTCGATAAATATTGTATGCATGATGAAGCATCTACTTGGTATCAGAGCTTGGATACATATTGCAATAAAGGCTTTCTCATTAAAAACAGTTATTGTTGCTCAATGCAAATTTAAGAGGGGTATACTCACTTCTTACAAAAATCAAGTACCCAACTTCGTAACTTCAAAAGAACGTAAGGGTCTTATTAAGGTACATATTGTGCAACCCCACCGTATAGCCATCAGTGTGGCGATGAGACACAGCATTACATAGACCGCTAACAATCTCAGGATATAACCAGTATAAGATTCAAGGACAAATTAGTGAGAGTTCAGTTTTATGTTTAACGTATACTGGCCTTCCATGCCTGTGACCCCGGTTCGATTCCAGTCTGGAGGTAAAGGTAATGGTAAAGGTAGATTTTATTTAACATGGGTAACAGGACTAAGTCAGAGACTTATTTACAGCTGGACCCACGGCACCTCCAATTAATGTCTGATACGAACGACAATGCCGTGGAATGACATGATGTCCAGCCTGGGGGTTGAATCCGGGTACCTCGCTTGTGAGGCGAGTGCTTGTGAGGCCAGTGCTCTACTGACTGAGCTAACTGGAGAACCAATGTAATGTTTCGAGGAGGGCCGTGATGGTTGTAAGAGCATAATAGTCAGTCAACATGAGGAGAGGGTAGTTCAAAAAGTAGGAATGTAGTGGTGCTGGCCCTTGGACCAAAGAGTGAGACTGTACTAATTGACATTCAGGCCGTCCAAGCCTGGAACCCTGTTCAATTCCAGGCTGGCATTCCTCCTCAACCCGAGGTATGTCGGATTATTAGGAAAGCGTAATGGACTGTAAAGAGAGGGTAGGGTGGGGGAGGCAGTTATAAGAGGGGAGGAATGTAGTGGTGCTCGCCCTTGATCAAAGAGTGACTCTTGTCCAATGACCAACATGCTTGCTTTCTGCACCTGGAACCTGGTTCGATTCAAGACTTCGCATTGGCCGGTCTTTGGCACTTACGCGGGTTGATTGATGAGATGGGACAGAGAGAGCGAGAGTCCTTGAGATGTTACACATTTACCCTATAAGTGAGGGATCTTTATTTGCCCAGCACAGACACTTATACTTCCAATTTAATGTCTCATCCAATCGACATCCAACTGGGATGATGGTTTATGAAGGTCCACTGAAAAAGTCCCCACCCGAGGTTTGAACCCATGAAGGTTAAGACCTTCAGCAGAGCAGGTGGGAACCATAACCACTCTGCCACCCAGCTGCGAAGACTTATAGACTCTGAACCATAAGCTTACCACACGCTTAGGCCTACCCAAGATAACACACAAAGGGATCGCGCAACTTCCTTACATCTGATGTTTTTCCTCCAAAGGATCTTAAGTGCATGTATTGAGGCTTCCACTTCAAACCTACTATACCTCTGTTACCCAAACCCCAAACTTGTCCTTCACTATACTTACCCATTCTTCACCCCTTTACCTTGCCAAGTTCCCCTACACCTACCCTACCCCTCACTACCTCTCTTACCCCCCCCCCACTCCCTATTTGTTGTTATGAGCCAAGTCAGCAGATCTATAGCAGGACAAGATTGTTGTTGGCTGATGCTGGTTGATGCTGGTTGATGCAGTGGGCTGTCAAACATCATGGGAAGAGCCTAGGAGACAAGCCAAGAGCCAATATGAGGCTAAGGACAGTATTAGCCAGCAATTGTGCATGCATAATGCCTCAGAAATGCTCAATAAATACTTCATCGTGCCTATTGACTTTTTATTGGGCGCGCTGAGATGGGGCGAGGGAGAGGTTCAATGCCGCCAAGCCCCCCACAGAAGGACTCCTCAATGGGAGATTATTTCCTCTGTGAGAGCAAAATAAACACTAGGCGACGCCTCTTCCCCACAATATCGCCCAACAAAAACCGTATTTAAAGCTGTAATTAAAATATATTGGACACAAAATGGCAGCAAGCGCGGCTCCAGTTAGGTCAACACGAGGGTGTGAGGCAAACAATAGAAACACGGATCATGTGACCAGCAAAACAATCGGCCCTATCGCTGCCTCGATTGGCAAATCCACCAACGGAAACAGCCAAGCCAATGACTGATTGGTTGACGCAGATATGTTTTACAAGCGCAGCCTCCTTCTCAACGCAACAATGGAGCGCGGCTGCCCGCCCCATTGTTCCATGGCGAGACAAGAATGGACAAGTTTCTTTACTGTGAGTGGCCCATAAAAGAGCCCATCATGTCCCTGGAAACATATCGGAGCCAATGAAAAGACCGCGATTTGTGGAAACTGCCATGGCGGAAATTTGACGGGCCAAGTCAAACATTAATCAAAGTACGCCACAAAGCCGGCCGCGTGAAATGTCGTCTGCTTTTGGCCGAATCAATGAGGCAGCTTTCAAACAGCCGCCACGGGCAGAAACTGCGTATCTTTTTTCCCCTTCTCTCTTTCAAAAGATTGGTTTAAGTTGGTAAATTCTTTTTCAATGGAGGGTCAACATTGATAAAAGAAAATATGTCTCCGGGGGTAAAAAGTGATGCAAAGGGTGTTTGGAATTAACTTAAGATTCATTTAAATCTAACAGAACTGTTCATACTGCCAAAACTTATCTTGAAAATCTTGTGAAAATGTCAGAAGGGAATGTCAAGAAAAACGTAAAAAAACATAACATACAATTTGTAGTTCATCATATCTTCGGTTGGTTACATAATCCCAAACAACATTTTGTGAATTGAGATGGCGCCATTTTGCTCTTAAAGAAACACTCACGCTCCTGGTGGCTTGTAACGAAATCACTTTTGAGTATTTCAAAGAGAGCTTTAAGCCATGAGTCAAGCACACAAGCTTACATAAACAGACTCTTCATTTATTGCGCTTCTTTTCTACCCACGTGCAAATATACAAAAGTGTAGCTCCGCACAAATATCACTTTTCTGCGGGCCTGAAAACGCAGATCTCCTTCCTTTTGCTGCGGGACTCCTTTAGCTGCTCTCATTATTTTGGCGTCAAATCGACTCGCGAGCTGGAGGGATTTTTCGCGCGAGTGTTTAGTCCGTTCCTTTGATCTTCGGCGGTGATTATTTTAATCGCGAGTAGAGGCGGCAAATTTACAGGGATTGCCAGAAATTGATAAAACTGAACTTGTTAATTCTGCTAAATTAATAGTTTTAGTGGGTTGCCTAATTGAACAGCTGAGAGCCACAATGCTGTAACTCCTAATGCAAATCCCCATGAAATCTCCTGCAGCTTCTAAACAGTTATAGGGATGCAGGATTACTGTTTCTCTTTATCAGCCGAACATTCACTTGCATTTGCTTAGATGGTCGCATATAAGCCATGTATAGCCCCAGAAAAGGTTAATCAGTTTTCAAACTATTTACACACAACTTTGCATCCTGTGTGCAGGTCTTACTTATTTTATCATGTGTTTTAACGATGCCCCCCCCCCCCCGTTATATTTAAGCCAGAGTGTTTTCATTTTTAAGCCCGAGTCATTGTATTTTAAGACCGAGTTGCGGTGTTGCCCATACTAAAGAAATGGTTGAACAATTCTTATACCCCCTCCTGCAAATATTATTGTATTGTATTGTATTGTATTCACAATAATTTACTATCAGGCATGCACTGCAGTGCTGGCACGAAATTTGTAGTGAGCCTTCCACAATGATACAGCTCAGGGCAGCCATAGAAAGGCGCCCATGGGCAGAGACAAGGGGAACATTGCCCAAGGTTCTCATACTGTAGCATTCTCCAGTGTTGGCGACCACCGTATAATGATGAGGACGAGAAGACTTAGTATGGCACATACCCTATCAATTCAAGGACATCCAGGGTCTTTCAGTTGCCTGAGCACAGAACACTAAATCCAACACGCATCCATTTAATGTCCCATGGGCTCGGACCAAATTGAGTCCTCGACCATAAGGACGCCACTGTGAACTTTCCATAAGAGACAGATCAAAAGTTTTTTTTAAAGGGGCGTTAATGATAAACACTTTTTTTCCAGATTTATATATACGCCTTGTAACAGTGTACATGTATGTGCTCTGGCAGGCTTTACTGGTGATGAATAATGATAAGCATAACTAAACTGTAACACACAGTGTTTCTCTATCTTTGTTAATTGCTTTCTTCATTTTTGCTTCAATTCAAATCTTTAGCCTTAATTCCCATTGCTTAATTCCTATTGCTCAGCCAGAACTCATATGAATTTAATTCCTATTCCTGTTCGATTCCTCTTCAGCTGAGCACACAGTCTGTGACACAGCACATTATTTTCGACTTTTGTTTCCCTTTGTTTTATTAATCTCTCATTAAATGAGGATTCGCGAGTAATTTCCTTAACAAATAGCTCTGAGCTAGAACAATCAGCTAAACCAACTGTAATTATTCTCTCAAAGGAGCAAAAAGCAAAATCAAAAAGAATTGTTCCTTCATATAACAGCAACAAAGCCTCTAAGAACTCAGAGATAACGAAATGGAAATTAGTAGAAATTAATGATGATTTACATAAATAAATCTAATTATTAATCCACAATTTAATGAACAATAATTGAAAACATTTAATATTTCTAGCCAAATAATCAGGCAATACTGGTAAATGGAGCTCTATCGTTTAATCTAATCAGCATATTCTGAAACATTAAGATGATTAGGAATTATTCATTCCTTATTCAGGCATTTCTATACCTTATTTATCTTTCCTCTAATTCATCAAAATAATGGCATACTTCTTTACTATTGCTAAGGAAAGAGAGGTGACTACTTTTAGCTTTCTGATTCCGCGAATGATGTCAATGGCGGATCCAGTTCATAGCTGGATGTGGTATCTTGGAATACTATCCTTAACCCACGTTCTTGAAAATAGAAAAAATTCAAGAACGTGGGTTAAGGATAGTATTCCAAGATACCACATCCAGCTATGAACATCTTCTGGAAAAATCTGGTCTTAAAACACATGAGGTTAACAGATTACAAGGTATCCCAGTTGAAGTTTTCAAGGCCCTAAATGGGCAATCTCCAGTGTATGTTCAGAGACTATTTTCTAAAAAAGTGTCAAATTACAATTTAGTACACGAAAATCAACTGACACTAGTACATCATAGGACTAAGGCCCATGGCCTACAGACTTTCTCACATCAAGGAGCGCGGATGCGGAATGTACTACCAAACAAGTCTAAAATGACTGATCAGTTATCTGTCAAAAATGGACTTAACAAAATAGATATAGGCGCCTTGAGGTCGCAATTGTAATTTTAGGTTTTTATAAGTGTTTTTACGGTTTTTACAGTGTTATAACTGTTTTTATTAATGTTACGATTTCGGTGAGACTAGCTCTGTGAGCTAATGTTGATTGTTTTTTTGAAACCGAATTTACATAAAACTTGTCTTATGTCTTATGTCTTAGTCTAGGGGGAGACCTGGGCATCTTTTCAGCATTTGTGGGACTGTGTCCCGCCACATTTTCTTCAGAATGCTATTATTCATCTCAGTGGCACGGGAGGGGAGGGGGGGGGGCCCTAGCAGCACCCCTAGCCCCCTTCCCCTGTTTACCTATCTATGTTGATTGTCCATTTTGTTTGCCCCGATACAACTTACTACACATATTCTATTTTAAGGAACATGTGATTATTACTGATGAAGACTAGAGACACAAAATTCACACCAGGTGGAGACACGACATGGTGACATTTGGAAATTGTGGTGAATTAACATCAAAGGGGTTTTCCCAACTTGAATTCAAAAGTACCTTCTAAAATGTATGTACAGGGTAACTTCTCAATGAGCTGTAGGGGAGGACAATTGTAGACCTCTGTAGACCTAAAATGGAACTTGCCAACAAGCAAACTCCACAATTAAAAAATATATATTATTTTATGCTGCCAAATACAAAAATGTCTTCCATATTCAGATTCAAGAGTGTATCATCTTCAGTGAGGGTACCATTGGGTGGGGTCTTTGACTTGACTTTGAACAGCTCAATGAACAGATGGAAAATCAGATTGAGTATCTGACCTAATTACACCCTGCAGATTAAGGTCACTGGGTCAATGCAGCCTGAAATCTGAAATTGGAACCTGGAACTTCTACACTAAATCTGGGCTTGAAGCTAACTGTTTAACAACCACGCCCAGTATTGGTAACAGTACTTCGATCTTTGTTTTCTTGATATTAGCACAGCCCTGCACAGACACCATGCATTGCTGACAGATATATCTGCCACAGTGCCACTAGTCTCACAAAATACATTGTGGCAATATGGTAGGCAACAGGGTTGCTGAACAAAAATAAATCATTTTAAACCCCCCCCCCCTCCCTCCCCTCCCTTCACTAATCTACAGCACCCAATTATTAAAACGCCATGTGACATTGTCAACAAGTCATGTGACCAGATTTAGTCACGTGACTATTATTCTAGCCCCAAAGTGGGAAGGATAGGGAAGGAAGAGGGAAAGGGGGGTAAACGTTGCAAAATGTGGCAGGGAATGAGTGTGGAGGGGGATGTTTAGGGAGGGTGAATAGGGGTTGCTTTAGGTGACTATTTGTAAAAATTACAATATGACAAATTGACAAATAACAGATAATTACAACACCCCCTCCCTTTCTTACCCCCCCCCCCTCCCCAGGAGATGTACTGTTCAAAAGTGGTTTCACACAAGAATAGTAATTTCTCTCTGAGATTTGAGTTAATCAATGGATATTTCACTACTTGGATTATCAGAGAAAGTCTAACATGGTAAAAGAGGAAGGAAGATAATAGGCCTATTATGGAAAGGAATGAAAGAGGGAAGGAAGTGAGACATGAAAAGAAGAAGAAGGAATAAAGGAAGAAGAAACGGAGCAAGAGTAAAGGAAGAAGAAAAATTACTTGAAGATAGAAAGAAGGCCAGAAAGAAGACGTCGAAAAAAGGGAGATGTTTCGGGAAGAAGAAACAGAAGAAAGAGAAAAAAAGAAGAAGAAGAAGAAGGAGAATGAAAGGCGATTGGACAGAAAGGAGAAAGGAAAGGGAGAACATAAAGGAATGAAAGAAAAGAAAGGGAACGAAATAAAGAGGAAAATAAATAAACAAGAAAACAGACAAAACCCAAGACAATGACACATGTACATGTAAATACGGTTTCATTTCCATATAGTATAGGCCATATACTTCATTTTGACTCTTTAGAGTCATATTTTGATTAGCTGACTCATTACAAATACGACTCTGTGACTGTTAATATGAGTACCAATACAATATGATCTGTTCAAACCATCTGAGTCCAAATACCCTTGTGAGTCCTGTATCTGTCCAGGCATTGTGAGCCTCTCCTTGTGAGTCATATGGGGCTCACAATACCTCAGACACAATACCTCACAGAAAGACAGACAGAGAGACAGACAGAGGGAAAGAATGAGAGACACACACAGATAAAAAATAATCCACCCAGCACTGCAACAGGCATTCTCGTGTGCAATTGTTCTGAACGCTATAGAACTGGGTTGGGGGGGGGGGGTGGCTCGGGGTGTTGAGTACCATTTGGGGTTTTAGGGTAATTCCCCATCGTCATCAACCCCTGTCAGCCTAAAAAAGATACATTACCCGTGTGCACTACCTCCACCCCCCCATTTAATTATCCCAATAATGCTAGGAGGACAACCCCCAATTTGAACTGATTGATAATGATGTCATGCAATGACATGGTTCAATATTGCATACATTTTGATGCATTAATAAGTTAGTTCAATTCGTTACATACTTTAAGAAATTCATATTACAAAAGTAGGGAACATTTTCCAGAAATGCTCGGAGAAGACTGTAATTATTATGCAATATAAACAGAGGCATATATTGAAAACAAGCATATATATACATATTTAAAAACAAATTTACTTTGGAGCACTTTCATGCACACATACCCGCTGTATGCTCTGCACATTTGGAAAAAAAAACTAAAATAAAAAGACTACCCAAGTGTATACTGCACATGCAGCCAGTCAAACTTTATTGTGTTCTTGTTATTGTGATAAAACTACCAAGAGGCAAACTGTCCAACATACTTATTGCGATAGCTGTGTTTCACTTTCTGAAAGTCTTGAAGCATTCAAAAAAGTTTTAGAATCAGTAAAAACCTGCTGTCAAACTCTTCACACATTTGCTGACGGATGACACTAATGAGAATTTCTCTGCGGATGACAGTGTTTTTCTGAGTCTCTGACAGCAGTTGAATGCAGTTTCAGATTCCCAGTCTTTGTTTGCGGGCCTACACATGTGTGGACCTAGTCAACTAACCACGATTGGTAGGTACTCCTCAATCCTCAACCACTATCAGTTACTTGGTTTATAACCAGTTTTCTTCAACCAATTTAAGATTCACGAGCACTTGAATCTATTGATTTTGACTCGATGTAAGTAAATGATTGTATTTACCTGCAGATATATATGATATCAGTTACATCACAATCTCTGATAGATTCAGATGATCGTGCTAAGATTTGTTTGTATGTTAAGCAATCTTTCTGGTAGTGTTTTTGACAAACTGATATCTCGGTAGACTCAATCAGTTGAACTTCTCGTAAAGTAATTACATCGTTCATTGTAATTTGTATTTTAGAAACAAAATCTCTATCTTGATACAGGTATGGCCTAATATCATAACATTCATAACAAGCAAGCACTTTCGCAACTAAGTTGGAGGGTGCACATGTGTGTGTGTGTTCAGAGGATCAAAATGACAGTTACCCCCCCCCCCCTGCTCATAATAGGGATAGGGGGGGGGGGTAGGGCATGCCTGGACAATGGGCTACAAAAAGCTTTAGATTGACAGGACAGTGACAGGACAGTGACAGGACAGTAGCAGGACATTGATGGCATGGGTCCATGCATGGCCGTATTGAAAGGACAGTCCACGGCGACTGTGGGTTGGCTGTGGGTTGACTGTATAAGTCCCCGAGCTGTCTAAGGCTGCCATTTCTGCCCCTACTTTCACAGAGCCGACAATTTCCATTGAGGAGCCCATGCTCCGCTGGCCACCGCATAAAGGGGAGAGATAGCTTCGGGGGCCGGGCATTGAGGGGGCACGAAGGCCGGGAGAATGAGTGACAAGGGCCGGGGGATGGTTGTGTTCTGGTCGGTCATTTGGCCAAGGGGGGCCTCATCACTGCAGCTTCAATGGGCAAAAACATTCGGCTCAAGAGACGAAATTGTCCTCTTAAAGAAGGCCATTGACAATCGCCCAGGGGTCTATTTACACTGCATTGACACACCTCGGAATCTATTACCGACTTTTGCAAGAAACTGCAAAGTGTCCCTTGATGAGCAAGCGGCAAATGGGGCCCAATATCAGTTATTCTTGGGGCCTTTTAGGCAGCAGAAAGGGCCCAATAGAGATTGCCCGTGGCCCTTTCTGCTACTGGCTTTCTTTGCCACAAAGGGACACACAAGCACGGACGGAGACATGGACAGAGGCACAGAGGCACATGCAGAGATACAGACAGGCTGAGAATATAGACAAGAGTCATGAAGATAGAGACCGAGTCACATTCAGAGACACAGACAGAAACCTAGAGTCACAGACAGAAACCTGGACACACAGATAGAAACTTTGGGGACAGACAGAAACTTATATTGAGACATTGAGACATTGAAAAACATTACAAGAGGCAAAAACAGAAATTCTGAGACACAGGCAGAAATACAGAGACACAGACAGTAAGTTAGAGATACAGACAGAACTTCAGAAGCCAGACAGAACTTCAGAAGCAATTCTGCAACAAACGCACAAATTCATTAACACAAACAGAAAGTCAGAAATCAGAGACATGCAGAGGCGGAACGTAGAGACACAGACAAAATTCCGAGATGTAGACGGAACTCAGAGGCAAAAACATGAATTCTGAGACACAGGCAGAAATTCAGACACGCAGGCAATATTCAGAGACGTAGTACTGATCCATTGCATACAGGGATAATGACAAGTTGGACATTGTAAATATTTTGCCACAGACATGAACTGAGACACACAGACATGTGGAGCAGGCCAGCGCACGCAAATTCAGAGACACCGAGAAAATTAAAGATACGCAGATTTCAGAGACATAGACTACATTTTGAGGCATTGACATTAATTCACACTTATTTTCACAGGTACATGTACAGGCAGAAATTTAGGAGGCACAAAGAGAAATTCACAGACACAGACAGAAACTTTAGAGGCAAAAGTAGAAACTTCAGAAGCAAAAAACAGAAATTCAGAGACACAGAAAGAAACTTTAGAAGCAAAAGCAGAAACTTCAGAGACACAGACAGAAACCACCGACACAGACAGAAACTGTTGAACAGAATCTCACAATCACATCACAGGATGATTTCCTATATAAATCCTATAATATTCCTAAAAAGCCAAAGTGAGACAGAGAGAGGGAGAGGAGGGAGTGGGGGGGGGGGCGAAGTTGTAAGAAAGGAGTGTTAGCCCCAGGCTGTCTCACTTGACACTTTGAGCTAGCCTTTCCTTACTAAAACACTCAATTTGCCAATCATAATGGCCCTTGAGTTGCCATTACAGCATCAGGCATTACAGGTGGGCCAGTGATTATTATTGGAACAACCGAATACAAAGAGGCCCATACATAAATAGGCCTATACAATAATAGATGTAGTTGTTTTGCATAGGGTTATGATGGTGCAGATATAGCAGCCTCCAAAGTTTGTTTCTAAAAGGCCTCGTATTGGCCTAATATCAGTAAACAATGAAATTGCCAAAGAAAATTATTTTTGTAGGCCTAATATAAACAATTTCTGAAAGTTATGAAACTTTAACACGAACATTCGTCCTCTAGCCTATAATCAGGTCTACTTACATTTCATAATGATAAATTGTAAGTATATATCACAGCCATACAGGGATACCAGGCCTGTTCTATGTTCTACTCCCATGATGCACCAAACATTCTTTCTTCCATCTGTGACGTCACAATACTGAACTATCTGTACACAGGAGAGCCGGGGTTCCTCAAGGATTTGCAGTCTGCGCTGTATTCTTGTAGGCTATTTGTTCACAAAGATAATTTCTCTTTATGACAGATTTGTCTCTTTTATGTCAGCTAAAATTACTGCTCTATTATTTTCTAAGGTATATGAGAGACTAAAGGTTAGGGCAAGAGTGGTTTATTTCTCTGTTCAGTACGTCTATATCAAGGATTGAATATAAATTAAGACTTGGCTGCTAGTTATTAACGAGCACATCACCTTACTGTCCCTCTCTCCTGATCCGCCACTGTTTTTTATGCCAGCAGAGCAATCCAATCGCAACTGAGGTCACAGGTTACTCAATGACGAATTGACAGTTCATTCCAATACAAACAGGCACTCTACCAAATAAAATTATAAAAATAGAGCCCTTTTTATGAGCCTATATATTCTAAAAAGAAATAGCCAAACCTAAAATATTGGTCTACCAGAATTTATAAATTATAAATCAAAATAAAACAAACTAACAAACAGGACGATTTCATATTATGTGTCTCACACATCTACAGACCTTGCCTTCCTCCTTCAGTTGCCCTTTTCTTGCCCAAGTCTCGCCCTTTCTCGTCCTATCTGAGGGAGATAACGCGAGAATTCACTTTCCTCTGTGCCCTTTGTACTTCGCAGAATGTGCAGCTCAAAAGTGATAGAAAAATCCTGCTTCCCTGTGTTATTTTCACACAAATATGTTTCAGGAAAAAGATCTGTGGAAAGTCATATCTTTTGTCTTACTGATTTTCTTTCTGCATGCCTTTCTTGTATCTAGTTGTTTTCTTCTTAAAAGACACTTTTTTCTGCCATGGGTGTGTTTTCTATCTTTGTTTGAGACAAGTTTAACAAATGAATATGCAGAATATTTCATGTGGACTTGCATAGCCTATTCTGTTATGGCAAATTGCTCCTGTGCTTTATTGTATACGTATATTGATAGATTTGATATGGCCACAAGAACGCACAATGATCTAACCATGGGCCTTGCACAGGAACGCCAGTCAAAATATACTTTTCCTACTAAAATCTACTTTTTGTAAACCCAAATCTATTTCATTTTGTCAAATCTACTTCTACCAAAATTTGTTATTTCAAATCTACTTTTAAAAAAGTATTCCAACCTTCATTGTGTTATTTATTGTCTAACATAATATGTTATTAAAACTTTTCCTAAGAGGTTTTGTCAAAAGTAGATTCTGTCAGAAACAGATTTCTGAGAAGTAGATTTGGAAAAAGGAGATTTCGACTGACCCCTTTGTATAACACCACCCAATTAAACTTATATAAATGCAAAACATGGCTGAATATTTGTTTTACTTGTATATATATTAAGGATTATATTGGCCAAACTTACAAATAACATTCAGATTATTTCTCATATTGCATACAAAAAGTGCAGATTTTAATCTTAAAGTATTTTTAAAAAATATTTAATTAAACTAATTTATATATGTATAGACCTATATATATCCCAATCCAGACTGTATCGTGTCATTGCTTGAATTGATATTTTAGTCTCATTCTAAATTCACAATAACTGCTTTGTTAGATTGACTGAATTGAGAATAATCCTTGACATTTTGATTTTATCAAAATAATTGTTATTGCGCACACTTTGACAATAGAGCTAGGAGGTTATCCTTGAAACAGTTTTGTCAAAATTCAAACATAGAATGCACCAAGAAAGAAAAGATCTTGTTTCTTAATAATTAGAGAGGCAGAATCGTCCTGTTTCCCTAACAATATTGATAATTTGGTATTGATAATTCAAGGATCCAAGTTGTAGTCAAATGAAATTAGAGCATACATTTGTAAGCATATATAGCAGTTTGTTTAAAATCTTGCTATAGGCTTATATGTCAACGCAATTTTGTAATATCATTATCATCTTTAAATGATATTGCTGCATGTACTATCTCATATATGAAAATAACTGCTTTTTGTTAAATGTGACATTGTGTTATTTGTGTACCTAATTGTGAATTCAATCATTTATAGGCCTTCCCAAGAATTGCATCAATAATATCATTCACTCCAGATAATATCTAATTCATAAATTCATAATTAATTTACACTACAGTATACTTATTTGGAGATCTTTTGATTGCATAAAAGTTTAGCATTTTTCCAATTAGATAAATTTTACTTATTCAAAGCTTCGTATGAATCCTAAGTATGGAGAAAACCTAATGTGTGTTGTTTTAATAGTGTAAAAGATATTCCAGCCCTGAATTTGCAGGAGTTGAAGCCACTCAGTTTGTTTTCTGCACATGATTAGTTTGTTTGAGGAGCGCAACTCAAAATGAGTAGGGCGCAATTTGTCTGAGGGAAGCAGTGACTTCACCTGTCAGTTGACAGCTCACTGGAGCAACCAGCCAATCAGGAGAGAGCAGAGTGTTGAATGGACGACCAATCACAAGCCCCACAGTGAATTGGTGGGCGTGTCTAGCTGTCTGATTGGTCGCCGACACCCATGTGTCATTCTACTGACATAAAACGGTGTGGATTGCTTGCACGCTGCCAGTTGCTTGTGAATTGCTCTACTCAGCAGACGAGATTACAAATTGTTTACACTCGCAACTTATGATTTGATTGAACTCGATTGAAACTTGATTGAAACTTGCTCACACGTTGGAATACTGTTGATCTGCAGTGATCTGAGGATTAAAACGCATTCACAAGACTCGGAAAGTGAAGCAGACGAGCTGTAGCAGACGATACACTGAACTTTGGGATACTTCAAAAGCAACCGTGGCTAACGAACCTCTGAACATGACGACCTACATGAGCCCAACTGGCTCGATCCATTCGGACGTCGATGAACGATTGTCGGTGAGCCCTAGTCCGAGTCCCAGGTCCGTATCTCCTGGATTGGCGTCTAGTCACCATGGAGACCAGGCATCTACTTCCGCTGCGAGCAGCAACAATGACCACGTGAAGAGACCCATGAATGCCTTCATGGTGTGGTCGCGAGGACAGCGCAGGAAGATGGCCCAAGAAAACCCCAAGATGCATAATTCGGAAATCAGCAAGAGGCTAGGAGCCGAGTGGAAGTTGCTGTCGGAAGAAGAAAAGAGGCCGTTCATTGATGAAGCCAAGAGATTAAGAGCCCTACACATGAAGGACCACCCCGACTACAAGTACAGGCCCAGAAGGAAGCCCAAAAGCCTGCTGAAAAAGGACAAATTCTCCTTCCCCTACCCTATGATTCCAGGCATGGGAGGGCCCTATGGACTGCCCCCAGGCTTCCCCACTCATCACTTGCCAACTACTTCCGCGGCAGAGAGTTTGGCGGCAGCGGCCAGTGAAAAAGCCCGGGCTTTCCTTCCCCCTACGAGCCTGCCTGGCTCTCTGTTTTCTCACTTGGAGGCCACATCTAAGCTGTCGGAAGCTGCTTCTTCGCTAAGACATGGGGACCTGAGTTCGATGTACCCCTACCCCAACCCCTTCAGCAGTTTGCCACCTGCTGCTCACCAACATTCGGCCGCCGCGGCTGCTGCTGCCGGTTTACATGGACAGTACTTCCTACCCTGCTGCCCCCCTACCTACATGCCCTCATCTAGCCCCCAGGACATCCATAGGCCTGTAGCTTATGTACTTTTAAAGCCTGAGGACCATTATAGAAACCACGTACCTAATCCTGTCCTTTAATTTAATGACATTTATTGACGTTTAATGCCATTATCGATGACATTCTTAAAATGACAATTACATCATCATTCAATAATGATGTGACAATTTTATAACCATGGAGGTTCTACACATGGAATGAAAACTGTAAAATATATGTGAATATGTGATACATGTGAATGAATGTGCTTAATGATAATTGGACAGCGTCATACGTCACAAACTGTACGTTATTACGTCATGACTACGTCATTTAATATGTCCCTGGTTACGTCATCCAGCCGCCGGTTCGGCCTACTCCCAGTAAGTACTCCAATATGTAAGTAGCTGTTCAAAACTGCTATGAAAAACAGAAAAAAGACAATTTTGAAAAATGGACAATGATATTTGAAGAAACTTTCATAATTATTATGTCTAAATCTCTCATAATTTGAAAATTCTGCAACATTTTTACTATTTGACACTATTTAATTTTAAGCCAGATGCTATCTATTATATTGTTTATTCATTTAAGGTGCAGTGCACTTGATTGACAAGCAATTAGTTTATTGCAAACAAATTGTTTTATTGTTTATGTATATTTCAAAGACAAACACAGGGTATTTTGTGTCCTAAATGTGCTACTGTTTATTATTAATTTAGTCAATATTGCCTAACATTGCATAATATCTGACATGATTGATCATATGAAGTCATTTGACATAATCTCATTCAATTTGGGATCCAGGCATTGCCTAATGTTACATAACATGCAGATTAACATAGATTTGACGCTATAATTCAGGATTATGTGTAAAATGACAAAATTCCATAAAAATGGGATGAAGTGTAAAATGCGTTTTCTACATTTCCATGTTGTTAATGTTAAGAAATTGTGTTGAGTGTGAAAAAAATTAGCAATATACTTGTGAATTGGAATTAATTTGAATTGAATTAATAATTTATAAATTTGGGTTGTACGAAGGTTAAAATACGTTTATTTAAAAAACTTATACCTCATAGGTGCTGTTTGGTATATATAGTCTATTGTTGAAATATATCAATATTTAAAAAGGTTGTTTTCAATTGTTAGAAATTTTGTTTTAAAAGACAGTGAAAGTGAGAATGAATTATTGAAATGAAAAAAAAGGTGTTTGTTTTCAATTTATGACTAATTAAGTCATTGCTTGAAACGTGTTTCTGCATGCTGTTGATAATATTAGATATATATGGGCCTGACTAGGTCTAATGTTGATCAGGCTGAGAGACATTTCACTCATTTGAGAGACTCAAGTCTGGAGTGCATGCACAGTGCAGTACTCAAAAGCTAGTTCTTGGCTTCACAAAGAGATTTGAAGAGATGAGAGTTTAATATTCTGGCACAGTCGACAACATGTTACACATTAATTACCCCATGTTTGGGATTTGATTTTACTTGGCATGCACACATTCAATCAAATTCTAGACTGATTTCTCTTACACAGCAGTATATATTCAAGACTCAGGATTTTTCATTTATGTCTGAACCAATTTGCTGCAGAAAGGAATGAAATAATGAAATATATTTTGTCTTGACGTCTAAATAGACTGGCCTGAACATCTATTGTACTTACCATGCGCATGAATTCAACCAAGTTTACAAAACTGTAGTAAGCCTATATCTTCTGGATAATTGATGTTCAACATTGAAACGAAACAACAGATTAACAGTCAATTTATGGTTGTGAGAATTTGAATACAGATTATTATGTGGGGGGGGGGGTGATGTGATGCTGATATCTCCAAATAGGTGGGATCTTTCAGGTTCTCTTTTATTTATTATTATTTAGATGTTTATTATTATTAATTTATTATTTAGATGATAAACTTTAAATTGGTTAAATGGCTTATAAGTCTAATTTTTCATAATAAACCCCTTTAACTTTATTCCTTGTTTTATTTTTTAAATCTTGCCAAGAGTGAATTCAATCAAATTCACAGCTGTAATTTATGTTGCAAACAAAATGACACTTACTACAATAGACCTATGGTACTATGAAGACAGTAAATTATGGTTGCTGCATTTGACTGCAGATAATCTATGTGAGTAATTCATTTTATATGACAGTCGGACGCGTTAACAGATCGTTTGAACATAACTTTTACAACAAAAGGAAGCTTGAGGAGTGATTAAATAGTCATAAGCTAATATTGTGGAAGAGAAACAGTAAACACACCACTCAATGGGGATCAATGCCTGTGACAATGGAGCTGGTACATTTCTAAAGCATACCTAATCAAACAATTGTTAGGTCGAAGCTTCAACAAAAGGAAATATCGATTCCTTTCGGAAAAGTGAGAACTTCTAAGTAATGGCAGTCCAGTCAATGTTGGCAAACTCTAAGGGGGGTGTTTTTCCTATTGGTTTTTCCTCTCTATTTTTGTATATACACGTAGAATGGTTAAACATCCTTTTATTACGACAGAGTGTATTGGGAGGCATATTCGGTTTTAGAGTTTTTACAAAACATAGTACTTAGTGAGTACTTAGTGAGTACATTTACTATGTGCCTCTGCTGGGGCAAGCACCGTGCTCATTTATAAATTGAACCACTTAAGCCTGCTCATCTCAATACTGTCATTAAACTTTAAAACTTTACAATGGAGTCTGGCTGGAGGTGTTGCTGATCACACCTGACAGGAGGGTGACCCCTGCCTACACAAGTGGCCACTAGGGCCCTGCACGGGACGGGAACGGGACTAAACTTGACAAAATTTGGCGGGAGTGGGTCAAAATTCGGAAAATTTTATCATTGTAAAGCCTAGAACGGGACGGGAGCGGGAGCAGATTTGGAAAGAACGGGCGGGAGTGAGACAGAAATCTAGTCCCGTGCAGGGCCCTAGTGGCCACCCTCCCCGGCCACAGCCACAACCAACTCACTCCAATTGAGTTCCAGGAGCGGATTCGAACAAATGTGAATAGGATAGGACATGATAGGACACATTTATTTTAACAACATAAGTACATAGCCTACATCGTATAAATATGCAAACGGGAATCTAATGAAAATTAAAAATATGATCTGGAATACCTACTATTTATCCATCTACCACTAACCATAAAGAAATGCATGTATTGCACTGACTTTGCCCCCGCCGGGAGCTTCGCTCATTTCCCATGGCTTTGAACATCAGCTGCTGAACGTGCTCAGTTCCAGTTGGTCACGTGACGGCCAGGGCAATTATCCTGCAGCCTCCTGTCACATGACTTGACCCTGGGCGTTGATTTTATCAGCATTGGTAAAGTGTATGTCATAATTACAATCAACTTTCCATTGCTTATTGACTCCCAATGGTTAGAGGCATTTTCTGGTCCCAAAGGCTGCACTTAGTGATGTTGCATATACTTTGCATAACATACTTATCTCTGTTGCATTGCCCATATCAGAGTAGATTGATTAGGCCTATATAACAAAATTTACACATGGACACCAATTAATTATATATCTTTGGTATAATGGCAATGATTTTTATCTTTTAACCTATAGCTGATATGAATACCAAATTGGCAATATTTGATGCAAGCATTGTCAGTTGACAATACGTTTTACAATTAATACATCACACAAAATTAGACGTCACACAAGCTATAAATTACCTGCATAAGTGAAAATAATTGCTTTCACGCATGGATACATCATTTATAACTGAGTTTGACAGGTAGTTCTAACAGGAATAATAACTAATTTCAATCAATGTCCATCAGAGTTTACAGTTCTTTTCAACTGGTAAATGTCAGTTAAATATTTGATGGAAATTTCTAATAGGTGCAGTTTTATCAATGGCAAAATTCACATTAGTGCTAACAAGGAGGTTTATGCAATTAACATGGGGACATGGACAAAAACTCTTGTTGCGATATACAACAACCAAAAAATCTTTATTTTGGAATCATTAATATTTGTGGATAATGTGAGTTATGGAAAATTGATCATTTTCTGTCATCCCTTTGTGTTATAGAGGTCGATATTTTCGTACGTCGTGAATTGCATGGTTCATTTAAGAAGCAGCGTGAAAATAAGCAATTGTAACATATATTCGATCAGGAATAATTGGCATTAACAGCAGTTGTTGTTCGAGAAAATCTTTATATCAAACCGATAGCTTGTTAACTTTGTTAAATTGGCTCCTAACCACAAAAGGCATCATTCAGGATCATCATTACCATTGAGAACTGCAACAGCGCCACCCCTCGGAAGAATGAGATACTACACAGCTGCAGCTTAGGATCCACAGAAAAATTGGATCTTCGGAATGGAAAACAGTTTAGACTAGAAGCTACTTGACATGCTATTCCGTGTGTCAATGAATAAGAGTTAGCTACAATTAACCTTCATTTTGATTAGCTTAATTAAAAAAGAAAGAAACAAGAATGAAATGGACAAGTATTTAGATCAAGGATCATGACCGGCGTTATAATTACTGGGTAACTAATAAGAGTAATTAATAGGACTGTTCTACAAGATACCATAACTACTGGTAACAACTGTAGTCAATGATAACTGGTAGTCAATGACAACTGGTAAACAACTAAACTTGTAGTCAAAGACAAATGGTAAACAACTAAACTTGTAGTCAATGACAACTAGCAGTTAAAGACAACTGGTAGTCAACTGGTAGTCAATAACAACTGGTAGTCAACTACAACCACTTCAGCAGAGACTACAACTGGTAGTCAATGAGAACAGACAACTCTTAGTCAATGACAAATGGAAGTCAATGACAAAAGGCTTAGAATACTGATTCCATGTATCTTTTAGCTCCTCCAAAAACCTCAACAAAAGGAACATTCCTTTGACATCTATCTATCTATCTATCTATCTATCTATCTATCTATCTATCTATCTATCTATCTATCTATCTATCTATCTATCTATCTATCTTTCTATCTTTCTATCCTCTACTGTCTATCTGTCTATCTTTTTCGTTTTTATTCAATCTGTCTCTCTTCAGTCTATCTGTGTTTGTCTCTGTCTAGCTGTACTTCTGTCTGTCTTTGTCACCCTAGCTGCCTGTCTTTATACCCCATCGACTGACTTCTATGAACACAGGTGTGAACGGTAAATACCCCTATTGTTGGGGCCAGTGTGTGATCTGTGGACCCTTTTAATGTGACTCTGCTGGGACAGGCCCATAGCCCCACTGGACAAAGCCACCGTGAGTGGCTGTCTAACAACAGACCTTTAATTTGTGCACTCTTAAAGAACTGAATAGGCAGACTCAGCCTCGTGGGAGCTTGTTAAGATAATTGAAAATTGTAGAGATTACAAAAGAAATTTTAAAACAAATTTAAGAAATTTCACCTGAAGTACAAAGGATCTTTTCAAATGGAATAATATGAATGCAGATACCAATTTATTGTTGAACTATCTTTAGAAAGAGTCAACCAAAATCGGAGTTATAAAAAACGTATGTGAGCGAATAAATGTTGAAAAAAGGAGAAATTTTTGATGAAATATTGAAATAAAAGTTCTCTAAATTGCTGTTTGCAGTAACTGTCATTCACAAGCATGTGCAAAAATCATTTTCATTTTTGGGACTTCTCTTCTTTTTCTGTCTTTTGAATATTGCACCCATTTTTTAATCATGCCATAAAAACACATTTCTCAGACTTATTGTTGTAACCCCATAATTATAAGATGTTTGCATATAATTGGCTATTAAGAGAATATACCTGTGATGATTTTTCCCTCTTTTTCTCTAATTATTTGTTTAAATTCTAAGAAAGCTTTTAGCATAATACATGTTTTAATGCTGAATAGTATAATTTAACAATACTACTTTGATATGAATCCATAAGTTGTCAATTATCCCAGCATAATTGGCTTAGATCAATGCTATTTGAAGCTTATATAAAAGTTTGTACAGTGTTTAAAGTGCAGGGGAAGTAGTATTGAGGTGGAATTAAATTCGACTCTCTAAGGCCATTCATATCACAATACAAACCATTTGAGAGACATTTTCTTCAGATTAAATGAACCAAAAGTTTTTTAATCGAACTAATTTCAGAATGCCTTTGTGAAATAAATGCAAATCCATGTACCAAGCACAAAATATCCTTTGAGAGTAATGCAGCACACACACTTAAAAAAATAAAATAAATGATATGACATTATACTAATATATTGAAAGCTAGGTTTAGTTTATACCATATTCATAAACAGTTATTTGTTTAAAAAAATACCATTTTCAATCACCTGGATTTTTATTCAGTTTCAACCTTTAAAGTAAGCAGCACATTGGAAGAACAGATAAAATCTGAAATTTCTAAATTGTAATTATTTGGATAATTGGAATTATTTATTCACCTAATTTGACAATTTTGGACGTCAATAATTAATAAATGGCATGAAATATGAATGGCATTTTTGTTATTCTTATTAACATACCATAATGGAATTAAAATAAATTTATTGAATATTGAAATTATATTTTGATAATACATAGAATTCCTATGTAAATGTCCATTGGGCAAGCTGTTTCCAAATTCCAGGTAAAGATTGATTTGGACATTTCACATGGTTGGTCACTTTTAAATTTGGACAAAATGTCCTTTAGGGCACAGTGATAATTTGGCCTGTTAAGTCTATGAATACAGCAGGGGGTGGAATTATAGATCATTATGACCTGAGCAGGGCATGGTTGGACTTTGTATGAGTGGAATTTCAATTGAAAATTGACAATTTACAAAATGAAATAGGTCCAGTTATAGAGTGGTATACAGGACTTACAGGTACCCAATGGCCAAGTTTTGTATTGAAGTTGTATTCATCAGTATACGATATCTGGAGCTGCATTGCACAATGTAGATTCAATGAATGTTATCAGAAAATGTACAGTGTATTAATGTATTTATTTTGAAGCAGGCGCTTCACACACAAGTGGGTTTAATAACAGAACTGCCTGTCACCTGCCATAGAAATAGCTGTTATAATGCCACTCCACCATGGGCTATTGAACTATAGGGGGGACCAAGCTGTTTTCGACTATTTGGCCATTGATGGCACTTTGTGCTGCTATTCCATTGAGCATTGTGAATTTTCTAAGGGTTTTTGTGCTTGTCGTGCAGGGCATTACTCCCATTGTGTTTGGCTCAATGGGTTTTTATGCTGTTCAACTCTCTCAATCGGCTCTCAATTGTGGATGTTAGCTGAACCAAAATACTCTGCATGTTTTATTTATCCCCCTCCATAAAAGAAATGAATTGGTTGTTATTCCAGCACCCCCCCCCCTGGCCTGGCCCCCAAATTCTTTGCAGATAATTAATACCTACATAGCTGCCCGACAAAAGTGAGACTAACGTTATAGACTAACTCTGGCTCACATACAAAGGCTCTTTTAATGGCAAACTCCTTTGACTCTTTGTGATGTTTTCTTAGACTGCTTTTTATCAAAAACTAAACCTGTTATGCTCTCCCTATGCACTTAATACCAGCAAGTATAGGCCTATACACTTAATTCCCCAAGAGTATTACATTCAATTCACTTTTTGCCCACTGCACACTTAAAACACACAAACAGGAACCACTCCAGCGCCACCTAGATCCAAGTTCCACCCAACTCAAGTACTGATGACGTCACTTCCGTTATACGACTAGATCACATGATGTAATGGGTTTTGACACTCTGAGAAGGTACAAGAAGATTATCCACACGACTCGACCTGGCCACAAGAAGGTATCTGAAAACGGTTTTTACAGTGGCAATATTTTGCTCATTATTTAAAAAAAAAGAAGTTATTATCATTAAAAAGGTTGACCTCAAAGTTTCTTAAGTCAATTTTCAATGGAGCAACAGTTGGGAAGTTGGTTAGACTTCCAATGAAACAAAAGAAGGGGGGAGCTTGAGGGAGCTGAGCTCCCTTGGCAAAACAAATTTAGGAGCTATGGCTTGCTACAGCTCCCCCAATGATCCATGGTGAAATTACAATTTTGAAGTCCACTTTTTAAGTCCTCCAGGACTATTATTATGCTCTGCTGGCAGAATTTTCGACCTTTTAAAATTTTGGAATGGCTTGCCACTGCCTCATGCACCAGCTACTGGACGGTATTTACCTGCGGATGGTAGTCTGTATAGGTACTGCCATCCGCAATATATATATTATGTTTCTGAACTTCAAAACAATATCTTCGACCTGTACAAAGATAGATAGATAGAGGTTAGTACAGCACTCTTAGCTCAGTCTGGACACTCACGAAAGTTGATTGAAGAGTTGGGAGAGAGAGGGAGTCCTTAACATGTTACACATTTACCCCCATATGATCGAGGGGTCTTTCACTTGCCCAGCACAGACACTGATTCTAGGGGGCACCGATTTGAGATCTCATTCGAACAGCATCAAGCTGGGATTTTACTCTAAAAGATCCGATGGATTTTTTGGGTTCCACACCCAA
Source organism: Platynereis dumerilii (assembly GCA_026936325.1). Lineage (NCBI taxonomy): Eukaryota > Metazoa > Annelida > Polychaeta > Phyllodocida > Nereididae > Platynereis > Platynereis dumerilii. The sequence goes on from JAPTHN010000008.1 coordinate 31,804,658, forward strand.
GGATCGAACCCGTGCAGAAAAAGACCTTCAGTGGAGCAGACCTGAACCACAGCCACCCAACCTCCTATTCAAATTGGACATTGTGAGAAACTGATGAGGATGAATGTCCCAGGAAAGTATGTAGGCTAGTTTTTAAAAATCTGTTTTACAGCTGGTCCATTATTTATGAAGAAAGAGGTGACCACCTCACTGCGAAAAATGCACTTGGGCAGATTTCACGAAAAAGCTGCAAAATGACTTACCACAACTTGTCCACAAGTTACATTAGCACAATACTGATAAGGCTAGACATAATCAATTCGTAGATTCTAAGATTTTTTCAGGGTGCTTCTTCTGAGGATAGCTGGCATGACAAAAAAAAAGCTGAAATCTAACTCGTTTATTGTGTCCATCATTTAATAAAATCATGAGTAAACAATCTTTTCTGTTTGATTTGTAGGTCAGATTAGCTAAAAATACGGCCTTGTGCTAATGTAACAACGATGAATGATGGAGGACGGAATTTTTTATGCTGATCCTACTGCAATATAAATGAAGTCACCAACAGGGTACCACCCCTGGCCTGCTCTTGTGAGACCTGGCTTTCAGTTCGGAAAAAATTGAGATCTAATCATATGTTTTTTAACATAATTTTTATGTACATATTTTGCTAATGTAACACTACGAACTGGACGGATGCAAAATTGCAGTTACATTAGCAATAAAGAAACAAGTACCACACCCAGTCGTTTATGTTTTTGGTGATGTATATAGGCAAATAAGACACGTTTTTCAATAAAATATTATAATTTCATGTTTGAAATTGGCATAAGTAGTGAGAACACTGAAAAATTTCCATGTAAAAGTTGCTAATGTAACCTCAGTGTCCTGTGACGGAATCGAGTTACATTAGCAGTCTTTTTTTATTTTTATTTTTTTTTCAAGTTTTATAATGACCAAGACAATTAAAAATGGTTCCAAAATCATTTTCAAGATGTTTTTATCAATCACATACAATTACATTTTCCTGAATTGGTTTTAGCAGATTCCACAGAGTGCCGAAGTAAGCATGTCCGATCACCAGTAAGTTTGGTCGTCCAAAATTGTCCTCGTTAGGCATAAAAAAATATCTTTTTAAGAGGAAAAAGCTACATATTGGAAGAATATTTTATTGATATTTATTCATTACCTCACAGATGTACTAAGTAATAGGTTTACTTTCTTTAGGAAGCAACAGAGAGATAACAAAAGGGTTGCAAAGTTTATTAAGAGCACTTTTCGTGAAATCTGCCCTTGGTACTCACGATAGGGCTCCGGTGATTTGTCAAGTTCATGATTTTCGCATTCGAACCATAAAGGCTGTTTGATTTGTCAAGATGAAGAAAAGGCCGTTTGATTTGTCTCACGTAATCTTATATAAGCGTAGGAATTAGATTGTAAAGGCTAATCATTGTGTTTGTCAGTCACCAACAAGTAGCATTAATCTCCGTAAATCACATTAGTATGAATGTGACCATGACACAATGACGCATCATAGATCTGCATTATTATTATGATATCAATAAAAAAAAAAGTGGTTTTCACGATGAAACTCTCGTCTCATTCTACATAACAAATTGACTAGCTGTAATATTCATTGAAGAGCTAGAGCCTAGAGGTGGGTAGCAATTGTCCTTTTTTGTGGAAATTACCCATGTCTTTTCTTCCTCACATTCTTTCATCATGACCAAGACATTGGAAATGATACTACTCTCACACAATGCAGACATCAGCCCCCAATTTGACTTCACGTCTTTATCTTAGCAATAAATTACCCTGTTTCTGCCCTGGACCCCTGTGGCTGCAATGAAGGGCCCTGCTATCATATGTCACCTGTGGCAGGAAGCAGAATAGGACTTTGACGCATGCGCGCTGCATCAAAAGACAAGGGCGACACCTAGTGAGATAGATTACTAGGATCTGTTACAATTTCTGTTGTCATCTTAACAACATAACAAGCAGAACAATAGGTAGTCAGGGAATGACGCAATCACCAGCTACAATAGAAACACAAAAAGGATGATATCACATAATATGAGGACAAAAGGCACAATGGGGGCTTAATGGAAAATAACAACACTTTGTATATTGCAAAATGCTTCTGGTCTGTCTATTGTAGGAAGTAACACTTTTCTCTATAGACACATAATAGGCTATTGTTGGCAATTCTGATGCAAAGAGGAGTTGAATGAATACATTTCTTTCTGTCCTTTCTACTTGATTCTATTAGAACTTTCTAACCATTCAAATTGAAGTTTGTTCTTTTATGTCTCAATAAAGAACCACTCATCCTACTCCTATGTAGTAGTTTCATAGAGTTTCATGGAAATATCACCTGATAAAAGGACTATTGTGTGTTAAAATGCTGTATTAGTTTATTTGTTTCCTCTTCTATGCTGATATCTCTTGTTGGTGGTATTTTGTTGCTAAGGTATGAATTCCTGTGAATTGTCTTTTTGTTATTGTCTCTCAACAAGGAGCAATTTTTGTCATTCCTAACCTATGTTGTTGAAATGTATGTAGCATTCTGTGAAAGTCGAGACGCTGCATTTCACAATTTGATCATTTTGGCGTTACGCTTCCGGTGGCTCTGAAAGTTGTTTGTTTGCATTGGATAAAGTTATGTAAATTGAGCGTTTTATCAACTTGAATAAAAAAGAAAAGCCTTTTTATATATCAAAGTGATGAAATGATATAGAAAGCACAAATAAAATAATGAGATCAGTTTGAAAAATGGTCATTCTTAAACTTTCAGCGACAAACATCTGTCTTGTAGTCTGGGTTGCACCAATATTCCTATAGGCCTGATTTCTAACCTTGGTCCTGGGCCTACATTCCAATGCAATACCAAACAGACAGACAGAAAGACAAAGAAATACCGCCACATGGTTAACAGCATACCCGGGTGATCCCCTCCAAATTCAAAACTTGGAGAAAACTAAAATTTGGACAATGAGGGTAAAAAAAAATGGGCAGATGATCAAATTAACATTATTAAAAATCAATGGTTACCAAGTTATGTTATGGGAAATTGTATGATATCTGGATTATAGAATTCAGGCAAATGTTGGTTGCCCTCTAAAAAAACCTTTGCGCTGTAGGCTACAGATGTCCATGACTGTTGGTAAAAATAAGAACAAATGAAGCTGGCAGGTGAGGAGGATGTTGAAGAAGAAGCAAGGAAAATACACTCCTGCTCATAAATATTGAATACTTTTTTGGAAAAAAGATGTCAAATAACAGTAAATTTCAGAGTGTGAATGTAATCAAGGTCCATTTCAAAGGTCAAGACATCTTCTCTAAACACTCTTTGAAAGCCTCAACTACATTTTTTGCAAGAATTTTTAATTTTTTGTTGATTCCACCTCACCCTAAAAATAAACTCTGAATTTCCATATTTCGTGCTGCTGTAACTTTTACTGTGGTTAATGCTGCAACATTTGTTTTAAATGACGGCATGTTCTTCCCTTCAGCATTCATTGGAAATAGTTATACCATTGAATCATACTATCATCTGCTCCAACAGAAGTTGCTAAAGTTGTCAATTTCAGTGGAGGATGAAGTATTCTATATTTATGAGCAACGGCATAGTTGGTCATCAACCGAAATTGAACTTGGAACCTGTGGATTGTTCAGAAGTGTAACATACCATTGAGCAAAGCAAAAGGTGAGTTACAACTTACTTATTCATATATTTCCAAAGAACTTTCTGAAATTTGCTTTAGATAGGCCTGCCATTGACATCTTGAGTGTAAAGCACTTGGCTACTACTAAAAATGTAATCCTCTCTCATACTTGGTAATACCATTATAAAACTTGCGCCAATCCGCCATTTGCTGTTTTTTTAGCGAATATCTCTGAATTCTCCGACCTGCTTTGATAAACTTCATAATATGTATTCTAATTTACACTTTTGGTTTGCGCACAATTTCTATTATTAGAATGATAGACGAATTATCAGTGTTGTAACTTGTAAGTCAACACTATGAAAACTGTCCTTATCATTCATGGTAAAATTTGATCCATCATCACCCAAAAGTGAGCTACATAACGTTCACTGATCAGACCCACACCAAAAAATTCCTTACAAAATTTAGATTAATATGAGTCTTGTCTGATGAGTGAACCCCATGTAGCTTGTAGTGAAAACTGCCCTTGAAAGTTTGAATCAGGGAAATTTCAAAATGGCCACCATTTGTTATTGCTCTCTGCACATGCTTAATAGGTCTGAGCATGCTCAGTGGAATCAGGTCACTCCCGGGCATGCTCAGTGCGAAATTGGGTCAGAGCAAATTTTCCATTGCATTTCTATAGTGGTCAACTTGCCTTGTGTGACCACCTTCCTCCCGCACTTAGAAGCATTTTCAGTGAATTTTGCACCCCGGCGTGAGACCGCACCCCCTTGAGAGGCGGTCTTATAATGCAGGGACCACTGTATTCAATATATCTATGATCGAAAGTGTACGTCTCCTGAAACACTGTAGAGACTTTATTCAGATTTAAAGGTTTCGACGGATTCCACAAAAGTCTTACGAGAAATCTACCCCGATAGCTGAATGGTGGACCTCCAGAGTAGAAGAATTCGGAGGGACCACGCTGATTAAAGGGTTTGTAGACATTTTCTGATATTCTACTCTATAATCATTGTCTTCTTAAAGGGAGGCGAACTTGAATTTGACTAGTGTCAACACATAAGCGTCGTCTGAAGTTGCGATGGCACAAAAAAAGGCTAATGTTTAATGTTAAAGTTTCCCCTATTATCCATTGTGTCACTTTTGTCTGATTTTGTAGGCTTTTGTTATGGAAAGCAGTGTAATCATTTTGGCCAGTGCAATATTGAGTCAATTTAAACTGGTTAACTCTCACGTTACATTCATTGTGTGTTGTCTATAGAGGAGCTGTCAAGTTTGTGATTCTTGGCGATTAAAATAAGCCATAGGGGTTTATTTTGTGAAGAATTGCTCTACTCATTTCATTGTGAAGCTCTCTCATGGCTGTGAGAAACTCGACTCGAATGACATGGCCCTTGATAGGAGAACAACTCAAGTCAATGCTTTTCTTTAATCATCAAGTTTCATTTTACTTTATCTTATTCTTATTCCTTTCTTTCCTGCTTTATATGGTATTTTTCTATATTTTTTTTACATTTTTTTTATTCTGATATCAAACAGATATCAAACACTAGTCCATTCACCAAGCAAAGGAGACCTAAGCTCCTAGTTGATACACTCTTGGTAGCTTTTGTGCCTCTTGTATTTTTTTTGTTCACTTTGAGATTTGAACTGAGTGTGAAATAAAGTAGCAGAGTTGTCTGCTTATAGTTGCTATTCACATGTCAATGGGGACAGCAGCGATTTTATCTTGACTCACACTGGGCTCCTGACTAAGTTGATTCTTCATGGGTCACCCTATCAAATGCTTTACTCTTTTTTCCTTCTTTCATGCACTGGGGCTTAAGCATTGCTTTGATATCTCCATAGGGGGCTTGCAGTTGCTTGCACTTCTTTCACTTCCATTCAAAAGGCTGTTTTATTGTGGACTGTTATTCATGTCTTGACAAAGGGCCCTTCCACTCTGTGTAATACATTCTACCCAACTGTCTGTCTTTATCAACTTTCAGGGGATCCCCATACATGAATGTGTGAATTGTAAATGGATTTTTGTTAAGAATCTGAACACAGATGATTTTCAAGAACTGCCTCAGAGCAAGGGGGGAAATTTGCCTTCAAATTGGTGACCAATTTTTCTAATATTAAAATATGAGCTTTTCTATCTGACTGACTCTTGGATATGAGCTATTCAAAGCTTATACAACTGTCACACAGAAGAAGAGTGTATGGACTATAGGGAGATACACAGAAGGTGGATGTCTATTCAAAAACCTTTTCACCTCCTTTAATATACCTTTGTAAGCCAAACTTCTGTAAATTTATTCATTCATCGGATGATGAAAAAGCAAAATTGTCCCGCCCTATCATTTTTGTGATTAAAACATCTAAATTCATAAAAGGAGTTTTGAATTTCTTGAATCACATTTGAATCACATTTGAACCTTTTGAATCTTTGAGCCTCTGCCTTTTGTGGTTCTTGTTCATTCTTTATATAAGGTTCTTTGTATGACTTTTTGTAAAGTTCTTTATAAAATGAAAGGTTCTTTATTCAAGATTCTTTATGCAAGTTCGTATTAAGGATTTACATTAAGTTCCATTCACCTCTTATTCACCTAAACAACTCCCTTATTTTGACACTGTGAAATCACTTTACCAATTGAGCATGGATGTATTGATTGTTTAATCTCCTAATGGCCCATTGACACCCATGAATTAGAAAAGCAGTTTTCACCAACATTGTTTTCATTTCTTGATTATTGGAATGCTTTACAAATAACTGGCTTAATCCTAAACCCTTTAAATTAATTTTGTTTCACACTTTTGTTCTGTCTTGTTTTTCATGAAACAGCTTGCTTTGGCTCAAAATGAAATCTCAAAATATGTGAATTTAATTACAATCCACACTGAATGTGTTTTCAAATCTGTTTTAAATCTGTTTAAAAATCTATGCTTGCCTTACAATTATGTTTGTTTAGAATAAACAACTTACCCATGGGATGATAGAGAGAAAATTAAATGAAGATTCGAAAAGAAAGGCTATACCAAGTATGTCAAGAGACTCACACAATTCTAAACATAATTCACATTTTTTATCTTGATCAGCTATAATGAAAACGCCAGAGATTATATGTTATTAATTTTACTGAGTCACATGCAATTGTAAAAAATTCTAAGCTCTTCAAATATTTATTTAACACTTTGTGAAAAGTAACTGACTTTTTTAGAAGGTTGTTAACCCTTTGAATGTGATGTATTTTAAAAAAGTGACATCTGTTTTGAAGTGTTTTAGCTGTGTGTTCACTTCAGTCATCATGAATTTAAATTTTGCAAACCATTGTAGGTTACCAGATAAAAACCTGCAACTTTACAATGTAGTGTATATTGCTCATAATTTTGATGTAAATGTACGCAGATTATACAGTATTCCAATCATACCATGCATGATTCTGAACACAGAAAAAGTATTATATAATATGGATAGGGTGGTCCACATTTCAATGGGAAGAATCAAATCTCCTAAAACCCCCAATTCGAATGTGGAAATTGATGACCACATAAGTAAAACAAACACATGAAAAATTTCAGCCAAATCGGTTAATGTTTAGAGGTGGCACAAAGCCCTCGAAGTTTATAATGTGATTCCTCATTCATGCAACTGAAAAATTGGTCAATTTCAGATCTTTCTTAGAAGTGAATAGTTTTTCCTGATTGTTTTGTGTATGATAAAATTGGTATGGCAAAGTAATATCTGGGGGCTATCTTTTATTTATTAGTCATAGTAAGTGAAATATTAGCCAGTTTTTAAGAAAAAAGGCTTGAAAATTAACCTATGTAATATCTATGCTGACCTGCAATGAAACAGTGTAAGCCAGACAGAATATCAGGACTGGATTGGGCATCCTGGACATAATAAAGAAAAGGTCACTTGATCAAAATAATACACTTTTACAACAAGATTTGCGAATACCGATGATTTTGGGGTCTGCTGATGGGCAATCGCATGTCAAATTTCAAGTCTTCAACGGCTTTGTGCCACCTCTAAATATTAATTGATTTTGCTGAAATTTTTACACAATGCCTTGTATCCATATAATATTAAAATGTAAAATTCAAATCAGAGAAATTCTGAAGAAAGTGTTTTTGGACCACCCTAAATATGGATTTATATAGCGGATTTATATAGCGCTAATTTCAGTAAACTGCTAATCAGCGCTTTTTCAGATAAAATCACTTATAGGAATTCTGAAACAAATGGGTTTTCAGATTCTTCTTGAATCTTTCCAAAGTTTCTAACTTTTTCAGGCAAACTGTTCCAGTTCTTGGAACAAAAAAACTACTAGTGGGAACCGGGGCACATTGGGACGCAGGGCACTATGTGACGGTGGGGTTTTCTTGGTTCCTGGTAAGGTTTATGATATGGCGGTGCCATCATATCTTGTAATTTCATGGAGAAGTATGGCGAGGAAAAGTTTGTTTTCCTACTACTAAAGTAAACATTGACGGGTTCTATTCAAACCATTCTGTGGTCACAACATGAACAATGAGGCTTTCTCAGTGCTTGTATGAATTTGATGTATAGTAGCGAACTGTTATGAATTGGTGCCTGAGAAATTAGCATTTTGATGTAAGAGTCATTTCGGGGCTCATTGGGACAGTGAATTCAGGGCACATTGGGACGCACTTAATATGGCAGAATTTAAGTGTCCAAGTCACCTGAATTACCTTGGACAGCACACAACAGGTATTCTGACCACAGTGAAAAGAGGCATAGTGGATTACCATGCTCTGTGAGCAGATTTGTCGCAAAGCACTGTGTGTTACTTACGTAGATGTCCGCACCCAGGACAGTTTATGTTAAATGTTTAAAACTGTTTAAAGTTATTAACTATTGGCACTACAAGGTGTTAATGCACAGTATATTTTCTTAAGAACTACGTATATGTAATATCTAGTGCACATTGAGTGTTAAAATGACTTTTTAATTGATGTCCCGATGTGCCCCGACTGATGTCCCAATGTGTCCCACCGGGGTACCTTTGAGCCAACATAGCTTGCTGTTTGTAAGTTATAACAATGGTCAGATTATCAAAACTTAAAACAACAAGCTATGTTAGCTCAAATAAAAGGAATTGTGCAACCATCTCACTCAATCATTTAAGCTGAGTCAAAATTTCAAATTTTACAGTATTGGTTTTTGGATGAGTCCATGTCATTTCAATTAGGGTTTTGGAAATACTGTAGGCCTAAACTCAGCCTTACAGGCCATGGCTGTATATAGTCCTGAATGCTGCAGGAATTTTGGAAACCATACTACTGTAAATGCAAAATAAAAATATTGGGTATTTTAAACCACCAATTGTTTAGAATTTTCTGAGCAAGTAATACAGGTTTGGCTCATTATACTTAAATTTACAGGAATCTTTCTTCAGTTCCCCCGTGGCCTAATTGGTAAGTGTGCTTGTCAACTGGCTTTGAGGGCGTGGGTTCAAATCTCACCCCTGGAACTCACTTTAGTCCGAGCCCATGGGACATTAAATGGAGGCGGGTTGTATCCAGTGTTCTATGCTGGGGCAACAGAAAGACCCTGGGCATCCCTGAATTAATAGGGTATGTACCAGACTCACAGTCTTCTCATCTCATCATCATACGGCGATCGCCTGCCTCGATATAGCCCACTAAGGTGCTGCAGAGGCGTAAAACACAAACAAACAAACAAACAAAAACAGGAATCTTTCAACCAACACCTTTCATTCTCCTTTCATTCCTTGAGGAAGTCACTGTATATATAATAGACAGCCCAATGTGGTGGACACATTTCTGATAATGAACAAATTCGGTCTGCAGTTCGGCTAAATTATATCAGTTAAAGAATAACAAATAAATCAGTGCAGTCATACCTGAATGAATTGTTTTATTTTTTGTTCATTAATTACTTTGACACCATAGAATACATGGCAATTTCTGGGCATGCATGTTAAAAGACATCACATTGTGAAAACAAATCTCATTCGTGTACACCGATACTATATTTTATCACTATCTGCATTCTAATCTTGATCATAATGACAAAGATCTAACTTTAGGATCTGAGTTTAATTCACCATTATCATCACACCACAATTATTTGCTTTGGGGCATTTGGTGTGGAACCTATAATTCAGGGGGAGTTGTCTTCATATACACTCTAAAAAATGTGGGGACAAAATTGGTTTTTTAGATTCAAAATGGTTTTTTGAAAAACCAAATTTCAATGCAAAAAACCAACATGGATTTTTTTAAAAATCCATGTTGGTTTTGCATTGAAATTTGGTTTTTCAAAAATACATTTTGAATCTAAAAAACCAATTTTGTCTGAAATTTTTTAGAGTGTAGGATGAGTAGATGGCAGATTGCTTTGTGTAGTTTGGCTATCTGGGGACATTTTGACAATTGAGAGCTATTGTGAATCTTTGTGGTCCCTTGTGAATGATTGTGAGCGTTCTGTGAATCTTTTGTGGACTGATTGTGAATCGTTTGTGGTGGCCTTTGTCAGTGTGAATGACCTATACGTGTGATACGATCTAAGTTAGATTTATTTACCAGTCCAGATAGGTCCTTGAAAAAGGACCTTTAACAGTTTTCTAAAGGACTTTTAAAGGGCCATAGAATGGTATAGATATCACTAAGAATGCCTTGTTTATAAGGTCCATTACTGGCATTATGTAGGAAATACTGCCATTCACTCGGTATTCACCTGGACACATAGAAAACCGTGACACCTTCAATGGCCAATTTTGTAAACACATAAGTTCACACAGGGCTTGATTGACATTGTAAGTCCCCGCCATCTCACTTTAATAAATCACCTCATTCAAGATGGATTTCACAAGTCCCTCCGTGCACTGATAGCCTATATGCCATTCACAATAGCACAATTCCAGCTGTTTGTAGAAGATTTAACCAAATAGATCAAATTAAAGACATGGACAAATGCAGAACTCCATCTAAATACACTTGGACTAGAGTGGAGAATGTCCTCATGTCATGTGAAAATTACACCTATTCCTTAACATACACCAGTGACATTAGGGGTGCCTTATGCCAAACAGGAAGCTTTCACTTTCTATAGAAAGAATCAAAGAAATATGGCATGATTTATGCCTTACAAAATGCTTTTGCTGTAAACTTAAAATAATCGACAAAACAAAGTATATTATATTTTACCGAAGATGAATGATTAGTATACATTCAGCTGCTAGTGGACATCAATGACCTCACAACAGGCCCTATACATTGCATTGAAATGAACTGTCAATTTGTCTTGTAACCTCATTGATACTCAGTTGGTGACTCTTTTGATAGCATTAAAAGTATAGGATATGACCTCACAAATTGCTTTTGAGTCATAGAGAATAACATGGCATGGATATGGATAAGACCTCATAAGGAACATTTCACTATAATTCTGTACACACCAGACATTTGTAGACTGTACAGGACAATGTATCAAATAAGCGATATTTAAATTTTTACATTTATCAAGTTGTTTTGTTTCTACACTATGCGACTGACTATTAATTATATATAGAATGACTTTTTGTAATACATATATCGCTGGTTTGAAATCGTCGTTGGGTAAGGGTCAAAGCCATTGATAAGTAAGTGACCACCCCTCCAATTGAAATAACATTGGGCTTATATTCACTTATCGTAGAATTTGACCCATACCTAACTCCAAGTACAGCAAAGAAAATTGGCAGACATTGTAATCCCACATGCCTCAAATATCGGCCTTTATGACCCAAAATGTTTTCCTCTCATTGGATGAGAATTCATGCTTCTACAAGCAGTTTGGTAGAGGATGTTTAGCATTGCGGCAATGGCAAAATATCACCCGTTTCACTAACTTACAGGTGGCACTGTGTTAGCGCCAATTTCCGTGGCCATACCTGCATTAGAAGTACCTTTTTAAGCTGTATGAATAAGTATATGTTTTTTTTAACTGTGAACAGTGTTATATGTGTACACAAAAGACCTCAAACGGTTTGTCAGTGACTATTGGCTAGTTCTCACGGAGACGTAACAGAGGGTTTAAGTGACGGCGTTTCTTATATTTCCAGGAAAGGGCAAAGATTTGAGCATGTTCGCCGTCAATTTAGGCTTTACGGCGCAACAGGAACAGCATGCGTCGCTTTAAGAGGTCTTTCTACGCAATTCCTAGAAATTTGACGATGCAGGAAAAAAAGATTCAACCGGTTGAATCTTTGCGAGGAAAGAAGTGGTGAAGCAAGAAGAAGCGTAAAAAGAAATCAGTGCGCGCCGCAGATTTTTAAAGTTGCGACGCACAAAGAAGAGCTTCGACGCAGAAACAGCAGTGTAGCAGAAAGCTCTTGCTTCATGTCACATGTTTCAGACACGCGTCGCAGAAAGACACATGTTCGACGCACGTGAGAGGGTGCGCGCCGCGTCTTTTGGACCCCCAATGCAGCAGACAGAGTGGCGCCTGAGTGCATGCGTTGTTCTATTTTTAGCATCAACCCTTTGTCTGCGTGTCACCCTCTTTTTGCGCAGCGGCTGGGGCAGCAGCAGCGAAGCAGGGGGGGCGAAGGAGGGGGAAAGAGGCGGTCCGCACCCTGCATATATATAGAGGAGGCCAGTTTAGAGCACCATACCCACTCAGACCTTCGACCAGAACACACCTAGAATCCACGACACTATTATCAACTGCTACATTTGCTGCTACTTTTGTTGCTACAATTGTACTTCAAATTGCTGCTACAACATGGGACCAAAGAGGAGAAAGGGCACCGTCGTCACCAGGGCACCAACCAAGCTCAGCACCAGGTCAACACTCCACACTCCTGGGAGCACTCCAGTGACAACTCCAGCTACAACTCCAGCTGCAACTCCTCTCCATGAACCTTCAGATGCTGCAGTGACTGCCTTCTTTACTACAGCCATGGCAGAACTCTCTCTACCTGGGCTCTACACCTCCACTACAGCTGGCAGCCAGACGAAGACCACCACTTCAACCTCCAAAGCCACTGTCGTCAGCGAGACCATCTTCGAGGGCCGGCCAGAAGACAACACAACAGAAGAAGATTCTTCAGTTGAACTCTTTGAAGAGGAAGGAGACAAGCCTGCTGACAAGCCTGCCAAGCCTGCTGCCAAGCCTGCTGCCAAGCCTGCTGCCAAGCCTGCTGCCAAGCCTGCTGCCAAGCCTGCTGACAAGCCTGCTGCCAAGTCTTCCACGGGTCTTCCAGAGCCTACTGCCAGGTCTACTCCAAAGAAGCAGACTCCAAAGAAGCAGACTCCAAAGAAGCAGACTCCAAAGAAGCAGACTCCGAAGAAGCAGACTCCCAAGAAAACAGCAGAGAGCCAGCCTGTTCTTGCTCTAGACAGAGTGGCCATCCATGAGGACACCTTCGAGGAGGAAGAAGACTCTGCTGATGACACCCCTGCAGCTGCTGAAGCCAAGTCCAAGGGCAAGAAGGGCAAAGGGAAGGCCCCCAAGCCAAACATCCGCAACAACCTGGGCATCACAGCTGAACAAGAAGATGACCTCATCAACTGGTACAAGGAGCATCCTGTGCTGTACATGAAGGGGACCAGAGGCTACAAGGGGAACGAGAAGCTGCTGCTGGACTCAGAAAAAGCAAAGGAGCTGGGCCCCAAGTACACCTCCCAGGACATCTTCAACTGGAGGAAGACAGTGCGCACTCACTTCTCCAGACTCGTCAGGCCTGAAGCTTCAGGAGCCGCCAGGAAGGAGAAGCTCACAGAGAGGGACGAGTACATCCTGAACAACTGTCGGTTCCTGAAGGACTCCATCGTCCACAAGCCAGGGAAGGAGCTGTCCGCCATCTCTCAACTGTCTGCCAACCGGCCAGCCTCAGACTCCGATGATGAAAGCTACAACCCTGAGGATTCCCTGCCAGCTTCCTATGACATGCCGGACCTGCCACCTGAACAGCCAGCACAGGACAGCCAGCAGTCCCAAGTCTTCCCTGGAGCACCAAAGCCTGGAGCCGCTGCCAAGGGAACCAAGAGGAAGGCCCCAGGAGATGAAGCCATGCACTCCGCCATGCACGTCATCGCAGGCAGCATGCAAGCCATGTCCTCCGCCAAGAAAATCCTGAAAGGCTCTGGCTGCAAGATGTGCCCCGACCACCAGGAGTTGACACCCGACCAGGAGTACTGGAGGATGAAGTGCCAGGACCTCTACCACGTGGGAGTGCACGCCAGCCATGAAATCAGGAGGCAGATGGTCAGGACCATTGCAGAGGCCGCCCTCTACTGGGATGATGAGGTCACCCGCCAGTCAAGACAGCATCAGGAGCACACCTTCCAGCCTCCTCATCCTCCTCAGCGCCTGCAGATGCCACCTCCTCCTCATCCTCCTCCTTCTTCGACGTATGTGCCATCACACCACCAGCACCATCCCCAGGCTTCCAGCAGCCATCACTACCAGCAGCACCAGCCCAGGGAAGGAGGATCCTCCAGGCAGACTCCCAGCTACACCCCGATGCAGCCCAGCCACTCCACCATGACACTGATGATGGATGCACAGGACAGCCCCGAGAAATACGGCTACCCCCCTGGACCCAGCTTTGGTCAACCGGCCGCCCATCACCAGCACCAGCCTTCCCCTTCGCCCAGTTGGACTTCAGGTCTCCTTTCTCCACGAAAGTAGAAGACCACATGCAGCAAAGACAACAAAAAACCTTGGCCCTTTTAAGGGCCACCAAATCCTCCCAAAAGGGCAGGCCACGTACACATCTTATGTTGACAAAAAAAAAGAGCTTGTGTTGACCGAAAAGAGCCAAAAAAGAGCAAAAAAAAACGTTGACAATCCCCAAAAAAAAAGTCCCCCAAAAAAAAAGTCCCCCAAAACAAAAGTCCGGTCCTGGCCTTCATTAAAAGTAATCACCTTCATAAAAGCAAGGTGCTAGTTCCCCCTTTCTTTGCCCCAAAACATACCAAGTGCAGCACTAGTACAAGTGCTGCATTCTTTGGTATAAACATATTTTTATTGCACTAGTACAAGTGCATGAATTTCTTAATTAAAATGTAATGCACTAGTACAAGTGCTTTGCTTTTAAAAATTGTGTTGGTTGGTTGCACTAGTACAAGTGCATCACTTTGTAATTTCACTTGTCTAGCTCAAGTGGCAGGTAGATAGCTAGATAGCTAGCTAGATAGATAGAAAGATAGATAGCTAGATAGATAGCTAGATAGATAGATAGATAGATAGCTTGATAGATGGAACACAATGCTCGTTACATATATACACTGCAGCAAAAGAAAAGCAGTTGTCGTCACTTTGCAGGGATTGGACTTGGATAGATAGATAGATAGCTTGATAGATAGCTAGATAGATAGCTAGATAGATAGATAGATAGATAGCTTGATAGATGGAACACAATGCTCGTTACATATATACACTGCAGCAAAAGAAAAGCAGTTGTCGTCACTTTGCAGGGATTGGACTTGGATAGATAGATAGATAGATAGATAGATAGATAGATAGATAGATAGATAGATAGATAGATGGATGGAGGGATTGATTGATTGATTGATTTTTGGGCTTGTTTTGTCAACATAGGATGTGTACATGGCCAGCTCAATTGGGAGGATTTGGTGGCCCTTAAAAGGACCTGGGGTTTGTTGTTTTGAATGCATCTTCTTCAGATTTTCTCCAACTGCCAAGGGACACTTCCTGCCGGACTGTTGACCCAGTCACGTAGGTAGTCTCGAGCAGCCTTGGCATCTCTGGAGGCATTTCCGTGTCGAAGTGGTTCTCCTAGGTCTCCTAATTGACGGTCTCCCCTCCAAACTCCTTCAGTGACGTCATGTGTCTGTGGATCTTCTCTGTCCATCACTTCATTGTCACGGGCATGGTGGACGCCTACTCTGTCTCGCAGAATGTTGTGTAGAACACAAGCAGCCATTGTGATGTATGTCACTCTTGTAGGTCGTTGGGGCATGGTGGTCAGGAAGCATCTGAACCTGTTTGACAGCAGACCGAAGGCATTCTCCACCACTCTCCTGGCTCTTGAAATCCTGTAATTGTA
The DNA here is from genome assembly GCA_026936325.1 of Platynereis dumerilii. Classification (NCBI taxonomy): domain Eukaryota; kingdom Metazoa; phylum Annelida; class Polychaeta; order Phyllodocida; family Nereididae; genus Platynereis; species Platynereis dumerilii. Next base: position 31,820,340 of record JAPTHN010000008.1, read on the forward strand.
GACTCTGGAAGGAATGTCAAGGTTCTTTCTTGGCACTGGTTTGAGCAGCCATGTCTTCAGGGGAAATGCCTCGTCACCCACGATGTAATATGGGAAAGGATTGTCTTCTGTGCCAGGTAGAGGTTCTGGAGGTGGTAGGCCTAGATCTTCCTCGTCCAGGAGTTGTCGAAGTACTGTGTCCCTGAAGACGCCGCCATCAGATGCACTTCCTTGACAGCCAGCCTGCACATAGATGAACTTGTAGTTGGCATCAACGAGGGCCATCAGGACAATGGAGTGAAATCCCTTGTAGTTGTAGAACAAGGAGCCTGCAGCCTTGGGACATCGGATTGCGACGTGCTTGCCATCCAGAGCTCCAATGCAGTTGGGCAAGTTCCATTTCGTCTCAAAAGCCTTGGCTATCTCCTTCCATCTTTCAGGCTGTGTGGGTAGTGCCAGCTGTCTTTCGAAGGCATGAACGATGGCAAGGCAGACCTCAGGGATGAAGTTGCAGATGGTGTTGGGTGCCACACGGAAAGCATAAGCTAGGGACTTGTAGCTGTTTCCTGTTGCCATGTACCGCAGGGTGATAGCCAACTTCAGACCAGGTTCCAAAGCCCTCCTCATGTTGGTGTCTTGCTTAGCGATGAGTGGTCCAACAGCTTCCAGGATTTCAGCAAAGATGGCAGGGGGCATTCTAGTGTAGTTGTAGTAGCCGGACACGTCACGCACTTGCAGTTCAGGCAGCAGTTGATGGAAGTGACCATGTTGTTCCCTCTGCAGCAACCAGTTGCGAATCCACCACCTTTTCTGTCTCCTGGCCCTCCTCCTCCTCTGTCTCAAATAGACAGCTCCGATAGCAACAGCAGCAGCACCAGCCACAACAATAATTTCTTCTTCATTCATCATGCATATGTTCAGTAGGCAGTCGTTGTGTTCTCATTGAAGGGCAATCAGCAAATGAAGCAAGGAGGTCCTCTGTGTCCCTTTTTATAATGACCAAAAGTGACTCCTGCAGCAGCCAAACACACTTTGCCGCAGCGCTGCAACAACAGACGTTCGTCGATGCTTAAGAGACCTTCGTCGCTGCTTAAGGCAAGGACGACGAAGAAGGTCAGCATCGACGCGCCTGTAATGTCCTCGGCGCTTTATGAATGCATGTGCGACGATGAACCATCAAGTTACGCAGTAACAAGTCCCTAAATGCGGCGTTGCATCCTTACAGTCTTCGGCGAGGCTGTCATTTTCAGCGACGCATCTTACCTCGGGTGTACGCCGAAGGTTTCCTGATGCGTCGCAGGTCGCCAATTTCAGACGTAGCTGCCTCACAACCATCAGCGGCGTAAGAGGAAACAACATTGGGCGAAGTAAAAGCAGCCTCGCCGAATTCCAAAACAAAGTGCGACGCGTCTGTTTGGAACTGCGCTGAGGAAAGAGAGGCGTAACGCGGCGAAGAAAGCTTAAGAAGCGCCGCGGACACCTCAAGACTCACCGCGGCTACTAACTTTAAGCGTCGCACATGACACTAATTGATTACGTAATGTGCCAAAACCAACGTTCTACGCCACAACCTTCCAAGAAATGACTTCTCTTGATGCGTCGCTCTCAAATCGCCGTCGTGAGAACTAGCCATATGGATACTGAGTTATGCCTTTGTTTTTGGATATTGTATTGAATTGTTTTGACATGGAAGTGTGAAAATAATTAAAGCCATCAGTTCAGGAATAACACTGGAATAATAGATAGTATGAAAACATCGTAAAAATGTATAATTTATTAATTGCATTCGTCCTTGCTTCATTTGAAATCTTGACAAGTGGCTGTATGCTGCAATGAATGACCAATTAGGTCTTTTGGTTCCAAGAAATGTCAGGTTCTCTCTACCTGGAATAATGACTGGATATGCTCCCAGACCAATGACATTTTAATATTTGTTGAAGTGTTCACAGCCCTGAAAAACTGCACATCAAAATTACAGATGATGTAAATGAATTGTATCAACCTGTCTTCATGTGATCACACACGGTCGGCATCTGATGTCACCATAATATGTTTATTTGACGTCAGGATGACGTCTGTACCAGATTGTATCAACGCTTATAACACAGGTTATCCAGTGGCGTAACTGGGCAGTCTCGAATGGGGGGGCACCTGGGGGGGCACGCGATTCTCTGGGGGGGCACCCACTATACTAATTGCATATTTCAGCCAGAGTTGGAAATTTCATATGGGGGGGGCACCTGGGGGGGCACAGGTCCAATATGGGGGGGGGGGGCACGTGCCCCCCGTGCCCCCCCCATAGGGACGCCACTGAGGTTATCCCAAAGTCGTTAAGTCATTTTGCTGATATTGTGTCAATGCTGAACAAGAGTTAGACAACTTGTCTAAATTATCTGAGCTCTTGTTACAACTTGACAAAATGTTTTGCTGATAACCTAATTAGAAGATAAGTTACAGGTCAATACAGGAGTTAACCATTTTAAGATAACCCGTGTTAAGCATCCATACATTCTGGTACTGTGATGTCAGCTAACTTCCCCCCCTGATGTAAAATTGAGTCAAAATTGGGGCATTGAACCAAAATATAAAAAATATAGCCATTTTTGATCATGGGAATAACTGAGACATAATGTTGATCCTTTTTAGATTTCTTTAAAAATGCTGAAAATTTCTAGTCGGGGTATTCTATTCCTCATATCTTGATAAGAAATACATAAAATTATAGGGTACGATTGGCATTAAGACAGACTGCAAATGGTCTGATTAACCGAAAAGTATATTAATTTTGTCTGTCGCAGGGATGATACGAATTTTGGGGAACCATTTTCTGACTGTTTTCAGATGGTGCACACTGGATCAGGAGAACTGCACATCGAAAGCGGACCTAGTTACGTGTGATTGATCGGTTGGTTCCATGCTTTCGGATGGCTGTTTATGGATCGCCCATAATGTCAGACATTAAAGCGTGTGATTTTATCCCTTGATGACTGCTGTGAATGGGTGACAGGCCACTGACTATGGCTGATAAACACATTGAATCAAACATTCCAGCTCAATGCCCCTCTGACATGAGCAGAAAGGAGTTTTTGAAAATATTTGAGGGATTCAATGGAAACCGCGGTCGCTCGGGGCGAGCACTATGGCAGTCGCTTTGCCAAGTATTGGCCCCATTGAAAATGTGCAAGGGAGTTGTTATAAGCATTGTGCTTCTCTTTTAGGGGGTGATAATGACTGAATGGGGCAAATAGAATAGGAGGGGGTATGTACTCCACTGGACCCTCACAGCTTTATTGCTCTATTATAAGGCTATATTTTATGGAAATATTTCATTCCACATGTAATAGAAGGCCTGTGTACAGTTATATTTGAATATATATATTCACTCTGATTTCAATTTCAAATGTATTATATAAATGTCAATAAAAGACATAATAGGTTTTGTTGTTTTTCTTCGGTTTTTGTAACTTATTGATTTTAACTAATATATTGTCAGATGGTTTATATTAACCAATCTGACTTTTTCCGTTAATCTGACTTTTCAATAGATATATACACATGACTTGTTTATTACTTGCGGGTTTCCATTTCATATACCTCATTTTTTCAAAGTCTCTTTTTTAATACATAGGCCTACTTGAGTTCCTTTCAAAAAAAATAACAACAAACAAAATTAATAAATCCAATATCAATTTGCTTTTTCACCTTTATTCTTATTTTAAAAATTTAGTTTTTTTTTTTTCAGGTTTGTATTAGCACAATATAATTTGGCGACTTGCTTTATTATGGGATATGAGCCGGAAGCAACAACCTGGAGTACATCCACACAATGAACATAATTGTGTCCTTTTGTTCAGGTAAGCTTTGCAGAGGATCGATGCATGGGAAGATCCCTAAATCCGGACCATCAACAAGAAATCAAACAAAAATCTGTGAATAAAAAATGCTCCAATTACTATGCACAGGGATACAGAAATAAGGCGACGATACACTCTCACCTCTATGATCCGATAAGTTGAACAACCAACAGAACTGTGAAAAAAAGGATTGTCTGATAAAAGAAAATAAATGTCTAATATGTGTCGGATCAAGCGATTGTCTAATCCAGACAATCGAATTGTTCAAAATTTCAAAGAACTTGTTTGTTTCATTCAATTGATTGTCTGAACAATTCGATTGTCTGGATTAGACAATCGCTTGATCGGACACATATTAGACAATTATTGTCTGTTGTCAGACAATCCTTTTTTTTTTCAGAGCAGATTCCTTGGTAACCAGCAGAACTACGACACTCATGCAGTGACAGTATTGAAAACAGTAACACAAACCTACTAAGAAGGCCATGCAGTTACTAACAAAACTGTGACTCCCAGTATCTATTGAGACCAGTGACATCATTCTGCTAACTATGACATTGACACTCTGTAACTAACCTGATCACAGAGTAACTAATAGTTCTAACTGTGACACCTAGTGCTTAAAAGTAATACAGTGCCTCAGAGTTACAAACCAGCAATGTAGTGACTGATAGTGACTAAAGAGAACAGTGACACTAAGCTACCAACCAGTACAGGACATGTATAGATTTAGTGAGTTCCAGAACTGTGACACTCAGTAACTAATCCAAGCACTGAGTAACTAACAGAACTGTGACACCCAGTACTTATCATTGACACTCACAAATTAACCTAAACAATGAGTAATTAATATAATTAACATAACTGTGAAAACAGAAATGAGAACAATGACACCAAGCCACTGACTAGAACATGTAGTGACTAACGGAACAGTGACACCCGATAATTATCATTGACATTCAGAAATGAACCTAAACAATGAGCGATTAATTTTAACAAAACCGTGAAAACTGTAATGAGAACAGTGACACCAAGCTACTAACCAGAACATCTAGTTATTTCCAGAACTGTGACACCCGGTAATTGTCATTGACACTAACAAATAAACCTAATCAATGAGTCACTTAAGAACAAAACTGTGAAAACTGTAGTGAGAACAGTGACACCAAGCTACTTACCAGAACATGTAGTGACTTACAGAATAGTGACACTCACTACCTAATTACCACTCAGTAATGAACTTAAACAATGAGTAATAATTATTAATGTAATTAACAAAACTGTGAAAACTGTAGCGAGAACAGTGGCACCAAACCACTAACCAGAATATGTAGTGACTAACAGAAGTTACAGAACAGTGATACCAAGTACTTATCAGTAACACTCAGAAATTTACCTAGACAATGAGTAATTAATAATATAATTAACAAAACCGTGAAAAATTGTGAAAACTGTAGTGAGAACACTCAGAACAGTGACTACAAGCCACTAACCAGAACATGTACATGTAGTGACTAACAGAACAGTGACACCCAGTAACCTGGATGGTAGAAACCTGGCCTGAGCCCAATTGAAAGGAGTGACAGGCTTGATGGACCTGATGCTGTAACTGTTGTGGTGATGCATGGACTGTGATGATTGGACTGTGTGTGTTGATAACACTTTTGTTGGGAGGCCACACATGCCAACACAAAGGGCTTATTGAGGGGTCTTTTCAGCCCCGTTCAGCCCTGTTCAGCCTTGTTCAGGCCATTGTGTTAAGCCCATTGATCTCTTTATGCCCTGGGCGTTATGGTCAAATAACCCCACAATTGAAAGGGAAGCGACGTAGATTCTTCGATGATAGCGTAATGCCCGGATGCAGCGGAAAAAAGCCCTCTGACGTCACTTGCCATCGCTTTTGAATCCCCATTCAGTCGCCTTTTCAATCGCCAACGATTTTGCCATTTTTGTTATTTAGTGATCCATAAAGAGGCAAAATTGCCCTCAAAAATACCCACCAGTCAGACGTTAACGAGAAAATGATTGAGTGCTGAGCTAACTCAACGGATTCTGACAGACTCGGAACAGTATCAACACAATCGACAGTGGTCTGCACATGTTAACCGTTCAGAGCGATCACAATTTGATCTTTAATCATGTCTTAATGGTGCTTGACAGACCAACAAAAGAGTCAATATACAGTACCATATATTTGCTCAAATGGAGTCAAACTGTCAAATTGTCAAACTATCACTACTAAAAGTTTTTTTTACCACTGAAAGTAGCAGTTCACAATAAGCAATTATTGTTATGGCTTTTTTCTTGTACTTTCGTTGTTACATTTTTACATTTTATCCCACTCGATTCATGTAGTTACGAACAGAGAAGTGATTACCTTCAACTGTTCAGGAACATTGGTGATGCAATTGCTGATCCTACGGTTCCTGCCAATGAATGTTGAAGTGGTAAATTTGTCATAAGTCTTTGAATGCTAAATTAAAAGTTATCTTGAGCTCTCTTTTATTTTATTTAGTGTTACTACAGATGAAACTTGATTGTTTTGGAAACGGCAATTGATCAGGCACCAGCTGACCAAACATTGAGTGGAAGTGCTTTACAGACTATTACATAATTGTATACACAGAGCCTGAAAGTGATTTTTTTCTCAGACATGTTATTTTATGGAGCAGAGTGATGTCAAATGTTGCTACCTATAGAATACGTAAATGTCCGGAAAAAAAGTATTCAGTCCGAAAGTCAACAATTATGAAAATGGTAAAATGGTGCCCAAACTGACTTTTAAAATTCATTCATATCATACAATGAATGAGCCATTTTGAAAATGTTGCCCAAACTGACTTAATTCAGTCTTGTCGTAGAGTGAAAAAGTCAATTTAAAAATTGCGCCAAAACTGACTAGCTTCAATCGTGTCATAGAGTGAAAAAGTCATTTTAAAAATTGTGCCCAAACTGACTAAGTTCAGTCGTGTCATAGAGTAAAAAAGACTTTCAAAAAATGGTGCCCAAACTGACTAAATTCAATCCTGTCATAGAGTGAAAAAGTCATTTTAAGAATGGTGCCCAAACTGACTAAATTCAGTCATGTCATAGAGTGAAAAAGTCATTCTAAAAATGGTGCCCAAGCTGACTGAATTTAATCCTGTAATAGAGTGAATGAGTCATTTTAAAAATGGTGCTCAAAGTTACCAAATTAAGTCATGTCATTCAGTGAATGAGTCATTTTAAAAATTGTGCCAAAACTGACTTCATTCAGTCATATCATAGAGTGAAAAAGTCATTTCAAAACTTGTGCCCAAACTTACTAAAATTCTGTCATTTCATACGTAGAGTGAAAAAGTCATTCTAAAAATGGTACCCAAACTGACTAAATTCAGTCATGTCATTCAGTGAATCACTCATTTTTAAAAAGGTACCCAAACTGACTAATTTCAGTGATGTCATGGGGTGAAAGAATCATTTTTGAAATGGTGCTCAATGTGACCAAATTCAGTCATGTCATACAGTGAATAAGTCATTCTAAAGATGGTACCCAAACTGACTAAATTTAGTCATATCAAAAAGCAATTGAGCCAATCTAAAAATTGTATCCAAACTGAATAAATTCAGCCATGTCAGTCAGTGAATGACTCATTTTAAAAATGTTGCCCAAACTGACTAAATTCAGTCAAGCCAAACAGTGAAAGAGTCATTTTAAAAATGGTACCCATACTGACTAAATTTAGTCATGTCATAATATTGTCATTTAGTAAATGAGTCATTTTAAAGGTGGTGCCCAAAGTGGCCTTAATTCAGTCATGTCATACTATGAATGATTCATTTTAAAAGTGATACCCAGACATATGAAATTCTGCCTAAGCACTTTCTTGTCAATGAGTAATTTTAATTCACCGGTGACGTCACATCGATCCTGCAGTGACATCACTGACATTCCCAGCTAGCCAACAGAGACCACTCACTGTTCATCTTCTTGAGAAAAATTGACAAAAGTTGGGAAAATGTTCTCACGAAGTTTGTTTCACAAACTCATTGTGTAGTGGTAGCTTTAAAAGTCCTCTACAATCTGTAAAGTGTAAATTGTAATAGTAAGAGATTCAATAATAGTCCCAGTCAACACAAAGCCAACCATACATCATTATGGTACACAAATGAGTTCAAACAAATCATAACAATGAAAGAAGACAAATTGATGTTGGATATAAATTGTCAGTATTCTGAAAAGCTTTAATGACAACGTGGACATTTTGGCCAACAAAGTGTTCATTCGTCACCTGTTGTGTGGTTGGATGGCCATTGTATTGCAGAACTTTTTCCTATTGTAGTAGTGTGCAGTCCTTTTTCAGTATATTGCTTTGTGTGAAGTGTTGTTTTTTGACAATGTGTGAGAATATATGCCAATAAAGCTTCACAATGCAGTGAGAAAAGTATGAGAATAAGGTACAATTGAAGCTGGATAATTCCAGGTGTTGGGCTTGACATGTTTGTAATCTCAACAGTTTAGCAGTCAGCATGACAGTCGTAGTAACAGAGAAGTGACAAAAAAGTGCCACTGTGGTGACAAAAATGGCAAAAAGTGACAATAATGTAAAATAGAATTGACTGACAGAAGGGACAATAATGCCAAACAAAAGAGAGAAAAAAGAAAAATGGTGACAAAAATTTATAAACAGCAAATCCTTTTTTTTTTTCAGGTTTACAAATGACTAAAGTACACAACACAATTGTTATGTCTCTTTTGGTCAACAATTGTGTGTGAAAAGAATGTAACAAAAAGATGAAAAGTGTGATATGATTTAGAGTATACAAGGACAAGACTAACTGTAGGTGAAATACATGACATTGTAATCATCTTTGGTTTTTTTATATGAGGATTCTGAGTCACTCTCTTTCACTTCTTCCTACGTCTTGGTCCGCCTCCCTCCCACTTGTGACCTATCGTTAGGCGGAGGTAGAAAATTCTGGGGGAATTTTACATTGACAATAACATGCACTTTGCAGCCCCATATCCCTGTGATATGTATAGCCCCCTAGAAGGATATGAGATCACTTATGGTATATGGCAGTTGTCACTTCTCTGTCTGTGACTGTGCAGTATTCAAACACAGTTGCTTAGTACCATCATATTATTATTATATTATTATTATATATGTGTCTTTTTGGCCCACAATTTTGCAATAATCTGACAAAGGGCTGTGTGGTGAATGCATCAATCATGAATAAGTATTGTTTGGTTTGTTTACCACACAATGGCTATGCACAGGGGCCAAGGCTTGTGAGGTGACTGTCTGTGTCTGTATGGTGTCTGTGTGGATTTTGTATAGAAGATAAAGGGAAGTTGTGTATAATTAATGCTATTGGTGGTGACATTTTGTTCTGCTGAGTTGAACCAAAGAAGCCATGAATGCAACTAACAACCCCCTGGCTTTGGATATTTTAACTTAACAATCAAAGCCCCGGGTGAGAGGTGGCCTTTGCATAACTTCCATACACTTCCATACACCTGCACCGGGGCTTTGTTATGATTTTGTCTAAAAACGGCTTCAACTCACTTCTCATAGACACCCCGGGCTGTGGTGCAGTCGGCTTCCCTTGTACACTTGTGTATTTTGGTGCACTGTGCTGGTTCTAAATGTTAAAGCACTAAAACACATTGTTTGCTGAGATTCTCCACTAGTTTTTTGCCCATACAGGGGATCTCCATTTGTGAAATAGCTTCAGGATAATGTCATTGATCACCAAAGAGAACTCGGCACTTGTGAGCATCGTTACAATCACCGGGGCGAACCCGCATTGTCCGTCGTATCGACGGAGTTGACTTTAGTGACAAAAGTAATGACGAAATGTCACTGGACATGGAACGTCACCTAAAAAAGCAGAGGTTGATTTCAGATTCAATTGACGATGAAGAATCAACAACGGAGAGCCTGAAGACTTAGCGGGGTGAAAAATGACGTCCGCCACAAATCAAACGTCAATGAATGAAATAAATGCAATGAATGGACATTATTTATGTGAATTTGAAAAAAGATGAATTGCATTGATCAGTTATTTGTCCCAACACAAGTTTGATGATCTGTCAGTATCATAAACTACTTGCACTAACTATTGTTTGTTTCAGCTTAGCAAAAACTAGGCAGCTTCCGTCATGATAGCGTAATTGGACAACAGCCTGTTAATTTAATTTCTTGTCAACATTTCAAAAACTTCCAAGACCCTCCATGAACCTGATGTTGTAACTTTCTTTTATGTTTCATAACCTGACAGTGTCTATGGTATCACAATTAAGGACTTCAACAGTCAGGAAGATGGATTTTTAAAATCTCCCCATCGTTTTTACAAATAAGACGTCGCAATCTCGCAAAAGTTTCCCACCACATTACTGTTGATCTTGTTTGGCTTGTTCAACCATTTACATCCAAAGAAACAGGACATAAAGCCCACTTTGCCATATTTCAGTGCTGTCACTGCTCAGGGCCAGAACAAATGCATATTTCCAAGCAATTTGATGAAGTTCGACGAAATTTCCCACAATTGGTCGCAAATGAAGCGACTACTTCCAAGTCAAAATTTGGACCTTTCATAAAAAATTTCCAGTGAGATTAAGACATTTTTAGGCAATGACAAACCAAAATCCCCTACTTTCCAACCATGCTTATACTAGTTCCGGCCACAATAATGTTGATTGGTGGGATGAGTGAGAGAGATGGAAGAAGGCAAGGCATTGATGTTATAACCACAGCTTTTGAAAAGGAGTCAGAGTTGTGGAGTTGGAGGTTTTCAGGTGGAGTCGGAGTCAATATTAAGTTTGGTTTTCATGTGGAGCTTGAATTGCAGTAGGTGTCAAATCGAAAATAATTTGGTAACTCCTGTCTCCCAAAAATTATTTGAATAATTGACCAAAGCACATAATAAAACAATATGAACTGTATTCAATCTTTTGAGATCAATCACACCACACCTATTAAGGTACCGTTTATGTTTCAAACTCATTAAAACAATGTTGAATTGGTTATTTTCTTTGCTAACCACACAACACTGGTGCAAAAGTAATGCCGAAAAGAGGAGTCAGGAGTCTGAGTTGTAAATTAGGAAACCGACGAAATCGGAGTCTTTAGTTATTTTTTAGAATCGAAGTCAGGAGTCGGGAGTCTGTTCACTTGCTACCCGATTCTGAAGCCTTGGACTGACCAATATACTACTTTACTATCGTATGACTAGCAATTTAGTGAAAGCAAATCCTCATTGGCATTTATGACTTACTGTCCCTCCTGTTGATTTTATCTATAGGTCTATCTATGTATTGTACACTAAATAAACCTCCTACATTCTTGACTTCAATAAGCTATTTTTTGTAGCATTGTCCTATGACCTTGCAAGTGATTAAATCAAATTGACATAATCTCAGATTAAACATCCTTGCAACCGCATATATGGAGGGCCCATTCTTTAGTCTTCAACATCCTTGATATTTGACAAAAAATAAAACAATTTTAAACAAAAGATATACACATAACACCCGACTCAAAAGCATGCTGATCTAATCTATGGTGAGTAATTGTTTCTTATAATGTATGTTTTACAGTCTCAGGTTTATCCTTCACAACTTGTAGGATTATAAAGCCGTGAACACGAATAGCATGGTATTTGAGAAATTTTTGACTGAGATATATCCCAATAAATGGAGCATTGCAGTGCTGGTGACATGGTTTACCAATGAAGAGAGATTTCTTGACTCCTTGAAATTTGAAAAGGATTGCTGGAAAATTACAGTCACAACATAAGACTCATTACATATTTGTATCCGTTGGACGTTTTTATTATAGATATATACAATTGTCAACACTGTGTGGTGTATGGTGTAGTTTGAAAATTTGCGGTGCTCTGCACGGACTTCTAGTATCCGGAGTGATGAATAATATTATGTGGAATAATCTAGCAAAACTGCAGAGTGCGGAGGAGATATCTGTGAACTTTCTAAAAAACTGTCTGGACAAACACCGGAGAAGCTATATATATATTAACAATTATGCCAATGAGCCATTGCTAAACATCATCCTTCCAGAATTGAACCACAAGTCACACTTATGGCTAATGCATGACAATTGATGAACTCCCACCAACCCGCTGCAGGAAAATACTTTCCTGTCAAGTTGAAGAGAAGATATTTTAATTTTTGTTCAGTATTTATTGACCCTGTATTTGAGTTTCACCTGTCCAGAACAGACACTTATAAGAGAGCGACTCATTCGACTGGGATTTTGCCCTTGGACATTCAGTGCACATTCCGAAAAAACTGTACTCTTACTCGTCCTCATATTTGCAGATGTGACAATCACTCTTACTCGTACTCATGTACATTTGCATGTACTTGTCTACTGACAATATATTTGATTCCACATCCGAAGCTCCTACTCGTGCTGACGCAAACCTTCAGTCAGTCACTGGATGATCGAACAGAGTTTGGAAAGAAAATAAGGTAAGTCATACTGAAGATGAAGGTAAGTGAAAATATTTGTACATTGCAGTCTTGATTTTACGGAGCAAGATTACAGTCTTGATTTTACTGAACAAGACAACAGTCTTGATTTTATGGAACAAGATTAAAGTCTTGATGTTTAGTAACAAGATTACAGTCTTGATATTATTGAGCAAGATTAAAGTCTTGATTATATGGAACAAGATTACAGTCTTGATTTTGCAGAACAAGATTAAGGTCTTGATTTTAAGGAGCAAGGTTAGTCTTGATTTTATGGAAAGAGATTACAGTCTTTATTTTATGGAGCAAGATTGAATTCTTGATTATATGGTACAAGATTACAGTCTTGATTTTGCGGAGCAAGATTTCAAGGATCGAGATTAGTCTTGATTTTAAGGAATGGGATTACAGTGTTGATTTTATGGAACAAGATTAAATTATTGATTATATGGAACAAGATTACAGTCTCAATTTTATGAAACAAGAAATCTTACAGTCTTGGTTTAAGGAACAAGATTACCGTCTTGATTTTGAGGAGCAAGATTAGTCTTGATTTTCTGGAAAAAGATTACAGTCTTGATTTTACGGAGCAAGATTACAGTCTTGATTTTACGGAGCAAGACAACAGTCTTGATTTTATGGAACAAGATTGCGGTCTTGATTTTGAGGAGCAAGATTACAGTCTTGATTATCTGGAAAAAGATTACAGTCTTTATTTTACAGTACAAGATTATCGTCCTGATTTTTTGGATCTGTAAGTGACCATTGCTGAAACTATCGTCTTCATAGTACTTTATGTGATCCTGCAAATACTGCAATTTTTCTCAAAGGAAAGTGTCGCATTTAGGTCAATACAATGGATGTGCCACCATAGGTCATTTTTGATGCAAATCTGCACACCTAAAGTCTCGACCAATGTCTGACAGGCTCCAAATTTATCAGAAACATTGCGAGTCGATGCCTTTTGCTATTTTATGGACTCTAATTTGTGGTTCTGAAAACTAACCTTGAGAACTGCATTTGATTTACAACCCATGTGCTAGATCTACCATAGGGATTCCTGTTTTCTACATTTAGTGAGTGAAGTTTGGACGGTCCCATTAAGCCTCATCGGAGCTAAAAATTATGATACAGGGTGCAAAACTCGATCCCCACCTTTTCACTATAGTATGATAGTGTCATCGCTCATGTGGCTTTTGAAATGTAATGATCTCCCAGATAAATGTCCTGAAAACCCAAAAATATTTGAATGGCTTTTCAACAATCTAAAGCCCAATAAAAGCTGACAAATGCTTTAAGCAATATGAATTATCCAAATTGGATTGTTCCAAAACCTTTGCAAAATGTGTGACATTAGGCAAATATTTTACCAACTCACCTTGCATTCAACCTATTCAGAATGGACAAGACATGAAAGAAGTTAGTTGAACAATATACATTACTGAACGGTTTATTAAATGCATTCACCTTCAAACAATTGCAAACTTTGTTGCCTACCATTTACTCTCCAAAAGACCTGCCTGGCAGTAGGCCTCTGAAATGCAAGGGCACATCAAAGCTCATAGGTGAGATGAAATTAATTCATTATTGGTGTCAAATATTGAATAGTAACACCAATAATGTCATCTAGTGGTGTTCTATGTAATGGTGTATTGATTGAAATGGGCAATAAAGTAGAAACTTGGCTGTATGGTGACTGTATCTGGACAAGAAGTCATAAATTATCTGCCATCCATACAGGTTTCAATCAAGGCTTCTGCTTGACAGGTTTTATGAATGTCAGAGGTGACAATTGGCACAAAAGACTTTAGACAGAATTGCAAAAGCAACATAACAGTTTCAGGAGAATTTGTATTCCCCTTGCCAAGTCTGTACAGTACAGGGCTTTGAAGGAGTGAAGGTATTGTCATGGCATTGAAATAACAGAATTTCAATAATTTACTAGTTTCCATTCTCTCTGGTACATTGTATGCATCATGAAGGTCTCTTAATTCGGCAGATGTTTAGAGACAAACAATGTGCACATCCAGTACAAGCGAAAAGATTGGAAGCAAAAAATCAAACGTAAGTTCTTCGAGCCATCACTCCAGGTCCACCGCTTTTGTCGTTTGACCATTGCAATCCTAGATTTGGCAGAAGGGTTTTGGGTAGGGGGTACCTATATCTTTTCCTGCTCAGGGAAACATGTTGTAGTCATTAATATCTTGCCCTGCGAATGGATGCATTCTATAGTCACTAACATCTTGTTCTGAAGGGATATGTTTAGTCACTCATATCTTGTACTTCAAAGGGATGTATTTTAAAGTCTCCAAATTCTTGTCCTGGTAAGGAATACATTTTGTCTCTTGACATCTTGTCTTGCTAAGGATACATTTTATAGTCATTACTATCTTGTCTTGCTAAAAGATAAATTTTATTGTCACTAGTATCTTATCCTGAAGTGACATATTTCATAGCCACTAACATCTTGTCCTGTTAGGCGATACATTTTAAAGTCACCATTCTTGTCCTGCTTAGGGATACATTTAGTCTCTGATATTTTCCTGTTAAGGAATACATTTTGTAGCAACTAATATCTAGTCCTGCTGAAGGATATATTTTAAAGTTACTGATATCTTGTCCTTTAAAGTTACCAAATTCTTTTCCTGCAAAGGGATACATTTTATGGTCACTGATATCTTTTCCTGTCGAGGAATGCTTTCTATAGTCACTAATATCTTGTGCTGCTAAGGCCAGTAAGGGAAATAGTTACCAAATTTGTGTCCAAAAAAAGGAAGTGTTTTATAGTCACCATCAGATGGAGATGCCAATGTGATCATAAATGCCCTGATTTTGAAATATGTTCTTGTAAAGCAGTGGGTGATGTCCTTTTTTGTACCATAATACATTTATATATAATCAGTTTCACTCACATTTATTTCATGGGTAGGCCTTATGTTTCCACTTGGTATCCTCATCTTACAACCTGACCGATTGCACAGTGAGTGCTTATTGTAAGTCACCATGTGCAAATTGCAGCATTCAGCATATTTAGAACTTCAAAGATATGACACAGTTCAAGGATAAAAGGTGAAATTTGATCATTTCAAACAATACATATTGTACAAACATGGTATTGTCATGGGTTATTGTCCAATTCAATATTTCAAACAAAATGAATTAGTATGAACATTTTGAAGAGAACGTCCCACTCTGAAAGGTGTTTCAACAAAATCTGTACTAGAAAATTACCCTTGATTCATCATCATACATAGTATAAAATTTAAAGTATTTTTACAAATCATTATCACCACTGTCAAATCTGGCGACAAAATTTGTCATGATCGGATGCCCAATTTGATGAGCTAAAACAAGCACTCAAATTTGTATACAAAATTGTCATTGAGTTGTGCATTGGTGCAGCTTGCTCAATTTGTCTCGATGTGCTTATTTGTTATACATGATGGGCAGATGCTTTTTGCGACCTCCTTTTTCACAGATGTTTTGTCTTGATGCTTACAATGAACCAATATAGTGTACCAATATGGCATGATGTGGTGTGATTACTCAATTTATCTTGATGTGATCCTTCCATCTATGTATACATGACCTTAATACACAAACGTTTTATCTAGATACTTGGTCGATGAATCAATGTAGTGTAACATAGTTGATTAATTTGTCAAAATGTGGTGTCCCTCACTCAATTTGTCTTGATGTGCTAATTTGCTCCACATGGATTGCAAATTTTTCCTGCCACAATTTACCAATGACACTAACATTTTCTGTTGATGTCAGGTTGATGAGCTGATATATACCATAACACTGGCTGATCAATTTGTCAGGATGTGGTGGCCCTTCCTCAATTTGTCTTGAGCGTTGAGGGCAATTCCGTAAAGTCAGATTTACAGTGTCTGAACAGGCGAAAGAATAAGGGTATCAAACAGCCATCAACCAAAGCTCCGAGTGCAACAGGGCTGAGATACATGGCAAAATGTGACTGTGCCTGTTAAACAATGAAATAGCAGAGGTGAGATGGAAGGGCTACTCGTACACAAGCTGCTGAAGCATCTGGTCTGTAAATAGGACTTTACAGAATTGCCCTTGATGTACTGATTTGCCACACATGACTGGCAAATGTTTCATGCCACAATGTGCTGGTTACACAAATGTTTTGTCTTTATGCTCAGTCAATGAGCTGATATTACACTGTAACACTAAGACTGGCTGATCAATCAATTTGTCATGATGATTAATTGTGCCCTTAATAAATTTGTCTTGATGTGCTAATTTGCTACACATGACTAGTTAATGTTTCAAGCTATGGTATGCCTCCTTAACATTGTGTCTAGATACTTAGTCGACGAGCCAATATGGTGCAACATGATCAACTTGTCATGATGTGGTGCCCCTGGCTCAATTTGTCTTGGTGCGCTAATTCGCTACACATGAATTCCAAATGTCTCATGCCACAATTTGCCAATTACACAAACATTTTGTGTTGATGTCAGGTTGATGAGCTGATATAGACAGCTAGACAGAAATATTTATATAACATAACACTGGCTGATCAGTTTGTCAAGATGTGGTAGCCCTTGCTCAATTTTTCTTGAGGGCACTTCCGTAAAGTCAGATTTACAGTGTCTGAACAAGCAATGGAACAGGGGTATCAAACAAGCCATCAACCAAAGCTCCAAGTGCAACAGACACTGAGCTACAAGGCAAAATGTCACTGCGCCTGTTTTACAATGAAATAGCAACGGTGTTATGGTAGGGCTACATAAGCTGCTAAAGTGTCGGATATGTAGATCAGACTTTATGGAATTGCCCTTGATTACTAATTTGCCCCACATGACTGGCGAATGTTTCATGCCACAATGTGCCAGTTACACAAACATTTTGTCTTGAAGCTGGTCAATGAGCTGACATCACACTTTAACACTAACACTAGCTGATCAATTTGTCATGATTGTGCCCTTGCTCATTTTGTCTTGATGTACATATTTCCACCTAGCTGATAAATGTTTCATACCACAATGTGCCAGATACAAAAACGTTTTGTCTTGATGCTAAGTCAATTATGTACTGTAACACAAACACTATATATATTTGTTTTGATGTGTCACTTTGATATGGCTTCATGGCTGATAATGTTTTATGCCTTGATGTGCCGGTTACACAAACATTTTGTCTTGATGTCATGCTGAAGAGCTGATATACTGTAACACAGGCCCTTGATCATTTTGTCTTGATGTACATATTTCCACCCAGCTGATAAATGTTTCATACCACAATGTGCCAGTTACAAAAACGTTTTGTCTTGATGCTAAGTCAATTATGTACTGTAACACAAACACTATATATATTTGTTTTGGTGTGCCACTTTGATATGGTTTCATGGCTGATAATGTTTTATGCCTTGGTGTGCCGGTTACACAATCATTTTGTCTTGATGTACATATTTCCACCCAGCTGATAAATGTTTCATACCACAATGTGCCAGTTACAAAAACGTTTTGTCTTGATGCTAAGTCAATTATGTACTGTAACACAAACACTATATATAGCTCAATTTGTTTTGATGTGTCACTTTGATATGGCTTCATGGCTGATAATGTTTTATGCCTTGATGTGCCGGTTACACAAACATTTTGTCTTGATGTCATGCTGAAGAGCTGATATACTGTAACACCGAATGATCAATTTGTCATGGTGTGCACTATTTGTCATGATGTGCTACTTACATTTAGCTTCATGGCAAATTATGCTTGACACCTTGATGTGCTGGTTAAACATAGGCCTACTTTTTGTCTTAATTGATGTGAGGTCGACGACTAACAAGCAGTCTCAGCATACAGTGTAGGTACTTTGATTTTGTTAAACAAGATTAGCAAATGCTTCATAGCTTGATGTGCTGTTTGGATGTAGACCTACTATTTGTCTGGATGTGGGGTTGATGAGCAGTCTCAGCAAATTCTGTAACACAGGCTGATCTATTTGTCATGATGGGTGATCGATTTGTCATGATGGGTTGCTGATTAGTCATGATGTGCTCACTTAGCTACTGATTTGTCCAGATTAGCCTGACTTGGGGAGCTATTTGTCATGATGCGTCGGTTATTCCTGATGGCCTGTTAACATTGTCGGTTTTATCGATGGAGTTCTGTCGCTCGCTAAGTTCCGTGCTAATTTGGCTTTGATGCAACGACAAAAAATAATTTAATTTACCAATCATCAAAAAATAAACAACTCAAAATATCTCTGAAGCTATATTTCAGCTGGTATGAGCAGCTGCCAGAGGCAGACGTAATGATGACATGACAAGGCTGTGAGTCCATACCAAGTGTGGGCTCTTTTACATGCCTCAGTGTAGAACATTTGAGTGCAAGGCACTCTCTAGCTTAGGTACAAAACAAGATAATCCAGAACATTATAATATCCCCTACTACTGAATATATCCAACAGTCAGCTAGATACACATATCCACATCCCACAGCCAGCCTACAGCATTGCCCAGTGAGGCCAAAAACACACACAGTCCAGCTCACCAGGAGCAAGGCTGGGCTAATTGGTTTGGGGAGCAGGGCGCTGGCTTTTTGAGGCGGGGAGGGGGCTTGCAATGGGCCCATTGAGCGCCGATATCCACTCATAAAAGCTTCAATGGCCTTATGTAGTTAGTCAATGTACCCTTAGTTTGCGCCTATTCACTGGTGAATGGGTTGTTTCCAGCTCCATTCAAGCCCTTTTCACCACTTCTCTTGGCTGTACGATTTCAATGATTTTCAATCTGGCGGTGGACAATAGCTCAATCGCCTGCACTGAGGTTGTGTTGATTTCATTACTAGCCCTGACAATGGCATGTCAATTTCGCTTGAATGGAGGTATTTGTCGCGTTCATTCATTATGTCATGAACAAAAGAGGTCCTTTCAATCTCTATTCATTACATCTGAAAGGCCTCTTCAAGCACATTGTGCCTCCATGGGCCCCCTTCCCTTTCAATACATTTCTATTATAGCCATATTATGTGTTCGCCGCTGCTCCAAATTATAGGGCCTCGGTTCAAAGCAAGCCCCGAATTAGATCTATTCAGCATAGGGAATTTCATTCGCCAAAACCCTGCATAAATGTTTGTGCTCCTTTCTTGATGTGTACAAAAACCAGTCCCCCTCCCTCCCCTCCTTTCATAAATGTCGTCTGTCCAATGTCGACTTCTCCGAATATTGTCCGCTTCTCGAAATGCTGTCCACCAATGTTGCCCAACGACGTCACCCAACGATGTCACCTAGAGTTGTCTCCCATCGACGTTGCCCATAACCGTCTTCCAGTGATGTCACTGGTTGATGTCACCTGGCAATGGCTCCTACTGATGTCGCCCAGCAACACCGCCACGCAATGTCACCAGGCAATGTCGCCTGGCAATGTCGCCCAGCAATGTCGCCCGCTAATGTTGTCCGCCAATGTTGTCCATGCACAACCTCGTCCACAATGTCGTAGTGCCCTCAATGTCCAATGCACCCAAATGTCTTTTCATGAGTGCTCGAGTCATGGATAAATTCCTGTGTGGACCAAAATCAGTCTCAATCCAGCTCTTGCCGGGTCACCTGGGCCTTTTTGGATGGCCGTTTCAATCATCCTTCCCCTTATTGCAGCATCCTCCTCATGTCCTAATTAGCCTATCATGTGCATAAATACAGGACGCAAAGCCCAAATCATCCATCCATCCATCCATCCATCCATCTATCCATATCTATCTATCTATCTACATGTATATAGCTATCTATCTATCTAAACATCTATTTATTTATATGCTATATAAAATGTAGCTATCTCCTCTGTCTATCTGTCTAACTGTATATTTGCTTCGCCCCAATCTACCCCCTCCTATGCTGGACCGTGTGTTCCACCTGGGGGTATATGGTTCCCTTCAGTGACTGCAGGTGAATGGGGGACACAAAAGCCCAAGGAATCAAGTCATTTAATTCAACGGGGCAAAGGGGCGAATTCCATTTAATCGATTTAATTGTACCCGGCTGGGGTTATAAAGCCCTGAAAAGAATGACTTAGTGTAACCCCTCTACCCCAGAGGTGGGGCACAATGGGGGTGACGGGGGAGGGTGTGTTCAGGGGCCTAATTTTTGTCTCGAGTTTCGCCAAATGAAACTCACTTTGACAGGCCAGTAAACAGTACTTGTGTAGGCCAAGCTTTGGCCATTTATAACAGCATTCTCTTCACTGTAACATTGTTGAATGCAGCTGAAGGTAGTGAATACCTAACCCTCTTGTTTGCCATGATATCATTAAATGCAATCTGATAGTGGTAAATGAATTCCAACTGAACACCTTCAAACAACCATAGGTCACAATAGCCCAACAATCACCCCCTATGGCCCGGGTCAGTGTGTCCTCCCTCTTGAAAGTCTCAAACTTTGTCAAAGGCCTTTGTAAAGTCAACATACATAACCAATTTTTGCTATCTTAACTTAACTTTTGGAGGCTCTTTCTGTTTATTTTCCTCATTTTTTAGATAGAAGCTTAAAAGTCATTTGTCTTATCTGTGTCTGAGGTTTTGTGAGGAATGACAGATCTTCATTTTGTCCACAAAAGATTTGCTCAACTGTTTTAATCTGGGCATCTTTCATTCAACGGACAATCACGAAATCGACAGAAAAATCTGACACAGACACATCTGGACATTTGACACCGAATTAAACTCAACTTCATCCACCCAAGTGAAATACTACACCTGACTTTTGAGCAGTGTGAAATTTATAATGAAGTTAGTTGTAATGAATATGATGGGATAGAGATAACGCTGCATGGTCCAATGTTTATAGATGGGCTGGATTCCTGGTGCTGTCTAAATGGTCTGTGGTTCCAATCCATTTTACCACTGGCTCTGAAGCATTTCAGATACAATATAATATCAGCTCTCTTGGGCAGACTTAATGATGATATGATAAAGCTGTGAGTCCGCGCCAAGTAACTCCATATGTTCCCATGGTTGGGGCCTGTATGCTTAGCTCAGCACAGAACACAATATAAGGCACACTCTAGTCTTACATCTCATGACAATTGTTGTTTGAGTCGACGAGTTGGATTCGAACCTGTGACCTCAGAACCACAAGTCGCACATACAAACTTGTGCTCTTGACCATCTGGCCAACCTGACGCACGTCTCAGACAACTTTCCAGACCGTAGGAAAAGCTAACATCTTACCAAATTGTGGAGACAGTATCCAAAAGCGTCAAATTGAAAAACAAGTGTCCGCGACTAAAGGCCCTCGTTCATTTGTATATCGGTGCAAATGCTCAGTATATAATTATTAACTACTTGTTGGATTGACATATTAATTATTAGTATATATATGATTATTTAAAAAAAAATATATATTCTCCTTTTAATTAACTGTTAATTTAACTTGGGCAGTCACCCCCCAATGGGAACAGTAATAATCATTTACTCGGGTAGATTGCCCCCAACATATGTAATTTTCTTATTATAATTTGAAAGCTATCCTTATTAATATATCATGTATGTACTATGTATGTTGGAAATAAATATATCTATCTATCTATCTATCTATCAAAAGTGCCTTGATCTTCTCCGCTGAAGGTCTCGGTATTATTTCTCATTTGGGAACCGTATACCGATGAGCGACAAACGCGATATCTCAACTCATTGCTGTTGTGATGAGACATCTAAATGGTTGCCCATTGTATCTGCATCTACCAAGAGAGGCAAATAAGAGGTCCCACTTTATAGCTTAATCTTTTAATTATGTGTGTAAAATCCTCTCCTCTCACTCTAATTTACCCAAAATAGTGTTAAGAATTCATTTTAGAGGCTGCACCATGCATTTCTATAAAGCTGTTATCATAACCCCTGGCCAGCTTTATAGATGGCATTTTAAAAATTCTAACAGAGATATGAAACACTTTCAAACAATTCGCTTGTCAAGTACTTTTAAAGAACGGAGCGAAGATTTACGTTCCCACCTCAGTCAATCATAGCCGTGTTTAGTTGGGCTGCCCCGGTCTCAAGGACTGACATGAACTGTTCCATGAGTAGCTGTTTCCGTGGTTATGTGTTGCGGCAGGAAATCCACAAAAAACCAACAAAACCCACTGATGTAAATTATGCAGGACCTTTTAAAGCCGAAGAAAAGGCCAGTAAAATTGGCCTAGTGGAGCACGCGAGCCTTTATTTGCTATAAAAGGTGTTTTGATGAAGGTGTGTTTTTAATGGGCGATAATACCAGATTGTCATGCACGTGGCAGTGGGTGATAATAGGGAGAGTGTGCAGCGCCGCCTAGCAGGTGTTTACTCAATGTCGTTGTTTTGTACAGGGGTCAAGTGGACATGCTTCATTGGTTCTGATCGCCCTTA
The DNA here is from genome assembly GCA_026936325.1 of Platynereis dumerilii. Classification (NCBI taxonomy): domain Eukaryota; kingdom Metazoa; phylum Annelida; class Polychaeta; order Phyllodocida; family Nereididae; genus Platynereis; species Platynereis dumerilii. Next base: position 31,843,016 of record JAPTHN010000008.1, read on the forward strand.
ATCAATGCTTAAGGCTAAATCACAATGGTGCTAATGAATTAGAAATGAATAAGACTGAATTCACTGTGAATTGGGAATTTACATTCAGCCTTTCCCCATTCAGATGACAACTGAATGATTTAAGTGATTTAAACCTGAAGGGTGTGAGAAACTAACCAGCACACAAAAGATTCCTGAACAATCTTACCAAACTAATGGAGCTTAACTAATCCGTCTGATTAACTCCCAAATCTGTAGCACTTGAAGAGCTCTCATCACATCTGCCAGCCTCTCTAGCTCTCTGTCTGCTGGTTCCCTATCTGTAGGTCACTGTCTGCCTAATTCTCTGACTTTCTTAGTTTGAAATCGGCTGATTGATTGATTGATTATCTGATTGATTATTTTCATTCATCACTGATTAATTCTTTGAAGCAAAATCGATAATTTCATTCAAGAGAACAATTGTCAAAAAATTGAAAGTTGTCTCATGAAAATTCCTGACAATGCTTTGTCAGTCATGGGTCAAGTCATAATGTCAATGGGTAGTAAGGCCTGTAGGCAATACATAATTGCTATACCATTCGACACCTCTGTCAGCCAATCACATGCCAGTATTTCAGGGCAATAATTCCCAATTTCCCATATTGTTTGTTGTCCACTTGTCGTCTCATGTTTGACTGTTGGACTGAGTGTTGGTATAAGCCAGTTAGTCACCATGGGATCAAGAATATGGGTTTATCACACCTCAGGCTAAAGCCATCGGGTGCTGAATCACATATATTCTCTCTCACATGATGATCAACCTATACTCCTGTTCTTGGATCTTCTCAAGGAGCTTTTCTTTGGTCGATCGGTAGAGCCTCATGGTGATGCATGTCACGGTTACTGCAATGAGAGTCTGTCAAGTAAAAATTGATCTAATGAGTTTTTACTTGCCAAGTTGATATACTGATACATGGTACTACACATTTTTAGAGGCGATGCATCAGCCTATCGCTGATATAGTCTTAGTGATTCTATATAGCCACTCGCCTCTGTATAGATGGCCACAGGCCTCCCGACAGGAGGCTTTTTCTAAGATTTAAGAATGAGCCTGTGAAACTTCGTCATCAGAACGAGTGGCCAGCGTCGTAGTAAAATGCGGACGGGCCTAATTTGCGGAACGGCGGGCCGCGGGATTTCGTTGTAAAACGCGGATGCGCAGTTGCGGAACAGGCCGTTTTTTGCGGGATCGGGCCGAAATTAAATGTAGATGGGATGAAATATGTGGAACAAGCTGAATTTGCTTTATAAATCGCCTCTTTTTTTTTTGAAAAAATTTTCTTGTTACTTCTCATCATCTTCAATGATGTACCTGATGTCGAATCATGAAACATTTTGATGACATGACATGGTTTGTGTCTTCTTTTATAAAATGCTTTGTGTTTCAAAGATGGATTCATTCACTTGTGTCTGAGTCGAGTCACTATACTTTTACTAAGCTATCGATACAACAATCAAATTCTTAGAAAAGATTTTGCAATCTTTCCAAACACTTGGCGCCAACTCATCACCAACAAAGAGTGAGTTGAACTTTGCCCTCCTTTAAAAGAAGCAGTTCTTTATAATCGATTTATAAACAATTTATTTGGCGTTTGGCCATTTTGAGCATCCCGCAGTTGTATAGCACTTAAGAGGAGGCAGGTGTTTTGATAATTTGGATCAAGTGATCATTGAGCAAACCTAAAAAGATCTTTTCATGATTTGCACTGATTTGAATTTCTTGGTTGCTAAGGGGCCACTTTAAATAACAATTCTTTCACACGCGATGTCTCACAGTTTCACGCAGTTTAATACGGATTCGTAGCAATTTCTCGTGAGTTCACGGGCAACAAGAGATTCACTGAGCGAGATCCACAGTCGCTGAAAACTGGCACTTTGCAGAATGTGTTGTTCTTGTGTCTCTAAAGAAATGTTCCATTAAACTTTTAAAAGGCTCCACGCATTTTGGAGCATAGTATGGGCCAGAGAATTCAATGTTATATTTCTAATAGCTACAAAACATGGATTCTCCCAGAGCCATTGTTAGAGGTTATTGTCAATGAAATGTGCACTTTATAAAATCCACTACTGTTGCATCTTAAAAGCATATGGTGAATGAAGCATGAAATTTTGGAAAACTCATAATACTGATATTGGAGCTCAAATCAAGCTTAACAAAAGGTGGTATTTCTAGGAGTTTACAGTATTACTTTAAAAGGTTGCTGACGGGGTAAAAATGCTCTATTATTAACAGTTTCTTGAACACATTTCAAATGTAAATACCACCTGAGAGGATTTCAGATCCTTTTTATTACTAATGGAACAGTTGTGTCTTAATAAAAGAACTAAATTCTCAGAAACTTCACTAAACCTTTTGTAAATATGTTCTCATAAACTCACAAGTGTCATTTTCATATGAGCATGTTGTAATGTATTAAAAGCAAAAGTAAATGAAGTTTGAAGTGAGGATGAACACTTTCAAACTTTCACTCACCATGCATGAATTCAATTATGAAATGGACACCCCCATTTAAATCTATAGATCTATAGATGAGTAGGTGCTGAAACGGGTTGTCTTAACTAACAAAGAAGGTTTTGAAGATAGGCCTTATCAAGTTATCATGGTCTAAAAAATCTCATATTTGTGTATATAAGTACTTTCTAAATTTGCTGTTTTCTGATGTTAAAATGTCATTACTGGACTCATTTAAGCCTTTTAAATCAGAAGTGAAGTGCGCCCAATGAGAAGAAACAATATTTTGCTCTATGATCTTCCTTCTACTTGTTTTTTGGTATTCATTCGTTCTGATGTGTATTTTATAATCTTGAAACTACACAGACACCCAAGGAGTGGTGTGGTGACTCTTATTACTGAAGACCAAAAATACTTTCAGTACTTCAATTAGTTTACTTTTCTGATTGACACATTCTAAACCAGCTAATTTCTTATCAGATAGCCATCAAACCAAACCAGCCAGACCAAAGTAGCTCCTGAACAAATGGCTGTAAACAGACTCTAAATTGAGTTTACAAACCCAGCCACTTAAATGATGAATAGCCCTGAATAGAAGTAAACTTAAGTGTTAAAAGAAAACATTTATTTGTCAGTCTGTCAATGGGAATTGAATGGCTTGTCTCAATTCACTGATTCCTCGGCCCCTTGAGAATTAAGTGGCTACTATTTCAGAATAGGTCTTTGTGTATGTCTTAGAGGCATACAATAAAACTGTAATTTGCTCATTCCATATACATTGCTTCATTGAGTCATTAAAATAACAGCCATTCACGAGAGCTACAGTTCCCAGTATTCGGCCAATTACCAGTTGTGCCTTTTCACCAAATAAGAATTCTAGTTGTTGAAGAGATTCAGGTATTCCATGAAACGTGTCACCAAAAAATCCAGTCTCCTTATTGACCCAATTAGTGACTAGTGAGCTGTGATTCTAGTCTGTGTACAGAATTTTAAATAAGACAAAAAGAGAAGAAAAAATCTATCTATCTATCTATCTATCTATCTATCTATCTATCTATCTATCTATCTATCTATCTATCTATCTATCTATCTATCTATCTATCTATCTATCTATCTATCTATATCTATCTGTCTATCTATCTATCTATCTATCTATCTATCTATGCCCTTCCATCCTTCCTCTCTTCTTTCTTTCCTTCCTTCGATCCTTCCTTCCTTAAATTCTTTCCTTCCTTTCCTCTCTTCTTTCCTTTCTTCCCCTTTTCTTTCCTTTCTTCCTTCCTTTTTTTCTCCGTCCTTCATTCTTCTTTTGCACCTTCCTTAATTGTCCATTCTTCTTTTCTTCCTCCTTTTTTTATCTCTCAGCTTCTTTTATATAATCTTCAATCTATAACGTTGTCTCCCATTATTCCCCGTAAGCTCAATAGTCAAATGTTGTAAATGGTAAATTTGATCAGGACAAGCTGAATAATGTTGTTGCAACAATGGTGATTGTTAATAGTTGCGAAAACGAGGCTCAAATTGTATCTCAGGGCTTTTAGTAACATAATGAGAACGAGGCTCCTTTGTTACTTTATTGTTAGTTCAAGCTATTACAAGTCAAAGTCTGTCTCAGACTTTATATCCCCATTGAAACCTCCCTGAGGCCAAAGGCTGACAATACAAAAGAAGAAAATGGACAAACATTAGTGTTCCAGGTAATACATTAGTGCAAAACTTGACACATCAGTGCTGTGGTTGCTGCAGTGTTGAACAATCAAGAGTCGCTGTGGTACTGTACTGTGTGATTTCCTTTGAAAGTTTCGTGAACTGTTCTATGGAAGCTGATAAACTGTCATGGTTTCAAAATCGCAATAATTTATTTCTTCTTTCAATCTGAAACAATGGCCAAATTTAGTAGCTTCCATGTTTGCAGTGAAACATACTATCGTGTCACTTTTGTGCACTATGTAGTTAGAAATTTTAAATTATTGAGAAGTCATGTGCACTAATTTATGATCATTGTCCAGTAAGACCAGGTGTCCACTTGGGCCAGGACAAGACCGGGAAGGGTTGGGGAAGCGAATTCAGCATCAGATGCTCCATTCCTGAGACCTTCTGCATTCTGTCGACAGGGTGCAGAACACTCCAGGAAGGGTAAAAACATGGGACAGGACAATTAGGAAGCCCTCCAGACAGCAAGAGGAATTTTATTTGGTGGCAGATTGAATGCTATTTTTCTAATTTTTCTTGACATGACATCTTGTTCTTAGCCATTTTACACATATTTCAGTGCTTTCCTGGGACCTTCTGCGTGTTGTCTGCACCTTCCTGACACCTTCTGCATGCTGTCTGTGCTGTCCCGACACCTTCAGCGAGCTGTCCGCAAGGCTTCCCGATGTTCCTCGCCATTCCTAATAGCTTCTTGGTAGTTTCAGCATTGGTTCCTCAATACTTCATCATGCCTTCAGCACCTTCAGCAAACCTTCAGCAAGCCTTCCTGAACATTCCTGAAGCTGTCAGCAGCACAGAAGGGTCCAGGACAGCTTCAAGAAGATGCTGAAGGGTTCCTGAAGGGTTCAGGAAAGCCAGGAAGCCTTCAGGACAAGGTCAGGACAACAAGGACAAGTCGCTGAAGGTACCAGAAAATCAATTTCAGCGTCCAAATTTCGCTCTGGAGCAAAATTTGGACGCTGAAATGTTTGCCTCTGCTGAAAGCCCTGAAGCACCAGGAAGACCAGGACAACGTGCTGAAGGGATGGGGAATTGTCAATTTCACTTTCCTGATGGTTCCTGGTCTTGTCCTGGCCCTAGTGGACGGCCCCCATAAAGTATAATATTATGTGAATATCAGGCTTGGGGTCAAGTACTGTACTTGGACTCAGTACTTGGACTCGAGTCCAAGTACTCTGTACTTGGACTTGTACTTGGACTCGTAACTTCTAAAAATGAAGTAGGGCAAGTTGAACTAACTTCAGCCTCTCACCCAACTTCAGCCCCCTACAGTAAAGTCCTTTTAATTAAATTTCCATTTGGCCAAAGTGTCAGTTTTTGTGTTTAAAGTTATTGTTAATGTGTTTAGAATAAATTATCAAAAAGTTATGACCATCATAACATATGAATCAGGAATTTTACATGTTTTTTTGGTGGACCGCATTTTGCATGTTTTGCAACGTGAATACAACGCGAAACGAAAAAAAGTTTGATAAAATGTTAAATCTGTCAGTTGGCTGTAACCAATTCACCCAAGCAGGAGCAACCAAAAAAATTTCATCACAAGGGAAAATTAGTAATCTTCCATAAATTAAGGTTTTTTCAATATTTTCTACTTGATCATTCACTGAATGAGGTGATTTATAAGACATGTCAATATTACCTAACTTCAGCCCCCATGGTCCTAACTTCAGCCCCCATATGACCTAACTTCAGCCCCCAGGTTTCCCAAACTCCAGCCAATAAATCTCATGTGAGAAGTTTGTTTATTCATCCCTGAATATCTATCTATCTAAAAATTTAATTTTTAAAGCATTTTTACGTCTGGCATACTGGAATAGACCAGTTGCCTGAATTGGAGTTTAAAATAAATTTTTATCCTCTTTCCGCGAAAACGATGACTTCTTTCCAAGCTTTTTTGAAATACATTTTTGGGGGATTGATTATTTTCCGACCATCATGTTTTACACACAGGTAAGTAATTAAAGCCAAATTTAAACAGTCTGCTGTTTTTATGACAGAATAGGGTCAATTGGTTGAAGTTAGGTACGGGGCTGAAGTTAGGTACACCCTAGGCTGAAGTTAGGTACTACGCGGCTGAAGTTAGGTACATGTCTTACTTTTGTCTTTGGAGCGCATTTGCACTGCCTTATAAGGCATATGGCTGTTTTTTCAAAATATGGTCATGAAGAGGAGTGGAGGCTGGGTTTAGGTCCACAGCTACAGGTTATTCCCATGGATAGCCAACCACTGACAAGCCATCAAAAACCAAAGTAGGCTGAAGTTAGGTCAACTTGCCCTACTTGTACTTGGACTTGTACTTGAACCAAAAGTACGTGGAGTACTTGGTAAGTACATCATGCAAGTACTTTAAAAATGCAGGCCAAATTGAAAAGTCAATCCAAATGTTCATAGATCTGGAAGTATGACAAAAGATATGAACATACTATTGTGATTTCCTATATCTGTATTTCACATCTGAAACGAAGATTGATCCTCTTCATAACTTCATGTTGACACAGACAAATGTTTAAAATGCAAATGTTAAGGCATGCGAATTAAGAGCTGAATTTGGCAATTAATTGTAATTGAAAAATGATATGCATGTACGTATCTAAATTGCAATTAATAAAAATGCAGCTTGGAGCAGGTGTGATATCCTGGATAGAAAGTATTCAAACCTCTGTGTAAATATTTTTAAATATGTACATCTTTTCAAGTCGAAGCAAAGTGCACATAAATGAAATCATTCAATGCTGAATATATTACATAAAATACAGCTATGAAAAAAAGGTCTTAACTTTGTATTTCTATCAATGAAAGTTCTATGTGCATGGAATAACCTATAACAAATTTGTATTTCTGAGTTACTGTTTTATCTATATTCCATATTTTATTAATCAGTTCAATTGAAATTCCATAAACTTAAATTGTTCTACTAAGTTAGGTAGACATAAATGTTATTCTGACATTATTAGTTAATTTCTGATTTTATATAAACTTTAAAAGAGCAGAAACAGGTCTTTTGTCTATTATTCTGCTTTTGTTGTACTCCTATTGTTTCATGCCCCTATTGTTTTTCACCCTGTTTGTACAACAGTGTACCTGTATCATTTTGGCTCTAGTTTGCTAATTAGCTAATTATATACATCACACCTCCAATACTCTGTATGTCTGTATTATTTCAAAATTTTGATATGATTTTTTTTTTCATTTTTCTTTCAGCTGTTACAAAAGAAAAATATCCAAATTGGATATATTGATTTACTTATTTTGTTTATTGTTATTACAGAAAAGTAGAAAGGCATATAAATAGATTGATATTATACTATTTGGGGACAGATATAATATTATAGATGGATAGATATAGTATTATTGATGGATAGATATAATATTATTGATGGATAGGTAGACAAATAGATAGATAGACAGATAGGTAGACAGATAGATAGACAGATAGATAGACAGATAGATAGACAGATAGATAGACAGATAGATAGACAGATAGATAGACAGATAGATAGACAGATAGATAGACAGATAGATATATGGACAGTAAGACGGATAGATAGATAGATAGATAGATAGATGGGTAACCAGGCACACCTGGCACAGGTATTGTTAAATTGATTGACTAAGTAACTGATTGATTGATAAATTAATTAATTGATTGAGGGATTGATTGATGAGTTTATTGCTTGATTAAATAAGCAAGAATGCGCCTTTGTATATATAGCCTGTTCAACAAAACTAGAACAAGCAGTGAACAAACTTTTACTCAATTAGTATCTATATCTGTGTTTATAAATAATAAATATTCTGAATTCGGCATGAGACCAGTAACTTGTAACTTGTAGTTGTAATTTCCTCCTCTGTGGCAGGAGAACCCTCATTGAATGAGGTAATATTTTAAAATGAGAAAAGACAGAAAGAATCATTGCAAAACGGCAGTCTGTTAAGGAGTCCCAAGGACTGAAGAGAATTCCCTCTTTATATAGTATATATATACACGAAACATTGTAGTTTCATGGTAATTTTACAGTTAGGCCTACTTAAAGTCCTCTGAATGAATCTTTGGTTATAATCAATAATTCCGTTGCATAATATTAATTCCATAACATTTTTGGAACTTCGAATTCGTTTAACTTCTGCATAACCAGGAATGTACTTGTACTTGGACTTTTACTTGAGCTAAAGTACTTGTACTTGAGTACTCTGTTAAAAAGTTGTACTTGGACTTGTACTTGTACTTGCCAAATGCCAATGTACTTGTACTTGGACTCAAGTACAATTGATTGCAGATAATTAACTTTCGAAAAAAACTATCATAAAATTGCTTTGGAGAAATGCACTGTACAATGTAATCCAATATACCTTTTATTAAAATAATTGCACAAAAAGATTTCAAAGCCTGGTGAATATGTGTCTATTTTAGGTTCATAACATGCATAACATTGGCTGTGGATTTTCTTAATCCTCTTAATCTTAGGATTAGCCTTCATACCGAGAAATTAGTTTTCATGAAATATGATTTTTTTTTTACTTTCAAGAATTCATTGTCTTGTTTGTCTTGTTGCGGCCATATATCTGCAAGTCATTGTTGAACAATATTATTGAAGTTGCTATAAATGCACATTTCTAGCCGTTCCGATGATCATTGGCTGATTTCTTCAGAAAACCTTTCAGGATGAACTCATTGGTGAACAGCAGATAATTAACTTTCGAAAAAAACTATCATAAAATTGCTTTGGAGAAATGCACTGTACAATGTAATCCAATATACCTTTATTCAAATAATTGCACAAAAAGATTTCAAAGGCTTCTCCTGTAATTAACTTCACAAAAGTAGTGGGTGATAATACAGGAAGTGAAAGCAGCTACCTGTTGTCATGACAACAATTAATGCATGCAAACAAGCATATCATGCCAGGTTTTAAATTAAACTTGAAGTCACTTCCAAGTTAATCACGAAATAGATATTCCTGTTATGAACTTGAAAAGCGGCGGGGGATTATAATAACTTTTGATAGAGAGGATTATCATCACGACTTGTGAAACATTGATACAAGGAAGTCATCAGTGCGCAAGTGCATTGAATGGACAAATCAGAGCAATTTAAAGTCATTTCCGGTTTGATTAACCCCTTCAAGTGTCAAAAATCCAATCTTGACTCTTGAAGATGACTTTATTGTTAAAGTTTCTGTAAAAAGCTCAATTTAACAACGATCCTCCAGTATCAAAGATGGTAGATACATTGTCAGGAGACATCTAATCAATTCAATCCTTTGGCAAATGTATGTAATGCATATTGTTATCCATTCAAGTTTAAATGATCAATCGGAGTACTTAAAAAGGACTTATTTTACCTGCCAACCTAAAGGTCCGGGCACAACGAGCTGTGATCCAGATTGTACTGATGATTTCGCGTAAACGATGAAAAACACAACCTCATCGAAATGTAACAAAGAGTCCATTTGAGCGTAAATAAGTCGTCAGTGATTGAAGATCTTTTGACTCCGGATTGAAATTTAATAATGACAATGCGAATGTCGATGAACTGGAGAGGTTTGAAGGAATGCAACAAATTATTTTGGTCGTAGAAAGTTTGCCTTTTCACCAACACAATAATACACTGTTACTTTTTACAGTAAAAATGTCAAATGTGGCGGGTTTAGCCTTATGCGTTTGCATCCCTGGATCTTTCACTGACAGAGACCACAAAAATTAGCAAGGAAAAGTTGGTACATGATGAAACATCTTTCTAACATGGATTGCCCTGCCCCTGAAATCGAACCTGGATCCCTGAGATGACACCCACTGAGTTTTGTCACAAGAAAAATCCCAGATGAATGTAAATTGGACGATGTTGAATTATTAGCCCTTTGTATCAGTGAATGTCTATGCCGCATGTTGGAAGTAAGTAGAAAACAGACTCAGACTCTGACAGATTTATTTTGCCAACAATTATAAACATGATAAAGAGTTCAATTACAAGAAACAAATGAAATATATTTAAACATACATACATGTGCTCAATGCAGTTTTGCCTTTGAGCTGGTTGTATCTGAAGATCAAACCTTTATTATTCTGGCAGTGGTACCCTGTTAGTCCTATAATGTTTGGTGTGTCTTTTGAGACTGTACATAAGTTGGTTTGGAAGAATGAATTAGTTGTATTAACTTGTATGCTGATCGTCATGATGTATCCATGTGTGGAGCTGCATGCATGGTGGCATCTACACATTGAGCAGTGTCTATCTGATCAGCATTACTGTGTCTGTCTATGCCTGGCTGTCTGTCTGCTATTGGAGAGCCTCCTAGGAGCGGAAACGAGCTGACTGGGAGCAGCCAGAGTCAACATTCTGCAAAATGGGCAGAGTTCCTTTTCAGGGGAAGGGAGCTCATTGTGACTTTGTATTGGAGCTTATTAAAGAAAAATAGGCAATTGTCTGCCGGGACAGCCCCTGAATGGGGGTATTTTGCAAAGTGCTGGTGGATCCCTGTTCAGTTTACACAGGCAGTTACATTGCTAGCCAAGTAATTTCCTGGCCTGGCTTTGAATCCGGGCTCAATGGGCCCCATTCAGCGGTTTTGTCTCAAGTTCTGTGTGTTAGACTAATAATCATTAGCATTTACATTATGGCCCATCCGTCCCAGAAGGCCTAGCGTGCCAGTGACCCGGATTGCCAGTTGCCCGGATGAGGCTGACTCCCCTCATCAAATTGAAGCCAATTCCTGCCAAAATGCAAGCCAATTCTCAGCCCAATTCTCAGCCCAAATTCTCAGCATCCCAAGTCAAATTCTGAAACGGAGTCATTATCAACACACTGAGCAATGGCACACATGCGAACGCATGCAAATTGGAGGGGGATCGGCTCAACTTGTTAAAATGGAATTGCAATTGGCCATTCAGCTCAGCCATTGTCTGTGAGTGTCTCATCATGCCCTCTTCATTTCACTCCTTTGCTTCTTACTGACAATTCTTATTCTTTCTTTTTGTCTTCTTCTTTCTATGTCTATCTTAATTTCTTCTTCTTTGCTTGTGTTTCTTCTAATCCTTAAAGTCAGTCTTTCTCTCTTTCTTTCCTTCTTCTTCTTCTTCCTCAACTTTTCTTTCCTCCCTCTTCTTGTCCTTCGCTCATATTCAATTTTCTTCTTCCTTCCCCTTTTCTTCCTCTACTTTTCTTTCCTTCCTCTTCTCCTTCCTCTACTTTTCTTTCCTTCCCTTTTTCTTCCTCCACTTATCTTTCCTTCCACTTCTTCTTCCTCTACTTTTCTTTCCTTCCTCTTCTTCCTTTACTTTTCTTTCCTTCCCTATCTTCCTCCACTTTTCTTTCCTTCCCTCTTCTTCTTCCTCCACTTTTCTTTCCTTCCTCTTCTTCTTCCTTACTTTCCTGTCCTCTTCTTCCTCTACTTTTCTTTCCTTCCCTCTTTTTTTCCTCTACTTTCCCGTCCTTCCTCTTCTTCTTACTTACTTTCCTGTCCTTCCTCTTCTTCTTCTACTTTTCTTTCCTTCCTCTTCTTGTTTTTTTCTCATATATTTTTTATTCTTCTTCCAATGAGACTAAGCATGAATCTACAGCAGTATAAAACTATCAATGATTAAATTAAACTGCAAATCGGCTGAGCACCTCTATGACAACACAGGCCTTGGCCTACTGACATTTTGTCTTTACTTTTCACTTGTATGTAGGCCTATCATATATATACTAAGGTACCTTGCACTGACTCACCCCGGAACTCACTTTAGTCCGAGCCCATGGGACATTAAATGGAGGCGGGTTGTATCCAGTGTTCTATGCTGGGGCAACTGAAAGACCCTGGGCATCCCTGAATTAATAGGGTATGTGCCAGACTCACAGTCTTCTCATCTCATCATCATCATACGGCGATCGCCTGCCTCGATATAGCCCACTAAGGTGCTGCAGAGGCGTAAAACACAAACAAACAAACAAACAAACAACCTTGCACTGACTGAACCTGTTAACTTCCCTAGGTTAACTTCTTCCTGGTCAGGTCAATTTTGGACTGAGCCAATCAGAGAAGTTCCTTCAGAGGTCACAATCATACACTATTTAAATGCCTGTGATGACTATCAAGTTTTGTAATTCTGCAATGGCCTAGATACATTTGTTTCACACCATTTTCAGTCCTTGTCATATTTAAGTGGAATCTCAAGTTATATCTATGCTGCTGAAGTGAGATGTGCAAGAGATGACTCTATTCTCTGGCATTGTATATGTAACAGAACTTCCAAGCTCTGATGTTATTTTAAACTGGGTCAGATTCCCCACGTTCTAGCCAATGTGAATGCAGTTAGTGCAAGGTATCTTAGTATATCGGCCTATATAGGCCTTCAGGTGAAAAGTGAAGACAAATGTCAGTAGGCCTAGGCATGTAGAGGTGCTCAGTCGAATTGCAGTTTAATTTATTCATTGATAGTTTATACAGAGCTGTAGATACGTGCTTAGTCTCGTTGTATGGTTTCGATCAGGCAATCACCTCAGTTGGAGGAAAAGGACCTGAATTATGATAATACTTGTATGACAACTCACAAGACAGTTGAAGATATTGTCTGCCAAGAACTATTATAGATAGATCTACTTTCTAGCAGACGTTCATGTTGACACTAGCGACATGTAGAAGGTTGATGACGTCACAGGGATCCCCCTTGCGACGTCAGGTGGCGTGAGTGGGAAGCGCCCCCTGATGAGTTTTGTGTGAACTAGACTCACGCAAGGTATTGTGAGGGTGAAAATGGGTCTGGAAAGTAATCAGGCAGGATGGTCTGGCCATAGAAGGAGAAAGAAAGGATCTTTTCCCCAGCCAGAAATCACAATGGCCCCATTCTGGAGCAACACAAGTGCCCATGTCTCTCTCAAAGGGGCCAGGGGGGTAGTGTTTAATTATGAACACTCCCAATTAGGCTGCCAATTACTTATCATGTGTGGGCCTTGGCCGGGCATTTGGCTTTACAGCCAGGAATTCAATTTTTGTTGTAAGAAGACCTAAGAAATTCCCCCTCAAAAAGAATGATCATGCTTTCAGGACTAGAATCTCTGCCTGAATGAATGTTGTAGGATTGCCCCAGACTTATTGAAAACATCCTGTTGAATCACCATTCAATCCTTGTGAATTCTTATTCAACTCTTGGTGGGTCTTGCTGAATTGATTAGACATTTTTCCGAAGTCATTGTGGCCCAGCCAACTCACAGAACTCGCAATATCAGGGTACACAGGTCTTTGAATGGCCCACATCACACCCGAATGGATTCAATAGGAAGTGCGGAAAGGATTCCACCAATCCTCCCGGGATTTTGTATTCTTAATCCTTTCAGCTCCACTTGACTGGATTATCTCCCTGTGACAATGGCCCTCTCCGTGGCCTCTCACACCCAAAGCTCCAGACATGCAACTTTGGCCACACAACATGTTAGTCCAGTTTGATTTGCTGTCAGTTGGAATTAACTCTTGGCTTTGATGGATCAGTGTTGAGTGTCTTGCTGTCTGTTTCGGCGGTAATGATTTGAATAGTACTTGTTGGAGACATAGAACAAAAGTAATGCATAAACAATAACTTAACTGGGCTCCTACTAATCATATACCACAGACGTTTAGGCTTATTATCATCCATACCTAGATCACAAATAAAGACCTGAAACAAGGAAAAACTTTTGGATGAATTTGTAAAAATGTCCCAAAAGCACTCACCACCTGAAGTTGCAATGGGGATCCCACTGGGTCAGTGACGTCATCATCAACCTTCTACAAGTTGCTTGCGTTGATATGAACTTCTGCTAAAAACAATAGATCTATCCGGCTTTGTTACCATATCTGTCTATTCATCCATTGAGGCGATTGTTGTGTTTTAATAGGTAAGTAAATTCCAGATCAGTGGCGTAGCTACAGGGGGGGCAGGGGGGCGGTCGCCCCCCCCTGGCTCCATCCTGACCAGGAAAGATATAATTACATTGTCATCAAACGTTGCATTTTGCCGATGGCGCGCCTCTGCCGCGACAGCGATAATAGCTCCCCCGACAAAAATGTTCCATTTCCATCGCTGACTTGAATATTTTGCCCCCCCTGGAAAATTTCCTAGCTACGCCACTGTTCCAGATCCCAACATATTTTTGATGTTGAGCTATATTTAGAATCTCCTCCTAATCTCTTCTTCATTCTGCGCCAGAGTGTAACACAAGGTGCCAAATGCATCCAGGAGTATATGAAAGCTTAATTATCCCCCATGCTATGCTATGGGGGATTGTACTTTTAGTATCCATGCATGGCATCCATCAAATAACTCAAACACCACACCATGCACAATGCTCATCCTTTCCCAACATTCAAAGACCCCCCTAAACTTGTCAGATCTGACCTTAAATCAATAAATATCATAAACGTTTCCACATCCCAAATACTTTTTGCTGTGCTTTTGGTCTGCAGCCATGTTATTTTTAAAAGCAAACTCCACCCCCAGGTGTCTCCACATCCTTACATGTATGCACAATTGTGGCCCTGGTGGAAATATTTGGCATAACTAAATTGGAATTCTGGTGGGTATAGGTAAATTTGTAGGGCATGGGGATATGGAGGCAGTATACCTGCTCTTGTTGTATAGTGTGCATCTCATAATGCTATTGACCCAGCATTGCATTTTTTCTCAGAATAAGGCTGGAAATTAGTCAATGTTGTCAATATCTGATAGTCAAGCCCTTAGCCCTAATATGCACAAGATCTCAGAATACGTGCTGACTCAATGGTGAAAAATTAATTAGCAATCATGAGTTCAGCTTTCTTCAGCTTTGATTGTAAGGATTTGGGTCAAACCACCTATTGTTGCTCCCTCTATGTGTCTGCCAAATCTATTGTAGTGCTGCCACCTATTGTTGTGGTGTGAAAAGTTCTTGCCAGAATTCTTTCTGACGTTGCCAAAAGACTATTGTTCGACCAACACATCGTCACAATAGGATTGCCCTGTTCTTTTCATAGCATTTGTTTTCTAAGATAAATCGCTGAATTCTCTGCATGCAAGCACTTAGCATGACATGCCGCAGCTGAATGTATTGAGGTTGTCCTGTGCAATGCATTCTGGGTTTCTGATGTATTCAGAACTGTATTAATGTTCTTGATGCCTTGGATGAAAGCTAGTCAACATAAAATAGTTGATGTAAAATTTACAGTGTCATTGCTGAGAAAATGCATGCTAGGCCTAGTTCTCGAATGGGGGAGGGTTGGTCTAGTAGTAGCGTGCTGGACTGCCAATCGCTGGGTCCAGGGTTCGAATCCAGCTCTTGCCGGGTCACCTGGGCCTACACTACCCTCCAAAAGTTTGAATACACCTGGATAGGTGAGGTTTCTTTTAAAAATACTTGATTTTGAATGGAATTTTTGCTTAATATTTACATCAAACAATAAAGGAAGTCACATTGAAGTCAGAAGTTGTCTTTATTTAGTCATTTTATGTCATTTTGGTTGAAATTTATGACATTTCTCGATATCCCAAATTTTGGTATTTTACAAAAAATTGTCACAGCCGAGTTATCTTCTAGATTTATGAAATTTAATCATATTTAAGTGTCCAGAGTTGTAACATGATCATAACAGTTATTTTTAACCCCAAAACGACGGTTTAAAAATTGGACATTGACCACTCAAAAATACAAAATTTAGAAAATTTCGGGTCACCATGAAGTATAATCATGGAATGTATCTTCTCTAGTGAAAATTATTTTATTTGAGCCGTTTCAGCATTGTTTTGACCCAAAAATAGCCAAAATCAATATTTTTGTCCGATTTTCAAAGGTCATTTTCTGGTCTGAAACTACTTGTAAAATCATCACAAACCAGTGGAAATGTGTAAAAAATTATTAAATGTCATAAATATGGAAGATAACAGTGCTTTTGTAGCTTTTTATAAAAAATGAAAAAATTGGATATCGAGAAATTTAGATAAATTTATACAAAATTGATCTAAAAACATGAAATATGGACACCTTATGGTCTGAATACAATCTCCATATTGTATGATGTAAGTATAAAACAAAATTTGTGTTGAAGATTAGGTATTTTTGGAAGAAATCTAACCTTTTCTGGTGTATTCAAACTTTTGGAGGGTAGTGTATGTCTGATGGCTGTTTCATTCATCCTTCGCCTCACTGCAGTGTCCTCCTCCTGTCCTTATTAGCCTACCAAGTGCATAAATACAGGACGTAAAGCCCAAATCATCCATCCATACGTTGTTTGGCCAAGCGTTTGATTCTAACCCAAAATATTACGTAAGGATACCTCCGAAATACCTACCTGCCCATGAGAGAAGCTCAAATCAATCGTCCATCTCACATGATCCCAGGAATCTACCACCCATTGAATAAAGCTACGTCCATCGTTTTTGCTATTTTGATGAACTTTTTGCTATTTTGATGAATTCTTTGCTATTTTGATGAACTCTTCGAATTTATTTCAAACAATTTATTTTTTATTATATTATCAATTTATCAGTCGTACAGAAGTATAATACTTGTAGATTGAAAACGACGGAAAATAAACTATTACATACATACATACATACAATCTGAAATGGAACATCCCTGCGGCATTGGTGCAACAATGGTATGGACCTGCAGCAATAATTCAGTTACACAAGTTTACATGCTGTGTATACTTAGCAATGCTGTTTTGCAGAGCAAGTACATCCTACTACATCAACCCCACCCCCCCCCCCATCCCAACCTGCACGTGCATATCCCTATCAATAATTCTTGGTTCTATTATCATTTCTACAAAGGCCCATAGATGACTGAGCCTCCACAAAAATCCCTTCTGTTCTCCCAATAATAGGTGAATAGGATGAAAAACAATGGGAATTCAAACTCACACAGGCCTTATATTCAATGCAACAATAGGTTTTGTGCCAATAGGTGACTGATATTGTGATCCCAGTGCTATTTCTGACATTGCTATTCATTTTCTATTCATTTATTTGTAATACTCTGTATGCAATTCCATTATATGTTGTCTTTTTCAGCTGTATCTATTCATGCTGTTGTTTGTCATTGTGACAAGTTCTGACATACATCCTCCATTATCGTCCTCCTTGCCAAAAACTGTTGATAGATGATTGATTGACGCACTGACTGGCAAACCTGCTGACTTGTTGCTGATCCATTGACGGCTTGCTGATCCTATAACTCATTGACTGATCATATGAGTCAACGACTGACTGGTTGGCTGGCTTGTAAACAGGCTAACTGCTTACCGGTTAATCTGACTAACTCTGACTAGCTCTGAGTAACTCACTTTATCATAGTATGACGACTTTGCTGACTGACTGACTGGTTTATTGACTGACTGACTGACTGACTGACTGGCTGACTGTATGAAAGACTTTCAGACTTTCAGACTGTGAGACTGACTGATTGACTGACTGACTGGCGTTTTGATTGGCTGACTGACTGATTGACACACTAGAAGGGAGAAATGGAGGAAGGGAGAGATTGAAGCTGATTCATGCTGGAACAGCTTTTGTTATTAATTTAATTACAATAACTGACTGTATGAATGAGCATAAGGCTGGATAATTAGGCAAAGACAAGTAATATAAGACAATACAAGTTAAGATCAGTTAAGATAAGCTAAGATAAGACTGTCAGGTTGAGATATGAAGAAGACAACAAATATCGAGTTAGAGTACATCACCTCGATATACTCACTGTGGCTGGCAGCGATTCTTCTTTTGACCTTTTGGTTTCTCCGATAACACTTCCTGTCAATGGTTGTGGGGTCTTTTCTTTGCTGCTGTTTGAGAATCTTAAAAAGTGAAGCAGATCAAAGAGGTTGGGTGAAAAAGCATTTCTTTTTGGACAAATTCACCTGTCAAGAAACAGACAGTTCATTGACAGACGCCACTTTGAAATAGCTAACTTGGGAATCTGTTGCTACTTGAGTTTCGGGGCTGTTGTAGTTTACAGGGATAGCAGAGAAATGCTGATTACTGACAGACAGCTTTACTTTGCTGCTTAAGTCAATAGAGTTTCGCTGATCAGAGAAAAGAATCCGCATTTTACGGGTACTCTTCTCTGTTTTGTTGACTCCGTTCCGCTCTCTGCTAACGACCCGACTTTTAAGTCCCTAATGAAGGTGAATGGTATGGAGGGTTAAAACAAGGCAAGTCCTGCTGGATCAGTGTGAATTGCCTTTCCATCATTCCATGTCATTTTTTTCTGCTGCACCATGCACTTGATGTTATTAAAGTGATGTTTAATAGGGTTTTACATGGATTAGTCTTATTTCAAGTGATTGTTTTAATTACTTACTTTGACATTGGCATCCATGATTTAAACAAAACCGATTACTCAAGAAGTTTATACAATAATGGCTGTTCAAAAATAAGTCGAGCCTTTTTTGGACCACAATAGAATTTAGGTTTAAAATTTGTTGTGCTGGCCAGGAGGATCATGCTAGATTTATGTATTATTGATTGAGCAATCATCCTGCTCCTTCATGGTGTTGTACAGGGGAGGGTTGGTCTAGTTGTAGCATGCTTGGCTTCCAATCGCTGGGTCAAGGGTTCGAATCCATCTCTTGCCGGGTCACCTTTGCGTATGTTGAACGGCTGTTTCAATTATCCTTCGCCTCATTGGCCGTCCTGCCCTAATTAGCCTACCAAGTGCATAAACACAGGACGTAAAGGCCCAATCACCCGTCCATCATTACTTTCTCATGCCTACAAAGCTAGGGATATATAAATATTCATAGGCTTTGACATGAACTCCTAGGAGGCTCTATTAGGGATTTGTCACTTGAAATGCTTACTTGTTTAGTGAAGAAAACTGAAACAATCAACTATGTAACACAAAACAACTATGAACCAAGTTGACATTGATTAGAAAACAATTTGGGATTACAAGTGCATTAACCCATCATCATTAACAACAAATGCTTTGTGTATTTAAGTTATGTTTATTATAGCTTGAAGTGGTGTTCAAGGTGTTGTTGTGCTATTTTCCTCAATGTTAGGATACACATGTATTACAGGCTCTGAAAACCAGGAATCACCCTTGATCAGTGAATAGAAAGTTATCATACCTACAATCTTTGCAACCCATGCAGGCTGGGCCCCAATGTTCTGCTAATCTTGCAAACATACTATCACAGGAAGTGACTACAATAATTTTATAGAATTATTCCTCATGCTTTGTGCTGAAATTTCTGCCACAAAAAAGTCGACAGAAGTAATTTAGAGAACTAATAGTGAATAGTATTGTGGCATTTGAAAGGTTTGAATCATGTTTGAAGCCCATTGAAATTTGGCCCAGGGGGAGGCAGATCATGTGTTGGAACAGCCAGCTGCAGTAAACAGAAGGCTAAATAGGATTATTACTCTCTTATTAATGACATTTTAATCTGTAAACTGTGTTAGATAAGTCAAGTTGGTCTAATTCTATTTATTTGTTATGCAAGCAGTGGATGACACTTTGTTAAAATGTCCAAAAGTGATTTTTTTGTGGAACCCTCACACAAGCAGACAGCCACATTTTGCATGGACAGTGCTGCCACCTTTTCCCACTGTGTTTCTGGCAGTTCTGTACTAAACTAAAATGTATTGCCTGCAACATTAATGTTAAACATTTATGAGAAAGTATTTCTATGTCTTAGTTCATCTCAGGGAAGGGCTAATTATCAAAATATCCAGTATTAGCACCAAGGTATCCACTTCACTCAAAATGTTTATTTATCTGGAAGTGTGCTAAACATTGATGACAGCAAGATGGCCGCCACGTGGTTGCAACAAGGGACAGGGTGGAAAAGTGGGGTTAAGAAGTGAATGAACTGACAAGAAAAGAAACAGAAATGTGCTGTTACTTTGTATACACTCTAAAAAATGTGGGGACAAAATTGTTTTTTTAGATTCAAAATTGTTTTTTGAAAAACCAAATTTCAATGCAAAACCAACATGGATTTTTAAAAAATCCATGTTGGTTTTTTGCATTGAAATTTGGTTTTTCAAAAAACCATTTTGAATCTAAAAAACCAATTTTGTCTGAATTTTTTTTAGAGTGTAGTGTCAAAAGAGCGCCTGAAACCGGAATGCAAGTAAAATATCTAATAGGATGAGACATACAATGTAGATAACTTAAATAGAATATGCATGAAATATTTTTTTTTTCAATATTGATTGATCAGTGAGGTTTTATGTCCTGTATTTATATTCTCTTGTAGAGTTATTGCAAAAGAAGGAAGCAGTGATGAAGTGAAGGATGATTGAAATCGCTGAAGGTCTTTGCCTGCATGGGTTCGAACCCTGGATGGGGAACCCAAAATTTTCAGTGGACCTTCATTAGCAAAATCCCAGCTGGATGTCGTTCGGATGAGACGATAAATTGGCAGGCCCTTGTATCAGTGTCTGCGCATGGCAAGTAAAAGATCCCTCACATGGAGTAAATGTGCAACATGTTGAGGACTCCCGCTCTCTCTCCCATCTTACCAATCAACCCTCTTGAGCACCGCGATGGGCTTAGAGGGCTGCACTTACCATATCTATCTATCTATCTATCTATCTATCTATCTATCTATCTATCTATCTATCTATCTATCTATCTATCTATCTATCTATCTGGTATCTATCTATCTACCATGTCCAACTCGGTCCAAGTGACCAGCCACAACATTCATATAGAAAGCCTGGGATCAAACCCAGGACCCTGGACCGTCACCCATCAGTTGGAACTCCGAAGCCCAAACCTTACAAACTGAGCTAACCTCTTAATACCAAGATGATTATAATGTAGGCCTTAGGTTTAATGAGACAAAAAGTAGCAAACTTTATTTGGCTGACTTTGAGAGCTTGGTCTGATATCAATGCATCAGGGTGTTGTTGGTGAAAATGTCGACAGGGGGCAGGTTGTACCAGTAAGAAATTCCATCGTCAAGGCTTCTGAGACCTGCCATGCTATGTGTGTGCATGATAGCTGTTTTGGCGAGTGATACCTTGGGTCATTGATAGACAGATAGATATATAGATAGATAGATAGATTGACTGACTGACTGACTGACTGACTGATTGATTGATTGATTGATTGATTGATTGATTGATTGATTGATTGATTGATTGTTGGATAAATTGATTGGAGAACTGATTGCCTCTCATACCCTGTTTGTCTCATTACAGTGACTACTCTGGCTAGTTTTGGACCTTGGTTGATTGATCGTTCACAATTTCAGTATTTGGATGATTGATTCACACATCTTTCAAACTGATTTCTGTATGATTGGAAATCAAATGAGGGAAACATTTGGGTAATTTTAATACCTGAGAGTTGGCACCTTATTTCTTCAGATCCCTAAAAGTCGACAAAGAAACACTCCTTGTATGTATTGGTGCCTTGAGAAAGAGTGCCAAAGAGAGAGACATGGGGATATTCCTGTGTTATAAGCCAATCAGCACAATTATTCCCTGCTTATTGCTGCAATGATTGGCCGAAAGATTGCCTTTAGATTGGCCAAAAGATTGAATAAAATATTGGATAAAAGATTGCATTTGTCAGTGATAGAAACGATTCTGCAATTCGTTGGGATGAAGGCATCTTCTCATTGGGAGTGTTTTGCAAAGAATTTTGTATGATTGGTGGGGCGGGGGTAGGGACGTTATTATTGGTGCAATGGGGCGTATTATGAAAAGGAATAACAATTCGTAACAAACAGAAATTGCATTTCCCCATTCCTTTAGTCATAATTAGATCCTCTCTATTCAATTACTCAATAGCTTATCGTATTATCTTTAATATGCTGCATTAAACAAATATTGCTGCAGAGAAAGTGCTTCCTGAAAGAAGGGGGAGGGGGGGGGTGGAGCACAAGAGAAGAAGGGAAGGAGAAGGGGGGGGGGTTGTCCAACAGAATGACCAATTTGCCACTTTCTTCCCCCTGATGGAATCAGCCTCCAGAGTGGCGCTTTGACTCTACCTAGCAGAAAAACGACTCACTACACAGTTTTGTTGGCTAATTCGAGCACACCAATTGAATTTACTTGATAAAATTTGTAATTAAAATCAATTAGGCGTAAAATACAAGCAGGCCGGGAGACGGGCTCAATCTGCATATTAATGGCCTGGCCAAATTCTGTTAGGGCTTTTATTAGGCGTTTCATTGCGCCGGGCGATAGTCAATAGGGCTTCTTGGCAAAGCGGCTACAAAGACTTGCGCCAAGGTCCTCATTGTGTGTCTTCAGAAAGAGCCCCCCCCCCTTTTCCCCAGGGCATTTAGTACTCCAGCGCCATCTAACGGAAGGAGAATCAATTGTTGGTCAAATCGCCTCTTGGTCAGACCGCCTCCTGGTCAAAACGCCTTTTGCACAAAAGCGGAGTCGCTTCACATATATAAAGGAAGTCTTTCTGTACAATTTTCACATTGTCCGTTCAATTAAAGATGCGAAATGTTTCAAAAAATATTTTGAAATGCGTACATGCGCAAGATAATCATATTTGAAAAAAAATTGAAGCCTTATCTCGGACAGCCGAGACGTGGGTAGGGAATGCTTTACGTTCCGTATTTTTGCACTGATTTTAATAATTCTTTAAGGACAGACAGGACAGGCATCAACCAAGAGACAGGATGCAAAGTTCTCCACCAAATGTTGATATTTATAGCACGGCTTCGAGAACCTGGTCCTAGCGTGATATTGCGACCTGCACCAGTATATATATAATCAGTGGATTTGGCGGCGCTCTTGGTCCAGGGTTCAAATCCTTGAAATTCAGCTTTTGCCAGGCATCTTAAGCTTATGTCGGGCAGCAGTTTCAATCAGACTGACCCCAGAATGTTGTTGCTGAACAACGCTATGTATGCTGTGTCGAGAATGGCAAAATTCATGGTCGTGTATGAGCTAATGATATTCTAAAAGGAATTATGCCATCAGTGCCATGTGACAATAGAGCCTTTAATGTGTCAGTTTCGCCTTTCAGGGCAGTTGTTCCACCACAGGAGCAGTTGCCCATCAGTTGCTGCATGTGAATTCTGGCAGAGTTCACTGCCTGTGGCAGCTCACTGCTGTTTCCCCTTGTGCGAGTGCCGTCTCTTTTAAAATAAAATTTAAGTGTGAACTCTGTGTGCAGAGTAAGTTTCAATCATCCTTCACCTCTTTGCTGTGTCCCCATCCTGTTCTATTTTGCCTACCAAGTGCATGATTTCAGGACTTAAAGTCATCCACCCATCCATCCGTACATTCATCAATTTTCACCAATCGATAGGCAGTTTTAGGTGATTGTAATGTAGAGTTCGAATCTCAGAATTCTTGTAAAGAAATTGCGTCTTAATGCAGAAAACGTAAAGTTAATTTGACAAGCATGGAATATTACCCATTATTAGAATATTAGGAGTTGTTTTCTCAAAGTCAGACTGTTTTTTCCCAAACCCAAATTAATTGGAATGATTAATTAAATCAATGGCTATCCGTCTGAAAACACAGCAGGAATTTGTGAAGGAAATTAAGATAATAGAAAAAGGCATTTCCCTGAGCTGAGAGAACTATCTCATTGATGAAATGAGGAAAATGGTTATTGGCCCAATTGGCAGCTAATAAGCAGTAAATTGTTTGGGATTGATTTGTAGTTGCACAGAATTGCCACAACTGAAGAAACCCTGTTAGACAAGCCCCTGTTGTTTTGATTGTTTCAAATTGTGCAAGAAAAATGGGAATGATTGAAAATGGATAAAGTTGCAATTGCATATTAACAAGATCATTTCAGCTCATTTGGTAGGATTTGATACGAATTGATATCTCGTATTATCTCATATTATCAGTTTGATAATCTTTCATGAATTCAAATTATTGAAAAATGTTCATTTGAACATTTGTTTTGCTTGTAAAATGTCGTCTGCAAATTGTTCCATTTTGGCGCGCTCGTCTGCAGAGCTTTGCAGCACGACAGGAAATTGGTATATTGTCCCTGGTCGCCAGGAGATCTGAGGGTTTTGGGAACTGATTCAGAACGGTAACTTGCTGATTCAGGAACGGTAACTTACTGATTCAGGGACGGTAACTTGCTTTATTGGTAATAAACGAGGGGCTTGTGTCAACACAATTCTAGCAATCATGGTCACAGAAGACGCCACAAGAAATCAATGTTACAGAAATCAAGCCTTCTGGATACCAATGTCACATAGAAAATATTTTAACACTACCAAAGCTCCACCTGCATACGAAGTAATACAACAAACTACAGCAAACTAATAATTAATAACTCATTCAGTTAAGTTATTAAATAAAAATGATATTTGAATGTATTTGAGATTCGTTTTAGCATACAAATCATTTTGACAAAACCAAATATTGCCATGAACAAAAATATTCACAATGACCAAGAACAAAATTGACAATGGAATTCTATTCCAAATTCAGAGAGTCGACCCTGCTTCAGCAGAATTAAAAGTTATTATCACCCAATTGGGAAACTTGAAGAAATTGCTAACAAAACTAACAAATTCAAAGTTACTTCATGTTTAAGAATTTGTTGAGAAAATCAATCTAGCATTCAAGAGTGCATTTGTTACAGGTCCATGTTAAAATGATTTGTATGATAAAACGAATTTCAAATACATTCAAATATCATTTTAAAGTAAAAGTATGATGGTTAATTGCTAGTTTTTGACAGAGTTAGAAAACGACCAGAAATATGTCTTGAAAGTAAATGGCATAATCTACATCTGATATTCTGTCAATCTTAATACCAAAATTTGAAGTGTTTCAGAGAAAATATAAACTTCTCATTTCTCGTTTAACTCCTGCATTTCAAGGTTTTTTTTCTAAAAATTCTTAAATTTCAAATAGAGTAATTTATTCAATCAGCTAAATTTGAGTGAGCAGGATGATGGCGATTTAATAACAGTTCACATTTACACATGGTGGGATTTATCTGTTCTGGAAACATTCTATACACAACTTAGGAATAATAAATCTTATTTAAATGACCATTAGACATGAGTATTATATGACGGAAACATGCCATTTTTCCTTATTGGACATTAATGGCTGTATTCATAGGTGTATTCTTAAAATGTTCAATTTGGTATAGGAGATACTTAAATTCTATTCAGACAGAAAATCTACAAACAAAACTCCATTGTTGGGATGTCAGCGTTTAACTTAAGAATGATGAATGACCATTCTAAGCTCAAAATGATTAATGGCCAAGTTCAATGCAGATCTGTGACTTGTAGTATATAGGTATACCCAAGATGATCACTGGATTCTAAAGAATATGATTTCAGTTTGGTTTAAGTTTGAAAAAATGTGTAGTTACACAAGAATTGCTTTATGCTTTAATAATAAGTTAGAAAGATGCAGCAGAATTAGTTTTTTTTTTGTCATTGAAAAATAGTAAATAACATTATAATAAAAAATTGAAAACCCAAAATTGTCAGCAAAGATTTATTAGCCATCGTAACAAAATACACTAAGGCACTAAAAAACAACTACAGCTAATACTTCCATAATTTCAAAAACAAGAAAGAAAATATAACATGAACCCTTAATGCAAAACTAGGATTATTATAATTCTTTTTTTCTGGTTCCAGGCATCAAATAAACCCACTTGAATCAAACTGCTCGTTTTTATATTCTTTTTAATGATTATGATAAAATGTTATTGAAAAGAAGTTGGTATTTTCATGTCTTAGATTCGATCCCAGCTGAGCCATGCACTTTAGAAGAAGATTATTCATCAAATATATATATGTACACATAGAAAATTGTATGCATAAATCGTATACCATTTATTTCCCTATACACCCCCCTCCCCTGTGTTATTCACCAAATAGTGAAATTGACAAAGCCACAATTATAGTCTGGGTGTGAACCTATCACTGCACTGTCAAGCAAACTCAGCCCATCAGGATTTTGTACCCATCACTAGGATGGAATTACCAGTGCTGTCAAGACTCAGGGCTTATTTGAAAGGCAGGTTTTTAAGCAGACAAGGCTTGGACAATAGCCACAAAGAAGTTTTTGTTGCCTTGCCCATTGCTGTGTCAGACGAACAGCTAAAAGCTTTAGTAAAGCGGAATTATAGCATTGAATCAGATGACAAAAACACAATCATAGCAATACAGGCGAAATTGAAATCTGTCTAAGGCCTTTTATTACTTTCAATAGCTTGTGATTCCACACAGAAAACAGCCAAAATGTGGGTTTCCCTTCAACCAAAGCTTTTGGTTGGCTGACAAGAGGGCAGAATGTCAGAAAAGGTCACCAGAGCTTGTGTTACACAGCTAAACCCTCTATGTTCTATAGAAACCAATAGAAATCTATAATTATTTGCAGTAACATAAACAGAAAAGTCTTAAGAAGTTAAGTTTATTCACTTGTGCTAGGCCTTTGAAGTTTTATTATATAATATTATGACTGGGTAATGTTACTCCCAGCTACAATAATGACAAAAGTGGCCCAGAATTAAACCAAGTTATAAAAGGTTATTCATATATATTCGAATGGCTATTTATTCAATTTCTTTCAAAACATACAGCAAAGGTTTGTCCGAATAATTTTATGTGAAAAATTGCTAAGTTGATACCAAGCCAGCAAATGTCCAACAAGTAAAATTTGTATTAAGAACTGAAGTGCTATTGAAACTGATGGTTTAATCATGACACACCACAGACATCATGAATAGTAATACAAATCATAAATTTCATCAAAAAATTGTCAACTGGCTTTGAGGGCGTGGGTTCAAATCTCACCCAGGGAACTCACTTTAGTCCGAGCCCATGGGACATTAAATTAAAATTTTTATTTTTAACAAACTCGACTGTAATTCTACTTTGACATTATTATTTTGAGTTTAATATGAATTTCTTAAAATTCTATCCATTTTTAACTTTGGCGATTCTCATAGATTTTATTTCCAATGATAGCTGGAACTCTTTTGCCGAATCATTTTGTCGTACATGTTCCATTTATTCTGAAAATTATACAAATAATGATTTATGGAGGCGGGTAGTCTCCAGTATTCTATGCTGGGGCAACTGAAAGACACTGGGCATTCCTGAATTAATAGGGTATGTACCAGACTCACAGTCTTCTCATCTCATCATCATACGGCGATCGCCTGCCTCGATATAGCCCACTAAGGTGCTGCAGAGGCGCAAAACACAAACAAACAAATCATCAAAAAATTGTCCTCTATTTCCTCATAACTAATGGTTCTGCTGTAATTTTGTAAATTTAACTTCTTTCCTTTATATTTTGAAATTTGAAATGCTGTGACAGTTACATTTTTTTCCTTTTAGCAATTGTGTGAATATTAATCTATGGACAACTGGCGAGGTTTTAATTAGGGGAATTGTGATTATGTTAATTGGGGGATTGTTTGTTTTGGGTTTTAGCAGGAGGGACATCATGACTGAGAAGGAGCGTTTAGCATTTAATGGAAGTGCTAAATGGAGAGGTAGCATTTGTTTGGATGGAACTGAAGGCTCAGGCTTTTGTGTTAGTTGCACATGTGGTCTAGTGCTGAGTTAACATTCTACAGAGGGGAATAAATTAGAAGAAATTATCAGGTGCGTAGATTTGCCAAACCTGTGAGGATGAATGGAGGGAGATCTTAAGCAAATTGTCAGGGAGTGGGACATGAATGGGGGCTAGGACATCACTAAGACTGGGGCTATCACACAGCTATACAAACAAGCTACCATTATGGGAACATGCTCTCAAAAGCCTCCATTCATCGCCCATTGTCAGGGGTAGGATTTCTGCACTGTTAAAATTGACCAGCCTTTGCTGAGGGGGGTGCTTGTGAAAGGGGAGAGTTTGTTTTGCCCTTTGGAGCCAGTTGTGAAGGGTGGAAAGGGGGTAGAGCCAAGAGTAGAACTGAGGGTAAAACCAACACCCCGAACAGCTCTGAACACCAGACCAAATAACTGTCCAAACACTCTCCACAAAAGTAGCACCGATATCTCATTCATTGGAGCCTTTCTCAAACATTCACTACAATCAGCTACTTAAATGTTTTGCTTTCATTCATTCAACTCTCACTCACTTCTCGCCCAGTGTGTGATCTCGCGAGAATCTCGTAGGCAGGTGTGGCTCCATCTGTAAACAATCGCCCGCCATTTTTAAACCTGATTTTTGTCTAATTCCTTTTTCAATGCCACATGTGATATTTTCTTTTGAGTACTGCATGTTTTGGCTCGGCCATTAAATGTGGTATTTTTATCGTCAAAGAAATTAAATAATTTACAGCGGGTTTATTATGAACATCTATATCTATCTGCTCTATCATTTCTTTGAATTTGAAGTCGGAAATATATACATATATACAATTATAGAAAATGACCAAAGGTAAAACAAAACGAAACAATGTCTTTTTGACTTGCTTGCTTTTGTTTTGCTGGTATACCCCAGATCAGCTAGGGCAGCTGAACCTCCATCTTTCGTTTTTGGTGGTCGCTGTATGAAGATGAGATGAGAAGTCTGTGAGTCTGGTAGATGCCCTAGTGATTCAGGGATGCCCAGGGTCTTCCCGTTGCCCCAGCATAGAATACTGAATACAACCCACCTCTATTTAATGTTCCATGGGCGCACACTAAAGTGAGTTCCGGCGTGAGATTTGAACCCACGCCCTCAAAGCCAGCAGTAGCACCGATATCTCATTCATTGGAGCCTCTCGCAAACACCCACCGCAATCAGCTACTTAAATGTTTTGCAGCTTTGTGCTAAAGATGGGCACAAGCCACCTGGCTGATAACCGCGACACTAAGGCGAGGTAGTTTTGAAGGAATACGTAATGAGCTGTAATGGCAGAAGTGGAAGGTACAGTACAACCCAAAATAAAGTACGACTACCCCAGCAGGAAGGAAGAATCAGCATATATATACTTTACCCTTTCACACCTTTTGACTACCCCTGAATCACTTCCTATTTTTACCTACTTGAAACAACCTTTTAAAATTGCATTAAAATCACATTCAAGCAACACCAATTTAAACTAAATCACCCCCTTTGTGTTTGATTTACTTGATATTTTGCACCTTTGCTAATTGCAGTTACAGTGGTAGCTGTCTAAATAGAGTTATTAATGTGGGCTAAGGTTGTTGTGAGGAGTCAAAGGGAGTTGTAAGGAGAATCGGGGTGGAGAGGAGAAAAGAGGGTGAAGTAGGTAAACAGAGGACATCTGACAGAAAATGTTCTTACTTTATTTTGGGTTGTACTGTATCTGAGGTCAAGTTGGCGACTGGTCGTTGTAAGGTAAACTGACAGGAGACATTCATATTTTGGAAATACTTGGGTGAGGCAGTTTTGAAGGAATACGTAAGTCGTAAGGGGGTGGCAATTTAATATCAAGAGGGCTTGGAGTTTTCCTTGTTGGGTATTATTTATTTAACGTCAGCGGCGGCAATTATTATTTATTTCAAGAGTGCGAAGTCCGCAAATATTTGTTCCAAAATCAAGCATCACCTTGTTAAGAAATACCCCCACCAGCAATTAATTATTTCAAGACTGCTCAAAAAGAAATTACTTATTTCACCAAAACTGAGCAAGAAATTATTTATTTCCAAAAAACAGTCGAAACCCCCCCCCCCCCCGACATTAAATGGTCTCCCACTAACAGCAGAAATGGCAGGTATCCGAGGTAAAGTTGGTGACTGGTCGTGGTGAGGTAATTTGACAGGTTGGAGGAATCACTTTTATTTCTATGGCATAAAAACAGCATTCTGTTTTGTTTGTTGCAATATTGCAAATCACTGTGCCTATCAGGAGCGTACTGGCCTATGTGGCAAAGTGGCAAAGTGGCAACTGACACGGGCCCATCCGCTCGGGGGGGGGGGGGCCCATGTAAGATACCAAAAAAAAAAAATTAAGAAAAGAGCAACATTTTGTAATCCGGTTCTTGACTGTGTGTTAATTGCAACTACACTAACTGAAAAGGAAAAATACCTTCTCATGTGGAGGCCCCCAACCTAATACTAACAATTTGCCAAATTAGGCTTATAGTATTTTATTTATTTATTTGAAATTACGGCGACGGTAGACATAGGGGTTCATTGACTTATTTTGCCACGGGGCCAGAAATGCCGCCAGTCCACCCCTGGTGCCTACTACATACTCCTCTAAACACTGCTTTTCATTAGGATGTTACTGAATATTATGTATCCAGATTTTTTAAAATGGACCATTGCCAACGAAAAGTAAACGCTTGTGAATATCACACATACAGATTTTGGAAATACTAATGAAATGTCTGATGGTATCGTTAAATAGGGCTATTAGGCCTTTTTCTTTTTTGGCAACCACAAGCCTGAATTGATTGAGGCCAATAAACAGGTGACTTGTAGTCTGTGCTATCCCATAATAGTCAATTTACCTGCAGGAGGTCTCAAGAGGCACACTAGCCAATGAAAGGCCCTTTGAAGGTCATTCATCCTGGACCTTTTAGCACAATGACCTTATATGGTAAAAGTACTTAACGTCACTTGACATTTTTGTGGTATTTCTAAGACAGCTCTCAAGGGGTTGCACTTTGTGATTGCTTTGTGGATGTTTTGTTGGTACATTGTTGAGGGCTGCACCTCCACCTTAACGCCATCTATAGGGAATCGAAGACACTAAGGAGGTTGTAAGGAGCGGAGCGCCACCTGCGGTGCTTTGTTCGACCTAAAAAGATTGACATAAAGAGGTCGACGCAGGTAAGAAGAGGCCAGAAAGAGACTAAAAAGAGGCAAAAGAGACTCCATAGAGAGGCCTAAAAGAGGCAAAAAGGACCCTATCATGGCCTCCTTTAATCACAACGGCCTCAATTTCCGTCGAGCACTGCCCTCCCTTCTGCCTCTTCTCGTCTTAACGGTCACAGCCGTCACCATAAAGCACCACCGCCAAGGATGACGTCATCAAAGCGGTCGCGAAAGGACTCGGGGGCCAAACAGGAAGTCGGCGGAGGAAGCACCACAGCGCCCTCATCAGGATAGTCTTAGAAGCGTCTTAACGCAGCGGATGAACACAGGACTGGTGGAGAGTCTCATTGAGCCGCGCACTGTCAGGGGATAAAGTGAACGCGGAGCGTTCCAATGAAGCTATTAGCCTCCCATGTGGTCTCCTCCTGGCTCCCATTGAAGTGACTGCGCGATTATGACCTGAAAGGGCCTGAAAGAGCCTGAAAGGAACTCTTGTGGACACCTTGTGAGGGCCTTGTAAGAGACCTCGTGAGACCCTAGTGGAGAACTAAGAAACTATCAGAAAGCCCTGAGAAAGCCTTCAGAACTTAGTAAGAAGGCAGATTATTGACCAAGCAAAACTGACATTGATCACACAGACCCACTTCCTCCTTTCTGATGTTCCCCCCCATAAACAGCCAGCACTTACCTCAATGCAACGTGTCACAGCTCACTACCCCCTGGCTACTTAACAGGCCATTAATGCAACCACAAATGCGAAATGGCCCTAAAAGGACAGACAAAAACAAAACCCTCAGTAGTCAACATGCTGGGTTCAAGAGCTAACTTTTAAAATAAGATAATTGAATTTCCTACATATTGCCCTAGTAGCAATGCTCTACATGCTTTACCTTGATTCTTCCTTCACCCCTTCCATGTCTCCTGTCATTTTGTATTAACATGAACATTTCCCATTTTTTCACCTTACTTATATAAATCTGTCTAATTTATGGCTATTTAATTTTTTTTTACTGTTTTCCTTACATCTGCTAAATTTCTTCATGCAAATTGAAGTTTTTATAATATGTCCTTCTAGTTTTGATTGATTGATTGATTTTTTCCTTTTTATGGTTAAAAAAAAAAAAATTTGTACTATTTTTTCATTCTTCCTCTCTAATCTTCATTTCCTTCTCCTACTTCCATCCTTCCCTTCTTCCTCCCATTCTTCATTCGTTCCTTTCTCTCATTCTTTCTCTCTCCCTTTCTCTTCTTTCATTTATCATTTTTCCCTTTTAATTCTTTATTTTTCAGATTTATAAGCCTTTGTCTTACACAGCACACACTGCCAACATTGGCTGTATTTCATGTTAGTTTGAGAAACCTTTTGTCCATCAGTTTGCATGCTCCCTTTTTTAATCGCATGATACTTTTGATTTTGTTTGAACTTGTTTGTAATGACCACAGAATTCTTTCGGATCAAAAAATACTTGTAAACAAAGCTTTTTGACTTCTCTTTTCCGTGGGTAAATTCCATTCGTGCTGTTTAGATAATGTTGGTTTAAGAAAGGTCATTATTTCTGAAGTAAATTTGAGTTATTCTGGTTCGTTTAAATCTGTGTGACAGCGGACTCCTTGCGAAAGTTGAAAAGCACACAACGGAACAAAAACAACTTCTTAAAACCAACAGAACAAAGTACAAGAAAGTTCCTTCAAAGTTGAACAAAGTACAGCATGCAGTCCAGAAATGTAGGGGCAAAGTACAGATATTCTGAAGATTTCAAAGGTATTCAAAGAATCTTAAGATTTTCCTTGCGTTTCAGAAACCAAAGCGTTCTTTTCCATCCGCCATTTTGTTCAGCAGTTCTAAATACCGAGAGAAGTGAGCACGCGACATATTGTTATGGTTTCTACTTGATTACAATCGCAGCTTTCTGTTGGTGTAAACAATGCTGATGACGTCACTAAGAGTGTACACTTGTGGATTGGCCAGAAGGAGACATTTAGCTGTAGAAGTTTTACAAAAGTTTTACAGAAGTTTTAGAAAGATGTTCATGAGGAACTTTTGCCTTGCTCAAGCCTTACTGACTTCTTGATGTGAACAATAACTTTAATTCGGGGCTTTAATCCAATCCAAGAAGAGCCAAAATGCAGCCAAGAAAAGCAGCCGAGAGGCCGGCGAGAGACCGAGGACAATAGTACTGTCTCTTATTGTCTTTGATTGTTCTGACGCATGACTAGTTCCCCTATTGTCTCAAGCCTCGTTTTCATCTGCTTTGTCAATTGTTTACCATGACACCTAGAAACCATGATTACACCATGACAATGAGCAGCCCCAGTGCATTTTACCACAACATGCAACCAATCTACCCTTTTATCTACTCCTACCTTTATTTTCTCACCCTACCTGTATTATCGCCCATTTTCACAGCTCCTAACCTCAGATACCTGAGTCACTGACTCACAGTGCTACTAGGTTAGTCTTTAAACCTTTGAGACACCTCAAGATAAACTTTTATTAGGCCAGATATCTAAGCAAACTTCTTGTACACCTAAGTAGTGCCTGGGTTGGATCATTGTGTTGGGAAGACTACTGTTTCCTCTAAACAAAGGCAATTCAGAGGCCCTGGATTCAAACCCCAACCCAGGCACCTTTTATGAGCTAGGTCTTAGGCTACAGTGCAAGTAAATTCCATTAAATACGCTGGTTCTGTATTATCTGGTGTGTTGTGTAATTTGATTCAGATAATTCTTTGAAATTTAGTTTGTCTGGGTTCTAGCTGTTTTTGTTCGTTTTTGTCACCACATCGATCTAGGGTTAAAAAAAAAGCATCATGCGTATTTCATTAGAACAAATAGGGTTTTAAGGGCAATTCCTGATCAATATCAGGGCAGATTAACTTCCCTTGTCCTACACATAACAATAATAGCATGTTGAAATTTTAAAAAATTATTGCGACTGCCCTCCCACGAAATGGAAGTCCAATATACCTATGACTCCCATCCGCTCCCGCCGGACTCCTGCAAAAAGATAACATGCACAAGTGACAATACTTTAACGGGACAAACTTACCCAGGTTTGATTCCTGTTAACCTCTGGAGTCTTTTGTCCGGTTTGGATTACTTGCCTGGTTTGGATTACTTCCAGGAGTACCAATGCATAACGCCCAATTACTATTAGATCCCATCAGGGCCATATACTGGATATAAAACCATTCACCAATCCCAGACTATGATCCAAACAATAACTTTTGTTAATCACTTTTTCAGGTCTTGCGACAACTGTAGTAGACGTTTTGTGACATTGCGGTACAGAAAGTAAAACTATGGTGGTGCGTAGGCCTACATGTACATTTGTCTGACCTCTTGTACAACATACTTCACTTTTCTGGTGAATAAACCATTGGCTTTTTATTACCATACTATAATTGTCAACTTGTCTCATATTCATAAATAAAATCACTGTAATAGATTGAATAATATAATCTAACACAAAATGTCAAGTTAAAGGTGGCATCCCTCTATAATCTTTTTATATGGATACAAAAGAAGTTCTTGCACACATTCCCCATGGGCTATGGCACCAGGAACAACACATAGGCATAGCTAAGGTTGAAGGAGCCCCCAAGCATGGAATGCTCCCTTGGCTGCAAGACCTGCTCCCCACCAAGCTATCAATTAATTTGTTATCTTGGCATTAACTGCTGTGAAACCTGAGAGGGGCTACATTTTGATTAAGCGAATAAAGGAGTGAGCATTGAGAGGCTATTCTTCATTGAAAGCACTTCATAAGAATTGAAAGCAAAGCAGCCAGCGTTTCATTCTGAAGCAACTCGATACGAATAGGTGATTGCATTCACTAAGTTTTTGACTCTGCAAGAATAAATCTTTTATCTGCGGGGCATGTTCACCCACTGTGACGCCATCTTGCTTTTGACTCCCCCTATTTCCGTCAGCATGGCAGTGCAAGCGCCCGCTGGACCGTGACGCATTTACATCAGCGGACATCACAGAAAACAGAGGTCGGCCATTGTAGTGGAACTGTTGATTGTCGTAGCTAAAAATGAAATATGCTGCCGGGCACAGTGCCCTATGAATGGTGGCCTGTGTTGGTCGCGGAGGTTAGAACAAGCCATCATAATTTGACACTAATGCCACGAAAAGGCAACGCTCCGTCGCCTCCCTGCTCCGAGAGTCAATCACAACACCAGATGACGTCATAATGGTGATTATGACGTCACAGTCCATGAAGCAAGGCCATTGTCAGCAACCTCACTAATGGAGACATTTCCGCCCCATTCCTGACCAACTTTGCAGTTTATTTCCGTTAACATTTTGATGTCGATACCACAATGTCGGTGAAAGACCACTCTCCTAATGCCACTAAACAATTCGCCCCTATATTAATAATAATAATTATTGCAAACTGTGTGCCTTCATGGTCATTCTCTTGCAGAATTTAATTTAATTGAATTATCTGTATTCTAATTGCCTTAGGATATTTGGGAGGTATATATTTTTCACTATTTGGCATGTACACGAATTTGTATACCTGCAAAAACGAACATATACACGAATTTGGCATTCGTGTAAGTGTGAAATATTGCAATTCACGAATTTGTGTAGGTGTAAAAACGAACATTGCAACCTTAAACTTGGCTAAAACTAACTCTAACCCTAATTTTAGCCCTAAACCCTAATTATCTAGCACTTACACGAATGCTAGAAATTGCAGTTACACAAATGAAAAATGCAGCACATACACGAATGTTAGTTCTTACATATACACGAGTTATATGCTCGTTTTTGCATGTCCACAAATTCGTTCATGCTCGTTTTTACACCTCCACAAATTCGTGTACATGCCAAATAATGAAAAATATATACATGTATTTGGGGTGGGGGGTGTTGAGATTTACTGTTCAGGATACCCCTATATGTCCTGTTATTCATGATGTCTGATGGTTGCTCCAGGCAATACAGTGCACACGTAAGGGGAAGAGAATAAGTCTTTTATTTTGTTTCTGAAAGTGTGGAGGTAACAATTTGAGGAAAAAAAATTATTGATCAGTTTATTTTATTTTGCGCTTCTCAGACGGGGGGGGGGGGGTACTTCGCGGACTTTTGCATACGGATGCGCCACGGCAATTTTGAAAACCAGAACCATTTTAATCCGGAAACTGCGCCAAAACCACAAACCATTTTAATCCTTCACTAACATTTTTTGCAAACCAATTTAATCTTCATGGTTTTTAAACCATTTTAATCCTCTTTTGAAGCCGATTCTAACGGTACCAAACATGTTGGGGTTGCGAAAACCAGAACCAAATTAATCAGAATTGTCAAAAAACCAAAACCATTTTAATCCAAAAAGGCCAAAAAACCTAAACCATCCAGCGGCGCCTCTATATACACCCTGATAGAGTGAGTACCCCCCCCCCCCCCCCGGGTTCTCAGATTGACCTACCATCAGACTTTCTGCCTACGGGGGAAAAAGGGAGGTTATCCACAATTTTTATCAATATGACGTAGGAAAAACCATAGACTGGGGAAAAACAAATGAAATCTGATTTGTAAGTAATGATGGGTGTTGGTCAGTCATCTCAATAGCATTGGGATTGGGATTAGAGCGTTTCTATGAGGACTGATCAATGTGAAGATTTCTGTGAAGTCTGCCTTGAAGATCTCTGTGATGAAAAGAGAGCTGCAATGACCACTGCTATGAAGACTGCTGTGAGAACAGCCATGAGGATTGAGATGAGGACAGCTGTGAGGACTGAAGATTGATCCAAGGACTGCTGTAAAGATGCTCGGGACTGTTGTAAGGACGGCCGTAAAGACTGCTGTGAGGATTGCTCTGATGATT
Source organism: Platynereis dumerilii (assembly GCA_026936325.1). Lineage (NCBI taxonomy): Eukaryota > Metazoa > Annelida > Polychaeta > Phyllodocida > Nereididae > Platynereis > Platynereis dumerilii. Next base: position 31,879,683 of record JAPTHN010000008.1, read on the forward strand.
GCTGTGAGAACTGATGTGAGGACTGCTATGATTACTGCTACGATGACTGCTGTGAGGACTGCTATGAGGACTGCTGTGAGGACTGCTGTGAGGGCTGTTGTGGACTGCTCCGAGGGCTGCTGTGAAGACTAATGTGATGACCACTGTGAAGATTGCTGTGTTGACTGTTCTGAGGACTTCTATGAAAAGACTGCTCTGAGGACTGCTGTGAGGACTGCTGTGAGGACTGCTGTGAGGACTGCTGTGAGGACTGCTGTGAGGACTGCTGTGAGAGCTGCTGTGAGAGCTGCTGTGAGGACTGCTGTGAGGATTGCTGTGAGGATTGTTGACAAATGGCGGATCCAGACACGATAGTCTAGTCCGCATTATAGCAGCTTTTCTTCAAAATGCTACTATTAATCTTGGTAGTCTAGGGGGGGGGGCGGACCCCCTAGGCAGTGGCGTCCCTATGGGGGGCACGTGCCCCCCATATTGGACCTGTGCCCCCCTGGTGCCCCCCATATGAACTTTCCAACTCTGGCTAAAATATACAATTAGTATAGCGGTTGCCCCCCCCCCGGAGAATGGCGTGGCCCCCAAGGTGCCCCCCGCTCGAGACCCCCAGTTACGCCACTGCCCCTAGCCCCCCCCTGTATCCGCCACTGATAACTGCTGTGAAGATTGCTCTGAGGACCACTGTGAAGACTGCTGTGAGGACTGCTGTGACTGTCAGGACTCCTGTGAGAACTGCTTTGAGGACTGCTTGGCAGTCTGTTGTTAGGACTGAAGACTGCTGTGAGCAGGGGGGATCCAGAAAATTCCGGTGGGGGGTCTATCGGGCTATCGCGTCGCGGAACGCATAGTTCGCGACATTACGCGACCGCGCGATGATAAAATTAACATGTAAAAATAATAAAATTTTGGTCTGGTGGGGGGGGGGATGCATCCCCCCCACCCCCCCCCCCCTGCGTCCGTCCCTGGCTGTGAGGACTGCTGTGAGGACTTCTGTGAGGACTGCAGTGAGGACTTCAGTGAGACTGCAGTGAAGACTGAGAGTTCCCCCGTGGCCTAATTGATAAGTGCGCTTGTTAACTGGCTTTGAGGGCGTGGGTTCAAATCTCACCCCGGGAACTCACTTTAGTCCGAGCCCATGGGACTTTAAATGAAGGTAGGTTGTATCCAGTATTCTATGCTGAGGCAACTGCAAGACCCTGGACATCCCTGAATTAATAGGGTATGTGCCAGACTCTCAGTCTCCTCATCTCATCATCGTACGGCGGTCGCCTGCCTTGATATAGCCCACTAAGGTGCATAGGCGTAAAACACAAACAAACAAACAAACAGCAGTGAAGACTGCTGTGAGGACTGTTGTGAGAACTGTTGTGAGGACTGTTGTGAGGACTGCTGTTAGGATTGCTCTGGGCACTACTGTAACAAGGCTTGCAATACATGTTACTGTGATATTCTGTTTAGAGCTACTGGGAGGTCTTTTGCGAAGGAGCAGCTGTGACTGCAAGGCCTGGTGTGAGTGTTACTGTGGGGTCTGCGGAAGGGCTTATTTCACAACTATACAGTGTGGACTACCAGGTCTTTGAGAACTGTTCTAGTTGCCAAAGAGTGTAAGGACTGCTGTGAAAGTAATTTGAGAGCTACCATGGAAGATGTTGTGAGGAATGTTTCTGTCAAACCATTGTAAACGTTAATTTTTGGGACTGATGTTGCAATTTTGGGTAATTATGTGAGCGACATTTGCTCTAAAATCGGTCATGACAAATCAAATGGCCCTCCCTTGATCATGACTAATCAAACAGTCTCAGTGTTTTCCCTTTTGAATGTAGAGAAGATGACACTTCATCAGATATTATGACTCACGGAGTGCCAAAATATGTATGAACCAACACTCATCTTTTGTATTTCAAGTTTACCGGCTGTAACACAAAGCTTCATGTGTCATCACAAAGCAATGATCTTGTGGTCATAAATGCATTGCAAATTCACCCCTTTGCGTTGTTTCTCCCCATGCCAAGATTTCAAGAAATTTATATTTGCAAGGCTTTGTGACTTATTTCTTCACTTTCTTTTCAGAGTTGAAACAGGAAGCCTTGTGCTGTGAAGATTTAATGAAAATGGCAAAAATGACCAGCTAGAAATTAACAAAAAATAAATGTTACATCTTCATTCCCATCACAAGTAAATTCATATTATGCATTTCATTATAATTGGACAATGGGATGGGTTCCCTTTTTGTAACGGGCATGTATGTATGTCACATTTTCTTTTTTGAGAGGGTTTGCCCCCCCCCCATTCCCACACTTGATTCTCAAGGGGGGTTGAACCCCGAACATATGTCAAACATTTTCTAAAGAGGACATTCATCAAGTTTTGATATCAAACTGAGCCGTAGTATAATCACAGGGCGTGCATTTAATACCAGGCTGTATTGTGACTTCTAAACCATTTTGACAAAGGCTTCACTGCTCTTATATTCACTAAATCCTGGGCCTATTCAAAGGCGATTCTGTGTCAAGATAATTAACTTTATTCATACGCTTAGTATCAAGTTATTCAGGGAAAATGTAGTGCTGTTCGCTTGATATTAAAGCGTGAATGTCAAAATAAGCCCAAATACAAAACACCTTTCAAGTTGGTGCAATTCAAAATGGCCATTAAATTCCAACTCACATAATTTAAATGTCTCCCTGCAGTTTAATTCTGTCAGAATCACAATGACCCTTTCTCAACTATTAATACTGGACTGCAATGCATCAGTGATATATGATTCCAATTCTAAGCTACACACCATGGTGAAAATTTGATATTTTACTTAAATATCTTCATGAATGCTCTCATAAATTCTGAAATTCAGTTGATAATGAACTTTAATTTCTACTTTTGTAAGTTTTGAATTAAAGAAGTCTTGAGAACCAAGATTCTAAAAGGCTCAGCTAAAGTTTCTATAGATCTGGGTTTGTCACATTTCTAAACTTTGGGTTGGATAAGATGTCCACAAGGTTATGGTGACTATACCTGTCAATTTAGAATTTATTTATTAGTTAACTTATTTCACCTATAGGATTTTTTTATAATTTGGAACTTACATGAAAAAATTAGACTTTTCTCACAAATTGGTTCTTCGCCTCTAAGCCGTCTTCCGGGGCGGGGGGTGGGGACACTTGGAACATATTTACATATGGAGTACTCCCCACTGGGAGTAACTGTCGGCAGCTGGGTTTACAATGTAATATGTAGATGGCACTGCCATGAAATTCGCGCAGCATCGTCATATAACCACTGCATTATCTTCAACTTTCCATGCAGAAGGCCAATTTCTTTTTTTTAATTCAAATCTGTATTAAATTTAGATCTGTAAATTCGGATCTATTATGCTAAATTGTTGATGTTATCCATATCTGAGATCAATAAAACCATAGCTATTCAGAGATGACAGTTTACTATTAGACTGTTACATAATTTGTTGATAGTTAATGAAGGTTATGTCCTTAAGTGTTGTTATGATTTCTTACTTGGTGAGCCATTTAAGTCATTAACTTTTGTGTTGACTTTTTAAATTTTCAGTCACTTCTACAATAAGGGGTATGGAAATTATTATTTTCAATGTTGATACACATGTTGATTTAAATCCCTCAAATATGTCATTGGAGGTTGTTATATGACAAGACTGAAATTTTAAAGCTATTTTGGAAGATATTTGAGGTATTTTAATTATTTACCAAACTAAACTCTGACTAAACTACTAGCTCCACTTTTATGGCAACTACAGTACAGGCACTTCCTGTTCAAGCAGTCACTGTAAGGGTCATTTTCACGAAAACGTGCAGTAACGGTAAAGACATTGCCAATTTTTTATGTCAGGAAGCTGAGCCAATAATACTCAACTAATATTTTTTTCTCTTCATATAATGCAATATGTGGTACTACAATGCTGCATGTAAAAGGATAACTAATTTGGGTGAATATGTGACATTTTCAATTATTTTGAAAAATTGTCTTTACCGTGCACAATAAAATCAAAGCAAATTTACTCGGATGTCTTTACCGTGGCCAGCCTTGTCTTTACCGTGTTACAGTATATTTGCATTGATTTGACCACGGTAAAGACAGATTTTGGCCACGGAAAAGACATGTTATGCAGCATTTCATCCAGAAAAAGTGGACTACATCATTCAGAGTACCACAACTACTTCTGGAACAGCTTCCTAAACCAATGGTGTCATTTGCTTCCTCATACCTTTTGAACTCCCTCTGCTGTTGAGGGTTCGGTAAAGACGAAGTTTAGTTGCGACGAAGTCAAGATAAATCCTATTTCATCGTCTGACTAACAGATGGCAGCTCTGGCTTTCCCAATGATATAGTAAAAAAGCTGTTATATCCTGGTTCCTTACACTTTAGTGGCATCTGGAGACATCATGCTGTATTAACTTACTCTGGTGGCAACTTTACCTCTGTCTTTACCGTGGCCAAAGAGTTTATCTCAAAATTGGAACACAGCTTCAACAATCCCTGAGATGTGGATAAATTAGTTATACTTCAGAAAAAACACTTCTAGGTAGTTAATGTAACATATATCTAGAAATCTAAACTTTTCCTGATACATTTTATCCAGTAATTTTTCAATTTGCACAAGTTTGAAATTAAAAAGTTGAGTTGCGGACATGCCACGGTAAGGACATTTGGACTACTTAATGGGTGATATAGCATGCTCCGCATGGCCGCACCAACTTAAATTTTTGTTTTCTTCTAGGAAAAATGTTATGCAAAATATTTGACCAAAAATCAATTTCAGTCCTATAAAGGCAGACACACACGAATGCAGGACATCAAATTGCGCGTTTTCGCGAAAATGACCCGTAAACAGGAGCACCACACAGAATGAGCTGTCCTTGTGCTAAGTGAGCTTCGGTAATGGCTGCCTACGGCAGCCATGAGCTGCGCTCATATAATCATAGCATGCTACAGTTTTTGTGATGAAAATAGGCCTACTGGGAGTCCTGCAAATGTCCTATTTATCAGGATCTTTCAGTTGCCACGAAGGGCGACAGGACACTTGATCAAACCTGCGTTAATTCAATATCCGAGTTCCAGTTTGAGAGTGCGTTCCAAGATTCGAATTCAAGACTTCGAAGCATTTGGTTGCGCAAACAAGCACTCTCAACCGTTAGGCCATGGCGAACTCTAATAAATTAATTTTGTTTTATATCATTGTATCAGGTTTTCTCATGGCCAGTTAACTGTTCTGAAACTCTCCGTTCTCAGGCATAATTTGAACTTTTTTATAAGAAAACGTTTTTAAAAGTTAACAAAAACTGGCAGTTGCATGAAATTCCGTTGCTTTCTGAGTCATTTGAGTCTCTCAAAGACAAAAATGTAATCCCTCCGATTTCCCAGAACCTAAATCTTTACTAATTAGTCTTAATACCTGTCATTTTACCTTAATAAATTTTGCGTGATTCAGGGGAAAAATCAAACTTTTATTACTTTACAACTTAATGTCATAATTGAGAAATTAAGAAAAATAACTTGATTTTCTGAATATTTGCTTTCTAGCAAACTTTAAAAATGTAATTACTTTTCAGCAACAAATCGAGAGCATTATCCTCAAATGTTAACAGAAAAAGTTTAGATTTTGTCTTAAAAGTGAAGCTTCATATAAACACTTGATTGGCCATACTTTTTCCTTTAGTTTTTAGAATCTTAAGATCGTTTCAAATTGATCCCGGTGTGTTTGTTGCGTTAGTGCCATTACATTTAGTTTAAAAAAAAACATGGAGTGGTATAATTATTTGAATTCATGAGAATTGTGCTTGACCTTCTATTGGTCTTCAAAACAGACCCATTTGTGAAGGATTGTACTGTTTTGGCGCTTCACTATAATCACTATCATCATCCTCCACGCAATGATACTATCGATAGTTTTCAGGTTATTTTCGCCTGATTCATAAACGTCATGATCAGAAAGTTAATTTGATTTTCCGATTTTGTATCTCATGGTTTTACATGCTTCAAAAATGGTAAGTGTAACATATTTTCTTCCACGTGAAACATTGTATATAATAGGCCTACCTGATGTACATGTAGGTATAATACCAAACAGGTAAATTGTCATGATTTTAAAAATGATTTGCAAGTTTGCAACTGCCTTGATTTCTATTGCAATAGCCACTTGCTTGACGATCTTCCCTCCCACCCGAGCTATACAATCATGCACCCATGATATCTGGTATGACCCGAAACTCAAACTGACCACAAAAATTACAAAAAATCGCCCTCACCTCAAACCATCTGTGCTGCTTTCAATGCTTTTAATTTCTTTAGGTCAGTTCCTTTATGTTAGTAATACAATAAACTTGCTAAAATGTGTCAGTCACTTTGATTTAATTAGTGCAGCTTTGATTCCCTCAAGAGATTCAAGGACCCCCTGCACCCCCCTGCCCCCATTTAGTTGTCACCCTACAATTGTTTCATGTCATCCCGACAACCTTTAATTGATCAATTAACAATAACCCCCACCCCTAATTCGATACAAGAGCTAATATGAGTTGTGAGTCAGATCTGATCTGCCAAAATTGTCTCATGTCAATTTTATAATGAATTTGTCGAAACAAGCAACTATGTTAGAATAACATCAATTATTCTAATATTTCGTCGCAGAACTTAACTATGCGGGTCTATGCCTAAAAATTAATATTAATTTTTACTTGTGTTGTATTTAAATTTAACTGGTAGCCCTATGTTATATTAGTTAATTCATCAACTATTTTGCCTTTAGTCAGTTTGCCGTTAAATATTTAGGTGGATTCAAAATATTAAAATGGCATCTAGGCCTATTAGGGACAGAGGAAATCCAAACCCGTCCAGCCTCAACATTTTGCCGTGGTATACAAGCAGGAACATCAACCTTTTTGTTCCAAAAGGCATACATTTTACCTTAGAGCGATTAGCTTAGCCGGGTTTCTCTTTGATTTTCAATAGATCTCCTCATTCCCCTGTAAATGAAAGTCTGCTCTTGGTGTCAGCCAGCACTCCATGAAACCTCTTGTGAATTATCAAGTTCAGACTGACTCATGTCGCCCTCTTGTGGGAAATTCCAACATCACCATTGATCAGGGGCGGACTGGCGGCATTTCGGGCCCGTGGCAAAATAAGTTAGGGGGCCCCCAAAGTTCCTACCATCGGTGACTTTGGTGTTATTTCTATCAGGATGGGGCCCCATGTGAGAGGCTTCTGTCCCATTCAGTTAATTCTGTTTCATCACGAAGTCATAAACATTATGGCAAAGTTTTGCTTTCTTTATTTTTTGATAGAATGGGCCCCTCTGAGAGGATGGCCCCTCTGAGAGGATGGGCCCGTGGCAGCTGCCACTGTGCCACATAGGCCAGTCCGCCCCTGCCATTGATCAAGCGTCAGTCGCTGGAGTACTTGGGGGCCTGCATCAATATCTAACAATACAAACAGATTATACACAATCTTAGAATAGTCGGTATTGGCACTGACAAAATAGTATTAGAACTGTTTAAAGGAAAATGCTTTGTAAGTTCCACTTTAAAAAAAAAATAGAAAAAAGTATTTTTAACGCTCACCATCAAATAAAATGAAGGGGGGGGGTGAGATATGTGCTTAATTGCAAGTTGGAATGGAATTTTTTCCATTGACTTTGTGTAGCAAATTTTTATGTGAATTTCTCCTTTTCCTTCAAATGACTGATTTGTTGCATCCGTGCACAATGTTAGTGAATCTTAACAGGTACTAGTATCAGATTAGAAAATAAGTCAACAGTCAAACTCATCAACAAGTCATTTTAGCAAGTTTAGGTTCTAACTGAAAAAAAATGATAGACCCTCAAATCAGTATTTTGCAACCAAATGTATGAGGTCTTGGCCGAGGGAAGAACTTCTATGAAAGTGTGCACTCTAAAAAATTTAGGGACAAAACTGGTTTTTTTATGGAAAATGACCAACATGGATTTTTCAAAAAACCATTTTGGATTTCAAGAAACCTGTTCTGTCCCAAAATTTTTTAGAGTGTGGCACTTATGATGAATCATTCCACACCAGGGATACGTTTCTTTGCAAAATGACTTGGGGGGGGGGGGTCAGATGGGATCAACATGCACAGTAAAGCAACAGGTTACAGATAGGCCTATACGAAGTGGTGTGTATTTATCTAAAGAATCAGGTCTGGCAATCAAAGCAGAAGTGGTTACTGACAGGAAAAGTCAAGATGCTGGAAGTACAAAAGAGTCTGATTGACTGTCATGGGCAAGATGGGGCCATCATGGGGGAATTGTAAGGTGGGGATGGTGGAAGGGGGTTGCAGGGTATAATAGGACAGGGTATAATAGGGTGGAGTGGAGTCCCTACATGTGCAAAGATGAGCAAAGATGAGGAAAGAGCAGTATTGCTCCTAATGCTTCCTGAGTGAGGGAGTAATCCAAGGTCCTCCACTTTCACCCCTCACTTTGTGTGCTATTCAAAAGGACCACTGGATGCCTCTGTGTGTGGTTGAGTGTTCCCGCTGGAAGCCTCTGGAGGTCCCTTCTGAATGTCCCCTCGGATTTTGCGGATGTGTCACTCCGAGTCCTTTCACACCTTGCCCCCTGCGATGCCAAATAGTGGCGAGAATTATCCGCCCATAATTTTGCATGATTCCAAAAAGCAACGCCCCATTGTCCGAGCGTGAGAAGGTGTCGCGAGAGCAAAATTTGAGATAATTGCCGCTGAGTGGGAGGCATAAAGCGCTAAACGCGAGGAAGATGGCACTCTTTCTGATTTTGTCTCGCTCCATGAAAGGGCGGTGCCACACTGCATCACCGCTGCCATCAATTCAACAATCCCTGTGCCATCACTTGAGGAAATCTCTTGTACCATCACTTGCCATCACTTGCCATCACTTGCCATCATTGCGTCCCTGCTTGGCATCACTTTCGCCATTGGTTTCCGCATTCAGTGTGAGAAATGCCGGCTGCCACCAGGTGTCACCACTGATGCAACGTTCTATGGAAGTAATAAATGACGTCATCAGATCAGTTGCACTCCTGAACATCTCAAGCCATAAGAGAGGCAGCAGTAGCTGTCCTTGCACAGGTCTTTGTATTCTTCTTCTTCTTCTTTCCCCTAATTCCACACATTTCCATACTTTTTCAAAGACGAGTACATGTTGTATTCACCCTCAATTTCCTCAGGTTTCACCCAGACCCCACACCCGCTACATTCTCTGAAAATTACATGAGGGTTCCCTCCATATTCCCAGTTAGGGCGCATTAGAGGCATTCTCGCCCCATAAAAGGTCACTTGGGCAAATGCGGCCACTCACAAGAACATTGTTTGCACGATCGCTTCCTCTCCGACTTCCTCTCCGCTCCCTCTTTTTGCAATCTATTCAAGAAATCGTTCAAGGAATCTTTGCAACTTGCAGTGCAAGGAATCTTTTCAAGGAATCTTTTCATTGAATCTTTTCATGGAATCTCTTCATGCACTTCCTCAACTTCGTTTCCCATTGGACACTTTGCGGGCCCAAAGAACACTCGGCCGAACACTCGGCTGAACACTCGCCAAGACGCCAACAACTTAAGTGAATTCTTTGCTGAGCCTCGCAGCTCACAAATCTATTATGATAACATAGAATCAAGGCGAAATGGATGCGGGCCGAAGTAGGCAGGCCCATGGAGGCCGGCCCAAGGAGCGAGGGCCCAAGGAGCAAAGGCTTGTTACGGGCAAACAAACTGAATCTTCTTGCGGTGAATTGAATCAGGAGAGGCATTGAGGCCGATAGCTGTGACATCCAGCAGCGCTTGTCACAACCCCCAATAAGATTAGCCTGACCGCCCCACACTATTTACGGGCCACCTTATTCAATTACAAAGGCAGGATTGGAAATTTGCCCGTTTTTCCGCTTGGTGTGTTCGGGAGCACGAGACCCCGTTGCCTTCTCAAAGCTTCCTTCAGCGTAATCGATTTGAGGTGCATGTCCATGAAACACGCATAAATGAGGAGGCGAAATTGTTTATTTCCTGGTGAAATTGCAAATTAGTGGGGAAGGTCAGCGAGTGTCATGACGCCGGGCGAGGCTTAACAAGCGACCGACAGCCGGCCCTCATTTGCTCCCTTTTAGGCCCTCCCAGCAGACGACATGTCATTTTGGCGGGAAAGTGGAAGGAAAATGGCGGAAGAAAGGGCGGTGTAATGCGACTCGAAGGTTGATTTAGCCAGGCGTCTTGCACGTAAGCTCTTCATTTTCTTATGAAATTGACCGGAGCAGAGAGGCCCGGCTGCGTGCAAGAGGCCACCCCGAGAAATGGACACACAAATTGCTTTGGCCTCACGCGCCATTTTAATGCCATGGGTCACATGGACAATGTCACATGACCTGCATTGTCACATGACCTTTGCAATCTGCGCATGCGCTGTCACAGGAGGTGTCAGCCTATTGGCCCTCGGTACAATGAGTCTGTTAACTTTTCTGATGGGGTCCGGTCACTTCTCAGCTCTCGTGGCTTGACACAAATCTGAGACAATTCTGCCAATGACAGCTGCCATGAGAAGGGAAAGGGATTTGAGGATGGACTTGTATCGTTAACAACACAACGGCTCCAGTTACACCTCTCCAGATGTATTGTAATTCGCATGAAATGGATGACGAATCAGTGGTCATCTTGGAGACAGAATTTTCTTTTTTGGCTTTTTCCTTATCTTTAATATTCCGTTACTGCGGAATGCTGGTTAGTCTTTCCCTCTCTTTTTTATCTATATTGATTAATCAAGTCTTCAATATATATGGCAGTCCTTGTGACAAAACCCCCTTATCCGAACATGGCGAGGGGGGGGAAGGGTTGGTCTAGTCGTAGTGTGCTGGACTGCCAGTCGCTGGGTCCCGGGTTCGAATCCACCTCTTGCCGGGTCACCTGGGCCTATGTTGGACAGCTGTTTCAATCATCCTTCACCTCATTGCCGTGTCCTTCTCCTGTCCTAATTCGCCTACCAAGTACATAAATACAGGACGTAAAGTCCCAATCATCCATCCATCCATCCAAACATGGCGAGGTTGTTCGTTGCACAATTTGTTGCCAATGGCTGGGTCTGGGTACGATACCAACGCTTATAGGCGTACAGGACGACCTTTTGCCCTGAAATTTTAACATGCTACAGATATAACAGATGTGATATTGGCCAGGATTTGCCCTGATTAGCCATTTGCCCCAATGCCTGGGGGCTGCACGCCCCTGCCCATCCCCTCGTGATAAACACCTATTCGCAACACTGGTCAGGTCACCAGGACTTATGTTGGACAGCAGTTTCATACTTCATATTATGTCAGTGTCCTCTTCCTGCCCTACCCAGCCTATTAAAGTGCCTAAATGCAGGGCATGTAGCCCCAAACATCCATCCATCTTTAAGATATTTTCAAATTCAGTTATAGTTGTTTCTTCATTGTAAAATTTGAATTTTAAGTTAGCTTAAATGATTGAGTGAGATGGTTGCTGTCATAGCTTGTTGTTTTAAGTTATAACAACAGAAAGATTATAATAACTCACAACATCCAGCAATGTTAGCTCAAACAAATTGTGCAACTATCTCACTCAATCATTTGAGCTGACTCAAAATTTCAAATCTTACAGTGTAAACACTTTTCTTTCATGCAGTTTTCTATCTTGGCTTGCTTGTCCGGTTGTTCTGAGAACAGGGGGTAACAAATTGGAACTATTTGTTAGCGGAACACAAGGATATCCCCTGAGTAAAGCGGCCGCCCAACAACAGCTAATGACAACTGCCTGTCTACGCAGCAATTAGTGCGTTTGCATGATTCGATTCAGAATCGATTAAGAGGCAGAAATGTTATGCTCTCCGGAGAGTTGTCCTGTGTGGGTCTTGTTTGGGCCTTTATTGGCCTTAAGTGATTATTTTAATGAAGTGTTCAGCCCACAAAATGGCCCAGAGAAATACAGCTAACACAATTATGCCACAGACTGCAGCACATTACTACTAATTGATAACAATTGCAACAATTGTAACAATAGCCTCACTACATCAACTCATCTGCATCAGAATTAATCTATTCAGACAAATGATTATCTTTTATGAGCTTCTATGGGCCCTGCCAGCCTGGCTGCCTGAGTCATTTGCCTTGACATAATCACATAAGATGGAATTATCAACCAATGATGATGTTGCCATTATGTTTGTGACATCATTCTCAATTGAGTACACAATAACTAATGTGTGTCTTTCTGATTTTGGAACACTCATCCTACCAGAATGTGAATAATAAATTATAAATTTGTGAAATACTGTAGATCACTGTAAAATTTGAAATTTTGAGTCGGCCCAAATGATTGAGTGAAATGGTTGCACAATCTCTTTGAGCTGACATAGCTTGTTGTTTTAAGTTATGAAAATCTGTCCGTTTTTCATAACTTAAAATGAGAATCTACACGTTAGCTCAAAGACAAAGGAATTGTGTAGCAGTCTCACTCAATCATTTGAGTTTACTCAAAATTCAAAACCTATTTTACAGTGAACCCAAGTAAGAAGGGTAGGCCTATGTAGGCCTACAGGCATTTTTGTAGGCCTCATGGCAGGATGTACACCCCTAACCCCCCCCCCCCCCACCCCTCCGGCCCCCACACCTTGTCATAAACTCGGTACCCTCTATACTGAACCCTTTTACCCTCGTCTACCCTAACCCAGCCTCAAATACCCTGAACTGTCCTCAGCCTTCCTCAAACTTCCCTCAATTGTCCTCGGCTTCCCTCAACTAAACTCAGATTGATACCCAGCTGCATGCAGCGGACCGGCAGGTACAGGTGACATCACAAAGCAATTGCGTATGGGTGGATGTTGATTCCCTTGTTTTCTCGACAAATCACAGTAATCCATGCTACCTACTTAAGGTCATTCATTCCGAATAACACTTGGTTTCCCTATACTACCCTCAGCTACCCTCAACTATCGTCAGCTCCCCTCAACTACCTCTCAGTCCCTCCTCAACTACACTTACGTAGCCCCCCTCAACTACCCTCGGTTTTACCCTCTGCACCCTCAACTGAACTCCTTTATACCCTCGCCAACCTCACCTAGCCTCAAATTCCCTTAACTGTCTGCAGCTTCCCTCAACTCCCTCAACGTTCTACCCTCGGCTTCCTTCAAGTTCAACCACCCTTGACTCCTCTCAACTTTCTTACTACCCTTGGCTTCCCTCAACTAAACTCAGCTTCCCTTAAGTACCCTCAGCTCCAGTAAACTACCCTCGGGCCTTATCCTCTGCTTCCCTCAACTATAATATACCCTCTGTCACCCTATCATAAAAGAGGGGTTACTCCGTGGGCCTTTTCGTCTTCATTGACCCCAAATCCAAAGTTAAATGATAATTGAATTGCAGGTGGAGTTCAAAATTCATAATGACTTTAGTGTTGTTGTGTGTCATGCCTTTGATTGGGCAAGATGTGAGTCTGGACAGAGCAAGATTGGCCTATTGAAATGCTTAAGGGGGAGACCATTTATTATCCATGGATTTTTTTAAATTAATAATTTCTTGCTCAGTTCTGGTGAAATAAATCCTTTTTGGCAGTCTTGAAATAGATAATTTCTGCTAGGCTGTTTCTTAACAAGGTGAACATTGCTTGATTTTCGAATGAATATTCGGGGACTAAATACTTACTGTGTCGCTACCGTGAATTAAATTATTTCATTGCGAGGAAAACTCCAAGCCCCCCCCCCTGATTATTACACTGCGTTCCCAATTATTATGCAACTATGCTTTTTTGCATTATCTCGGAAATAAATAACACTATTTGAATATTCTTTTCACACAATGATAAGTGTACCATGGAGCTAATATCCTGCCAAATTTGTCCAATTCCATTGACTCAGTTGGGAGTTATGCCATATAATGATGTTTTGGTGTGTTCCCAATTATTATGCAAATTCTTGGAAAAGCATCCATTGCCACCCAAAATCAACAAAGTTGATTATGAATTGACATAAGAATATACCTCATAACACTAAATAAAAAATGGAACCATCATTTCAAGCGCGGATGCCTTCATGGCCAAGAAATCAAAGTAATACAACTGCATTGCAAAACCATTGAAATTGGCTTTTTTCTTAATAAAGAAGCCTCCCGAGCTCTTAAAAAAAAATTAAATATCAATACAATTCCAGCTGAGAATATATCTATAGCACATTACGGTCATACTATGCGATGAAACACCATATCTGGTATCTCTGCAAAATATGACAGCAAATCAAAAACTCACACTTCTGTTTCCCATTGGAATAGCATTTGCAATTGGATGCGTTCAATTTATTTTAAGATATTTCTCAAATACAGTGGTGCAACTTAATTGCCATGGGTTTACAGGAGAGTTCTATACCTAAGGAAAGTGGAAAATGACTTAGGTAATGATTTTTCATTTTGTCTGGCTAACAGAGGCTTTTTTATTGCAATAAAACTGTAATTTCAATGCTATTTCAACACAGGCGAATAACATGAATTTCTTGGCTATGAAAGCACCTATGTTTGAAATTATGGTTATACTTTTTCTTTTGTGTTATGGGGTATATGTTGATGGCATCTTCAGATTAGTTTAGGTCATTTTGAGTGGCCGTGGATGCTTTTCCAAGAATTTTCATAATAATTGGGAACACCCCAAAACATCATTATATGGCATAACTCCCAACTGAGTCAATGGAATTGGACAAATTTGGCAGGATATTAGCTCCTTGGTACACTTATCATTATGTGAAAAGAATATTCAAATAGTGTTATTTCTTTTTGAGATAATGCAAAAAAGCATAGTTGCATAATAATTGGGAACGCGGTGTATATGGTTGCCCCCCTAATATTTTGAAGATAGGTCAGATGAGACAATTTTATCAGTTGGCAAGTCAACAATCAACGCAAGTGGTCAATGAGATATACGCCTTGATTACTTCATAGATAGGCTTACAGATGTTTTTGGGTGGAGTCAGATTCAGAGTCGCAGTCGAACTTTGATTTTCAGATAGAGTCGGAGTCGTGGTTGAAAATTGATTTGGTGACTCCTGACTCCTAAAAAAGTATTAATATAATTTACAAAAATAAAGTTACAACAATGTGAAATGTCTCCCGAATTTTACAACAGCTTAAAACAAGTTCTCATGTACAAAATCCTATCGAAATTTTGAAGAACGACTTTTCCTCTGATGTAACCATGTAATATTTGTTTGCAATAATGCCGATAAGCGGAGTCGGGAGTCGTAATTCCGGAGATCTAAGGATTCTGAGTCTGAGTCGCTTTACAAAAGCCAAATGAGTCTGGAGTCGGAGTCTGTTCACTGATTACCTGGCTCCAAAGCACTGCTAACAGCACATTCCCAGATTGATTTCTAAACACCAGAGGGAGTCATGCTGCAGCCATCGCTTGACATTCCACCTGGTGGTTCACTTTCTGAGTCTGCAGGAGCAGCAGGACAATGTAATACTACAAGCCATTGTCTCCAGATTACCAATGGATAAGGTAACAAGAAAATGATATATGCTGGCTGTAGTGATTACGATTTCAAAATTTACAATAAGAGTATGTTTTGCCAAAAGAATTTTAAAATATGGTATAAGAGAAACTACAGATGAACCCATGATATGGTATAAGAAGCTATAAGAGGAATTATAGATGAACCCATGATAGATCTATCTATCTATCTGTCTATCTCTCACCCTCTCTATCTCTTCATCCCAAGAGGGCATGCGATACTCCGGAGACACCAACTATACTTTTTCTATATCTCTCACTAACTAGGTCTGGAACACACATATATCATGGGTTCATCTATAAATCCTCTTATAGCTTCTTATACCTGCTCTGCTGATATACACTAACTTGTGTATTGTATTGACTGTTATTTTTATTCCTATGACAGTTTAGCTGGCAAGTTCATATGGGGTAGCATAGGTTCAATATGTCTCACTATTAATTAGTAAGTCACTATAATCCCTGTTAATCAGGCATCCCTTACTGTTGTTCATCAGTTAGTCACTACCTGTTAGTCATTAAGTCCATTGTTTTGGTAGTTACTATTTGTTAGTCACTAAATATGTTATTTAGTCACAAACTGTTAGTTAGTCAAAAACTGTTAGTTAGTCAAAAAACTGTTAGTAAAAAACTGTTTGTTAGTGAGAAAGTGTTATTTAGTCAAAATTGTCAGTAGTCAAAACTGTTAGTCAGTCAAAACTGATAATTAGTCAAAAACTGTTAGTCAGTCAAAGACTGCTAGTCAGTCAAAAACTGTTAGTTGGTCTGAAACTGTTTGTAGTCAAAAACTGTTAGTAGTCAAAAATTGTTTGTAAGTCAAAATGGTTAGTTAGTCAAAACTGTTAGTAGTCAAAAACTGTTATTCAATCAAAAACTGCTAGTTAGTCAAAAACTGTTAGTTAGTCAAACTATTTGTAGTCAAAATGGTTAGTTAGTCAAAAACTGTTAGTAGTCAAAAACTGTTTGTCAGTCAAAAACTGTTATTTAGTCAAAAACTGTTAGTTAGTCAAAAACTGTTAGTAAAAAACTGTTTGTTAGTGAGAAAGTGTTATTTAGTCAAAATTGTTAGTAGTCAAAACTGTTATATGGAAAACTTCAGAGATAATTCCTGTTCCAAAGAAAAATCCACCATCATGCTTAAACGATTATCGCCCAATCGCACTTACTGCTATCATGATGAAATGTCTAGAAAAAATTATCAAGAACATCATTGGTGTCCAAGTAGAAACACATGTAGACAGGTATCAATTTGCTTACACTACCAACAGATGTGTAGAAGATGCCACTTTATCTTTGACTGAATTTGTACTTAAACATATTGACAAAGCTAACACCACAAAGAAGAAACACTTTGTTAAAATTCTATATGTCGATTTCTCGAGTGCGTTCAACACCATACAGCCGCACATCATGATGCAAAAGCTAGTAAATATGAGTGTTAATCCCAGACTAATTCTGTGGATCAATGAATTTCTAACTGGCAGACCACAGTATGTCAAACTT
Source organism: Platynereis dumerilii (assembly GCA_026936325.1). NCBI lineage: Eukaryota > Metazoa > Annelida > Polychaeta > Phyllodocida > Nereididae > Platynereis > Platynereis dumerilii. The sequence goes on from JAPTHN010000008.1 coordinate 31,896,688, forward strand.
GGTGATTGTAAATCAAAAACTCTGTACACCAACACAGGTGCCCCACAAGGTTGTGTGCTGTCTCCGATATTGTTTACTCTCTACACTAGTGATTGTCGCTGCGTAAGTGAAAACTGTCAACTATTCAAGTATGCAGACGACACAGCTCTAGTATCTCAATGTGTGAATGATGATGTTGAATATAGACAAGATGTACAGGTGTTTGCTAAATGGTGCTCAAATAACTATCTTGAGCTAAATGTCAAAAAAACAAAAGAAATGTTGGTAGATTTTAGACTGTCTGACACTGATCATCCACCTCTGTACATAAATGATGAAATTGTTGAAAGTGTCAAGGAATATAAGTACCTAGGCACTATCATAGACTATAAATTCAACTTCAACCAAAACATTGATTCATTGTACAAAAAGGTCAACTCACGACTATATTTTGTCAGAAAATTGTGCAAACTAAGAATCGATAATAAGATCCTTGAGCTTTTCTACATGTCCATCGTTCAGTCAGTACTTACATTTTCTATTGTATGCTGGTTTGGAAACAGCAATGTTGAGAATAAGAAGAAACTAACTAGAATCATCAACTGTTGTAAAAAATTGGGTATCAGAACAGTGAGTATTGAAGATCTGTACAAAAAGTCTGTTATCCAACGATGTAAATCTATCCTAAAAGATGACACTCACCCCCTAAGGGATCTATATTGTTTGTTACCATCTGGAAAAAGATACCGCTCAATTAAATGTAGAACATCAAGATACTCCAAAAGCTTTATTCCATCAAGCATACGAATCATAAATGAGACAGGTGTAGGCATAAACTAATTACTCTTTTTTATTTTTCCTAAATGTATGCATGTGATCTGTGAATGTGTATGTATGAGTATGTCTGCTGTATGTGTATTTATTTATGTGTGTTTGCTGTGTATGTTTGTGTGTGTCGTTTACGTGTGTCTGTATGTATGTACCTCTCTTCTATATGTGTGATTGTACACCCCGAGTTTCATGGAGACATGACAAAATAAAGTATTTATTATTTATTATTATTATTATTTAGTCAGTCAAAACTGTTAATTAGTCAAAAACCGTTAATCAGTCAAAAACTGCTAGTCAGTCAAAAACTGTTAGTTGGTCTGAAACTGTTTGTAGTCAAAAACAGTTAGTAGTCAAAAATTTAAGTCAAAATGGTTAGTTAGTCAAAACTGTTAGTAGTCAAAAACTGTTATTCAATCAAAAACTGCTAGTTAGTCAAAAACTGTTAGTTAGTCAAACTATTTGTAGTCAAAAACTGTTAGTAGTCAAAAACTGTAAGTCAAAATGGTTAGTTAATCAAAAACTGTTAGTAGTCAAAAACTGTTTGTCAGTCAAAAACTGTTATTTAGTCAAAAACTGTTAGTTAGTCAAAAACTATTTGTAGTCAAAACTGTCGGTAGTCAAAAACTAAGTCAAAAAAGGCTAGTTAGTCAAAAACTGTTAGTTAGTTAAAAACTGTTAGTTAGTCAAAAACTGTTAGTTAGTCACTAATTGTCACTGTTGGTCAGTCACCAACTGTTAGTCAGTCACCAATCACTAACTGTTAGTTAGTCACTAACTGTTAGTCAGTCACTAACTGTTAGTCATGTAAGTCAGCTAGTCCTTAACTGTAGCAAGTAACTGTTAGTAAGTTACTAACTGCTAGTCCCTGACTGTTAGTCATTTTGTCCCTAACTGTTGTTCATCAGTTGGTCACTACTGTTAGTAAGTCACTGTTGTTAGTCACTTACTGTTAGTACGCACTAACTGTTGTTGATTCACTAACTGTTTGTTATAGTCTTTAACTGCCAGTTAGTCACTAACTGTAAGTCACAAACAGTCTGTTAATCATCCCAAGGATGTGCCACCCAGAAATTGGACCTATAAATAGAACAAACTGCTCTCATTACTATTCACCCCCAATTGTTACAACTCACCCCCAATTATTTCAGGTCCTGCAACAATTGTATCTGCACTAATTGGTCGATTAATGAGTGGCAGGTGTACTTTTACATCAATGCAACAATATTAAGTATTTGTGATCATAAGATATTTTGTAATGCTCTAGCTGATATTACTAAATGGTGTGGACCAAACTGGTTGACACTTTTCCGTATGGGGCAATCAGTATAGTATGCTGGCTGCAGAGCCAATACTGTACTATAACACATCTTGTCCTAAAGTTCAAGAAGCCAGCATAAAAACTAGACATGTACTAATCGCTAGGCGATGAGTGTTGCGCTGCCCCAACTTAGCAAATGAAACATAAATTTTAAGGCATTGTTAACATACATACAATGACAGAGTCTTAAAATTATATGTGGTGATTCTATTGTGGCACAACTTATGTTGTAAGTTAGACCCAGAAGCTAGACTGTTGAAAGGGGGATATATGTGGAGTAATAAATAAAATGAGCAGTAACTGTTGTTATTCTAATTAAATTTTATGAAAATCTGTACCTTCTAATATGGGCTCCTCTCCCTGATAGCACAGCGGGAGATATTAGCAGAGCAGGCCATAATGGTTTAAGGTGCTTGTTTGTGCTACCAGTCTGGCTTTGAGGTCGTGGGTTCGACTCCCACTCCTGGAACTCAATTTAGTCCGAGCCCATGGGACATTAAATGGAGGTGGGTTGTATCCAGTGTTCTATGCTGGGGCAACTGAAAGACCCTGGGCATCCCTGAATTAATAGGGTATGTCCCAGACTCCCAGTCTTCTCATCTCATCATACGGCGATCGCCTGCCTCGATATAGCCCACTAAGGTGCTGCAGAGGCGTAAAACACAAACAAACAAACAAACAAGCAGAGCAGGCCAACAAGCAGCCAGGGGAATTTCCTGCCTGATGTTACTTTAATGTCTATCTTCTTCAATAAAAATCAAATGCACGTCTTTCCGCTACTGCAGTATAACATCAAATGCACTCGTGTTGTTTCATTAATTAGTATATTGATTAATGTACTGTATCTTTCAGGATTAAAATGTTCAAAGCTATCACTTCAACCTCCAATGGATGTTAGCACCCCACCTCCAGTAGACTGCATAATTATCCTGACAACCCCCCCCCCCCCCCGACATCAACTGGCAATGTCTTGGGTTCTGCAGCAAAGTCAGCTTGTCCCCGGGAGCTAGACTGTAGAAAGGGGGATATGTGGAGTAATCAAGTTTTAATTTGTTTATTAGAAAAATCCAGATTGGCCTAGGTTTATGTCGAAACTTTGTAAAATTCAATTTGCACCATAGGCCGAATGTATATTACACACAAAGCACATTCAGTTGATTTTTTTGGGGTCCCATTATATATTTAGACCCTTTATATACTCCTGGGGCCAATCGTAAAACAGCTTAGCTGTATTGTTACTCCATTCTCTAAAAATAGCAAGAGTAACCCCCTAGTCTTGTAGGCCTACAGTGTATGCATTAAATATTGTAATTATATGGGTATATGCATAGTGAAATTAACTTATTGGTAATAGACTTAATTAAAATGGACACAACTTGATCATTTTGAAAATTGCCACCCAAAAGGATGGAAAACATTTCTCACTGAATTGACAGAGAGTGCCCCCCTCAAAGCTAATCAACTTTTTGGTAATACGCTGAATTAAAATGGACAAAACACTTGGAACTGCTGAATAGTGGACAATTGCCATCCAAAAGGCTGGAAAACATTTCTCACTGAATTGAAAGAGAGTGCCCCCCTCAAAGCTGACACTTATAAGTCAGGCATGCAGTCTATCTTGCAGCCATATCCACACTGGGAGAGCATGTGTGAAGACATTGGTCAGAGTGGTGGAGGAGAAATTGTTCATAAATGACACAATAAAGACACTAAATGCAAAAATAAAGACTTTAGGACACACTTTATGACATGAATGAACAATTGAACATACATGTGAATAAGGGCATTGGAAGCGGTGGCTGGTGCCCAGTAGCTTTTACAGAAAATTAGGCCTAGAATGTGAACATTTCAGTGTGTGCAAAAAATCTTCCTTACGAAATGAAGAGCATGCCCCAAGGGGGGCACCCCCAGGGCAGCGCTAATAACCAATCGAAAATACCTAGATCACTTTGACATCCGAATTATACCATATTGCAAAGAGAATGTAAAGAAAATGTATATATTTTCTTCAAAAAAAGTTCTCAGAAATTGACAAATTTTTCAGATATATGGGAATGAGCAACATATCCTTGAAATTTGCGACGGCTTCATACACCTAAACTTTATGGAATTAGCTGCTGCTTTTCATTGCTTTACTGGTGTGGTTTTTAGTTTAAAATTTGACTTTAGTTGCTTTCATTAAATTTTAGACAAACCTACGGGTTAGCTCATTTTCATCTGGGCTTCTCTTCTTCTTCTTCTTGAGTTTTTGCAACGTCCCGGGTCGCCGGGTTAGCTCTACCTGTTTCCAGGGAACAGCACATGAAAGTATCGGGAGTTTATTTGTATCTGTTGTCTTGTGATGACCGCTGTATGATGATGATAATGATATGGCTGAGAGTCTGGCGCATGCTCCTATTAATTCAGGGATGTCCAGGGTCTTTTAGTTGCCCCAACATAGAAGGTCAGATACAACCCACCTCCATTTTTGGTTAGGTCCCATGGGCTCTGACCACTTGCCTTGTTCTTGGTGTAGTTCAGTCCATTTTGTGTGGTGTCGCTGGTGTGCATGTTTCTATTTTTGGAAGTGCATGGTCCTTTGCTGGTTTTCGTGTTTCTCGAAGTTTCTTTCTTGGTAATGGTGCAGGCTTCCATCTGGTGCTGGTGTCCCATCTTTTAGGCTTCATTCTAGTGCTGGTGTATCTGGTGTTACTGAGTGAATCCACATCCTCTCAGGCCATTCGATTCAAAATCAACTGCTGTAACGATTAGATCACTGTGGCCAAGGCCGCCAGGACGCCACCTCCCTGGCCATGTCACCCAAATTTATGTATGAGTGAAGTTTCCTTCCTGTCTTTTTCAGAATTGATGTGTCCTCTCTCCTAATTAGTCTACAGCAGTTCATAAACAGATTTTAAGCACAGGATGGACGCAAGCCCCAGTGAACGATCCATCCATCTGTTGAGTAGCATGAGTTTGAGTAACACCAGGGGGTGCTGGGAAGTTCGAAGTGCTTGAAGTACCTGTCACCTGGTGGACTGTTCATGATGGCCAAGGAAAGGAGAAATAACACGCCTGAAGGCTTTTATCACAGGACTGGTGGTTAAACATGTGCCTCAGTACTCATAGTTATATAAAGTACTGATCAGTGCAACCCAACCAAATGGTACTCATTGGAAGACAAATGTTAGATAGCCCATGCAGCTGCTGGTGCAACTATGTCTAAAAATTGACTGGCAGAATAGCCACAAACTTTGCATTGACTGCATCACAATTTCCAGTGATGTAAAGATATCTCTTTTTACAGTATGTCTGCTGTAACAGTAAAGCACTTCTTCTAGGAAGATCAGAATAAATAGTTGCGAACAGACATTTTAAATTTCAAAGTAGATACAATCGAAAATTTTCGTGACTGCACAAAATAATCTTCAATTCTTAGAAGTCACATCACCACACAGAACAAGCAAAGGTGCAAAAATAATCAGGTCCCCTAGCGGAAAACTACATCATACAGCCATTGATTTAAGCCATGACTTTTTATTATTTTCCAAGGAAGGGAAATGGAGGTCTCTGGACGATATTCCATTGCTTACTGCTAATGTTCAATGACCCCAAACCAGTCTTTCCTTATGCTTCCAATTCCTGTCATGCTCATAAATCTCAATTTTATATTTCATAACTGTTTAAGATATAGAGTAGCGCGGGGCATACAGCCCCCTTAACTTCGAGGTGTGATTTGACCTACTTTTTATGGTCGATTATTTGAATGCTTATTATATGCTTATTATATGCTATCAGGAAGGGATCACTCGACTCTACTTATAACTAATGAAACAAATGTCTACCAATTTTAGTGAGGGAGTTACAGCCATTTTTGTTAAAAAATTGCAAATGGCCTTCTTACCCCACCCATCGGGCAAGAAGATCCCCCCTATTATAATCCAATGGGAATTTTTTTTGCTAGCGCATTTAGCTTGAAAATAATTTCTTGGGGTACTTCTATCATTCTTAAGGCATTCTATTTACTTTTTCTGAATTTCTGAATTTTTCTGTTTATACTTTTATTTTTTAATATTTTTTCCCCTTTTTCAATTTCGGCCAATTTTTTTCTATTTTATTATATTATTAGCTATTCTATCCAGATTTAAGGGAAAGTATATTTTAGCCAAGGTTGAAAAGTTCATATGGGGGGCACTTGGGTAGGGGCACTTGGGTAGGGGCACTGGTCCAATATAGGGCTGGGGGGGATCCAGAACATTCCGGTGGGGTGGTCTATCGGGCTGTCGCGGCATGGAACGCACAGCTCGTGACATAACGCCACTGCTCGCGGAAAAAATTAACATGTAAAAATAATACAATTTTGGTCTGTTGGGGGGGATGCGTCCCCCCCCCCACATTGGGACACCACTGGGGCCAGGCCACCAGGATTACCCTTGTGGACAATTTCCTTTGAGGAACGTTGGTCTAAGGAAGCATTAAACCTCCCATTCACATCGGACCCAACGTTCTGAAACTACGCATTTTGTCGACAATTGGTTACGAGATTACTACGTACGTATCTATCGAAAATAATGCGTATTTCTCCAACCTCCCTTGACTACGTACCCCCCACGTTGAAGCAATGGTCGTTATACGCCTCTGGGGCGTCAGGCGTAGCAGGCCAGCCCAGCGCGCTGTGTCTTGCGCGTGCGCAAACATCGGACTAGAAGCCAGCTATGGCTGTCCGCCTGTGTGGATTCGATTAATATCGGTCTAGAACACCATTTATACCACCGTAACAGTTTATTTAACCATGACCGATTGATTCTAGGATGTGTATTGGTTAAATGACTTCTTCGGATGGACTCTAACTGCTGTGTATGTCTCACAGTCAGCCTGTCCATATCGGCGATTTGAAGGAGTGGATTGTCAATAGCGCTCGCAATTCGGAATTCAACGGACTATATCTAGTGAAATACGGTCTGAAATTACTTGTTAGAGGCAGGATGCCTTGCATAAGATCAAGGAGAGACTGATATTGAAGTATTACGGTGGATAACTCGTGTTCTGGACCGATTGCTTGTGTGCACGGTGTACATGAATTTGCCAGGTCACCCAGCGGCCGGCCAGGGGCGGAGCGCTCGGATGGGCCGGGGGACTGCCGCATTGCTTCAGGCGGACCCAGCCACCCGGCCTGCCCTGCCCCCTCAGAAAAATAAATTTAATTTAATTAAATAAAGCCCTTGAATATTGGCCCTCATTATGGTTGAATAAAGAATGCTCTCATATGATTTTACTGCAGGAATTTTTTTTTTTTTTTGAGGTCTTGAGGGGATGGGTGGTTGGTCAATTGATTGCTGTTCTGCAAAGAGAAAACATAAATTAAAACAGTGAGGAGAAGAGAAAACAGAGAGATAGGAGCCAAGCAGCAAGCACTGAAGCTGGCTCCAAAATTAGCAGACTTTTCTTCCTTGTTTTACCAAGCAGTCTGCAGTCCATTCAAGGACTAAAATAAAATAAGAATATTCACTTTCCTTGTAAGGGACTAATGCTGCAACTCTGAAGAGTTGGAAAAATCCCAATCCAAATTGGCCTGCTGGATAGGTGGCATTCAGTTGCAAGTAGGCTCAGTTCAACTCCGGTCCTAACTGATTCTCTCTTGCTCGTTTGTGGTTGAGCAGTACTTCGGATTTTTTTTTTGCCAATCTAATCTTTTGCATGTTAAGAGATATATATTTTGAAATTTTTGTACTGGTGTATCCACTATCTCTTCATGGCTTCATTCAATCATTACCAGCAAGCATCCTGTTGGAGTTTTTATACTCTCAAAGTTACCAGATAGATTGGAATAGGTATGGAATAGATGGCGCTACAAGGCTCTCTGAGACTGAGGATCCCAGGTTCTGCAACTTTGTGCCAACCTTCAGCAAACCTGTGGCAGATACGTATGATCAGACGTTTGCCCTGAACATTACTTTCAAACGTTGTTCATACATATCAAAAACACGTTGGGGAAACCTTGGAACTTACGTATTGCCAAATGTGCGACCATACCTTTGATAAACCTATGAATCAAAGATATGGTCATACATAATAGTCTAAGGTTTTAAAAACATCTCAAATGAATGTTCGACAAACATATGAATCAAAGGTATGGTCATACGTAATAATCAAACTTTCTTCAAACCTCTCAACCAAAGGTATGACTTACGTAATAGTCTAAGGTTTTAAAAACCTCTCAAATGAATGTTCGACAAACCTATGAATCAAAGGTATGGTCATACGTAATAATCAAACGTTCTTCAAACCTCTCAACCAAAGGCATGACTTACGTAATAGTCTAAGGTTTTAAAACCTCTCAAATGAATGTCCGACAAATCTATGAATCAAAGGTATGGTCATACGTAATAATCAAACGTTTTTCAAACCTCTCAACCAAAGTTATGACTTACGTATGACTGACACGTTTTGCCAAATGTTACAACCAAACGTTCTTCCAACCTCTCAACCAAAGGTATGACTTACGTGTGACTTGAACGTCAGGCCAAACTATAAAACAAACTATCTGTCAACCTCTTACTAAGGTTGCGACCTACGTTTGGTTTTCCATCTGAGTGCAACATTTGGAAATTACCTTTGCCCTACCTTTGTCCTACGTTGTTTTGCCCAACGTTTGATTCTAACCAAAATAATTACATAGGGAAAGGTTTGATTTACGTTGCTGCTCGGGAGGGTAAGCTTAAGCTTCTGTATATTCTTTCCAGTTCACCGGAATTTATGCTTGACTGCAGTTTTGGCTAGCCTTTGCCTAACTGATGTGTTGTCTTCCTCACCCAATTAGCCAATGGCAGTCCGTAAACACACATTGCACACTAAGTCAATCCATGTGTTATAAAGCTTGAGTTTGAGTAACACCAGGGGGTGCTGGGAAGTTGGCAGTGCCTGAAGTGCCTGCCACCTGGTGGTTCAAGCTGGCCATGGAAAGGTGATAATCATTTTTGTAAGTGGGTAAATTCACTGGGTCATTTATATGCCTCATTATTTTACTCTTATAATATGGTTATAAAGTACTGATCGCAGTGCTATTCAAACCAAATGGTACTCATTGGAAGATGATAATGAGCGCTGCTTAATGCTTATGTATGATACCAATAAATTAAAAAATTGACAGGCAGAGTGGCCTCAAACATTGCATTAACTGTACATCAAAACTTTCAAAAGTGTAAAGATAGTCTAATTATGGTCATGCGTCATGAACTGGTCCATTTTGCGTCGCAGGTCAAAAATGTCTATTTTTTCTATTTTCTGATATATCATCACAGAAGCATAGCACTATACAGTGTTTCAAACAGAACTTAATTATCTTATATACTTATCGAGATATGGGCACTTTTGTGCCTCCCCCACTCATTGAAATGTGTAGACTTAAGGGAAGGTTTTTAAGGCTTTTCTCAAAATTGACGTTTTTTAGTAAAACGTCTGTAACTTTTCTACTACTTAACCAATTGTAATGGGGTTTGTTGCAAATTGATTCTGACTAGTTCCTCTAATGATATATGTTGACACTTTTTAAATAAATCCCATTGAACGATATGAAATCTTGACAGCAAAAACTGACATTTTTTCTTTTAAAATTCCTTTAAAATCCCAGCTTCTACTTGTGTTTCCAAGTGAAATTCACCACAGAATTGAGAAAAATTATATCCCTTTAACTAGGCATGTTCTGGACATTTGTTGTCCTTTTATGAGCCAGCCCATCTTAAATGTAACAAAATTACAACACAGGAAGATTTCTGGTCCATGGATCAAAGTGATTGGGAATTAGCATGAGAATGATGAATAGATAGATGGATATATCGATAGATAAGGTAAGCACAGCCCTGTATGGCCTGTTGTAGCTACTCACTAGGTTACATTGATGAAATGAGAGAGAGGGCAGGAGTCCTCAACATGCTGCATTTTTACCCCATGTAAGGGATCTTTTCCTTGCCCAGCACAGGCTCTAATACAAGGATAACCCAATTTAGCAAATAATCTGAATGACATCAAGCTTGGTTTTTGCTTTTTAAAGGTACATTGAAAATATTTGCGATCACAAACTACATCATTTTGCAATATGCTTCTGAAGATTACTGCTAAGGTTGAGAATGACATCTGCTTGGCTTTTCCTGAGAAGCACTCAAAAATCCAAAGTAAGACATCTAAAGCATAGCACATGAACTAAAATAACTTTCTGAAAAAATAAACCATGATTGGGACAGTGCAGAGGGGCTGATTTCTTTTTTTCACAATATTGCTACACCGACTCCGCTACACCGACTCCGATCCACCCCTGATTCTGACTGACATGCCTCAACGTTCTAGGCAATAACGCTTTATTGGTTAAAGTGATTTTCAAAAGGAAAACAGTTCTGTAAACTAGAGAATATTTCCTTTCTTCTGATGTCAAATATGTTGAAAAAACTTAGATAGAAGTGGTAGAAAAGTTCTATTGAATATTTTGTTTTGAAATTTCGTGCGACAAATCCACCATTTTAGCAGACCAGTTCATGACGCATGACCTAATGTTATTTTTACAAATATATATATCTAAAGTGGGTTCCTGCTTATAAGATCAGAACAAATGTTCCTGAATAGATAGCTTCATTCTGCAGTCTGAAATAGTGAAGTACGTTTTTCTGGCACTCAACATTCTGAATCTCAGAAAATCAGGGGCGTATCTAGAAATTGCCTGGGGGGGGGGGATAACATGAGGCAAATAGGAAGTTCTGCGAGCACCGCCTATCTCTTCCATGTTAATTTGGGCGTGGGGGGGGGGGCAGGGGCACGACCCAATGCTCCCCCCCCCTAAATACGCCACTGCTGAGAATGATTTGTTTTTCAAGTGCTAAGCTTTCTTTGCATACTATGCAAACTTGAGATACTTAAAGTTAAAAAAAAAGAGAGACTTTTAAAGAAGCAGCATGTAGGCTATACTATTGAAGCAGAGGTTGGAGCAAAGTTAGAGCATGCACTATGCATTTCAATGTTGCTCTATGACGTTTTTATCAGAAGACCATCCTCCCCACGCAAGCCCTGCTAAAATGGACAGGGCTTTCTGCTATTTCCAACTCCTTCTGTGATTGGCTGCTTATTTAGGTCATAAGCATTTTGCATTCAGATTTAGTCCGATTATGGACACTTAGAGGATTACTGGCAACTGAGAAAAACAAGCAAACTTTCAAACAGTTTCATTTCAGAACTGTGAAAATACATAATTCAATGGAATTTTCGGAACTGTGATAGCACCTTTCAACAATACACACCTTCTCCATTTGTAACAGTGTGAAACAGAAGCAACAATTTCAAACTGTGATGTAGCAGTCCCTGAGTTAATTAAGTATTCATGAATTAGCAAAGTTTATGGGCCATTTTGTCATGGTATGACTTGGGATGATGCAGAAGACAGGCAGCTAGAGTGGCTATTCATGAGCTATTGAGATTTTGAAACTGCAGACCATGCCCTGGTGACTTCATGATGTCAGGTAGTCCTGCACCTTTCAATTTATTCAACTGAACACGTGTTTGAAAGCGGTTTTTAAAAAGTGACCTTGGACACATTAAGAACGCCACCTTCTATAGCTGGCACAAACAATTTCTAAGTGATAAACATGGGCATAAGCAGTATGCAAATCATTTTTATCATATATCTTATAAAATCTATAGATACGAAATTGGTTGGCATGTCAGGAGGTCAAATTGCACCAATGACTGATATTATGGTGGATACATAAAGTAGGCATACCGGGCGCACAATTTTTTTTGGGGGGGGGGGGGCGGGGGCGAGGGACATTTGCTCGAATTTAAAGATTTTTAAAAATTCAGTACCATTACAAATGAAATTGCCTGGAAATCATTAATTTTCAATAATTTTTATTCAATCAGCTGCCCAAATTTTTTATCCTTTTCGCCTGAATCTCAGTTTCCCAAACTTTTGGGGAGCCCGTGGGACGTTAAATGGAGGCAGGTTGTATCAAGTGTTCTATTCTGGGCAACTAAAACACCCTTTACATCCCTGAATTAAGAGAGTATGTACCAGACTCACAGCCTCACCATCTCTCATATATCATACGGTGATCAATCCACTCCATAATTTTCAACAATGACGGCGCGAGCGTTCATAAGAAAATAAGAATTGAGCTGTTGTCCAGTGCATCAAGATAATAGTTTTTTGGATATTAAAATAATATTTTTTGACAATGTGCAATTAAAAGGCTTTTTATTAATCGACAACCCTCATAATGAAAAAAGAGTGAATATTAAATTTTGCTTATTTCTGCAAACTCAACCGCTGCTGAAAAAGTGGTCTTGACTTCTGTATACTCGCCGCTGGACCAACCAGTGAACTGCATGCACTTAACTACAAGTATGAAGCCGTTTTAGGGTTGTCATTCGTTTGTTACCTTGGCCAGTCAATGGCTCACTACACGAGGAGCCTTCAGAAAGTTTTGTGGCAAACCTTTCAATTCGAAGCAGCTGAATGTTATTCTTAGTGAACAAATTTCAGGTATATATTTTTACTATGTACTGATTCTTTAGAATGTCCCAGTTGTTGAAATTGTTTAAATCCCTTTTCTGCAATATGAGGATTGAGGAACCAGTGTTGGAAGTCTCGACGCTGGCCATATTTTGATGGCCTCAGTATCAGTCTGGAATGCCCAATCGGATGCCTCGAGGCCACGTTTTGCTGGCCTCGGCCTCCGTCTCGGAGTCTCATGCCTTGATCCCAGTCTCAGCCTCAGATATCCCAGCTTAGACTCGACTACAGCGCTGTCGAGAACAAAACTGCGGTGCTCCACATTCTAAGTTCTTTTATTCGAAAACCGGTAGTACAGCTGTGTAACTAATCATATCAAAATAGATACATGTAGGAAAATATCTGAAATTTGCTATGAAAAATTCCATTCAGCTGCTTTAAATTGGTCTGCCAGAAGAATTGGTTATTGGTCAGACATTTTTGCTTGCCCCTCGTATCAAGTTTATCATCTCAATGTAAGATTTTTTAATGATGAACTTTCCATTTGGAAGATGAGACGGAGGTCATACATATATCGTTATAGGAATGTTTTTGACAGAAACTTAAAACCACGCATTGTTTTAAGTTACCAGAAACGAAATATACACAATGTACTTATACGTCCCATATATGCTGGGTCACTGTGTTCTTTACACAACAGAGAACGAGACGAGGTCAATTTCTAAGTGGTATCCATTACTTTTTATTAGATCACACTTGATAAGAGCCAATGTGTCAAAATTTAATGACTCTTTTCTTTACAGTAGACGAATCTCAAGTGCTTACAAATGCCTTACATTCAGCTGTTTTCAGAGCGTCAATGATGTCATTGGAGGTGTTGCTGCTATCTCCAACATTGAAATAAGCTGTGTTCTCATTGACTCATAGAGCACTCAGTGATGTGTATATAGGCCCAGTGACATGTATCACTGCTATGCTAAAAGATAGAGCAGATGGGATGTGAGTCAGAAGCAGTGCAGTAGATGTGTCATAATTCTGAGACATTGCTCTGTTGATGAAGTGTTGAGATATTCTGCGCAATAAAAACCTTGCCACAAGAACTTGGGGGACTGGTTCAGATTTCGTTTGTGTGTTTTTAATATATTTTGCAGGTTGAGAAAAGTCAGTTTTCTTTGGGTAGTGTTTGGGCCTGGGGGTTGAAAGTGTGTGTTTTCTTTTTCTAGGGGGGGGATTTGTTTTGCGGGGGGTGTGTCTTTGCAGGGGGGGGGACTGGCTGCGGAAATTGTGCTTTTGGGGGGGGTTGCATGGGGGTCGGGACATATCGTGATTAAATTAGGAACTTTTGTTGAAGATCTCAGATCTCAAATTGCTACTTCAAGCCATCTTACAACAATTCACATTTCTACATGTGTGATTCCATTATGGCATCATGTCAATTTCAAAAGCATATTATAATATGATATTTTTTCTGTTAGTAGTTTTGTAAACTGTCCAATTCATCTTGCTGATGTTTCTTTTGTGTGAAACCAGAAACAATAATTATAATCCTACATGATTTACTGATTATTACAGTTTGGTAAAACTGTGAAATGTTTGGGATTTTGTTTGCTCCCATGCCCTGACATTCATTGAGAAGCTTGTGAGGTCATTGTGAGACTAATTACTCATATGCTTTTGCATGGTATGTATAGGCTATGAGTCAGTCACATGTTTATGAGTAATAACAAGCATTGACATTTAGCATGCCAAGTATAGGGACTGACATCACAGGCAGCATGCAAGATCATTTCTTGTAAGCACTTGAAGTTTGTCTACTGTAATAAGAAATACCTCAAGACAGTTGAGATATTGATACCCTGGATGGAGTATGTATTTCCATAGGCATTGGCCTTTTCAGTCTGAGTCTCAAATGCTGCAAAAAAGAAATTGCATGCGATTCGATATTGACTGTCATTCACAGGAGGCATGTTATCTTATTTCTCTGTCACTTCTTTCTCAGTCACTTCTTTCTCAATCACCACCAAATTTTGCAAATCTATAGGAAATGACATTTTGCCTTGAAATAAGCTCTGTTATCGCGTAACGCCCTTTCATTCCTTTGAAATCTGCCTTCTTTTGACAACTTATGCACAGAAAGAATACCTCCTTGACTGAACTACGGATAAAATAGATCAGAAATTTTCCACTCCAGAAAGTTTATGACAGAGGGCACCACTGTCTGCTATACCAAGTTAGTGGGGAAGTTTCTCTTATATGTATCTTTTTCAACTGTCATTTCAACTATAACTATGTCATTAACGCCAACATACGATGTAGATGAACAGATAGCTCTTCTGGCCTCTACAATATAATCCTAAACATTATCACATCTAAAAAATATTGCAATTCAGTGTCGATTAAAATTACATTTTAAATTCAACTCAGCATGTTATTCAACTGATGTGAATTTAATTCTTAGCATAAAAAGTTCACGTTCATTTTTTTTAAATAACTAAAGTCACATTTTAATCACACAAATCCGATATATATCCAAAGTATTAACAACGGGACTTATAGGCTCCTTTCTACTTCTAATTTGCATTACAGCTGAAGTCTATAGCATTGTCTTTTAAAAATATTTCTGAGTACATTATGCTTTTACCAGTATCACGCAATGTATATATAGCATGGCATGGTGACATATATATCCAATCACTCCTGAGTAATTGACTTTATTTGAAAACCATTTCTGCAAATCTTTTATAATCATGGCTTCAACTTTTCCATCCTCAAAATATTTAAGGCTACTGTCACATCCATGCACTTTATTTGTTACCAACACTCTTCAAGAATCCTGCAATGCCCTAAATACTTTTAATCTCGCTGTGTGTCAAACGATTTCTTAACACTTTTCCAGCAAGGACATTTTTCCTCATAGTATAGTCCATCTTGCAGTTTATGATGTTCCATAATCTCGCAATTACGCCTTCAATACAATCGTGCAATGCAAATATCACTATATCACATTTGTCTCAAATCTGGGAACTATAACATTTCTTTTTTTTTCACATTCTCCCAAACTTATATATGATTATATAATCTCCATTTACACAACGGGCGTTCTAGTACCATATCAAGACATGGCAAGTGTGCGTAACTCAAATTTGGAGATTGCGGAAACATAACCACTTTGCAAATAAGATACAGATATGGTGCACATGCAATGGTTCACCTCGTACATCTCACTTATTAGCTCTTATTAGCGCTGCCCTGGGGGTTCCCCCCTGGGCGAGCAGCTCTTGGTTTTGTAAGGCAGATTTTTTTGCACACACTGAAATGTTAACATTTAGGCCTAATTTTATGTAACAGCTAGTTTGCACCTGCCACTACTTTCACAGCCCTTCTTCACTGTATGTTATGTTACTGTCATAAAGTTTGTCCCCGAATCTTTAAACTAACATTTAGTGGCTTTATTGTGACATTTTGAAAGTATTTCTTCCCCAGTTATGCACACACGTTCTCCCAGCGCAGCTATGGCTGCATTAGCCTGGTCTCCTGGCCTGTATGTATTCACGTAGCAGGGAACAGGACTATGGCTGCATCACTGCCATCATTGAGGGTGCACTAGCTGCCTTGGTTTCGTAAGGAAGATTTTTTGCACACACTGAAATGTTAACATTTAGGCCTAATTTTATGTAACAGCTACTTTGCACCTGCCACTACTTTCACAGCCCTTCTTCACTGTATGTTAGGGTAATGTTCTTTGAGTCGGACACTTTAGATTCTAGACATTTTTAAAAGTGGTATCTTGTTTAGCCTATGAGTTAAGGATTGGCAAACAGGGCCTCAAATTAAACGTTTTTAGTAAATCTAACAGAAAATTGACAATTGGCACAACACATATACTAAATTAGTGGCTAAATTTCTGAAACAAAAAATGACATAGGGTATCTTTGAGTCGGGCACCCATGTTCTTAAAACATGACAACAAAGATACAGATGCTTTAGAGTCTTCCTTTCACTTTAAAAAGCCCATATTAGAGCACAGAGGAGGTTAAGCTTACTCCTAACTGAATGACAAAGAAACTGAAGTCAGACCAATTCCATAGGCCAGCAAAAGATATCTGAAACATGACTAAATTATACTAAAATACAGAAATTTCTCACAAATTTTTTTCAGAAAAACGGGGTTTTTGCCCCATCTTCATATCCATGAAAAACACACTTTTGTTGTTCATATCATGCTGATACTTTTGGCATAGATAAAGGACATCTTGGGCTACAAATTGGTACCAAATATACTATTATACAAGGTCTCAATTAGCCTGTGGAGCCCAACAAAAAGTGTCCGACTCAAGGTGTCACCCCCAAGGTGTCCGACTCAAAGAACATTACCCTATGTTACTGTCATAAAGTTTGTCCCCGAATCTTTAAACTAACATTTAGTGGCTTTATTGTGACATTTTGAAAGTAGTTCTTGCCCAGTTCTACACACACGCTCTCCCAGCGTGGCTATGGCTGCATTAGCCTGGTCTCCTGGCCTGTATGTATTCACATAGCAGGGCACAGGACTATGGCTGTATTACTGTCATCATTGAGGGGGGCACTCGCTTTCAATTCAGTGAGAATTGTTTTCCAGCTTTTTGGGTTCCTCTCTGATGGCAATTGTCCTATTGAGTCTATTCAGCAGTTCCAAACCATCAATTTGTGTCCATTTTAATTCAGTGTATTAGAGGGACACCCAGTAAGTTATTTTGACAATGCATACATGATACAACCATATAATTAAATATATTTAATGCATAGGCCTATGAGACTAGGTGGTCACTCTCACTCTTGGCAGCGCATCACTCACCGGTTTCCGGTTATAACATGTCTAGTTTTGACAATGTTATGCCATTGTTATGGCCGAGGCAGCTGCAAATAACTTTCAATATTGCACTGCATGTAAAATTTTTGCATACAACTTTCAAATACAAGAGTAAAGATAAATTTTTAGGATCGCACTTGCAATGCATTATTGTTCCCTGATTAGTTGGGCATCTTATGAATCCTGAAAAAAGGCAATCGCATGTTTCTATAGTTTTTTAATAGACCTTTTGCAATCCTCAGTTGATGTGTCCCTGGTGAAGCTAAAAAGTGTAATGTGATTTTTGATGCAACAGATAAACCATTGATCCAAACATTTTTGTAACATTGGGTGTACCAATGCATTGCTCATGGCCTTGTCTGTCAGAAAAAAATCACTTAAATTGGCTGAGGCAATTATGTCACAAGCTGTGATGGCTTAAGTAAGACTGACAACAGCACGACGCTCTTATATTCTGCGAAAATTTTTGGGACCTCTCTTGTTCGGGTAATTTATGATGAAGGCTTG
This sequence comes from Platynereis dumerilii, assembly GCA_026936325.1. Lineage (NCBI taxonomy): Eukaryota > Metazoa > Annelida > Polychaeta > Phyllodocida > Nereididae > Platynereis > Platynereis dumerilii. The sequence continues at coordinate 31,914,646 of JAPTHN010000008.1, forward strand.
TTGCTTGAATTCTTGTATTCTTGGTATTATTGTAATGCTCATGAGTCTGGCTTTCTATTAGTGTATAGAATAGGGTAGAAAGTCCAACGTGTCATGGCATTAGAGCCCTATCTTAGAGACTGACAAAAAATGTGACGCCCTCACATTTTGTAATATTTATGATGACCTTTCTTCTACACACCCGGACTTCTTAATGAAGGCTAGTTGATGGAGGCCTGTCTTTGCCACTGACTACAAATGTGGCACTCTTACAATTGTAAAAATGTATATTCAGACATGTCTTGTACGATAGCTTAATGGCATGCAAATCACACATATGGTCAATTCCACACAAGTGTACCACTTTTAGCATTTATTAAAATCTTACTGATCATCAAATCATCCTTAGTAAAAAACCAGTACGGTCTCTACTGCACAAAACAGGTTAAATATTGCATATATCATGTTCCGTTTGGAAATAATCAATATTTTCCTCCAATCTGCTTGATTTTTGGGCAAAAGTCAAAATGGAAAGGAGCAGCTGCTTAGTATCGTCTTACTGATTGTGCATACGTCACAGAAAGGCAAAGTCATGTTTTTCGGCTTGCAAAGGTACTGGGCAGTTGTTTTGAAAACATATTTACTATCACTAATGTTGAAGATGATTCACACTTAATCCATGTAAGACATTGCTTGTAGTATGTACATTGTCCCATCAGTGACGCTCAAACATGATAAATTAACCTCACTCAATGAATTTTTGGTTTTTGGCAGACTTTTTGTTGTTGTTATCTAGTACAAAGTGACAGATACTTTGGCATGAATTGTCTTGAAGATTATTTTCTCTCTTTTTTATGACAAATGGTGTGTAAACTTTGTCCCACAAGTCACGCTCAAACATGACAAATTGACCACATGCAGCTAATTACTTGTTTTTGTTGATTTTAATCATTATTATCTTGTTTCAAGTGGCACATCAATGAGCATGGATTGTCCTTTTTAATTTCCAATTATTCTTATGGCTAAAAAGTAGTGAAATCATGTGCCCTGAGTTACAAAAACTCACTCGGAGCATGGTAATTATTTTGGTGATGGAAAAGTTGTTGCTGAACTGCATGCTAGGGTCTATTTATTTTAAAGGGAATGTAAAGACAAAATGGTCAGTAAGTTTATATGGAATACAAGTTAAACATATTACACTTTTGAGAGCAGATTATTTTCATGTCATTAATAATGAAAACAACCAAGTGTTTCATAATGCCCAAAAGACTGTACAGACTCGAATCAGTCCAAGATACCATGTGGTACAGCAGAGATAAAATCAAGTTTTCATGTCAGAGTAATCGTAATAATTATTTCAGTGTAGATTTTTATATTGTAAGTTTTTTAGTCAGCTCAGTTGGTAGCACCCTGCGCAGGCTGAGCTGCCGATCACTGCATGGGACCCAGATCCAAACTCAGTTCTGACCAATTCAAATGACGTCTCATGTCCTAATTAGTCTACCCAGTTCATACATACAGGATGAGATTCGGCCATCCACCTGTACCACAGACGGAGCTAAAGTGTATCATCACCTAGAGATGCTCAATTGATTAATGTAACTGAGTGAAAGCTATGGACAGGCTGATATAACAACTTTTACTGATATTCCTGTTAAGAGCTATCACTATAATTTTACTTTAGATGTAAAATACCTTGAGGTTTTAGGAAGTTAAGGTCTAATTTGTTTTAATATATTACTGCAAATATATACAATATCTCATGTCTGTGCATGTCAAAATTTGCTATCTTAAACCAGTTAAATGTATTACATTAACAATTTACACTTTTCTGATGGATCATAGTTTTACCTTAACCTTACATTTCATCAATAATTAGAATCAAGAGACTTTTATGAAATACTTTTGAGATACTGTCCCATCAGTCACAAAGAGGTGTCCCATCAGTCACAAAATTAATGAGGTACTGCTGGAGAACCATTGATCCACCAGTCTAAAATGAGGGTCTGATTTGAAAGCTGATCTCAGCACTTTTACAATGCACTATGGCAATAAGGTACGACATGCGAAATGAGATAAAGATAAAGATAAAAAAGATAAAGAAAACTTTATTTAAAGTCGGAATTGCAATTACAAACAAGAAACACAAGCAGAAAACTGCTTTTTACCGACAAGTAATATATACAGTATGTAGGGGAGAGCGGGGCACAGTGAGACACTTTTTTTATTTTCAATTGTGCCAAAATGTTGGCAGTAACGAGTTAAATGAGATCAGATCCACATAATAGATAATGATGTTGGGTATATTGTCAAGTAGTTTCAGGTTCCTACCTTTTACCGGTTTGGAGAAATTTTGAGTTATGTCCATGCTCGTTAAGTGTCTCACTGTGCCCCGTGGGCGGGGCACAGTGAGACAGCAGGTGGGGCACAGTGAGACAGGGCATCTGCTGCCACAACTGCCGATCCTCAGGACCTACGGAATTCTTCTATCAATTGTTGCTAAACAAACTTCTGTACTCTTATAATAGCAGCTGGCTAGGTGATTTTTTAGGTCCTTTTTTTAGCATGTTTCAAAAATTCATCGCACAGGACACATGCACGACTTATTTAACCTGCCGCACCTGTTACACACTAATCAAAATTCTTCTCTGATGCTTCCCTTCGGATATGACTTACTAAAATCAGTAGTTTATAGCAGGCATTTTGTTTTTAATAGTGAATTGTGAGTTATGCATTACATTCAGGTCATTTGGAGTGTAATTTGTGATGTCTCATTGTGCCCCGCCTCAAACTGTCTCACTGTGCCCCATGCAGCTCTCTTTATAAAATTTTTTAATCCTGAGGACCGGATGTATGCATTGTGGATCATCATCTCACTAAACTAAGACAAATAATCAAGGTTTGAAACCCTGGCAATTGATTTGCATCAAACCACTTTTCTTGGGAATTATAACAAAAAGTCATTTAGCAAAATTATTTACTTTTACTGGTCAAAAACCAAACTCTCGATATGCTGTGTAGGTATTCACGATATAGGAGAGTCTCTCACTTATTTACTTTTTGTACTATACAAAAGAGGGTTGATCTGTAAACAGTACCAGTTAGACGCTACGGGCTTTGTCTCACTGTGCCCGCCGTCTCACTGTGCCCCGCTCTCCCCTACAAGCATAAGATATTTAAAAACATTAAAAATTGGGTAAAAGCATGTAAATGTTAAAACTTGAAAATTATTGAGAGGCATAAAAGAAACATCTAATACATGATCCACATCTGCATGTATATTTATAATTACGAAGAGCAGTTTTTAAGCACCCAAGTTTATCACAGTCTTTTATGGCTTTTGGCATTCTGTTCCAACATATAGCACCATTTACTCTCAGAGAATTAAAACCAAACTTTACGGTTTCATAGTTTGGAACCACTAACACGTTTGTATCTCTCGAGTTGTGATTTAATCTCTTTCTAACAAACATATTTTCCTCAAGAGGTGGCGACAATCCATGTAAAACTTTATACACCAGTTCAATCAAAACATCCTCTCTCTCTTCAAATAACATTTTACGATTTGACCTTTTTAGCCACTCATGATACGGACTAACAAAATCATTATACGCTGTCCGAATAGCTCTTTCATACATCTTTTCTAACTTCTTATCATTTTGCATTCCACAGTAATCAAAGACAACAGTACAGTAGGCAAAATTAGGCTTGACAAAAGAGTTAAAAACAGACCATTTTGTTTGAAGACATAGCATAGTAGAGAGCCTAGACATGGCATTGACCTGTCTTGCAACTTTTTTGCAAAGCTTTCTAATATGGGGAGTAAAAGTTAGACTTCTGTCTAAGGTTATTCCAAGTAGTTTAACTTCATCCTCTGATTTTATTACAGTATTTCGATAGTAATTACAAGTTCAGTAAAGCCCCAAAAAACCGGGGTAAAAATTTCCCTTCAGTCACAATAGCTTATTTGACGGTTTTGACCTCATATAAAAAATAAGAATCAAATTTTGGGAATGTTTTTATAATTTTTTACAACTTGATGGTCACAACAACAAAATGTTATAGCAACTTCTACCTTCTAATAAATCTTGACCCCTATTATGGTGGAAAATACATTAAATGTCTCAAAGTCACGATGGAATTGACCATTATACACGTGACCAAAAACATTCTCCTAGCCATTATTGCAAGAAAGCAAAGTGTTTCTCAATTTATGTATTCTCTTCCAAATTTGTTCGCCATTGAATTAGAACAACTCAGTTTGAGCAAAACATTTACCCAATGCAGATTCCAAATATAGCTGTATGGCTAGGTCGCGGCCTGGGTGGCTGAGTAGTTATAGTTCCTGCCTGCTCCACTGAGGGTCTCGGCCTGGCTGGATTCGAACCCTGGTTCAGAACCTGAAATTTTCAGTGGGTCTTCATGAGCAAAATCCCGGCTGGATATCTTTCTGATGAGACATTAAATTGGTGCCCCCTATGTCAGTGTCTGTGCTGGGCAAGTAAAAGATCCCTCACATGGGGTAAAGATCCCTTACATGGGGTAAATGTGTAACAAGTTGAATATTCCCGCTCTCTCTCCCATCTCATCGATCATGGCTGGAAAGAGTAGGGAATTTGGCATGTCATTGCCTGGTAATATCTAAACCTCACTGGGAATTTGAACTCGACAGTAGTCGTTACTCACTAAACCAACCTAGACTGGCATCCAGTGGTGAAAAATATTACCATACTTCACTTTTGAGTGCCCAGAACTGGGCTTTGAAGGCTGCACTTACCGTATATATATATATATATTATTTATATATATCTGTCTATCCATCTATCAATCTATCACTTTAATAAATCTATTAATTGTTTAAAAACGTAACTCATTATCACAAAAACTGGTTTAGAGGGCTACAATGTCAGTACATCAATATCTGTCTCTTTAAATTAGCTTGACAGTTGCAAGGAGGAATGAAAATTCTTTTGTTTACAAACATTCTTTACTGCCACTTATACAACAGTTTCCCAATTCGCTGTGGCAGAGAATTTGCATGAAAACTTTATGAATAATTTCTCTTTTGTGTTGGCTTGCTAGGACATAGTACAGATTTTGCCCTGAACATTCTTGACTTCTCTGGAGTACATTTTTTTACCTTTTTGGACAACACATCTTTCTCATACTCATTGCTCAACATTTAAAATATCTAAGAAACTTTAGTGGGGTTTGTTTTGTGGTGGTTTGCTGGGCTGCCAATAGAGCCCTGGGTCCAGGGTTCGAATCTACCTCCTGCCGGGTCACTTGGGCCTATGGTAGTGGACGGCAGTTTCAATCATCCTTCACTTCATCGCCGTGTCCTCCTCCTGTCCTTAGTAGCCTACCAAGTGCATGAATACAGGATGTAAAGCCCCAACTATCCATCTAAGAAACTTTCGTAACTTTCATCGAGAGCTGCAACCCGAAGGCACGTGCATGAATACCAATAATACACTATAGACAACACCAGCATATGCAATTCGAACTGGAGATTGCAGAAGCAGAGCTTAATAGAACAAACAACACCCAACAATAACTGTGAATTTCGAGAAAAAGTTTTTTTTTCATAGTCAACTGTCAAATTTGATAGAATCTGTGACAAATACATCAAAACCCACATGTCCAGGGCATCTCTTGGACTTGTCATATGCTAGTATATGGATGGATTAAGTTGATTAACAATGACTGGTACTTCCGCTCATGCCCTAAGGCCCTGCCCGCAGTCCAGAGTGCTGCGTTTTCAACTTCATCACTCTCTCATTTAAAAAAATAGACTTGAATAAATATTGCCCAGTTCCATATTAAAAAATGCATCCATTATAAAGGTGCAGAAGCAATTTTGATTTATCGAGCTTCATTTGAAGATGACCTGTCACGGTACACGTCCCCTGGAGGCAGCTATCGTGGTGGCAGGGTGCAACTTCTCCGTAAACGAAACAAAAACGTGGACCAGAAAAATATTACTAATATTTCATTTGTGAGAACATGATTCTCAGTTGAAGATAATGAGATACTGTTTTATTGTCCTCCCTGTGTGTAGGTGACCTGTCATGGTACACAGCATTTACTCCTAAAATATGTAGAATTCAGAAGACGATAAAACTATTATATAAAATAGAATGATCTATTTGTAGGTGAATGTCCCAATAACAGTTCTGTGAGTACAAATAGCTAGCCTTGGTCATAGTTCAGTCTCCAAGTTTCTATACCTATTCTATATTTTTGGTGGTGCCTATAGTTCATGTCATCCCTTAGGAACTTTTTAAATAGTATAATATACACTTCAAGCACATCTTGTCTTGCTGTGTAATATTCTTCAAAATCGTTTGTCTAGCTGAAAAACAATTATTTTGATAAAACAATGTGTTTTTAGCCTGTCCAGGATGCTCAATCCAGTCCTGATATTCAGAGTGTGAATGTGAGCAAGGTACATTGTAAAGGTCAAGTCATCTTCTCTAATCACTCTTTTAAAGCCTCAACTACATTTTTTGCAAGAATTTTTAATTTTTGTTTGAATGAACCTCACCCTAAAAAACTCCCTGAATTTCCATATATTTCGTGCTGTAACTTTTACTGGGGTCAATGCAGCAACATGTGTTTTAAATGACAGTATGTTCTTCCCTTTAGCATTCATTGGAAGTAGCTACCATTGAATCAGAATATCATGTGCTCCAACAGACGTTGCTAAAGTTGTCAATTTCAATGGAGAATTTTGAAGTATTCCATGTATGAGCAACAAAATGGGTACATCTTTTGAGGGTCTGGTGTGGTTGGATGTGTCAAATCTGTTACTATGCTCAAGATTTTTTTCAAAACAAAATCATTATGCTTTGCGGACTTTAAAAAATGTCCAATAACTGTTTGCTAAGTGATACGTTTATAAAATGTGGTCAAAAAAAAAAAATCAAGACATCAGATATCCAACCATTTTCTTAGCTTTGCAACAAAAGGTCACTTGACATAACAGTTGTTGTAACATACTATCATATTTTATGGCATATTTTATGGAACTAAGATCTCTACACCAATTGAAGAAGTTCAAGAGATGAAGGCATTTCAATAATTGATCATCTGAGCAATTAGGCCCTAAAACTAAAGGGCTGAATCTGTCTCATGGTAAGGTAGGGAACATTGCCATTGGTTGATTGGAAAACCGACCCCAGTACCAAACTGGGGAGGGTTGGTCAGACCAACTTGGTCTTGTGGTAGCAACCGTAGCATGCTGTGCTGCCAATCGCTGGGTCCAGGGTTCGAATCCAGCTCTTGCTGGGCGACCTGGGCCTATGTTGGATGGCTGTTTCAATCACTTTCGCCTCATTACCGTGTCTTCCTCATGTCCTTATTAGCCTACCAAGTGCAAAAATACAGGATGTAAAGCCCCAATCATCCATCCCCAGTACCAAGTGAAAAACCAACAATGAATCACTGTCAAAAGCAATGGAAAAAACAAAGACAACCTTTTGTCTAATTGTCATTCATAAATATACATTTATAGGCTACAGAATCAAATATTAGCTATAGGCCTTCAACTTCGAGTTCGAACTTCTGAAACCAATAAGCGCGTTAGCCTAGCAGACCATGTCGGGATGTGGACCACGATTGACAAAAACTGACAGCAGCAGCTCCGAGTGTTTTTTCAGGCATAAAAGGCCCCTCCACGTGAACAATTTATTCCTGTGTGAGTACCGAAGAGGTGAGTGTCTTTTTTTACAAATAAAAATTTTATCGTTGAGGGATGCAGGTAGTTGGGATTAAAAATGCCACCGTAAACAACAGAGAAGTGAAATTATAAAACTATATCAAAAATATAGGCCAGTGGTTTTATTTCTCTCTCACTGCTAAATTAAGATTTACGACTAAATTTCGTAGAACATATATAGGGCAAGGTTCTTTGAGTCGGACACTTAGATTCTGTAAATTTTAAAAAAGTGATATCTTTTGGCCTGAGGGTTATTGATTATCAACCAGGGCTTCAAATTAAACGTTTTTACTCAATAAAACAGAAAATTGACAATGCCTCAACAAGAGAAGTGGCTAAACTTCTGAAATAAAAAATGACATAGGGTATCTTTTTAAAGTCGGACAGCAGTGTTCTAAAAACATGACATTTAACATACAGGTGCTTTAGAGCCTTTCTTTCAATTCCAAAAGCCCATATTAGAGCACAGAATAGGTTAATCTTACTTCTAACTGAATGACAAAAGAAATTGAAGCCAGATTAATCCTATAGGCAAGCAAAAGATAATTGAAACAGCGATATTCTACTAAAATTCACAAGTTTTTGACACAAAATCGAGAGAAAAATGGTTTTTTTAAACGAATTTATATATAGTCATGAAAAACCTACTTCACGTTTTGGTATCATACTGATACTTTCTGAACAGATGAAGGAAACTTTAAGCTGAAGACTGGTACCAAATACAAAGGTAGGCAAGCTCTCGGTTAGCCAATTAGACCCTTCTAAAAATGTCAGACTCAAGGTTACAAACCTCAAATGTCCTACTCAAGGAAACTTACCCTATAGAGGACATCAGCATGAGGGGGTGACGCAGTGATGGAAAAGGAATTTTTTGTCGGAGGAGCTCTTGGCTGGTACAGCAAAAAGGAAAAGATTCTGTCATTAGAGCATTTATAATTTTGGCAAAACTAACTATTGGACTGAAAAAGTGAACATAACAAATTTTCTAAATTTCACCACTGATCATTAGGAGAGCAGTGGCAGGGCACAGCTCCCCCAGCTTTTTTTTAATCAAGGCATCTCAGCTCCCCAAAGCTCTCAACTATTTCCATCACTGATTATGAGGCAATAATTATAAGAGCGAATAAGGTTTGGACTGTGACTTACATAAATAAAAATAAATTGCAAAAATGATAAGACTATAAAGTGAACGTCTCCATTGTTGCTCTAATATTTGCTAGTCATTAACCATCCAATAACTGTCTGTGTTAAGTGTGTCCTTCAAATTTGCTAGGGGGAGGGTTGGTCTGGTGGTAGTGTGCTGGACTGCCAATCGTTGGGTCCAGAGTTCGAATCCAGCTCATGTCGGGTCACCTGGGCTATGTTGGCTGGCTGTTTCAATCATCCTTCACCTCATTGCCGTGTCCTCCCCATGGGCACATCGACGTTGCAGCAACGTTGCAACGACATCACACTTTTCGTCAAATGACGTAGAATTGTATGGTTGAAATTATGTTGTCAAAACGTTGTGAAGCAACGTCAAAGATGTGACGTTAGCATGCAACGTTGTGGCGATGTTTTACAACATTGTGAGGCAATGTCAGGAGTTCGACGTAAGCTTGCAATGTTGTGGCAATGTTGTAAAAAAACCCCCTACGTCGTGTTCACGTTGGGGTGACATAATCTCCACCATACGTATCTACTTGAACAACAGACCAGCCCTCTACCAATTAGCAACGTTGGGGTTTAAGTCGTGTGCCCACTGGGCTCCTCCTGTCCCAATTAGCATACCAAGTGCATTAATACAGGACTTAAAGGCCAAATCAACCATCCATCCATTGACTGAGTGTATGATATTAGTTTTACTGGGGCCCAGTGTTGTTTAAGTTGTTTAACTTACTTTGAAAAAGTAAATAGTTACAGATTACAGATTAATTTAGAAAAACATATTCTAGTTACATTACAAGTTACTTGTGAACATAACGCATTATGAGTCAATTTATAACAAAAACTGGTTCAGACGGCTACAATTTCAATATATCAGCATATCGGCCTTTTTAAATTAGCTTGACTGTCCTGAGGTGGAATGAACATTCTTTTGTTTACAAAAATTCTTTTCTGCCAGTTATACAACTTTCAAGCCAATTCTCTGTGACAGAGAATTTGCATGAAAACTTTATAAATAATTTCTCTTTTGTGTTGGCTTGCTAGGACATAGTACAGATTTTGCTAGGGAATTCAGGCATGTTATTGCCTGGAAATTTCTAGATCAAACTGGAAATTTTTGAAGAACTTGAGAAGAAGGTTGCCAAGCTTTTGAGGAGAATTAGGCAAAGCTGGCAAGTGAAATGTCCATCACATGTGCCAAATGTATGTTTCTGGGCAATTAAAAGATCTCTCAAAGCCTTGGATAATTGTTTAAAATATTGAGGACTCCTGCTCTCTTTCCCATCTCATTGATCAACCCTGGGGGAGGGTTAGTCTAGTGGTAGTGTGCCGGGCTGCCAATTGCTGGGTCCTGGGTTCGAATCCAGCTCTTGCCGGATCACCTGGGCCTATGTTGGACGGCTGTTTCAATCATCCTTCGCCTCATTGCCGTGTCCTCCTCCTGTCCTAATTAGCCTACCAAGAGCATAAATACAGGACGTAAAACCCCAATCATGCATCCATCCATCCATCCATTGATCAACCTTCGAGAGCACAAAGAACTGGGCTCAGAGGGCCGTATTTGCCATATGTATATCTGTTATCTCAATCATGTCTCCCTTTATTTGTCATTGTCTATCTATCAATTTTTTTGTCTATCTATCGATTTTTGTCTTTCACTTGCAGCAAGATGAAGACCTTGTTGATCTTACTGGGACTTGTGTCCGTAACTTTGGCCCGAATTGCTGTCAACAACCAGGAAAAGGTATGACTAATCATTTTTTTATTCAGAATTTTTTCATACACAGAACCCATGAAACTTTTGTGTAGGGGCGTAGATTTTTCATATTTGTAGGGGGGGATGATTTCGGCGAATGCAAATTTTGCGCAAGACCTAACGGGCCGAAATTCGAGCGGTGATGGATCTCGGCAACCACTTTAGGGCCTAAAAGTCAATATATTTTAGATTATCCAAGGTTAGTTCTGAGACTTGTATTTTCCACATAAGAGGCAACTGGTATCATGGAAAAAAATGCTAAATATAACTGATAATTGTCAACACCTTTTGGTAATAACTTGAAATTCTAGGGGGGGATAATCATATGATCATCCCCCCCAGGTTCATCCTAGCATCCCCCCAGGATCTACGCCCTGCTTTTGTTGGGAGCATAGGGTCCTATCATAGAACCTTCCCACCAAGTATTGAACCTTTTCAATTCAATTGAACCCTAAAAAAATTAAGAACCTTTTCTCGGCTTGGGGTTCTTTATATATACCATCAAGAACCTGTTGTGTCAAGAGTGTAATATCCTTTTTACTTCAACATGCAGTGGGTGGTTGGTAGTTTTTAATGAAATAAATACCTAACAGAATGTGTTATTGTATATTATTATCCACTTGCAGGGCCGTTCACTAGAGCATTAGCAACATTTTGAGGGCCGCTGATTTTCCATATCGGCCCTTGTTTACAAGGCCTGGGCTGTTATAATCAATAACGGCGCTTGTTTATAAGGCCAAGGGCCGCTATAGTCAATAACGGGCCCTTGTTCATTTCACTCAACGCCAATCTTGAATTGACAGGTCCTGTTGGTTAATCAGAACAGAAAAACCTAGTTAGTGGATAATAATAGTAATAACAATACTTTTTATTCGGGTGCTATGCTGTTTGAATGGCCCTTAGTGATGACCAGCAGCCCTCATGATTGCACAGCAGCCATCGCGCTGCTTGTGCTGCTTTGGGCCATTCAAACAGCATAGCGCCCCCAAAAGTAGTGCTATTGTTATACGAGGATTTGCATCCTGCTGTCCCTTTGTCACTTTAATTTTGAATTCGCCGTCACTTCAAAAATGTTCTAATTGAATTTTTAATTCCCTGTCCCTCAGCTCTGAACGGGGGTTTTATGACCCCCATGTCCCTTGGCCAGTTAACTTATGAATTTCTTTACCCCAATTTGTACATTAACCCCCATCCAGAGTCCCAAATGTTTATTCGTACGCTCAACACATACGTCTGACATACACTTATATTTTTACATTTCCATTCCAGTTAGCACCTAAACCATGCTGCTTCCCCAAGACAATGCAGATCAATTTCGTTGGAGCTAAGTTCCACGAGTCCATTCCACTTCTCTTCAGGGTGAGTACTGTTATACAAAGACAAAGTAATGATACTTTTAGTCTTTTACTAATTTAGTACCAGTTCCCCCGTGGCCTAATTGGTAACTTCGCTTGTCAACAGGCTTTGAGGGCGTGGGTTCAAATCTCACCCTGGAACTCACTTTAGTCCGAGCCCATGGGACATTAAATGGAGGCGGGTTGTATCCAGTATACTATGCTGGGGCAACTGAAAGACCCTGGGCATCCCTGAATTAATAGGATATGTGCCAGACTCACAGTCTTCTCATCTCATCATCATACGGCGATCGCCTGCCTCGATATAGCCCACTAAGGTGCTGCAGAGGCGTAAAACACAAACAAACAAACAAACTAACTAATTTTGTACCTGGACTGAATGGGCTCACCTTGCACTCCCCACCCTAAAATTGAAACTGCATGCAAACAGTAGTATCTTACTATATAAAAGTCAATTTTTACACTTCTTCATCACCTCCAGCAAGAAAGCCTCCTTGACTGAACTAGGAGCTGGAAAGATAGGTCAGACATTTTCCGCCCTAGAAAGTTTATGACAGAGGGCAGCACAGTCGGTCTGCTATACTAAATGTGCGGGGAAGTTTCTATGGCATCTCACTCAATGGTCATTTCTGCTATATTAGTATGTTATTGACCTAAACATATTTTTAGATTCTTCTTTTCTCTATAATATGATACAGAGCAATATGTCACATCTGAATAAGCATCTACTAATTTACATTTAATTATTCAGCATGAAAAGTTTATGTTCACATATTTTGAATAAATGAAAAAGCATATTTGAAATCACAGATACACAAAACAAATACAAAAGAAGGTATGCAAGTGCTGTATTATAATTATTTACATAGACATAGTATACATCATAGACAATGTATGGTGAAAATTATGAACTTCACATTTGCAATGGTACTAATAGGCTCCTTTAAACTAGAGATTTACATTACAGCTGAAGTAAAAAAAAACATTGACTTCAAATGTCTGAGCAAGTGAGCTTGTTATGCTCAACCTATATCACACAATGTAAAACATGGTGATGTATCCAATCACTTCCAAGGCGAAGTCATTATCGCAGTATGCCACAACAATTTCTCAACACTTCCAGCAAGGATATTTTTCCTGATAATCCATCTTGGATTTTATGATGATGGTTTGTAATTTTGCCTTCAGTACTACCAAGCAATGCAAATATCACTATATATTACGTTTGCCTCATATCTAAAGAGCCATATTTCATTTGTCCACATTTTCTAAACTTATATCTAATTACGTAATCTTGATTGATCAAACGGGCATTCTAGTATTAATAATTGTTTGTATAGCGCCAGTTCCAAATAAAATTTGCTCACCGATGATCTGGGTTGGTAAAGACAGTATTTTAAGATCTGAAAACCGAGCTAGTCTGTATTCTCTGAAGCCTTTAAATACATCTATAGGAATCTGATCCACTGAAACTCTTCTATACGCTACTAACAGATGTACTTTTGCAATTTCAACCCACTAATGTTCCATAAATCTTCAAATTAGTTATTCTGTCATTAACAAAATATGGTCAAACGAAGAAAATTCAGCAAAAATTGGCAATTAAAATTGGCAATTAAAATTGGTAGTTAATCATTTAAAGTTAGTTGAAACAAGTTACCAATGATCTGAAGTCAAATGCTTTATTTAGATTTTAGACATTAGGCTAATCAACAATGAAATAATTTTCTCCTAATTTCTTTAACATAACATATAAAATGTGAATGATTTTAGAAAAATTGATATGCATTTTTTGACATTGTTTGCATAAACTGACATTTTACAATCATATTCATCTCCACAGCAAATCGGCACATACGGAATCAAATATGACAAGAAGTTGGTTGCTGTACAGATCTTAGATGGAAAGACCCGACAACCCCTGTTCAAAGAAGTTGCGGACTTCAATACGGTAAGTATGAAATCTTTACTGCACTAAAATAGAATTTCGGATTCAGCTTATAGATCTTTGCAGACTGGCGGTCCACTGGAGAAATGAATCTTCTTATTTTCAATTAATTGCAAACAGGCTTTGCCACATCATCGACAGTTTTCTGTTGGTCTCTAATCTTCTTATTTGATCAAGTACCTCAAGTCATTTAATTTGTTAGTTTATTGTCACCTATGCTGTTAGATATGATAAGTACTGAATAAACTGATTAACCATAACTGATACAAGCAAAGTATTTCTAAGCCAGTGACATCACCCCACACGACCAAGTTGAAAGTTAATTTTGAAACTGTTTTAGCCGCTAACCCACAAACAGCTCTAAATGATTGAGTGAGATGGTTTTGCAATTCCTTTGAGCTAACATAGCTTGTTGTTTTACGTTATAACAACAGAAAGATAACTGTCTCTGTTCGGGACTGTCAAGTGGCAGCAGAATGCTGACAGTCCCTGGAAAATCGAATTGGGTCAACAACAATTTGATCTGTTTTGGACAGATCACCAGATCAGGTCGCACAACAGCTGTCCATATTACTACGCCAAACTACTTTCACAAAGCATGGTTGCTGGCAAATATCCAGTCCACTGCTTTGAATGAAAATGTTTGGAAATCATGAGACAAAAAGAAAGTTTTGAAACTATAGCGGACACTTTGCCTGTGAAAGGGATGATTTTACTCATCAGAAGTTTGATGGTATTCAATCTACTTATGCATGTTAAATTGTGGTCAGAAAAGGGTCCAAAAAGAATGCATTCACACTTATTAATGTGTCCATACAAAGCCAATGTGATATCAAAAATGCTCAATTGTATTTATTCTGTTACTTTATGGTGATTTATTAACTAGGATGACAATATAATTCACAATTTCATTAAAGGTGTTTTACAAAATGTCTTGTCCATGCCACAAGTGGCCCACTCTATACTGGCAATATATGTGAGCTACAATCTACACTGTATACATCCTCCATGATAAAAAATAGTTCCAACTTATTTTGGTATTTACAAGCTGTCTGCTTAAAATTGAAGCCAACCAAAGTCAGATTATACACTTGCAGAGTTTTTGGAAATAAACTAGACCATCACTAAATGATGGAACTGTCCTGGTTTCTTCCATAATGTTCTGGTTTCTTCCAGAGATCGAAATTCTGTTGACCGCTCATAGGAGCTCGCGAATTTTGCACCCTAGGTGGCAGCACATAGCGGTCAACTTGTAGACTAGACAGATAAGATTATCATAACTTAAAGGTGTCCAATGCCTCTTCGGGCCCTATGTCATGGTGCAGCTCCGTCAAGTGTAAACAATGAAAGTAAAGAAGTTGTTATGATCACAAAAAATTTTGCGTGCAAAATGACAACTCAAAGTAATGCTTGTCAGTGACTGCACTTGTTCTATAGATGACCTACCTGGAATTGGTTGCCTCTCTTCTTGAATAAAGATTTTAATTGATCAAAGTCATCTCTAATTGCTGGCACCATTTCACATCACAAAGTCGCTTTGCAAAAAAATTGTTAGTTGTTTAATATAATAATAATTGGTTGTTGGTTTTCCCTGGACTCCTGAGAGGGAGGGATGGGCCACTGTCGATGAAACTTGTATCCACAACATGTTGGTTGCAGAAACATTACACTGACCCTCTGTTGATACAGGATAAACATTTACAAATAAACTCCACTTACCATGAAAAAGGAACAAATTTTATTTTATTTTATTCAATGCTAAAATGGCCCGAGGACATAGTGCAAATTTGGAGCATGCATTGCATGCTATTTTCGCATTTGTGATGATTTGTGTCTGATGTTATTGAATTTTATAATGACCTATCAACCTTTAATTTACTGTTTTAGCATCAATTGTATTTCTTAATTGGTTTTACATTTTGGCAAAAACAATTTAGCTTAATTTGCTTTTTTGTATCAGTTATACCCAACTCTAAATGGATATATAACTTTACATTACATTGTTAACATTTGCCTATTTGTCCTATTTCTCCATTCAGAATGTAATCTACAACATCAGCGCTGATGGTTCTTGCGTGAAGTCTCCTAACCCCGACCTCATGCCGCCACCATGCATTCCAGGTGAGTAAGATGCTTGAGAACATGAAGTCCATGTGAGATGAAATGCAGTTTTTTGCAGTTTTTTCTCTATTAGTCTCAATTTAATCATCCTTGGTACTAGATTTTGGTTCCTATTTATTTGAAAGTGACGAGAAAAATCACCCATTGCTCAATTTTCTAACTCAAGGTGTCTCAGTATTCAGGGGTCCATATCTAGTGTGACGGAATGATGGTAAGAATCATTCCGTCATGCTAGAAATAGACCCCTGATTGCTGAGACACTTTTAGTTTAAAACTTCAGCAGTTGGCGATTTTTACTGCTTGAATTATTGTTCTCTTCAGTGTCACACATATAGAAACGAATACTCGGCACTGAGAGTGATTAAACTGAGACTTATAGAGCAAAAAACTGCTTCTTAGCATCATTCCGTCACGCGTGGACTTCATGAGAAACAGACTACATTAGGTTTGAAAAACACACAAAACACATGTTCAATAAATTGAAAGCAATTAGTCCACCGATTATATTATATATATAAAATGTAACTTGAAGTTAAAGATCATATATTTATAAATTTGAAGTCTAGCAAACACTATAGTTTTTAATGCTGTGAACAACTCTTGTTTACGTTTCAGGCATTGCAGCTTGAATCAAAACGTTAATTTAACTCGCCCAATTTTTAACAACACACAACTGTATTGATTAGAACATAGGGACTTCTTAACTTATAGATACATTATAAATATGACACATATAATATAAAGGGAGATCACGATTTTTGCAGTGTTATTCAAATTTGAGTCTATCACCCTGAAATTCTCCAAATCTGGCGGAAAATACCTGGTCTTGAACACAAATAAATTTCATGAAGCTGCTGCACGTAGTGTTTCTCTACTGGTTGAAAGAACAGAGCCTACTTCAGCCTTCTTCAGGGCCTTGCTTGAGTCGACTCTGGTTGGTTAATGCACTTTTGAGCTTTTTGAGGGCTACACTGCTATTCCTTCAAATGCTGCTGTATTAAAGGCAGTTCTGTGTATTTCATCCAAATTTTCGGCATAAGGCATCCAAGAAAATATGTCAAGGAAAAAAAAAAATTTTTCAGGGGGGGCACTGTATTTTTTTTTATAGTAAAAATGCTATTTTTAGCTTAAAATATGAAGAAAAACTTCAAAAAAAGGCCGAGGGAAAGTTTTAATGGTAGAAAGACAAATGAGGTGTCAAATGACAGCAGAGAAGCAGTGGTACAAGACGATGCAGGCGCATTTTTGAAATTTTTATTTTGATGCCTGTTCCATGGGGTTTTAGTTGAAACTGAGCCATTTTTGGCATCTTTATTGGAAATTTAAAAAAACTACTCAGACCAAAATTCAAAAAAGCGCCTCCAGGGTCATATAGTGCTATTTCTCTTCTTTCAGTTGACACCTTATTTGCATTCCTACTATTAAAATTCATCCCTCGGCCTCTATTTTAGTGTTTTTATCAGATTTTAAGCTAAAAATAGCATGATTTCCTATTAAAAGGTGCAGTGACCCCCCCAAAAAAAAATTTTTTTTTCCCTTGTCATGTTTTAGTAGACTCCTGATGCCGAAAATTTGGAGTAAATCTGCACAATAGCCTTTAATTAAGCATCATTTAAGAGCATTTCAGTTCTGTCCAAAAAAGCTGAAAAGTGCATTAACCAACCAGAGTCCTATCAGACACCAGCAGTTACCGGGAAATCTCAGAGTTTTTGTCACAAAATGACCTGGTCTTAAGTAACCAGACATGCCAGCGCCACCATTTTTTCACAAATATTTTCTGACATACTAAATGTCACATGCCAAATGCTATATGAATCTTCAGTACTAAAACGAAAAACTTTCCAAGGCAAAGTAAAATTTCAGCTTTTGTCAGCCATTTTGAAAGTCATTCCGCAACAAGTACAGAGAGCGACTATAAAAATCTTAAAAAGCTCACTTTTAGTTCAACATTTAAACAAATTAATTAAAATATGATTTTTTTCACTTGCTTGAAAAAATCAGTGTCCATATAAAAGGTCCCTATCTCACTTTGCTATAACTTTAGCCTGAATTTGAGAAATTACTGGTCAGCTGACCATGATGATGTCATAACCACATCAATGGCAACAATGGCCATGGTGACGTCACCAAAGCAGTGCAGGGCAAGATCCATGGAGGACACAAGTTTACTCTGTTTATGCCCAGATGTTTTATGACAAATCTAGATAATTTTGGACTTAAATATATATGTCATGCCACAGGATGGTGTCAAAGTTGCCATGTTTTTGCTTGAAAATGGTGATTCCCCTTTATGTTATAATTATATACTTATATGTTTATTGACTATGTCTTAGAAGACCCTATGTAACGTCGTTAAAATGTGTCAGTTTATTGTCTATAATTATCTGTTTAAGTTTAATTTTACATAGAATCAGCGGATCTACTGGCTAATAGCTAATGACATTTTATTTCTTTTAAAGATGGTGCAACATATGACTCCACCTACACAATGGGTATTGGAGACAACTCTATCCAGGCTAATTTGTACAACCACCAATATCCCAAGCTCAATATTGAAGATGCCATCTCTTTGACTAAAGAATGTATTCCTGTTCAGTTTCAATCAAATGCTAAAACTGCTAATGGTGAGTGTTGTGGTTAGCAATTATTCAATTAGCTAGGGGGTGAGGAGGGTTGGTCTAGTGGTAGCTTGCTAGGCTACCAATTGCTGGGTCCAAGGTTCGAATCCATTTCATCAATGATGATAACCTCTGTTCATTCACCATACCACTATCTGTCTATCTGTCTAACTATCTATCTATTTATCTATCTATCTATCAATTTATCTATCCATCTATCTGTCTATCTATCTGTCTATCTATCTATCTATCTACCTATCTATCTATCTATCTATCTATCTAAGTATGTATCTAAGTATCTAAATATCTATCTAAGTATCTACATATCTACACCGCGTTCCCAATTATTATGCAACTATGCTTTTTTGCATTATTTCAAAAAGAAATAATACTATTTGAATATTCTTTTCACATAATGATAAAAGTACCATGGAGCTAATATCTTGCCAATTTTGTCCAATTCCATTGACTCAGTTAGGAGTTATGCCATATAATGATGTTTTGGGGTGTTCCCAATTATTATGCAAATTCTTGGAAAAGCATCCATGGCCAGCCAAAATCAACAAAGTTGATTATGAATTGACAGTAGAATATACCTCTTAACACTAAATAAAAAATGGAACCATTATTTCGAACGCGGATGCATTCATGACCAAGAAATCAATATAATACAACTGCATTGAAAAACCATTGAAATTGGCTTTTTTCTCAATAAAGAAGCCTCCCATGCTCTTAAAAAATTTAATATCAATAAAATTCCACCTTAGAATATATCTATAGCACACCACGGTCATACTGTGCGATGAAACACCAAATCTGGTATCTCTGCAAAATATGACACCAAATAAAAAATTTACACTTCGGTTTCCCATTAGAATAGCATTGGCAATTGGATGCGTTCAATTCATTTCAATATATTTCTCAAATACAGTGGTGCAACTTAATTGCCATTGACTTACAAGAGAGTTCTAAACCTAAGGAAAGTGGAAAATGACTTTGATAAAGATTTTTCATTTTGTCTGGCTAACAGAGGCTTTTTATTGCAATAAAACAGTAATTTCAATGCTATTTCAATGCAGGCAAATAACATGAATTTCTTTGCTGTGAATGCATCTATGTTCGCAGTGTTGGTTATACTTTTTCTTTTTTGTTTTGGGGTATATGTTGATGGCATCTTCAGATTAGTTTAGATCATTTTGAGTGGCCATGGATGCTTTTCCAAGAATTTGCATAATAATTGGGAACACCCCAAAACATCATTATATGGAATAACTCCCAACTGAGTCAATGGAATTGAACACAATTGGCAGGATATTAGCTCCATGGTACACTTATCATTATGTGAAAAGAATATTCAAATTGTGTTATTTCTTTTTGAGATAATGCAAAAAAGCATAGTTGCATAATAATTGGGAACGCAGTATATCTATCTATCTATCGATCTATCTCTATCGATCTATCTCTATCGATCTATCTCTATCGATCTATCTCTATCGATCTATCTCTATCGATCTATCTCTATCGATCTATCTCTATCGATCTATCTCTATCGATCTATCTCTATCGATCTATCTCTATCGATCTATCTAGGCCTATATATATATCTTCATACCCCCTTCCATTTCTTCATAACCCCTTCCATTTCTTCATATTCCTTCCATTTCTTCATAACCTCTTCCATTTCATGCATACCCTTCTGCAATACCTTTGGTGTTTCTCTTCTCTCTATTAAAGACATTGGATGATTGTTTCCAATTCCATTTCAGGAAAGACGTACAAAGCAATCTCATACGTGCATGCCGAAATTGAAATCGTCGACAAGGATCTGTTCACCATCCCTGACACATGCAAGTCCAGCAATGAGGTAGGGCTATAACTTCAAGATCCTCATTATTTTCATTTAACGAGTATAAAGGACAATTTTGCATATTGGTATAGAATTCCACTCGTCACTGAGAGAAAATGCCTGGGTTAAGACATAGAAGTTTACTGAATCTTTCCATCTTACCCTCGACTAAATCAAATTGTCATAATCCAGTGGCCATTGGGGAAATTTGGTTGATGACATTGCTAAACCGCAAGCAATTGTGTTGTCGAGGGACTCTGTTGCTCATAGATATCGAACACTTTTTTTTTTAATGGCAAAGAAAATTACTGTACAAATTTCTAATTGGGGCACAATAATTGTTCTATATATAACTATTCTCAGCTTGACTTATCCACAGCTATCCATGGCTACCCATTTCTATTATTTTATATGCACTGTAATCTCTTTACCCTTTGTATAAACAACAGAAACTGGCTAGCTATATGTATAGCTGGGAATGGGCTCTTCTACGCATAGCTTAATATAGTACAGTCTATATACAGTTTAACCCCCAATAAATTGCTACAAAAGGTTTTTCAACTGATTCTGTTAGGTATAGGTGTACTTTTTAACATACTAAAAGTTTACCAAAATCGGACCATCGGAAATATGTTTTTTTCAAGATGGCGTCCAAGATGGCCGACAAAACCTTCAAATGGCAATAACTCTGGAACTATCCACTCAAATTTGATGATTTTTGCATCTAAACCTAGGTTTTTGGGGTCAAGGAACACATTGAGAGTATCAAAAATGACATTGGACCACTATTTAATATATACAACCCTAATATGGTGCACAACATGGTGGCCAAAGCCTCAATTAAGCAGACTGTTCACTCAGATTTGGCCATCTTTAGGTCCATTGCCAATTAGGAACACACATTTTTAAATGTCATTGAATTGTTGACAAATGGTTTATTGCATAATTTTTCAATTTAGTTTCTAACAATCAACTATATATAAATCACCACTAATACCTCTGTCCAAGGAGTCTGTTTACATTGATCAATTGTCTGGCGCCATCTTGCTGACTGTCGGAAGTTGTCATCCATATCGATCTCTTGAGTCTAGGTTGGACTGTCATAGTTTTCAGTTTGGTATGGACCACATGCTGCAGTAGGCTACTAGAATGTCCACTATGTCTACAGCTTCATTGGGAGGATTTGCATCCTGATGAACAGTTATAACAAATAACTTTCATATGTTTGTCCGGAGCCGATTTCTTCTCCTTCATGACAGAAATTAACTAATATGGATCCGTCCTTCTATCCATAATCTGTAGAGTTCATGTTATTTTCATGCCATGTCCAACCACACCCTAATTTGGTAGAACATGCCAGGCTGCAGAATAATGTGTAAGGGAAGTTGGAAGGAAGTCCTTTAAGGGTGACAGATGCCTTAGCAGACGCCACCTTCTTGGTGAAAATGTTGTGACACAGTAATGAAAGTTTATTCTTGGACTTGCCACCAAGACAGCAATCATCATACCTTTGCCCAATTCTGCCGTCATAATCTCTTCAGCAAATCGGTATCTTTGCCAAAGTTTTGGTGCAAAGACAGACATGCCCATAGGTGCCTTAACAATATCAACATCTGCATCGCCAGGTGAATTGATGATGTAATATATATCCTCTGTTGGTTTATTGCTGATTAGAGCAATCACATGTGCCTTGTTCTTGTCAAGAGACAAGAGGTCTTTCCTTTTGTCTGAAAGCTCTGTTTCAGTTGCGAAGTTTATGATAGGGTGTCAGTTCATAACTCAAAATACATTATCTGGGGAAAGATTTCCTTATCTTGACACACCAAATAACTTTAGAAAGACAAGTGCAGGATCAATGGCACAGTCAGGAGCAGTCTACAAGGCAGAGATATTCAAAAAAGTTTTCGCCTTGTGTTTCCGATTTATTTGTAAATGTTAACTTTCCGACAATATCTTCTATGATCTCTTTCCCAATCCCTTTGAGGTCATGCACAGTCACATCTGTCAAGCTGATAGTCTTTTGACAATATTTCTCAGGGTAGTACCCAAAGTAAGACTTTTGATGCATGCTTCCAATGTATCTGCGTGTTTTGGACTTAAAACATATATAATAGGTCTGGTTTGTGGAATCTTGTATTACACTGTTGCACAATTCAGAAGGTGCAGATTATCATGATTATGTCCAAAGGTTCTGCAGGTTCTCAGCCATCCCACTGCTTCCAGTCGGACAACCAGTGACCTTTAAAAACCTCATTAAAATTTCTTCTGTTCCAAGATTACTATTTAGTCCTGCCCACAGTCCCCAGTACTGTTTGCTTTGTCAAAAACCATGAGGACAAGGAACAGTCAGAAACTATCCTGTAACAGGTTAACATCAAGATGTATATTCTCAAGGTTGCTCATTACATTCCTTGCAGTCAGTAATGAGCACACCTCAAGTAGTTGAAATGACCTGCTGTGGCAAATGTACATGCAAGTAAGCAATCTGAAATCCCTGCAAATGCAGGAACCAACCCAATACAATTGCCTTGATTATCAGCTGGTTTCACACATTTTATTCATTATTCCTGTTCCCTCTGTCAGTGTCCCAATAGTACTCAAAAAGTTCATACTGTTATGGAAACCCCCTGACAAGATAACAATTCTTATTTTGTGGTGCATCAATAACAATTTCAGGTGCTTTCCAAGTCAAGGGCTGGTCAAAATTTACGATAGCAGGAAGCTTTTGCTTCATCAAGAGGTTACAAAGTCTAATATGGACAAAAAGCAACCCTTGTATCCTGAGTACATATTTATCATGGGCGAGAAGAATGCAACTGAGGATTGTCCAGGATTTGAGCAGCTGGATGGCTGAGTTGTTTTAAAATGGTTCCCACCTGCTTTGCTGAAGGTCTTTGCCTGCATGGGTTCGAACCTTGGTTGGAGAACCCAAAATCTGCAGTGGTCAATCATAAGCAAAATCCTACGTGGATTTCATTCAGACGGGACATCAAATAGTGGCCCCCTTGTGTCATTATCTATGCTGGGCAAGTAAAAGATCACATCACTTACATTGGGTGAACGTGTAAGATGTTGACCAGTCTCCAATCTGATCAATAATACTAATAGCACCACACCTCTCCTGCAAACATTTAAAACTCATACAGAGTTATGGAGGACCGTTGGGATCTCATCCAGATTCAGATCGCATCAATCAACCTTCTTGACCTAAAAATCAATCTATTTAAGGATGCTACATGTATCTGTCCTGATAAATGTTGCAAATTTGGTGTACCTGTCTGAAGCCAAGGGCTATCCCCCCAAAAAATACCATCCTGCAGTCATAGTAAAATAAAAATTGGAAATTCCTTAAAGAATACCCTGTTTCAAGGATACTTTGCAAACCTGCATTCTAAGATAGGGGATTTTGTCATGTTTTCCGATGCAAGTTTCAAGATGTCCTTACAGGGATGAGAATGGTTCAAATTTCATTGGAAAAATTGTCTAAATAAAAGTGTATGTGGCCATATTGGAGTATAAAAGCTCCATAATTGTCCAATGTCTCAATGTGTTCTTGCCCCCAAAAACCTTCGTTTGAATGCAAAGATCATCAAATTTGACTTTCTTGTGGGCCCACTGCTGTATATAATCAATGCCAAACTGAAAAACTTTGATAATGCCAACAACACTTACGACAAAAATGGTGGATAATTGATGACTTCAGAACAGTGTAAATTGACTTTATAAACAAATTTCTGCGTTCTCGAAGTTAAAGGTCATTCATGGCCAATTGCTGTTAACTAAATTGAATAATGATTCAATGAATCATTTCTCTGTTTCACTCAATGACAACTAAAGCAGCTGCATTCTTTTAATTGGCAATTGATGCAACGATTGTCAAATCTAAGTGAATGGTTGACTTTATCGAGGAGTCGGCAACCATATTTTACACCATATTAGCATTGTACATGTTAAATAATGGTCCAATGTTATTTTTGATGCTCTCAATGTGTTCCTTGACCCCGAAAACCTAGGTTTAGATGCAAAGATCATCAAATTTGAGTGGATAGTTCCTGAGTTATTGCCATTTGAAGGTTTTGTCGGCCATCTTGGACGCCATCTTGAAAAAAACATGTTTCCGATGGTCCGATTTTGGTAAACTTTTAGTATGTTAAAAAGTACACCCATACCTAACAGAATCAGTTGAAAAACCTTTTGTAGCAATTTTTTGGGGGTTGAGGGGTTATTTTTCACAAATAGACTGGACTAATATGGCATGGGCAGATAGCTAAGGCAAGATTTTAAATGACGAGCCATTTTTAGAAATTAGTAAATTATGCATTTGAATGCGAGCAAGGTCTACTGTAATGTACCAGTTATCTTTCCCAATAACTGTTTCAAAGCTGCAGGTACTGATTTAGCAAAAACTTAACATTTTTGGTTGGATACGCTCTCCTTAACCCCCTCCCCCTTTAATGTTGTCATGTTCTTTGACCCAGGAGTCAGTTGAAAATCAAATCATGACTTACCAAACAGGAATTCAACTGATTAATTCAACTAGTTGACAGAATTCAACTCCAAAGTTTGAATAAATTACAATTGACTAAATCCAGCTTTTCAAAAATTGTTATAAAAAGAGGGGCGAAAGGCAAGATTCACAAACAATTCGATTCACATTTTCAAATTTACAATTATATATATAAAAAATTAAAAAAATCAATAAGGACAATAAATTTAGATCAAAATTTTATTCAACTTGCGAAATGATTAAATCAAAGTTGTTCCATCCTTGGATCTGCATTCCCAGTCAAGATTTAGTTGAAAAATTCCAACTGACTTTGGCAAAAAACGCCAGTGACTTGTTGATCAAAATGCGACTGATAAGTTGAAAATGAAATTCAACTGAGTTTTTCAACTTATTCGACTGACTCCAGGGTCTACATGTTTTTCACCATCATAGTGGTCATTGGAAGTGGTAACGATCCAATCATAGGATCATGTGCTCCATCAGAAGTTGCCAAAATTATCTATTTCTATGGAGACTGCTGAAGTTATGAACCAGGATAAATTATACAAATACGGCATGATATGAGTGCAATATGAAAATTTATTTTTACGAGGAAATTCATATTGAACCAGGTCGCAGCCCGAGTTCAATATGAATTTACGAGTGCAACTAAATTTTCATATTGCGCAATAGTAAGTGCCATATCTGTTTTATTACATGACCACTATGCTTCCAATATAATATTCCATTCTGAAAAAAAAAATTATATATCTATATTTATATTTTCATATTTTTAAGTTTTTTTAGTAAAAAAAAACATTAATGAAAACCCCTAACAATGCAATATGAAAAAAATCTGAAAAAGAAAATGTAAAAAAAAAAATTTCTGAAAAAATCTCATATTGCTCTTAAACCATGCAATATGAGTTTATGATGTTGCCATGTGACGTGACTGATTTTGGCCAATGAGCATCACTCTGGCATGGTGTTTATGTAGTAATATACAAATACGGCATGATATGAGTGCAATATGAAAATTTATTTGCACGAGGAGATTCATATTGAACGAGGGCGCAGCCCGAGTTCAATATGAATTTACGAGTGCAAATAAATTTTCATATTGCACGATAATAAGTGCCGTATTTGTTTTATTACATGACCACTATGCTTCCAATATAATGTTCCATTGCGAAAAAAAAAAAAAATTCGGAATTTTTTTTTTTTTTTCAGTCAAAAAACAAAAATGAAAAAAAGGATTTTTTTGGAAATTTTTTTTTTTTTATAAAAACTCATATTGCACTCTAACCATGCAATATGAAAAATCTGATAAAAAAAAATTGTAAAAAAGATTTTTTTTGGAAAAATCTCATATTGCACCCGAACCATGCAATATGAGTTTTTATGATGTCGTCATGTGACTGATTTAGTCCAATCAGCATCGCTCTAGCATAGTGGTCATGTAATAAAATTATTTATGAATGTTTTTTATGCGTATGTTTTTCATATAATTTCAGGAGGCCAGTTTCAACGTTGAAGACATGCCAGTTCCTGTCTTCATGCTGAAAGGCTTTTAAAGAAGCTCAAGGCACACTTCTGTAACAAAGAAAAGTGTTGTGTCTGAAATCTTCAAATTTCATACATCGAAGAAAACAATTTCAACTGTCTTAATGTTATCAATATATACAAACATCATGGCAACTACATTAATAACCACATTTAATTATGTGACACTGTAAAATACTATGAGCTAAATAAAATAATTCGAGAGTAGAAAAAAGGAATGAGTTTGTTTTCATTTTACTTTTAAATTAAAATTACAATCCCTCAATATGTATGATGACAACACACTTTTCTGTTGAACTGCTGTTTTGAGAACATAATCAATACAGCATAGCTGACCCAAACAATCAAACATTCAACAAACACACTCATTAAGTTAGACTCTTTGGCTTGGTCAACAATACCAATCACCTTATTGAAAGGCAAAGGGGATTCCATCAGAGCTCCTATTGCTTGGAGACACCACCTGTACATATATTCGGAACTACAAATGGAGACAGACTTATTGGTCACTACAGAATTTTTGCTTTCATAGTTTGCCACAATTCAGCCAAAATGTTTTTTACACTAAAACTAATTTGAGGCATTGTCAGTATCATTAGATTCCATTAATCTATCAGTTTCAGGGAATTGGTAGCAAATAAAAGCAAAAATTAGCCAGAAAACTGCAAGTGTCCCAGTTCATTAGGTGTGTTTCCGCAACATTAAATAAATCATACTGGCCTAATCCCTGGGTCAATAATTTTGATGATGGCTCAAATTAACGCTAATTAAACATTCTATCGATTCCAATTGGTATTTTGGCCAAAAAAGGCGGGAAAAAAATGCAGTTAGTTTGGGACACTTTTGCTTGGATTTTGGAAGTTTCTTGAAGCAGCTACAGTGGCGGTACCTGCTGCAGACTATTCTCCCTAAATAACATAGGTGCGGACCATAAATCTGTGATGCTCAACAGACCATGCCACACAGAACAAGCAATTGTGCAAAAAAATCAGGTCCCCGGTGGAAAAAATGATTTTTTGGAGCTAGCCTTGTGCACCACCTTCTGGATAAAAAAAAAGAATTTGGGTAGGACAGCATTCTGTGGGATTTCTATGCTGGCCTACATCTAGGAATCCGCATTTTACTTGTTACCATGAAAGTCTCTGATTGGCCACTTTCTTAAATGACTGATTTCAGGTAGGACAGGAAACGGACACCTCAAGAGAAAATTCGACCTTCTTCAGCTGTTCTCAAATGTACATAATCAAGTTACTATATGTGTCCATTCCCTGCCCTGCTCTTAAATCTTGATTAAAGATTCCATAATGTTATGATCCCCATTGGTGTGAAGATGTTTTTCACACTGTAAAGCCATGTACCTTGGTAGCTCAGTGCCTTGCATGCTGACCTTGTAATTTTGAGGTCCAGGGTTCGATTCTACTGCATGGCAAAACTTGAAAGCTAAATGCAGATTCTGACAGGGAGCCATCTGGTATTAACAGACATGGGAGCTGCCGCTGATAGCCAGCCAAGCCACCAATTTATGCTTCAGTCAGCCGCCTCCCATCTTATTAAATAGCCAGCTGACCATCTCTAGTTTGATGCTAATGGCTGCAGCCGCCGATTTTGTCAATTTCCATTGACTTGGAACAGTTTTTGACATGCACAGAAGTAATCAAGAATTTCAATTAAGATATCAATGATTGTGTTTGGAAATCTTGATGGATTCACACTTTGAAGTCAGACAGTTGCAATTCACACCTATCATCAGGCTATAATATTATGTGCAGAGGAAGTCTCCTGAACTGACTGCACAGTCTGTTTGAGATGATATTATACTGAATATCAATTGACTGATACCGGAATATAGGATGGTGCCTGTGCTATGTGTAATTTCCTCAAACTTTCTTAATACCAATAAAATCACGGCAACTGGTAAAAGGGATAATCCATTAATTCCATTTTAAAGTTAAGCCATCTCAAAGTCATTCTAATTTATTGTGTAGAATAAATCAGCAATTAATTTTACTTTGTGCAATATATGTAGGTCTACACGATGTCATAATTGCATATAATTTCTCCATACTGTGAGAATTGAACAAATTATACTGTTGACTGCTATTTGCTGCCACCTAGGGTGCAAAATTCGCAAGCTCCTGTGAGCGGTCAACAGAATTTCAATCTCTGGAAGAAACCGGACAGTGTCTGGAATACACCAGGACAGTTCCATCATTTAGCGATGGTCTAGATTATTTCCAAAAACTCTGCAAGTGTATAATCTGACTTTGGTGGGCTTCAATTTTAAGCAGACAGCTTGTAAATACCAATATAAGTTGGAACTATTTTTTATCATGGAGGATGTATAGTATTGTATACATTGTAGCTCACATATAATGCCTGTATAGAGGGGGCCACTCTTGGCATGGACAGGACATTTTGTTGAGTATTACACAGCTTTATGAAATTGTAAATTATATTGTTGTCCTAGTTCATAAATCTCCGTAAAGTAACAGAATAAATACAAATGAGCATTTCTGACATCACAAAGCAAAAACATTGGCTTTGTATGGGCACGTGAATAAGTGTGAGAGCATTCTTTTTGGACACTTTTCTGGCCACAATTTAATATGCACTAAATGGCACAAGTAGATTGAATACCGTCAAACTTCTGATGAGTAAAATCATCCCTTTCACAGACAAAGTTTATGCTAAAGTTACGAATCTTTCTTTTTGTCTCATGATATCCAAACATTTTCATTCAAAGCAGTGGACTGGATCTTTGCCAGCAACCATGCTTTGTGAAAGTAGTTTGGAGTAGTAATATGGACAGCTGTTGTGCGACCTGATCTTGTGATCTGTCCAAAAAAGATCAAATTGTTGTTGACTCAATTCGATTTTCCAGGGACTGTCAGCATTCTGCTGCCACAGAGACAGCATATCTTACAATTAAAATGATAAGATCCGGGAATTATCTCAAGTTATACTCAATGTCTCACCTTCAAATTTTCCTTGTACATTCCCTGGCCACTCAAGGCTTGGGCCTCCCCTTTTGGGGGCTACCAGACTCCTCAAAATGTTCTAATTAATTATAATTTGTTTTAAGCTGATTCATATACAATACACAAGAGGGCACACAACCTCCCTTCCTTTCGGTACTAGGTTATATCTGTGAAACTGGGGTCCTTCTGCATCTCAGTAAGCCATACACGAGTCCTACTCATACTGCAGATAGCCCGGGCTTATTGCTAGTTATATATTAAAACATAAATAACTATTCTAATTGAGGTTTAAAGAGGAAGCAGATTTGAATTGTTTGTATGACTTGATTGACATTGCCACACTTCTGAAGCTGTTTTGGAAAAGTCTGGATACATGAAAATGAATTACGGCTGAAGCTTGATAAACTTCAAGGCTTCAGTGGTGTGTCACTGTGGCTCATTAAATTGGTGCTTAATAAGATAATGTATCACACTTTACTAATCTCAGACAGAGAAACCCCTGGTTGGTTGTGACATCTACTATGAAAAACAAAAATCGAGTGCAACTCAAACCCACTAATTTTGAAGGGGACCCATTTTATGAGACCTCCCTGTAACCCGAGGACATACATTTTGGGCACAGCCAGCTGCAGCCAGCCACTAATTTGGCTAGCCAGCATCTCTAGTAAATTTAAGCATATTATATCTCTGTTTCCAAGCTCAGGGGGCACACAAATGTGGAAGTTCAGCATGACAAAAGTATTCATACAGCTCGAACACGCTGGGTATAACGTGCATCAAAAGCTTGAATTTCTGTTCAAATAATTTGTAACTTCCTGTGGCTTCTTTGGATAACCTCCTCAGCAGTTCTGAGTGCTTTTTTGGGTGTTTTTACGTATATGTCCCTGTGTTGTGTGACCCACACCATACTAAAAAAAATTACAGTTCATGCCAACGCAATGGATAGGGCTTGTTGTGAGGTAATTGATGTCCACTAGCAGCATTTACTTTTAGAATATTCTGAATTCAGAAAATGATAACAAATTTATATAAATAACATGAGATCTATTTGTATGTCCCAGTAACAGCTCTGTCACAAAAAGCGAGCCTTGGTCATAGTTCAGTCTTAAAGTTCCCATACTTTATTTTGTGCTTTATTAGTGCTTTTAGCTGGAGGTTAATAAAGTAGAAACATTCAACATCCATTAAGAATATTAAGAATATTATAATATAGAAGTGTAAGGCTAAAAAGTGTTGGCCACAATATTATCGGTTATTCTTATACATTTTTGGTTGATAGGTAGACAGATAGATGGTAAGTGGAGCCCTCTAACTTAGCTCTAAGCCCAATTCTGGGCTCTCACAAGGATTGACGTGTGTCCAATCAATGAAAAATGTCAATTCTCATCCAAGATTTTAGTTGCAAAGTAACCAACATTCGGTTATCATCATATGCAAATGATTGATGGTGAAGAGTCAATCATAGAATCCGCAATGTCTCTATCATGGATGACTCAACAAGTCGACATTCATCAATTATTATACAGAGTGTAGAGGCAAATATTATCCTTAACTTCATATTCAGATAACTCCAAAAAAGCAAAAAATCAGAGATTAAATGATTAATGCAACCTGGCAAGGGTTTAAAGGGGCTATAAGCTCAAAAATTCATATCAGGACATTTTTCAGAAAATGTTCCTTTGTGACAAATAAAAGGACCTAAGGTGGGAGGTATATATTAATTTTTTCAATATTTGGCATGTACACGAATTTGTATACCTGCAAAAACGAACATTTACACGAATTTGGCATTCGTGTAAGTGTGAAATATTGCAATTCACGAATTTGTGTAGGTGCAAAAACGAACATTGGAACCTTAACCTTGGCTAAAACTAACTCTAAACCTAATTTTAACACTAAACCCTAATGATATAACACTTCCACGAATGTTAGTGTTAGCAGATACACGAATGAATAATAAAGCACATACACGAGTGTTAGTTATTACATGTAGAGTGGGTCGGCCCGGGCTAGGTGAGAAGCCCCCCCAGGGTTATTTCTAAACTTACATTTTTGGTGCGTTTTCTTATTGATAGGATTGAAGCTAGAGGCTTCTTAGGTGACGTCACAAATTTTCAAGGCATTCAGCACCAAACCATAGTCGTAATTAAAGAAACAAAAAAAGGTGCATGGTTTTTGTAACTTTGATTAATTCTTTGAAAGTGGTTGTCAGAAATAACTTTGGAAATTTTTAAAAGTATAATGGATATCTGCATTGCTTCACTTTATGACCATCACATAAATATGATTTGGATCATGTTTTTTGCATTTTAGCTCAAAATATAGAGGTAAAATTAAAATATGTCGGTTTGGGGCAAGAGGCCCCACATGGTATGGGGCATGGGGCCCCCTTCACTGAGGCCTCGAAGCTGCTTCAGGAACCATTTAATAATGTGTACTTTACCTTATATCTTGATAGAATAGCTCACTGAAATAGAAAAAAATTTTGGCCGAAATTGAAAAAGGGCAAAAAATATTAAAAAATAAATGTATGAACAGAAAAATTCTGAAATTCAGAAAAAGTGAACAGAATGCCTTAAAAATGATAGAAGATCCCCAAGAAATAACTTTCAAGCTGAATGCGCTCGCAAAAAAAATTTCCATAGGATTATAATAGGGAGGCTTCTTGCCCGATGGGTGGGGTAAGAAGGCCATTTTAATTTTTTTACAAAAAGGGCCGTAACTCCTTTATTAAAATTGGTAGACATTCGTTTCACTAGTTATAAGTAGAGTTAAGTGATCCCTTCCTGACAGCATGAGCATTCAAATAATCGACCACAAAAAGTAGGTCAAATCGCTCCTCGAAGTTAAGGGGGGCTGCATGCCCCGCACTACTCTACACGAGCACCTGTGCTCGTTTTTTCATGTCCACGAATTCGTATATGCTCGTTTTTACACCTCCACGAATTCGTGAACATGCCAAAAAATGAAAAATATATACATGAAGATGGTATTACTTGATTTTTGACCAATTTGCCCTAGTATTACAAGGTTACAACAATTTTTTTGTAAGAAAACAACAAAAAACCCATTGAACCACTATTTACGACATGATGAACTAGGCTATAGCTTCTAAGTAATAACGTCTGGTAATGCATTACCCTAAGAAACCTCAAGCCCATTTGCTTGATCTTTATGTTTAAATCTATGTTGATGTTGTTTTTCTCTGTCGTAATCTTTATATTTCAATCTCTATGTTTTAATCTCCTCTTCTATTAGTCCAGGTTATTTTCATTCTGATGATGGTCATTGTATGATCGAAAATTAAATGAAAATGAAACTTTCATTATATGGAGTTATATTCATTGTTGTTTAGCTTAGTACCTCTCAAGGGACCCTCTCTAAAATGTTTAGTCCTTTCGGGGAAAATCTCAATAGAAAATTAAGACATTGTTTGTAAAATTGGGCTAATATCGCTGAAATCTGTGTAAAACATGGATGTTAATTGTTAAGCCTCAAGCAGTGACCAGGTTCATCGGAATAGTTCTACACAGTAGCCTTGCCTCTAAATGCAAAAGATACGTAATATTTCAAAAAGCCAATTCTTCTGATGACTGTCCTGGAGACTTCAGACTTCCACCAAGGCTTAATAAAAGCCTGTACAAAAACATTTTCAAGGAATATTAAGGATCTTTCTGGATTAGCGTTCCAAACAGTTTCCAAATTTTCATTCAGTTTGGTCTTGTGATGTCACTGCTTAAAATGTTCTTAGTGATTTTTAAGTGCTAGTTATGATTTAATCAGTTGATTCAGTGCTGATCTGGCAGCATAGGTGACGATAAACAAACTGATTAAATGACTTAAGGTATTTCTGCAAATAAGAAGACCATAGGCGTACCGGACGTGTGATTTTTTCAAATGAAATTGCCTGGAAATCATTAATTTTCAATATTTTTTATTTAATCATCTGCCCGAAAATTTTTTGCCCTTTTTGCCCGAATCTTACTGTTTCCCCAACTTTTGGGGAGGGTGACCGCCCCTCCTGCCCCCTCCCCCTCCAGTACGCCTATGAAGAAGATTAGTAGGAGACCAACAGAAAATTGTCAATGAGGTGGCAAAGTCAGTTTGTAAATTATAGTTAAGAAAATTAATTTTACCAGTGGACTGCCAATCCCCAAAGTGCTATAAGGATCAATAAGTTCTCCCAGCAGTGTTGTCATCCTCCAGTCAATGGACTGTCATGGAGCACCTGCTCAACATATAAAATGATTTTTTTTAGAAAGGTCAAATTTTGGTGGCCATGTTTTTAACTGAAAAAAAAAAATAAATAAAATGAAAATGCATCAGTCTAAAATACTCTACTTTTATAATCGTCAATTTGGTCACTTAAGCAACGATTACGATTCCAGATTAGCACCACCTGTTGGAAATTTTCAGAAAGACACATTAATTCTGAATGAAAAACTTTACTTGGAAATATCGACCTGGAGCTTTTTTACAGGGAAATCTGTTCATTCCATGCTTGGCCTACATATCTGGGACATCTCTCTTAAAATTTAATGCGTTTTGGTATTTTATCTTAAATTTAAATGCTAGTGAAGTTAGTGTGATTCTTGGAAAATGGCCGATTGGCTGTTATCACAGTAAAGCAACATGTTATACACTGAATTTGGCTCTGAAGAAAATGTGGGCAAAACATGAGTGGGCTTTAATGGTTATCATTGATGGTTAGAAAGATAGATAGATAGATAGAGAGATATTAAATTGAGAATTCAGTGGCGGATCCAGGCAGGGTAGTCTGGGGGAGGGGGCCAGTGTTATTTCGGCTGTTGCTCTGGCATGCAAAGTATTTTCTCTTTGCAGATTTTGAAGAAATACAAAACTGGTGGGAGCCTCTTCCAAAGTCACATGACATATTCCAATTAGAATGCAACCATAGCAGTAATTACGAACTGGTACACATTGTTTGTTACTATGTGTGCTTTGTAGCAGTTAGACATGGGATAAAAATATATAAGAATCTGCAACTTATCGAACTAACAACACCCAACAACAACTGTGAATTTTGACAATTTTGAATGTTTTTTAATAGTCAAATGTGAAATTTGACTGAATCTGTGTTAAATATATCAAAACACACATGTCCGGGGCATTTCATAGACTTGTCATATGCTAGTATATGGATGGATTAAATCAATTAACAAGCCCTGATATACCATGTCTATCAATGACTGGTACTTCTGCTCGTGATTGTCATCTATGCTGCTAGATATGATGAGCATTGAATCAACTTATTAACTAATTAGCCACAGAGATTATCATGGGAGAAAGCGGAAAATTGTGAGGGAATAAGACAATCTACGCGAGAGAATGCAGAAGATCAAAGTACAGGGAACATGGTGATCATGAGAGAATGTGAAGATCATTAGGGAATGCTAAAGGTCGAGAGAGAACATGAAAGATTGTGAAAGAATGCGATAATCATTGTGAGGGAATGCGATAATATATATCTTGATTCCATGTCCTCTTAGGGGCTCGGGGGGAGGGTTGATCTAATGGTAGCATGCTGGGCTGCAAATCGCTGGGTCCCAGGTTCGAATCCAGTTGTTGCCGGATCACCTGGGCCTATGTTGGATAGTTCTTTCAATTATCCTTCGCCTCATTGCTGTGTCCTCCTCTAGTCCTAGTTAACCTACCAAGTGCATTAATACAGGACGTAAAGCCCCAATCATCCATCCATCCATCCTCTTAGGTCCCACGTATAGATTAAATGTAAATTTATAAGAAAATTAACTCCTTTATGAACAGGCAATTAGACATATATCATCAGCGTTGAAACTTAACGGACCATGTCACCTTGTGGCTCAAAGAACAAAAAAAATTAGCGGAATGCTCTTATAAGCTGAAGAGGCCACACCATCATCAACTTGTTGTTCCTGACTGAACACCGAAATAGGTAAGTGTTTGTTCATTCTTTAGAAAGTGGTATCTTCGAGTTTATCTGCTACAAAAAGGTCACTAACACAAACAAAAAAACACAGCCAATATCGAAAAAGATGTAGAGCAAAACAAAAATATTTCTCTCATATCATTGTGTTAAAGGTAGATTTATGTCGAACAGATTTTTAGAGGACATTGGTTTCAGTGGGTTGCTATAAAAACTCATGCAAAATTATAAGAGGGTGACCGTTAGATGTTAAAGCGTATTTTTGGCTAAATGAATACTGTCTTTTTGGGTGTCTTGAAATTAGGAATTTCTATTCAGTGAAAACTCCAAACACCTCAATAACATTTAATGTTCTCCCTAAGCCTACAGAAAAAAAGGACAGTCAACACAATTTGATTTGTTTACAGTTAATTTTGCGCCAAGCATCATTATTCAACAAAACATAATCAGAAGAGTCAAATTACCCAATATTTGCACCCATTGAAGTGGTAACTTTCTGCAGATGAGACCAACATGATGCAAAAACATGTTTGATGCACTCCGCCAACATTTTGCCCCATGCAGACATGATGGAGGCCTTTCACTTTACTGAAAGGATGGGATAACTTGCTGGATTCTGCCTTCAAAGTTGCCCATACCGAGTAATTCACTGGGTCCAGCTCAGGAGACAAGGGGTGGCACCCTACTTTGCTCATCAGGTTTGTTCTGAGGCACTCCTGAGTCTTCTATGCAGTATGAACAGGTGCTCCACCTTGTTGGAAGATGATTTTGCCATCAAAAGAGTTTCTTGTCTGATGCCATGGCATCACAAATTCTTTCAGAATGTTATTATAAACATTTGCATTGGTACTGGCACTCTGATCAATGGCTATTGAGACATTTTTGTGATTTTCTTGTCATCAGTGACTCCATGTTGAAGACCAAGTGTTAGGTCCTAATTTGAATTGTCGGCAGCTGGAGCATCAGCAAGTGTCCCACTACTTATAAATGATTCATTCCTTCTCTTACAAGCACCATAAATGGTGAAAAATTTCTCATCAACAATGAGGAAGACAGGACGACCGTAGTCAGCTTGAAGCGACGCAAGCACTTTCACATATCATGCTTCCGTTTTGCCTTTAGTAGTGATCTAATTCACAAATAAACATATTTGCAATAGATCTGATAGGCTGACTATCAAATCCACTCTTATGTCAGACTTATCACCAAATTCTGAACTTATATGAGTACAAAAAAGAAGACATGTGACTGTCCTCTTTTTCTGTAGACATCCTGTAGAAAGGATCGGTGTTGACGTAATATAACTCAAGTGTCTATAAATACATTAAATAGCAATAACAATATTACATTATAGTAGGGCTCTGTATGGGTAAGATTCGATACAATACGTACAATTTGTATCATCGTTACACTGTATCGACACTGGATATGTTTCGTCAGTCTACAAATTCAGGACAATCAACATTTCAAAAATGCGCTTTCCGAAACCTGTATTGTTGCCTTTCGCAGATGAACTGATGGTCGAAGTGAAAATGTCAAAATTATAACAATCTCGTGTGTTGTTCAATATTTGATTGATGTTTCCTGCAATAAAATGGGGGTCTTTTTAACCAAAGTTGCAGAGCTCAGGCTGTATGGGATGAGACCGAAATTGTTGGTCTCCAAAATTGGTTGAATAGCTGATCAGACTGTACCAGTACGGCTGATATTTACCAAAACCGAGTAGAACACTACAATATAGTATCTCCCTGTTTTTTTTTTTCAACATTTTTGCACTGACCTAAGATGTCGTATAGAATTACGTTTTCTATATCAATATTTCCGTTAGGGTGGGACTAGCCAACCACTGGGGATCAAATCTACACCGTAGCTAATAAATTTGGAATACTTCAACATTCTGCATTGAAATTGACAACTTTAGCAATGATGGTCTGATTCAATGGTAACTACTTCTAATGACGCTAAGGGGAAGAACATGCTGTAGTTTAAAGCACATGCTGCACCGTTAACTCCTTGAAAAGTTACAGCAGCACGAAATATGGAAATTCGGGGGGCTTTTTAGGGAGAGGCGCACTAAACCAAAAATTAAAAATTCTTGCAAAACATTTGGTTAATTCTTTCAAAGAGTGATAAGAGAAGCTGTCGTGACCTTTACAATGGACGTTGCTTACATTCACACTCTGAAATTTACATTTATTTGACACTTTTTTCCCAAAAAAGTATTCCACAGTTATGAGCAGGAGTGTAAGTTGTTTTTTCCAGTGAGGTTGGCATATGAGAGAATTTTTGTAAAATTTCAGAGCATTCTATTAATATCTAGAATAATGGCTTCATTTGTCATTGTCCATTTATTTGTCATTGTCTATCAATTATTTTCTATATTTTGCAGCAAGATGAAGAGTCTGTTGATTTTAGCGGGATTTGTGTCCGTAACTTTAGCCCGAGTCGCTGTGAGTGACCAGGAAAAGGTATAGCGATTTTTTATATAGAATTTTAATCTCTTTTTTTTTCATGGAAATAGGCTCAAGTCCAGTATTATTAGTACGAAACAGTTCCAGAGCGTAACAAAAAGTATGTTGTTCGGTTAATGACATCATCACAATAACTATTTCGGCTATTCAGTGGGGGAGGGAGGGTGTGGGGGCATTTCAGTCAATCGGCGGAGTAAAAGATAAATCAGGGAAAATTGAACTAAACTCACATTTTACTTACATAAAACGAATCTGGTCCATCAGAGCTTGTCAATTCGAAAATTTGTCATTTAACCGAGAAATCCAAATTGTTCTCAAAATTGTGATTCGTTGTTTCTTGCTGGTAAAATATTCATTCAAAATTTTGTTTTGTTCTAGTTTTCAACCTGATAACACATATTTCAGTTTTGTGAAAACGCAGACACCTACAATACAAAGGCATTGAAGTTGAGCTTGATAATTTTTTCTTACACATTGTTATGAAACTGCGCTCTGATTGGCTAAGAGAGAGTGACAGCTGCATGGTGATGTCACAACATGATTGTTTACACAATTGCTATGACATCACCAGAGATTGTGACGTCACCAGTGTTTACGATATCATAACAGCGCAACTGCTCTGTTTAGACCAATCACTGTTGAGCAGCCATTTAATTTTTATGAAGAGACAATTTTTATGTGGCTTAAAAAATTAAAGCTATTGTCTACAGTGTACTGGATGAAGTTGTGAGCTGAAATGATGTGCTATCAGCAGTGAAATACATGGAGATTATTGTGAGGCAGGGTATAAAATAAGCCTGCAACGATCCCAAAATGTGCAGTGATCAATCTTAAATGTGCAGTGATCAATCTGAATTTGTGCGGTGATGAAATTCACCCTTTTTGTGCTAAATTATATTTTGAACTGTAAAATTCTCACAATATACTTTTAATTTCGACCAATTTGATACAATAGTCTGCCTGATGATGGTCAATTGGTCATCTTTTGGAAATTTGTAATGCTTGATATCACAATGCCAGCCCTTAAGAACACTGATTTGTTATCCATATTAATGGCGATAGTTTGCGCAAGACAATACGCGCAGTGATCAAATTTCCTTATTTTATACCCTGTTATGAGGTAATCACAATGATCAACAGAGCTGTAACAATGACCCCATTCTAATTCTTGTGAAGGGTAGGCTGAAATCTCAAGTTTTTACTATGTAGTGATTCATGACTCCCTGCGCTACATGCAGGATCTCAGGGCTAACCAAGTGTATATAATACAGGACATAAAGCTGGGGGGCCAGGGAGGGTCGATAGGCTGCCTATCGCTGGGTCCAGGGTTCATATCCAGCTATTGATGGGTCACTCGGGCCTATGTTCAGGGCTGTATTAACCTATGGGCAAACGGGGCACTTGCCCCGGGCCCATGGCCTCAGGGGGGCCCATGATGAAGCTGAAATGTGTTCTGACAGTAAAGAAAGTGCATCGGGTAACTTGCGCACGAATGTACTTTTCAGAAATTCAGAGCGTTTTTGGGGCCCAAGGGGGCCCATTAGAAACAGTTTGCCCCGGGCCCAGAAATGCGCTAATACGGCCCTGCCTATGTTGGAAGGCTTTTTCAACTTTCAATATCCTTTGCCTCATTGCCGTGTCCTCCTCCTTTCCTAATTAGCCTACCAAGCGCATAAATACAGGACGTTTAGCCCCAATCATCCGTCCACCCAATACAGGACATAAATCTCCAATCAACCTCCTATCAATGCACATGATTTATAAAATGCTCCTCTCATAGACAGGTCTGATGTTTGCTGAAATTATTCAATTTTTACATTTCAGTTAGCACCTACACCATGCTGCTTCCCCAAGACGTTGCAGGTGAACTTCTTTGGAGCCGAGTTCTTTGAGACTGCAAGTCCTTCTCTCGTTCCAGTAAGTTCAAAATGCATTTTTTTTTACAGGGGCGTAGATTTTTCATTCTTCGACATTGTGAAATAGTTTTCACTTACACACCCTCGAGGGCAGTAGATTTGAATAATGCCCTTGAAATAAGTCAATTTGTATAATGTCTGTCACCAAATAGGCACAATATGTACGGAAGAGGGAACATTTGAATATCTTTCTGATTCCTGAAAATAAGAACTCAACAGTTATAACCCTGTCTTTTGTATTTTCGGTACATGTGCAAAACATGGTGTGATACGCTCTTTAGATGAACATGAAAAATCAAAATTGTGAATAACTATGAAAAATTTTAACGAATTTCTGACATTGCTGCGTATTAGTATAGGTTATTCACCACGGGAGAGGGAATATGTGATTTATCACCCGAGGCCTTTAGGCCGAGGTGTGATAAACACATATTTCTGATCCCATGGTGAATAACTGGCTTATACCGTGAGACAAACACTCAAACACTCAAACATGAGAGGATAACTGGACAACAAAGAATATAGGAATTATTTCCCTGTAATACTGGCATGTGATTGGCTGACAGAGGTGTCGAATGGTATAATAACTAATATTTACAATGGTTTCAGTTGATCGGCACCTATGCTATCAAATCTGACGAGGGAACAGCTGCCCTGCAAGTTTTAGATGGAAAGACTCGACTACCAGTGAGGAAAGAGATCTTGGACTACAATAGCGTAAGTGTGAAATGCTTGCTGGCCAATGACACCATTATTGTTGCAGAACCACTCCGTAGGAGGAGTATGGTCTATTCAGGATTTCAACAGGAGGCCAGAGGCCAAAAGTTGGAATATCAGGCTGTGAAGCTGCGTCAGAAGAACGGGGGCTAGCGTTGTGTGTAGTAAAATACAGACAGGACCAATTTGTGGAACAGCGGGCCATGGGTAATAAAATGTGGATGGTGTCAAACTTGGATAAAGCTGAATTTGCTATAAAAATCGCCTCTAATTTTCTCGAAAAACCTTTTTTGAGTGAATTTCCAGAAAAGTAGATAAAGGTGTGATTTTTTTTAACACAGTATACTTTTTTTTTGCACTTCTTAAGAGGAATAAGTAGGCATGGGTACCGAACTGGCCTTATCCATTTCTGCATGGTGTACCGGACCGAAGTATCGATTTATGAATCAAAAGGTACACAAAACAATACTTTTTGTGACGTTTCAGGCTTCGCGTGAGGCTCACATGTCACAGATTAACCTGAGTAGGTCATATGACAACCAGATAGATGATGATTAACTTATGTTTCACTTCTGAAAATTATAGATATTATACCTCACAATCAGTCATGTGTCCGACACATTTCTGTTTTTGTCACTTCCTACCCCATCGAAACTTTCACAACAAACAATTTCTTTTTGTTTCATGAAACCTTCGTTGAGTGTCGATTTTGGTATCAAAACCGGAGCGTATCGTTTTAAAAAGTGACAATATAGGACCAAACCGAATTTTCAGAAAAGGTACCCATCCCTAGGAAGAAGTACTGCTCCTGTCTGCAACATCGGCCAATAACACTATCATGGGCCAACCTTAAAAATGGTTTGTCTAACACAGACAAAAGAAAATCACCTGGTGTTCTTCCAAAATGATTTATTAATTTATTTCCCTATTGTGTATCTATCAGGCACAATGTTTTGAGGAATAGCCAATGAAGTTGTCAATCCAGATCAATTCTTTGTTTCAGCTATCAAAAGAAATTAAAAAAATAAGCTTACATTTTGTCTGGTTTTACAAAAACTCCTTTGATGGACGCCATTTAATTATAGAGCTATTTTTTTTGTATGGCTATAACATTTTACAAAAAATTACCTTGGGATAGTTTCACTTTGTCAGCCTTTGCAATTCAGTGAAATGCAAACTTTAACAGACAAGATTGTAACATCGGAAATTAGTGTGGTCTGGTTCGACATAAATCTGTTATGTGATTTTTGCCTGAAATCACACAAGAATATCATTGTTCTAGAAATAACAATGATACATACTATACCACTCAAATTTTTTCATGTTTTAGACAGTGAATCTTACTTCAAGGAAACGCACAACTTCCTCCCCAGATAATTTATCTTGGGATTTCACGAATCACGATGTGCAACAAGATAACACACTGTCCTATTCAGACCTATGGTGATTTTGGTTAAGTCGGTATTTCTTTGTGTTGTAAGATTGTTAATATTTTCTTAGTATTTCCATTTCTCCATCCAGAAAATCCTGTACAACATCAGCGCTGACGGTTCATGCGTCAAGTCTCCATATAATGATCCCAGACCTTCAGGATGTATTCCAGGTAACTGAGTTGATTGATGCATATATGTTTCAGTTGTCCACTGTAACTCCAGTTGTGTCTCCTTACAGGTGATTTAATTAGTATGTGCTTCTAGCAGTGATGTAGTCAAGGCCGGGACATCCGAGACTGAGAATGAGGCATGAGCCAGCCTCCGAGACCAAGGCCGTCAAAATGTGGTCTCAAGGCCGGCCTTGATGAGGCCAGTCTCGAGTGCTCAAAGACACCTGAGACCGAGGCAAGGCCAAGGATTAGGCATACGAGACCGAGCCAAGACTGAAGCCATCAAAATATGGCCCCGATGCTGGCCTTGAGACTTCCAACACTGGTTTCTAGGTTTTCAGCAGTATATGAAGAGAAAATGTCATGAAATCAACTTGTTTGATGATTTAGAGCACTGACACACATCAGACAAGCTTATGAAATTTGTGTATCACATATTATCACAACCACATGGGTTAGAAGCAGTGATCTACAAAGCTTGATCTGCTGTGCTGGCTGCTAATTGAAGCAGGATAATATGTAATCAAGCAGAGCGATATTGAGCAACTCAACGTTTTGGTCTCTAGGAACCAATCAAGCATGCTCTGCATCAAGTGGAAATGAATCCAAAGAATCTCTTACTAAATAAAATTCCTGTTACAGCTGCTACGTACTTTAATAGATGGGCAATTCCGTAAAGTCTGATTTACAGATTTGACTCTTTAGCAGCTTGTGTAGCCCTACCATTATTCCTTAGATATTAAATTGTTATCCTGGCGTGAATCCAGCTAATAGAGGTATCAGACAAGCCGTCAACCAAAGCTCTAAGGGCAACAGGAGCTGAGCTATTTCAAAAAGTCATCGTGTCGGACGTACATCTTGTGAGTATGTCCGACACGGTGACATTTTGCCTTGTAGCTCAGCTCCTGTTACACTTGGAGTTTTGGTTGATGGTTTGTTAGA
Organism: Platynereis dumerilii; assembly: GCA_026936325.1. Classification (NCBI taxonomy): domain Eukaryota; kingdom Metazoa; phylum Annelida; class Polychaeta; order Phyllodocida; family Nereididae; genus Platynereis; species Platynereis dumerilii. The sequence goes on from JAPTHN010000008.1 coordinate 31,957,737, forward strand.
GACCCCTATGTCCTGGCTTCATCCCTGTTTAACAATGAAAAAGTAGAGGTGTAATGGTAGGGCTACACAAGCTGCTAAAGTGGCAAATCTGTAAATCGGACTTTACGGAATTGCCCAGATACAAATTGCCATTTTATAGCAGAAAACTTGCTAATACGGTAGGTGTGATTGTTTTACCGGTAACTGCAGTATGCCATAAATCTATGGGACAGCTCTGGTTTTACAGTGTAGGCGATGTTTTAGCTGAGTTAAAACTCGGTAATTCGGTAATTCAGGAGGTTTACGTGACCTGACGCATTTGTATTCAAGAAACATATACAGTATGATTCTGAATATATTTACATACTTTAATTACTGTCACGAAACGTTCATTAGAGTATCAGAATTATATTTGTGATTCCTTGCAATATATTGTACATCTTCTTTGAAATTTTAATTATTTTTAAAGCCAGTGCCACATTTGACGCCAGCTTCGAAATGGGAATTGGAGAAAACTCTCTCCAGGCCAATTTGTGGATCGTGCAAACCCCCAAGCTCAACATGCAGCAGGCCATCTCTGTGACTGGGAGCTGTATTCCTGTTCAGATTCAAACAAATGCTAAAACAGCTGATGGTGAGTTGTTGGCTGAGCCAAAATCGTCTGAAGTATTTATGAAATGTTTATGAAATATAAACTGGAAGATTTCCAGCATCAGATGACGTGAAGCAAGCCCAATAGGGTTATTTATTACCATACGCCGTTCCTTCAAACCCGCATTATTTTGGAATATTTTCCCTTTTTATCTTACTTTTCCATAGAGAACTGATATCTTGCACGGCTCTTTTACGCAACAAAATTATTTATTTGATCTGGTCTTCCATGGAACAACACAAGTAACCCAACTGACTTGACCTTTGCTTCCAACTAGACTTAAGAGTCTCAAAAGTATTTTGATTAATGAAGTCCCTCTTACATAAATTTCCCTCTTACATAACATTTTTCATACCCCTCTTGAATTATTACCTCTCGAATCTTCGATCAAAGACACTGACTGATTATTCCAATATCCTATCCATTTCAGGAAAAACCCACAAAGCTTTGTCATTTGTGCATGCAGAAATTGAAATCGTTGACAAGGACCTGTTCACCATCCCTGACACATGCAAGTCGAGCAATCAGGTAGAGTTAAAACTTTCACATTATAATTATTTTTAGCTAATTAATTAACTAATTAAAAGTAAACTCACTACTTTCAGACAACATTGACTTACATAACTAGCAGGGGGGGAGGCAGTGGTTTGGGGGATGATAAGTTGGATCCATGTTACTTGAATTCGAACTTACTTGCTGCCCATGCCGCCCTGAATGGTGTTTCCAACGAGTCTCGCTCGTCCCTCTCGAGAATGATGGTCTAGTGCACAAGAATCGAGAATTTCTCGAGAAATCTAGGACACTGTCCTGCCATTGGCACAATGATAAAACAAGAAAGATTTAATCATGCAATGGATCAAATTTTTTGGCTTTTATGATATTATCTTTTGTGGTTTTAATGTTAATCTGTGTGTTTTGTTTCCTATAAATCACAGCTAAACATCCAGATATTATACAATTTTAAAACATTTGTACAAGTTCAACTTCAGCATTTATCTGATATACGATGGGGATTATCAACAACTGATATTGAAACTGAACAATTGAGCAACTACACGATAACAATAATATCAAGCTAAACAAAACAACAATTCAATGCTTTGTAACCGTAAAGCCCCGTTCACACCTTGGTGATTTGGAATTGACAGTGGTCTGCGTCAAGCAAAGTGGCCTGTTCCAGAATGGATGGGGCCTGACACAGACTGCACACTGCCTGTCACAGACTGGACATGGACCAGACACAATGAGCAACACACATTACGCAAGGTATACGCTGCCCAATGATGCATGACCAAGACAATCACAGAGTGGACACAGGGGTCATAAAAAAAATTGGGCTAGCCGAAATTCTCTGGGTGACTGTTCTGCGTCAAAAAATCACAGGTTGGACACACATTTATCCTACATTGCACACAAAGTACACGTGCCTCTGACGTGCGTATGATTGGGGAGTTGTATGCGTTGCCCTAGAAACATAAAGCAAGACAAGTTGCGAGCTGTTGCAGTGAACTTTTTGATCTGTCTCCGTACATTTTGCGGCTGTCCACGTGCACTTTGTGTCAACGTTGACGTTGCTAAGCACCGTGGCGTCTTATTCACGCCCTGTGTGCATTGTACTGGTGATTTTCACTGTCTTATCATCATAAGGAGGCTGAAGTCAAACTGCTACTTCTTGTGATGTCGCCAATAGTAAGCACAGCATCGCACTGTCGACTCCAGATGTATCCATGCCTTCATGGTTGAATGCACAGGGCTGAAAACAATTCCTGACGTACACCAGTTAGGAATCCCCAAGATGTGAACGGGGCTTTATAAACATCAAACACCCGAACACCATGTCAAACAATGATAAACATTTCAATTCTCGAGAATCGCTCAGCGAGACAAGAAAATGCTGAATCATTAAAATCTCGAGACTTCTCGAGATATCTCGCTCTGATTGGAAACTCTAGCCCTGAAGTTGAGTGGAGTGGAACCCCATCCTGCAGAGCCAGGGCTTCATTAAAGGGCAGAGTCCCCCGGCAGACCAAAAGATAGTTGGGGGGGGGGGAGCTATGTATTTTACCCCGGGCCGGACTTTTTTTGCTCGTGAAGCGACGAACAATTTTTCCGCGCATGAAGTCTCCTGAGCAACAAACTGTATTATCGCAATTTTAATATTTGGAAACAAACGTTTTTTTCTTTTTCATGTGCTGAACAAAATTTTTTTTCAGTTCAAGTGGGAAACAGACTTTGTTTTGCCCCAAAAGTCCATAGCCCTCCCCCCTCAAAGATCATCTGGTCGGCCCTTAAGATTTGTAGAGGCTTGCAAGTCACTTAAGTTTGGGCTCATTCCTCTGGCCTGGTCTCGTTGTGATGGACTTGAAAGTACGGTAGTGAAGCTGCGTTTACTTGAAAACAGTTGTCACTGGGAAAATGGGATGACAGAATAGTTTGACATTGCCATTCCACAGAACTCTATGGGAAAATTAGATGACACAAAATGTTGATGCTGCTATGAAGTGCTATGCCGAAGACATGGCGAGGGGAAATGAGTTGACAGGAAATGTTGATACAGAAGTGATTGGGAAAGTAACGAAAACTATTGACACTGTTCAACTGTTGTCATGGTGTGGCAATTTTTTTTTCTGTATTTGATTTTATTGTCGTTTCAGGAGATCACCCTTAATACTCGAGGAATGCTTCTTCCTTCCTTCATGGTCATGGATCTTGAATAAAGAAATAATGAAGAGTAATGATGTGTCCGAATGTGTCATATTTCACACTGATTAAAAAAAGAAGCTGTCAACCTACAAACATCATGGCACAGAAATAAACCGTATTTGTGAAACACCTTGAGCTTAATAAAATTATTAAAGATTTTAAATGGAAATGACTTGTTTTTACTTTATTTTATAAACTACTGCTTTAAATTTGGTAGAAACCCTCATTTACCAAGAATGTAAACGTGTGGTATCATTACACAGGTCACATTAGGGTGTCCCCCCCCCAAAAAAAAGGCAGTGTCCTAATTTTTGATGGGACAACCCCTCATTTTGTGAAGGACATACGCAAATATTATAGCATTTCAACATGATTAACTGGTGCCTCAAGAGCCTTCACTGTAAATTTTGAATTTTGAGTTAGCTTAATTGATTGAGTGAGATGGTTGCACAACTCCTTTGAGCCAAGATAGCTTGTTGTTTGCAAGTTATAACAACATAAAGATTATCATAACTCAAAACAGCAAGCTATCATGGCTCAAACAAATTGTGCAACCGTCTCACTCAATCATTTGAGCTAACTCAGAATTTCAGAATTTACAGTGTTGAAGTTTTGTCGTTTTTGCTCATTTTAGAGGATTTTCGCAATATGCGGTTCTCTGTAACTTTGTCAAATTGTATCATACAACATTCTAAGTGCCATTGCTGGAAAAGTCTCAAAAAGACCTTTATTTTGCATACCAACATCAATGGTCTACAATAATTATGTAACTCCTACCAGTTCTTAAACTGATACTAATTAGGACATCGCTTTTTTTTGGGACACCCTACATGTAAAAGAATCCAAACATTATCATTATACCAGTGGCTCTTTTTGGAAAGTTTGCAAAAAGGTGTGCAATGAAAATGGACATTCCTTTAAAATATTATGGGGGAATATTTTAGCTAAGAGTCATTTCATGTAAATTCAACAAATGGCTCCCAGTCAACCGATTCAGAATAGTGTGTTAAAAAAAACCTAAAATAATGTTTTGGCACGGTAAAAATATATTAATGTGGCAAATTTGCACATTTGAAACGAGTCATTTTGGAAATTTTGTGTAACAAAAGATTGGTGTACTCAGTCTATTGGTACCTGTAGGCTACTATACCTTGGTAATTTGGCCAGAAGTTAACCAATTGTACACATCTTAAGTTTTTCAGTCCACACATATTCAAGAATATATGCCTTGTTAGATTGATACTGTCCACATGTTTAGAAGTCATAGCAAAGATCCTTCGGCTATGATATCAAATCTCCACTTGTTATATCAACTGTGAAATTAGAGGACAAAAATGTGAATAAACTGTAATTTTCAGAATTGTTTTGACAACAACCTGTGAAATGGAGGCAAATGCGCTGCGGTGTCTGAAACAATGCATTATAACACTTGGGCTACATTAAAACTATGTTTCCTTATACCATTTGACACCTCTGTCAGCCAATCACATGCCAGTATTGCAGGGAAATAACTCCCATATTCTTTGTTGTCCAGTTATCCTCTCATGTTTGACTGTTTGAGTGTTCGTCTCATGGTATAAGCCAGTTATTCACCATGGGATCAGGAATATGTGTTTATCACACCTCGGGCTAAAGCCCTCGGGTGATAAATTACTCGTCCCCTCTCTCGTGGTGAATAACCTATACTAATTGAAGGTATTAATTTAGGTTTCACAGTGCATTTAATTTCATGCCTTCCAATGTCAGGACTTTTTTTCCGAGAAACTATTCAAGATGTCACTGTATTACTTGGAATTTGTGTTTTCTGGTGAGAATCTATGATTGTGGTAAATTTTCAAGGTATTCTGGATTGTTTGAGGGGGAAAATTTTCTGAAATTTGATGAAATGACACGTAATGACCCCTAAAAGTTTAAGTCATTACCAAGGAAGATGCAATGGAAATACGATCAAAAGGGAAGAAGAGGGTTTCAGTATGATAGCACTTTTTTCGCATTACAAACCAATCTTTTAAAGTGAACTGCATGAGTGTAAAGGATATCTAATTAAAATTGTTGCAATACAGAATTTAAACTTACAAGATTTAACAAGGGCCTATTTGGTGAAACTGATATCTACAAAGTAAAAAAACTATACTTATTTACACCTTGCGCTATATAAAATATGATATCATGTGAAGCAAAATTAGAATATGGACGCCCACTTTTTTCTGGTGCAAAATTTTGCCAAAAATCATTGTGAAATTTTGTCCAAAAGCATGACAAAATTTCGGTAAGAACTTTAAGTTCACAATTTGATTGGTTCAAATCAGTGGAGGATGTTGGTTAATTACATTGCCATTTCTTCCTTCCTCAACTATCACTTTTCAACACCTGCATCTAAGCGATCTCCAGGGAGGCGTGCCATAATGGCCAAGCCTAACCGCACCCCCTTCACTACATAGACAAAGACATAGGGCCTACATTGAAAACTACATTGCAATCAACTGTGTGCCTCCTGCATGGCTATAATGTAATGTGACAAACTCTTGTTTCCTCCTGTTTCTCATACATGGAAAGTTGGTCAATAGATCCATAGATATGGTACTAATAGTGCAGCCCTCTAAGCCCAGTTCCGGGCACTCACAAGGCACATACAGTAATGTTTGACTGTCTACAAGTGGACCGCTGTTACATTGCCACTTCTTTTTCCAGCCTTGGCAGATCAGAACATATGCTGTCATGTGTTGCCACCTAGTGACTAGTGTGCTATTCCGCGAGCAGTCCACATCATTTCAGTCTGAGGAACTTGCACAATTCAAATTTGTCTGGAAGAAACCGGGGCTGTTTCTGAGGGTGCTGATGACCTTGTCTACTTCCTTAGAGAACGTGACTGCCGAGTCTGACTCTGGTATACATCAATATATATAAGGTTTTATTAGAAATCTGAGTATCAGGAAGATACATGTGTCCGAACATGTCAAATAGAAATTTTGTGAATGTGCAATGAAATTGGAACTATTTCTTGGGACGGCAATGCTGTAGCATACAAAATGAACTTTTGTGCCAGGTGGCAGCAGCATGCAGTTCTCATTTTCACCAGAATGTTTGTAGCAAAAACATTATTTGCTTGATATAGCCTGGTGCGCCACCTTCTGGAAAAATTTGCAAACAAAATACGGATTTGAGCAGCAGGACAGCGTTCTGTGAGATTTCTAACGCTGGCCTGCTACTGATATCAACATTTTACTTTTCATGATGCAAATCTTAGATTGGCCACTGTGTTAAAAGACTGATATCAGGCAAGGCAGGAAATGGAGGCCTCCACCTTCTCCTGCTGTTCTTACTTGTGCATAAACAAGTTACATCATATGCCACCCAAACCTGCGCTGCTCTTAAATCTCGATTAAAGATAACACAATGTATGATGCACATTGGTGTGAAGATTTTTTTTTCCCAATTCAAGGCCGTGAGTCTTGGTGGCTGAGTGGTTCAACACTATCCTTGAACATCTGGAACATTCTTCTGGATATTCCATTTTATTATATAAAGTTTCTTTCAATATATCCGAATTGATTTTTACCTCCATCTATCCTTGTAATTTTGAGGTTAAGGGTTCGATTCCATTACATGGCAATACTTGTCACCTATTGTAAAGTTTGGGATATCATTTTATGATAGGCCTATATTTTGCTGACCAAAGACAGTATTTTACCTTTAATTACTGTAACTTAATTTTACTTAAACATTTATCTGTGTGTAAGAGAACAGCCATCTGGCCAGACCATTATCAGGGGCCATGTTTGTCCCTTGGACAATGGCCAGCAATATACTTCACTACTTAGTTTGATTGTCTGGAATAGTGTCCAAGCTGCATCTAATAACAGCCTGGAAAGAATGACTGGTTCACATTTTGGAATATAGAATGTCTTTGATGAATATAATGTTGGTTAATTAAATTAATGATATTGGTTTACTTTACCTTTTAAGTCTTTATGAAACTGTTTTGAACCTTTACTTAAATTAGACAATTTTTAAATGCTGGCTTAGATCAATGTTAATGAACCCAATTAATGTGTCTACCTGGGATATGAAGGCACAACCCATTTTACCCCTCTACCTAGCCATTGGTGAAGGTCACCCATGACTGGGCACTCATTTTAATGCATTATATGGTTGTCTGTGATTGGCCTAAATCAAAGGCCCAATTATTGCAATGTTGTGAATTTGATAAAGTTGAATGTTTTTGGAATAAAAGATCAGATTGGTTTTTCGGAACAGTTTGGAGAGAGATACCACTGAGAATGAAATACAACTTTTACTGTCTGTTGTACTATGAGTAGAAAGGACTAAGTAAGCTAATTGGAAGCGGAGTCAGATACTTGGATCAACAGAGAACTGATACGACAGATTTAAGCTGGCCGGAGGCCCTCTGCATTACTGTGATAACATTATGGATCATTTTGGGAAGCAGTCAATGCAGGGAATATATTTAGCATTAATGCCTCTGCAACATGACTGTTAAATTCAGATACTGACAATGAGTCCTCAACACACTTTAAAATTTGAAAACTGTGTTGAAGCAAAATTTGGAGTTGTTTCAGAAAGTGCTCAATTTTCAAGTTATGTTGGCATAATGTTATGAGTTGTCCAAATGAATCATAACATCAGGCGGCGCAAACATGAAAGTTCTAGCTGCGGATAGCTTGACCTATCCGCTTTGGTCCCCATCTGTAAAAAGCCATTCTCGAAGCACTGCTTTAAGCTTTCAATAATTATTGACGCTAAAGAAAAAAGAACATTAATATTACAAGTAGCACACCACTTCATGTGGTTATTTTTTATATAAAAGGCAATGATTCCATTTCATGCTTTGCAATGATTAATTGGATATTGAGGGTTTTCTAGGAGTAAAATAGCTGAAGTCCTAAGATAATTTAAAATCAGTGACTGCTTTCGCCCGCTGGTTGAACCCAATTCAAGACATCACCACTGTGTCCACTGCGCTTGCCTGAGCGCCACTGGCACGTGGATCAGCCATGCAGGCCAGAACCCCTATCTAAAAGTGGACCGCTGTAACATTGCCACTTCTTTTCCAGCCTTGGCAGATCAGAACATATGCTGTCATGTGTTGCCACCTAGTGACTAGTGTGCTATTCCGCTAGCACCTGCGAGCGGTCCACATCATTTCAGTCTGAGGAACTCACACAATTTTATCTGGAAGAAACCGGGGCTGTTTCTGAGTGTGCTGATGACCTTGTCTACTTCCTTAGAGAATGTGATTGCCGAGTCTGACTCTGTAATACATCAATGTTGAATAGAAATTTTGTGAATGTGCAATGAAATTGGACCTATTTCTTGGGACAGCAATGCTGTAGCATACAAAATCAACTTTTGTGCCAGGTGGCAGCAGCATGCAGTTCTCATGTTCACCAGACTGCAAGAACCCGATTAGTAGAGTCAAGGTATGGGATGATTGCAGTTGCATTGATACCAAGATGATGCCGTGAGTTTAGTCATGCTGGAGGTGGCCCTACACACCAGTGAAGTGTTGTCAAGCTGGCTGTGACTCTGATGTGTTATATGACAATAAAATCGATTAAATGTTATATGTTCTGTGTATCCGATCAGTGGCGGATAGAGGGGGGGCCTAGGGGGCACGGGCCCCCCTAGACCACTGAGATTAATGATAGATAGTATTTTGAAGAAAATACGCTGCGACGCGAGCCCGCAAATGCCCGAAACACACCCGAGCCCCCCCTAGACGACTGTGTCTGGATCCGCCACTGTTATCGTCTATGTTGTGTTGAAGACCCAATGAATTTATAGTGTGCATAAAATTTGTCATTCAGTGTACATGTAGATGGAAAAAAAGGTCTATCACTTCATGACAGTTAAATAAATATCTTGCTGCATTCCTTTTCATGATTGTTAAACGTCCGTTGTGGTAATGACACATAATAAACCCACTCACTGAAAATAAGAGTTTTAAAAGGACATAAAATCTCTTTCACCCGTGTGATTATCTTCAGCAGACAACCTTGCTGTCAAGCTGCTCGAGTGGTTGTACTAATGGCCCATTCTCACTGCGAGAACCGCAGAACTTTTTACCCCTGAGGGATAGCTTGAGATGATTTCTATAGTCAAGTCATTTTTTTGTGGCAGTAGGGGAGAGCGGGGCATGATGGGCACCTTAACTTTGAAGGTCCACCATGTCATTACTCTGCCAACAATAATTACTGCTGACTGGTTTTGCATTAGGTTCTACTTTAAGCATAGAAAATCTTGTTTCGCTCAATGAAATAGTGTTTGAGTTATAAGCACTTTTAATTTTTCGACAGGTGCCCATCATGCCCCACAAGGGTGGGGCATGATGGGCACCTTGTTGGGGCATGATGGGCAGCTTCAAATGTTGGTGAATACTGACGGCATTATAGTTGTAAAACTGAAATAATTCCAATATTCTTAATAAAAAAATTGCATTACATGTAGTTGGGTAGGAGCGGGGGGTCCTGGTGCACCCCCCTGAAATAAACTTTTAACCAGTGCTACTAGATGGCAAAAATTGTGTAGAAAATGATAAGCCTTGTTAAAAAGTCGAAAAAATGTCCCGCGTATGTTTTACATGCAAATTAGTGCGGCCATTATTGAAATATTGTATTTTCTTCATATCTCGGCTAATATTGTACTTAGCAATGAAATCAAGGTGTCTAACCCCATGTTTTGATGGTCAGGGAACACAATAAAACTATCATGGAGCATATTGGACCAGTTCTGGTGGATAAAATGGCATGTGTGACATCAATTCATCCAAAAGCGACATGTTTGTGGATGTTTTTGTCAAATTTGGGAAAATGCATTATGTTTTGTTTTATGCATTAGCAGTAAATACATTTTAGATAGAAACATTTCACATGATCATGGAGCATATTGGACTCATAAAATTGCAATTTCTATCTTAAATGTTCTAAAATAAATATTAAAACTGTAAAATTAGCATTGAAAATCAAGATTAGGCGTATGTGACCTCCTCCACCAAACGGGCTTAAAGAATAACCAAAGCATCTAGTACTGTGGCTTCCCTTGAATATACTTGAAGGGTGCTTTCAAATAATGGGTCATATGTGGGTACCTGTCAATTGCATCAAAAGAAATAATAAGTCAAACATGCTGAATATGAAGCTTCGGAAACCGAATAAATGGCTGCTAAATTTCAAGCCATCAACACCAAAATACGTCTCCAAACAAAAGGTTGGCTAATTTTTTTCTGGTGTATATGGATAGCCCTTAATGTCAGCTTTCATTGAACCTTGATTTCCTTGTTACTACAACTGTCAACCCTCAAAGAGCAAAATAGTTGTTGCTGTCATTATCAAAAATCCTCTCGAAAAACCCAGTGCATCTTCCAATTTATTTTCAATTCCACCTATCCCAATCACTAGATAACTCATTCCTAACTAACCAAAATGTATGGGGATGGACAGCCCTTGATGACAGCTTTCATTTGACACCTTTGTTTTTGTGTTACTACAGCTGTCAACCCTCAAAAAGCTAAATAAATGTTGCTGACCGAGTCAAAAATCGTTGCGGAATCACAAAATCCTCCCATGTATTTTCCATTCCACCTATCTAAATCACCAGATAACTCATTCGTAACCGACCAAACTAGATGTGGATGGATAGCCCTTGATGTCAGCCATCATTTGGCACCTTAGTTTCCTTGTTACCAAAACTTTAATCCTCAAAAAGCTGAATAAATGTTGCTGGCAGTGTCAAAAATCTCTGCGGAATCACAAAATCCTCCCATGTATTTTCCATTCCACCTATCCAAATCAACAGATAACTCATTCCTAATCAACCAAAATGGATGCTGATGGATAGCCCATTAAGTCAGCTATCTTCTGGCCCCTTAGTTTCATTGTTACTACAACTGTCAACCCTCAAAAAGCTAAATAAATGTTGCTGACAGTGTCAAAATCTCTTTGGAAACACAATATCCTCCCATGTATTTTCAATTCCCCCTATCCTAATCACTAGATAACTCATTCCTAGCCAACCAAAATGGATGTGGATTTGTAGCCCTTCATGTCAGCTTTCATTTGGCAACTTGATTTCCATGTTACTACAACTGTCAACCCTCAAAAGGCTAAATAATTGTTGCTGTCAGTGTCAAAAATCTCTTTGGAAACACAAAATCCTCCCGTGTATTTTCAATTCCACCCACCCTAATCACCAGATAACTCATTCCTAACCAACCAAAATTGATGTGGATGGATAGCCAATGATGTCAGCTTTCATTTGGCAACTTGGCTTCCATGTCACTACAACTGTCAACCCTCAAAAAGGTAAATAAACATTGCTGACAGGGTCAAAAATCTCTTCGGAAACACAAAATCCTCCCATATATTTTCAATTCCTGATATCCTAATCACTAGATAACTCATTCCTAGCCAACCAAAATGGATGTGAATTTGTAGCCCTTCATGTCAGCTTTCATTTGGCAACTTGATTTCCATGTTACTACAACTGTCAACCCTCAAAAGGCTAAATAATTGTTGCTGTCAGTGTCAAAAATCTCTTTGGAAACACAAAATCCTCCCATGTATTTTCAATTCCACCCACCCTAATCACTAGATAACTCGTTTCTAACCAACCAAAATGTATGTGGATGGGTAGCCCTTGATGTCAGCTATCATTTGGCACGTCGGTTTCATTGTTACTACAACTGTCAACCTTCAAAAAGCAAAATAATTGTTGCTATTAGTGTCAAAAATCCTTCGGAAACACAAAATCCTCCCATGTATTTTCAATTCCCCACTATCCTAATCACTAGATAACTCATTCCTAACCAACCAAAATGGATGTGGATGGAGAGCCCTTGATTTAAGCTTTCATTTGGCAACTTGGGTTTCCTTGTTATTACAAATGTCAACCCTATCCTAATCACTAGATAACTCATTCCTAACCAACCAAAATGGATGTGGATGGATAGCCCTTGATGTCACCTTTCACTTGGCACCTTGGTTTCCTTGTTACTACAACTGTCAACCTTCAAAAAGCTAAATAAACGTTGCTGTCTACAAACAAAAGTCCTTGGCACAGCATCTATTATCTAGTAGAAAAGCACACAGATCTAGCTATCACAGAAACTTGAGCTGCACTTCCGATTTCATCCACAGTTAATGTACTTCCAGAAGTTAAATTTGTGTAATTATAGGGTTTTCTTTGCTATACATCCTGCACCCATAATTGTTACTTGCTTATTTCCGAATTAAGAGAAAGATTATTGAATATACAGGATTACGTATAAGTATCATGAAAAATATCATATTACAAGTTACTGACTCAATATGAGGTTAAAATAAGGAAATTTCGGAATGCTTATCAAAATCGTTTATCAGTTTGACCTGTTTGATTTCACACACTCAGCTTAGAAACTGTTGTCAAAATTACACTGGCAAGGTTATCAATACAATTTTTCTCACAAATTGTATCATGATCATGTGAAATGTTTCTATGGCTAAAATGTATTTACTGGTAATGCATAAACAAAACAAAATATATATACCCAAAAATCTGACTAAAACATCCAAAAACATGCCGATATTGAATGAATTGATGTCGCACATGCCATTTTATCCACCAGGACTGGTCCAATATTCTCCATGATAGTTTTATTGTGTTCTTTGACCCTCAAAACATGGGGTTAGACACCTTGATTGCATTGCTAAGTATAATATTAGCCAAGATATGAAGAAAATACAATATTTCAATAATGGCCGCACTAATTTGCATGTAAAACATACGTGGGACATTTTTTCGACTTTTTAACAAGGCTTATCATTTTCTACACAATTTTTGCCATCTAGTAGCACTGGTTAAAAGTTTATTTCAGGGGGGTGCACCAGGACCCCCCGCTCCTACTAGACTAATGATAAATGGTAGTTATTGAACCAACTCAGCAAATCATAATCACTTTTTCAGCTGAAGAATTCAGGTAACAATCCAAAACGTAAATTTAACATCAAAAAAGGTGATTTGGCACACAAATTATGTTCTTAATTCTATACCTGATGTAGTAAATAAGATAATACCAATAGATATTGAAATAGGCAGTATTGTCCATTCTCGCCAATGTTCAACTAGTACATTGCAAGAAATGCATATGCTAAGTTCAAATGGGGCATGATGGGACTGGGCCCATTATGCCCCAATCAAGAGACCCATCATGCCCCAAACTTCATTTTTCATAAATGCCCTCAGACACCAGTTTCCAAGAATAAAGTCAAATCAAAGAGTTTTCATGCAAAATGTTGAGATATCTCTTTGTGAAAGTAAAACAAGACAGCTGTTAAAATACCACTTACGCATGATCACAACGCACTTGGAAAATCAGGGAAAAAAGTTGTCAGGGCTTCAAAATCATAGAAAGGGCAATATCTGCTAAAGTATTGGTATCTGAACCATGCAATTTTTTCTTCAATAAAGGTTAGCAAAAGGTATTCTAAACAACAAACATCAGCTTCCTCCAGTGTTAAACTTTGGAGTTAAAGCCCAAACCCATCATGCCCCGGGGGCCCATCATGCCCCGCTCTCCCCTAAGTCTTTGGCTGATAATTAAAAACATACCTTACTTTTGACAAAAATACTTGTCTTCTCCTGTTCCTGACACCTTGACCAAACAGTTTCATAAACATTTGGAAGTATTGACATGTTGTAGCCCTAGTTTTGAGGTAATCCTATTGGAATAACATTGCTGTCAACACAGCTCAAGAAGCCATTTTCTTCTATTGCTGCTGTTGTGACGTCACCATTGTTTCAGTGATGTCATAGAGCCAACAATGCTGATGACGTCACAACAGAAGGCTAAAAATAGCTCTAAATGTGCTGAAGAGCAGCAGTAATTTAGCATTGTAAGTGCCTGCATGATGGAGCTGGGGGTCAGAGGACATAATTTTAGTCCAAATCATGCTTGGTCATGGTGTACTCACCCTAATAAACCAAAAATTAAACCTCAGAAATAATCATGGATTGTTTTATTGGCTAAAAACTTACTGCCAAAATAAAATGTCTTGACTTTAGGAAAAATATGGCTGACCCGGCGACACACAACGATTGTAAAACGATTATATAAATAATTAAAAGCATATCACGGCGGAATAAGATGTAATAAAATAAGATCGTAAATCGGCGGGATAAGATCGTAAATCGGCAGGGATAAGATCATATCCCTGTGGGCAAGATCCAAATCCCGGTGGGGCAAGATCTAACTGTCGCCGGGATGTACAGAGAAAATGAAAAATTCCCACAGGGGCAGGGGAGGTCCCCACAGGGGCAGGGGATGTCCTTATATCCCGCTGGAGATGTTTTTGACTCGTTCTCACTGAAAAAATCCCCGCCGGACATCCAAAAATTGAGAAAAATTTGGGCTCTATCTGGGCGACTTGGAAAAAAAGTTTCAGCGTGTTGAATCTTTTTTGACATCCACGGCGGAGTTCTCTCCATTTCTAGGAACCCTGTGGGATACAAAAAGTACCTCTGTGGGATGTGAAAAATTGTCGGCGGGATGTCACAAAATCACCCAAATTCACCCAAATTTCCAGGAAATACCATCCCGCCGATGCCAAAAGTGCTCCGTAACGTGCCGTGAAGCCCAAGCATAAGTCATGTGACTGATGAGGTTACTTGTGTGAGAAAGTGAATGGTACCAAAAATAGTACTATGTTCCGGTATTGACAAAAAAGTCAGGGACAGACTTTCCAGCTAATTTTCTCCAAATTCAACCAGGACTAAAAAATTTAAGCAAGTCGCTAAGTTAAAGGTCATTGTTCTGGTTACATTCATATCAAAAATTTGGCATATATTCAGATAATTGAACAGGTGTACTGCTGTTTGAATTCGCACAAACAAGTGCAGGGACATGCAAAAAACAGGTAAATGTATGGCTTTTGGGAAATAAAAAATAGTGAAAAACATATATGAATGACAAAATTAACACTAAACATTTTTGTTTACGTCCTGCTTGCATGCAATTAATAACTAAACAAAAGTGATAAAGAAACATTTATTATTGATTTAATGACATCGGTATCATAGGGACAGGAATAGGACAATTTCTGTAGAATGATCCGGACATGCTGGTTGGATTGAGTTGAAGCATACATCTATTTACTAAAGATGGAGGAGAATGAAAAGTGACCATCTATCTGAATTGGTGTGTCACTTTTTCGGGGATGGTGTAACATGAATGTTCTTTTTTCTGTTAAGTAAATAACTATTTAAAACTACATGTAAATGCAGTGCCTTGAGAAGTGTTTGTTGTGCATGGATGGCACTATACCTGTCTACAAGTGGACTGCTCTTGCATTGCCACAGATCAGACCATATGCTGTCTAGTGTTGCCACCTAGTGATTAGCGTACTATTCCGCGAGCTCCTGCGAACATCCACATCATTTGATCAGACTAGGAACAAATAAAATTTTGTCTGGAAGACACCAGGGCTGTTTCTGAGTGTGCTGATGGCCTTGGCTGCTTCCTTAGACAATGTGATTGCTGAGTCTGACTCTGGTATACATCGATGTTGAATAGAAATTTTGTGATTGTGCAATGAAATTGGAACTATTTCTATAGACAGCAATGATGTAGCATACAAAATCAACTTTTGTGCCAGGGGGCAGCAGCATGCAGTTTTCATTTTCACCAGACTGGCACTATACTATGTGGCATGTGGTGAGATATCAAGCTTTCTGCAACAACTGAAGCTTTCATGTTTTCACTGCATAATTGATTGTAATTCGTGTGAACAACTTATATAAAGCAATGCATTGAGCCATCACAGCTTGAAAATTGTGAAGGTTTTGAGACAGCTCAAAATCTTACTTCAACACAATTTTTAAATTTTAGGGTGTTGCTATATCCTGAACTTCTGGTCTCAAGGGGCATTCTAAAAGCATTAATTGATCACTGAGCCCAAAAGGAGCTTAGTGGAAATATTTCAAGTAATTTTGAGAAATATGTCTTTTATACCGGTTTGATTAGCCTCATTGTTGGTATGCAGATTTATTCATATTGGCATTTTCTACAAATATAAGGAAAAATTCATCTGGTCATTTTTCATGAGGTGACGCCAATAAATTTTCTTATATCACACGAAACATCATGAGTTACACAAGAAGGAGCTTCTAAATTTGCCAAGCACCTTCTTGCACTGACCAGTATATGGTTTGTGCACATAGAAAATACAATGAATCCATTTTATGCGTTGTAATGGATGTTGAGGTTTTCTTGATAGTAAAATAGCTCAAATCCTACTCTCTGGTTGGTCCAAAGGCAATGGGTTCGTCTTTTATACATATATATATGTTCGGGTGAAAGTAGGGTTGCAAGGATACATGAAATCTTGTACCGTGATATATCATGACAGATCCTGACGATGTATTGTCTGTATCGCGATACACGTAATTTCCCATCAAAACCATATTTTTAAATCAGCAGTCACATCTTCGGACATGGTATGTGAAAGAGCCAGATTTTGCATCCTGATAATCCTAGATTTTGTATCACGATAACGATACAAGATATTGTTTCGCGATACTAACGGGGATACATACACAGAGGAACAAACAATTGCAACTCATCTCGGACATAAAATTTATGGGAACATTACAAAACATGACTTGAGCATTGTGAAGAATGCCTTTTACAGACAGTTTAACATGTTTATACGCAGGTTTGGACACATTCCGTCCTATTTGCAGTCTCGTCTGCTTAATACTTACTGCTCAAGTTTTTATGGATTAGTTCTTTTTCCTATTAAAATGGCTGAACAAATCCAAGTAGTATGGAGAAAAGCACTGCGCCAAGTATGGAAATTTCCTTTCAGAACTCACAGTGTTTTGCTGAGATGCTTACCTGACACTATTTGTGATAAACATTTGGTTTTGTCTCGATTTGCCAAATTTAGTATGTTTGTCATCCAAAAGGATTCAAATGCTTTCAGTTTTGCAGTGAGGTGCTTCCTGGAAAATGACCACTCACTACTAAGAAAGAACACTGAGAAGTGCTGTGAAATGTTAAATGTCGATCTCAACACTTATATGAAACTGGCATCTAATACCATCTCCACATGTATGAGGAAAAACTGTGATAAAATATGTAAAAATGAACATTCGATTGCCTTAAGTAAGGCACTTCATGAACTGACTCTTGTACGAGATAGTCAGGCTGAATGCCTACTAATCAGAAGTGAAATTCTTGAAATTGTGGACTCTATATGTTTGGACTGAATTTCCTATATTTTCAAATTGAATTTTAAAATTTATTTAATTATATATCTAAAATTGTATCACTATTGTATGTGTACCCTGAGTACGAATAAATATAATAATAATAATATCGATATATCGCTGCAACCCTAGGTGAAAGGTCATGGTTTTGCTTTGTACCAGAATATCTTTGCGATTTCTCATCAGCTTTCATATGATTTATCATCATCCATTCTTTTCTTAGTGGTTTGGAACAAAATTGAGCTCATAGTTTTTGCCATCATTTTAAAATCAAATTTCAGTGGCAAAAGGTGTTTCACCGCACTATGACCCTCATTCCATTGGCCCAAAAGGTGCATTATAACTCCGCGCTTATCGCATTGGTTCAATTCCTAAAGGGGACAAAAAATGGTACCAAAGAATCTTTTAAAGTCCTCATTTTTGCCCAAATGTTGTCATCTTTTACTTCGACCTGTAAGGGGACAACCATTTTATAATTGATGGACGAGGGGGGGGGCTTGGAGTTTTCCTCGGTGGGTCCAGCAAGGGGCCTCATAAATATTATTGAAGTTAGGGCCTCATGCTACCTTAATCCGGCCCTGGTTGCAGTAGCTCTTCCTTATGAGGTAGGAAGTGTTGAATTTCCTAAAATTCAGACATTTTATGCAGATATGACAGCTCCTTGCAGTTTGGCAAGTGGGGTTATAAAAAAAATTACACCAGATTTGAATTGCCCTCCCAAAACTTACTCAGGAACTGTGGATTGAGAAAAAATATTGATTTCTTCCTTGGGTTTTGTAATATCTTGAGGATTTGCAACTTCCCCTTTGGGGAATTACATTATAAATTTCAAGGGCATTCTGGTAAAGGTAAGTATTTATAGAATTTGCCAAGATTTTACATGTGACTTTTACTGTATAAACTGCAATACCAGATTAAGGTCAAACGGGATCCGAAAATATTGAGGGCACCTGTAACACCCGTAGAACCCCTCTTTTGGGTCCTGTTTATGGCTGAATTTTTGATTTTTGATGTTATTTCTTTGGACTGGAATCAGTGGCGTCAGTGTTGGTGGGGCTGGTGGGGTATTTGCCCCACCACTTTTTGGCTAAAGTAACATGTTTCTGAATGAAAAAAATATATAATTTTTCCCCTGACATCTTCCACGAAGGTGTTACAGCTATTTGCCCCACCACTTTAAAATGAAACAGACGCCGCTGACTGGAATATTTTTAAATACAATGATTCCAAAAGAGACAAAATTAGTCCGCGGGCCACCATAACCCCCCCTCCCCCCCCCTTGGGAATTTTGAAGACACATACCATCGGAAAGCTAATATTCCAGAGAACACATTTTTGCTTGTTGGTCGTTATATAACCTCAACGACTGGCGGCCACGATGGATAATTCCAAGATGGCCGCCAATTTACCGTTTCGCCCATACCTCTGGATCTAATTAGGCTAGAACAATGATTTTTGGGTCTAAATATATGTTTTCATGGGTCAGGAATTCATTAAGACAGGTTTTGACACTCTCCTGGGAAGTTAAGTGCAGTTTAACCCCGTTTTTCAAAATGGCGGCCATTTATTTTGCCTCAATCATCGATATATATCGATATATAATAATACCAAGGATCTTTGGTGTTATACTATCTATTTTAATACGCTAAACTATTGATATATATTACTTAGTATTTCTTTTTAAATAAAGGACATGGAAAGGGTCTTGTTTCATTTTGGACCGAGGGTCTGGACACCCAAGCCATAGCCAGTTCATAGTTTGGAAGTTGTTGAAATTTAGCAAAAATCTACGATTGTCCCAATTTTTACGAAGCTTGACTAGAGTGTCAACCTTGGTCCAAAATGAAACTATCTGTGCCAGATAGCCTGGCAAATAAGCTAAATTACCATATAGAATTCAATATGCCTGGCCATTTTTATGACCACTTTTAAGCCAGCTCATAGTTAGGAAGTTGTTGAAATCTGGCAAAAATCTGTGATAGTCCTTGTTTTTACAAAGTGTGGCTGGTGTGCCCAGACCCTTGGTCCAAAATAGAACTATATGTGCCAGATAGCCTGGTAAATATACTAAATTGCCATATAAATTTCAATATGCCTATTGCCTAGCCATTTTTATGACCACTTTTAAGCCAGTTCATAGTTAGGAAGTTGTTGAAATCTGGCAAAAATCTGTGATAGTCCTTATTTTACAAAGTGTGGCTGGTGTGCCCAGACCCTTGGTCCAAAATAGAACTATATGTGCCAGATAGCCTGGTAAATATACTAAATTGCCATATAAATTTCAATATGCCTATTGCCTAGCCATTTTTATGACCACTTTTAAGCCAGTTCATAGTTAAGGAGTTGTTGCATTTTAGCAAAAATCTGCGCTAGTCCAAATTTTACAAAGTGTGGCATGAGTGTCTAGACCCTTGGTCCAAAATGAAACTATATGTGCCAGATAGCCTGGCAAATAAGCTAAATTACCATATAAAATTCAATATAATTAGCCAGTTCATAGAGTTGTTGCATTTTAGCAAAAATCTGCGCTAGTCCAAATTTTACAAATTGTGGCTTGAGTGTCTAGACCCTTGGTCCAAAATCAAACTATATGTGCCAGATAGCCTGGCAAATAAGCTAAATTACCATATAAAATTCAATATAATTAGCCATTTTTATGACCACTTTTAAGCCAGTTCATAGTTTGGAAGTTGTTGAAATTTAGCAAAAATCTATGATTGTCCAAATTTTACGAAGCTTGACGGGAATGTCCAGAACCTTGGTCCAAAATGAAACTATATGTGCCAGATAGCCTGGCAAATAAGCTAAATTACCATATAGAATTCAATATGATTCGCCATTTTTATGACCACTTTTAAGCCAGCTCATAGTTTGGAAGTTGTTGAAATTTAACAAAAATCTGGGATAGTCCAAATTTTACGAAGCTTGACTAGTGTGTCCAGAACCTTGGTCCAAAATGAAACTATATGTGCCAGAAAGCATGGTAAATGTACTAAATTACCATATAAAATTAAATATGTCTATTCATTTTTATATCCACTTTTAAGTCAGTTCATAGTTAAGGAGATGTCGAATTTTAGCAAAAATCTGCGATCGCCCAAATTTTACAAAGTGTGGATGGAGTGTCCAGAACCTTGTGTGGATGGAGTGTCCAGAACCTTGGTCCAAAATCAAACTTTATGTGCCAGATAGCCTGGTAAATAAGCTAAATTACCATATAAAATTAAACATGCCTCTATTTTATGACCACTTTTAAGCCAGTTCATATTTTGGAAGTTGTCGAATTTTAGCAAAATTCTGCGATAGTCCAAATTGTACAAAGCTTGACTAGAGTGTCCAGACCCTTTGTCCAAAATGAAACTATATGTGCCAGATAGCCTTGGAAATATACTAAATTGCCAAAAAAAAATTCAATATGCCTAGTCATTTTCATAACCACTTTTAAGCCAGTTCATAGTTTAGGAGTTGTTGAATTTTAGCAAAAATCTGCGATAGTCCCAAATTTTACAAAGCTTGACTAGAGTGTCCAGAACCTTGGTCCAAAATGAAACTACATGTGCAAGATAACCTGGGAAATATACTAAATTGCCATATAAAATTAAATATGCCTAGTCATTTTCATAACCACTTTTAACCCAGTTCTCAGTTTAGGAGATGTTGAATTTTAGCAAAAATCTGCGATAGTCCAAATTTTACAAAGCTTGACTAGAGTGTCCAGACCCTTTGTCCAAAATGAAACTATATGTGCCAGATAGCCTGGTAAATATATTAAATTACCATATAAAATTCAATATGCCCAGTCATTTTTATAACCACTTTTAAGCCAGTTCATAGTTTGGAAGTTGTTGAATTTTTGCAAAATTCTGCGATAGTCCAAATTTTACAAAGTGTAGCTGGAGTGTCCAGAATCTTGGTCCAAAATCAAACTAAATGTGCTAGATAGCCTGGTAAATAAGCTAAATAAATTACCATATAAAATTCAATATGCCTAGCCATTTTTATAACCACTTTTAACCCAGTTCTCAGTTTAGGAGATGTTGAATTTTAGCAAAATTCAGCGATAGTCCAAATTTTACAAAGCTTGACTAGAGTGTCCAGAACCTTGGTCCAAAATGAAACTATATGTGCCAGATAACCTGGTAAATATACAAAATTACCATATAAAATTCAATATGCCTAATCATTTTTAAAAACCACTTCTAACCCAGTTCATAGTTTAGGAGTTGTTGAATTTTACCAAAAATCTGCGATAGTCCAAATTTTACAAAGTGTGGCTAGAAAGTCCAGACCCTTGGTCCAAAATGAAACTATATGTGCCAGGTAGCCTGATAAATATATTAAAAATTACCATATAATACTCAATATTATCTTTAAAATAATAATGGTTTGTACTTTAAAAAATTAATTTAACATCTTTGTTACAATTTCTGTGCAAAAATAATTTTTGGCAAAAGAAAAACTGGGTAAGGGAAGAAAAAGGGCCTCTCTTGTTATGAGCATTCCTGTTATAAATGAGAAATATTTTAGTAAATAACCAATTTCTTCTTTTATTAACCATGGCTGAATTCATGACTTTTGTATAGAATTTACCTTTGATTACAGTGATTGTATGTGTGTGGAAATCTTCTTTTGTTTTAAGTAAAATGTTGGGGTAAGATAACGAAAATGGCCTCCAGTCAAATTTCAGTCCCTCCTCTTTTGTAAATCAACATAGCATCATGTACCCTACTAATTTGTGGTTTCAATGATACCTACATTTTGTTATATAAATGACTAATTTTGTGGCATAAAGCATTTCTTGTTAAAAATAATGAAATTTGGCACCCGATATTCAGAAAAATGTATTTTTTCTGGGATTGAGGCTGCCATTTTGAATAAACAAGGGGCAAATGCACTATCTTCCTTTCTGAAAAGGAAAACCAGTTGTGATTAAGTTCTTATTTCAGAAAAAATTATGTTTATCCTGAAAACCATCAATGTTGGTCACCCGGACATGTTTGTAAGAAAATATGTTTGGTTGCCAATCTGCAATATGGCTGCCATAACCAAGTTAAAAACATGAAAATACCTGTTTTAAAATCCCTGAAAACATAGTTAACAGAATATAGACTATAACAAATATCTACAATTTTTTCATAAAGATACACAGAATCCTGGAAGATATATTCACAGCAGAATCTATGACGTTCATCCCCTATATCGGAAAATTTGACTTAATCGTACATAAATGCAATAATGAATAATTGACTGCAGGTAAGCTATTGTTGCAGTTACATGGTTGTGTTATACATCATTTTAAAGCTATGAATATACAGAATGATGTGAAAGAAACTTCAGGATGCTTCTGACCCCTAGTGACCCGTACCGGGAACTTTCGTGAAATAAAATGAAATTTTCTTTTTAATTTCGAGTTATGGCCGCATGTTTTCCATTCTGTTGACCAAAATAGATATCCTAATCAATCAATTTTTGCACTAAATAGATAGAGGAATTAAATACTTCAAAATGGTACCATTTAAGCATCTATACATGGATTAGTTTATGAATAAGTGTACATTTTCTGAAAATAGCGGCATTCGGTTTGGCGAAAATTTATTTTCAACCTTCCCGCACTCATATAGCTCCTGCTGGTTATCGTTGAGGTCTAAGATTGACCAACAAGCAAATTTTGTAACTTAAGATATATATCTTTCAAAATATATGGGTCTCCGAAATTCCCAAGGGGGGGGGAGGGTTTCGATATCTGGCCCACGGACTAAATGGTATTAAGTCCCTGTTTGCGCTCAACGGTTATTATCGTTTTCATAGATACCGTAATATGGGGTGAATAAAAATAGCATTAAATTTCAAAGATAGCTCTCAAAAACGGGGGTGGATGATTGATGGATGATTTGGGCTTTAGCCCTGTATTTATGCACTTGGTAGGACTAGGACAGGAGGAGGAAACGGCAATGAGGTAAATGATGATTGAAACAGCCGTCCAACATAAGCAAGATCTGGAGTCGAACCCTGGACCCAGCTATTGGCAGCCCAGCACGGTACCACTTATTCTTGACCAACCCTCCCCCTCAAAAATGGGAAGTGTCAGAGCAGGCAAGCATTGGCCATTGCAAATTCATTGACATGCCTGGCAACTTGTTTGGGGCCATCAGTATTTTTGAAAGCCGCAATCCATCCACACCCAAGCGAATTTCTGTAATACTGGTCTGATGGCAAGCAAAATTCTGTTTCCCAGCTTTTGGCATGCAGTGTAAAATGACTAAAAACAAATGCAACAAAGTGATTTGAAATTGTGAAGGTGAGTGTCTTGTGAATAACAATAAAACAGGCTTTGTTTTGTTAAACATTGAAACAGAGACTCTTCTGTCAAGGTGTAATAATCAGCTTGGACAGAAGTTGTTTGTTGTGGTTGTACAAAAAGAGTAACATTGCCTGGCAGTTTTAATTTCCTTTGTAATAAACTGTGATGTCAAACTCAGAACTGATATGTCACAGATTGAAGGTTAGACCAATCACATTCACAGATACCCTGATGATGTCACGGTTTATCTGCAAAATGAAATTTTCAAAAAACACGTAGCTATGAAAACGATAATAAGATAAAGGAGATGCAAATTGCAAAAATACGTCATTGACTGAGCAGATACTGACTATCAGAATCTGGTTACACAGCTTGTTGTATAGTGCATGATTAGAAACCAACTGTGAATGTTCTTCCGTTCATTTGTGTTGGTAGGCCTAGTTAGATCAAAGCTACGATGGAAGTTTAACTAGCATAACTTGTGATTCCTGTTAATATATCAAATGCTGTAAAAAAAGGAATTGGGGAAACAGGGGCAGGGCACACTGGGACATTTTTTTTCAGATATACAAATTTAACAAAATCTTCACCCATCGGTATGTCATGAGGACCTTATTAGTTGGCAAATTCAACATAATTACACTGAATTTAATTTTTTAATGCTTTTGAACATAGTAAAATAATGAGACACAAATAATGAGACACAACTATACCGAAAATTCTAATTCCTTGACTGATAAAATTTGTTTTTGACTTACTTAATTAGTCAATCAAAAATGATTAGTCGAACGACCATTGTCGACCAACTAAATCAGTCACATTCACGACTTGTTTAATCAATCATATTATGCCCAACTGCAGTGTGGTGAAAATGAGAACTGCATGCTGCTGCCACCTGGCACAAAAGTTGATTTCCTATGCTAGCATTGCTGTCCCAAGAAATAGTTCCAATTTCATTGCACATTCACAAAATTTCTATCCAACATTGATGTATACCAGAGTCAGACTCGGGAATCACATTCTCTAAGGAAGTAGACAAGGCCATCAGCACACTCAGAAACAGCCCCGGTGTCTTCCAGACAAAATTGTGTGTGTTCCACTGGTCGAAAGTTGGTGGACGCTTGCTGGATCTCGCATGAATAGCCCACTAGTCACTAGGTGGCAACACAAGACAGCATATGTTCTAATCTGTGGCAATGCAAGAGCAGTCCACTTGTAGACAGGCCCAACTGACTTATAGTGCCAATATAGTGGGATTACTGGAACTTTAATCAGCCAACGGAATAAGGCTAATGACCAACAAAATTGGCAGTTGTCTAGCAGAATTAATCATTTGTTGAAAGAAGTCACTTTTCTAGGGGCACATAAATGTAAACACATTGTTGCCTATTGGTGGAGGGCTATTTGTCATGCAGAAATGTATGGTAGAAATTATGTCGCACAACATTGTGGTTTTTTTTTTCACATTGTGAAACTTTGCCACATTGTCGAATGCCAACATACCATTGATGTTGCTTCACAACTTTGCGACATAATCATTTCTATACCATAGAATTTTATGTAATTTTCACAAACATTGAGTTGTTACAACATTGCTGCAACATAGATGCAACAATGTTGTAACATCTCATGTCCACCTTGTGACGCTCCTCCTCCCCCACAAACAAGGAGATAAAAATAACACTTTGAAGAAAATACTAAGTTACGTGTGCCAGTGAACGCCAAATGACGCCCATGCGGGCACACGATCTGGAAACAACGACCTGGTCCCCCACCCCGACTGCCTTGTTTGGATCCGCCATTGGCCCCTGTTAAATTAGACTCAGACTTATATCAGACTCTTTTAATTTTTGCTCACAAAATAACATAATAAAAATAGATTTCAAACATCCACAATAAACCAAGAGCAAAGGGACCACTCGATGGCAAAAACGTTGCTGCTGCTGAGGAGCCCCAATGTTGAGAAAGTATTATACCAAAGCACAGCAGATGGCGGTGTATTTATCAAATTAATTACGGAGGTAAACATAGAGAAAAGAAGAGGTATAGATTGAATAGTAAAATCTAATTGGTAGTACAGTGCTGATGGGCCTAGACAAGAGGGTATGAAGCTGTGAACAAAGCACTAACTTGTGACTTTATAAATCAAGTTCTGCTGCATATATACTATTGAGGAATTGAACAATTTGGATCATAATTTTCTAATAATCCAATTTTGATGTAATTTTTGTATCCATTAAAACTATGCGTAAAAATGCTAGTGTTGAAATCATCTTGCATATTAATGACTAATTTTGTAAATTTATATCTTATGCCATTCCTTGCAAACTCATGCCTCACAACAAGATTATACAAAATGACTGAGCCTGTGAGCTTAATAGAGCATGGAATCCTTCGGCCTCTCACTGGAAAAACACTGCGCTGAGTGCTCTTATAAATTTAAGGGGCCACATGTGTGTGTACTGGTTATTCCTATCTGAGTCCTGGGAGGTGAGTGTCTACTTATTCAATTTTTGAGAGTAATCTTCTTGAGAAAAAAATTAAGCTTCTTTCTTTCCGAGGGTGCCTGCTAGGGGGTGCCGGGAAGGAGGGTTGGTCTTGTGGTCGCTTCTGGGCAGCCAATTGCTGGACCCCGGGTTCGAAACCAGCTCTTGCTGGGTCACTTTGGCTTATGTTGGACGGCTGCTTCTATCATTCTTTGCCTCATTGCCTCATTGTCCTCCTCCGGTCCTAATTGGTCTACCAAGTGCATGAATACAGGACGTAAAGCCTCAATTATCCCATATTCATCTTGAGGGTGCCCCATTATCAATTTTTATCAGTTCTAATTAATCCAGATTCAACTGGTAAACTCAAGACATTGTTGCAGTCATCCTGTGTATGACTGCAGAATGCGGAATATGTATAGAATGCTTAAAAGTGCTTAAAAATACTATATTTGCATAATTATGTTTATATGATCAAAAATGTAAGACCCTTTTACAATCCTTGTTTGAAATTTTCTGATTGGCCCTTGTCTTGTCATGCAGTGACACGCACTTCAATATTTCAAATGATTATTATCATTTTGTCATTATTACAGTCTTTCACTTTGATAAAGAAAAAATGAGTACCAGTTCACTGTGAAAAATGCACTTCGTGACTCATGATAGCTGATGAAGTGTCATCTTCTCTACTTTGAACAAGGGAAACATAGAGGCAGTTTGATTAGTCATGATCAAGAGAAGGCCATTTGTCATAACTGATTTTGGATCGAAAATCAGATGCATAATCCTTTCGTTTGGCTGTCACCAAAAAGAGGGATAAGTCTCCTTAAATCAAATTAACATTGAAAGTATTGGGTATGATCGTGACAAGTCATCTGTATGATGACACACAAAGTGCCGTTTTCACAGTGCAGCAGTACTCTCTTTTTCGGTATCAAAGTGACAGGCTGTAATGGCAATGGATAAATGACATCCCAATGGGCACGCCAACATTGCAGAAATGTTGTGACGTTATAATGTTGACCAACTGGTGCAAAACGTAGAATTGTATGGTATAAATGATGTTGTCACAACATATGAAGCAAGATCAAGATATGATTTTAGCAAGGTATGTTGTGGCGACATTGTCAAAATGTTACGAAAATATCTTAACATGTTCACTTTGTTGCAATCTCATTTCTACCATACACTTCTATTTGACAACATTGTGTTAATGTGGTGTGCCGCTTTGGTATAACTTTACATATATGTATATTATCAACATGTTAGACTTTATGAAATTTTTTATTACATCTATTCGAATTGGCCCTTGTCTTGTCGTACAATGACTGTACAGGGGCGGACTGGCCTATGTGGCAAAGTGGCAGCTGCCACGGGCCCAAACACTCATGGGGGCCCATGTAAGATGCCAAAAAATAAAATTTCAGGAAAAAAGCAAAGGAGCAAAGCTAAGCCATCCGGTTTACCTCAGTGGGATGCAATCAAATTGGTTAATAAGGACAAGACCTGCTCACTTTGGGGCCCCTAGTCTAATGATAATTTACCAAGTTATTTGACATTTGAAAATGACGCTGCCGAAAGGGGCATAGGGGTCCATTGACTTATTTTGCCACAGGCCCAAAATGCCGCCAGTCCGCCCCTGCAATGACATCAATTTCAACAATTCAGATGACTGTAATAATTGTCATTGTTAGTTCCTTGTTGATATAAATGCACTGTCATTTGATTATTGCCAATTATATTAAGTAAACGACAATGTCACTGGGCAATTTCGTAAAAATTGACTTCAATTGACAATGGATTTCAGCCTTGCAACAAATAGTTTGTCATCATTTCTTCATAAATAGTGAGACATGAGTTAGAGAGTTAACCTCAATTGGCAATGGATTTCAGCCTTGAGTTTCAACGAGACATGACTTAGAGAGTCAACCTCGATTGGTAATGGATTTCAGCCTTGCAACAAATAGTTTGTCATTATTTCTTCAATAAATTGCGAGGCATGAGTTATAGAGTAGTCCCATTACCAACTCGTATATCAACTGATACAGCAACTTTTGAACCTTGAATGGATCGGTTTTCATACTTGTGCTCATTCACACTGTAACATTTGCAAATTCGAATCAGCTTATATCTAAAGGTTGATTGAGATGGCTGCACAATTCGTTTGAGCCAGGTCAGCTTGTTGTTGTAAGTTACGATAATCTGTCTGTGTCATAACTTAAAAAACAACAAGCTATGTCAGCTCAAAGAATTGTGCTATACCATCTCACTCAATCATTTAAAACTAAAACTTTATATTATAGCAAATGTTTTCCATTTTTTGCTTGTTGCAACTTTTTAAAAAAAACTTTTTATCTCTGAATCTTATTACCGACAGTCTATCATAATGTCCATATTTTTAGGATTTACTTTTCTGTGTTGATCTGAACACTTTATACTCCTTGAATTCTGATGAATCTATCAATGATCTTCCAATATTATTTTTGCCTTTTTAACTTCATTATTTTGGTCCATTGCAGCCTATCATTTTTGTTTGATATTAACACGTTTATACAACTTAACTGACACAATAGATTTTTAGCTTCCCTGTTTGACCGGCCCAACAGATTTTCTGCCCCAGAAAAAAAATGAGCTGACCGAAGTATTTATTTGATTGACATAATAAGAAATTGAGATTACAATCTTTTTATCACTAAACAACCTTAGAAAAAATCCTTCAAGAGAATATCAGAGAAGCTAAGAATCAGTGATGTCTGACCTTGTGTTGTTTATAATCAGTTTTTGTCTAGTAAATATAAACGTATTCATTACACCGACAAACTCAGTCTCAACAGACTTTAAAATACCATCTTGGCAGGCCTGTTCAAGCGTGTGCCTTTCTGAACTCCTCTGGAAGTATACAGCCACACTGAAAAAAAGATTTGTGTGAAACAGACAAAATGAACGTTAGCTGGTGTCCGTCCAAAATTTTGTGTAAATTCAGACAAAAGGTATGTGTATTTTTGACATTTCATTGATCAAATCACACAAAATTTTGATCAAGATTGACAATGAAATGTCAAAAATACACATACATTTTGTGTGAATTTACACAAAATTTTGGACGGACACCAGCTAACGTTCGTTTTGTCTGTTTCACACAAACCTTTTTTTCAGTGCAGGCAGCCGTTTCCAGTGCACACAATGCTAATAAATCACTCTACAATCGCCATAACTGCCTATAGCCAAGTACCCGTTTACACCTGGGTGAAGTGAAGCAAAGAGTTCTGGAGGATCTGCTCATTTCCTCAGTGCCATGGCTGGGAGTTGAACCTTCAACGTCTCAGTAACCAGACGAGCACCTTATGCACTAGGCGGTGGCACCTCTTGTCTATGTATGTCTTTACCAGTAAATGTCTATTTTTTGCAGTAGCAAGATGAACAGTCTGTTGGTCTTTTTGGGGCTTGTGTCCGTCTCCTTGGCAGCAATCATTGGTGTCAGACAGGAAAAGGAGGTATGAAACCTTTATTTCTCAAGGAATCTTGCACTGCACCGACTAACGCATATTTTTTAAAGGCTCTCAATTAGTCATTGTTCATTCAGCATTTTATTATCAAGTTGCTGGGGAGCACAATATCCAAGAATGTCGATAAAAAGTGTTATTTTAGTTGGCAGTATGCCATTCTGAGGTATATGAAATACTTTAATTAATATGTATCTAATAATAATAATCATAAAGTAATAAATTAATGTGTGACAATAAACCCCTGTACAAAAAATCAAAAATATTGCTATTTAATTTCTAGAAATGACATGTAGTTAATATTCTTGAACATGTAGCAGCAAACACTCAACATACAGCGGGTGTAACACACTCTAAAAAATAATGTGTTCTTTTTCAGTCAGCACCTGCACGATGCTGTGTCCCCAAAACTATGCAAATCAACGTGTTTGGGGCTGAGTTCTATGAGACTTCAAAGCCCTATCTCGCTCCGGTAAGAGCCACAATAACAATACAAGAAATTTTGAGCAATTGCTATGGTGGCATCTGTTGTAATGGTATAAATTTGTACAGTTTTATAACCGCGAAAAAAAAGTTTGCTTAAAACAAACAAAATTGTTGGCAAGTGTCCGTCTAAACTCTTTGTTGTGAAACAGACAAAACAAAAGCAGTGATGGATATGGGGGAGAGGAGTTTGGGGGAGCCGAGCTCTCTTGATCATGAAACTGGGGGAGCTCTTCCCTGCTACACTGCTACAGCTTCCCCCAACGATCAGTACACTGTAGTGAAATTACAATTATCTTGGTCTTGGTCACTTTTTGTTCTCCGGGTATATTTTAGCAACAATTATGCTCTGGTTGCAGAATAGGGGTACAACTTTTTTTGCAACGTCACAACCCTGTATCATATTGTGATGAACTTTTGCTGGAAAACGCTGAAAATCAATGTCTTTTTGGTATTTGATCAAAAAAGTTCACCCATTACTCTCATTGAAATTTTTGCACTTTGTGTCAGTTTGGCGCATTTTCCGAGAAGTTTAAATGTGGTTGGGTCATTAATGAAATGGCTCATATTTTGGAACCAGATAACTTTTAGCAACTACAAGAGCTACACTTTACATTTCAATGGAATTCTAAAGCAATTCATACAGACGAAGGTTCCAGAATATGGATTTTTTAAGCTACAACAAGTCATAAGTAAGAATGAAGTGCAATCACAAGTTTCCTTAGATTTTGCATTTTGGTGTGCAGTTTTTTCTTGACCTTAATTGTTTGTTCAATACATTGATTTTTTTCTGCTGATGTTAAGTCTTGATGGCTCTTGTTTTCAGTGATTTTCAAGCACTTCAAAGTGTCTTGCTAGAAGGTTTACTACAAGGCTTGTGAAAGCTTCACATTCTCTTCAGCTTGATAAATTTCATCACTGATCCAGAGGTCTGCCCAGTCATAAGAGATAAACTGACAGACTCCAAGCAGTCTTTCCCCTCAAATACGACATCAGATATAGGGTATAGGGCCATTAAAGCTAGGATTTCTCAGGAATTCCATTTGGCATTAATTTTACTAATATACAGAACTTCTTAAACTTGACCAGGAACGATTGTTATTGTCAAATGAACAAAAACTTCTTAATAATTATATCTCTCATCAGTTTGATCATCAATCACATGAGTTCCCTTCTGGAAGGACCCCTGGAGTTCATAATGTTTTACTATAAATCTTTGACAAATGTATTATACATTTGGTGATTTCATTCGGTCCCCCGGCTCCCGATCCATGAAAATGCATGGATTTCACTCTAAGACATGGTGCTGCATGACAATTAACAAATTGTGACATATCACAGCGTTGGTTCACATACTTCTGTAATCCAGTCAATTACTAGCAGCTTGGCCTGTCAAATAACCCACTTCGAATTTTGATAGAATACAGCTTAAATTTGTCAGCTGCATGAGCCATTCAATAATTATGCTACAGGCTCATATTTTTGTTTTTCGCACTAATATGTCAATGTAGCACATTTTTGAGCTTTGATCATGCCACTTACTCAAAAATCATTGGAAAATTAAATTTAATTGTTCCCAGCTGTATAAAGTCAGTTGATAATTGTGCCAATCTGTCTTTTCTGCCTTCAACTGACTACCCAAGAAACAGGTACCACCAAAAACCTGCTTCTTGGGAGCAATTACGCTTCTGCCGGCCAGTGAGACTTCTTTTCTACAGACACATGACTTCCAGATTAACTGGAATGGACCTATTTCTCTTTGTTCTTCTGAACAACTTCAAAACTCTTTTGATGGATAAACCCACCATGAGCAGTTGCCAGCGAATAAAATTCTGTGTCTGTGCATGCAGAAATCTCACAGTCTCATTCAAATTTATGAAAAATGTTTGGGAGGAAGTGCAGCAAGAACATAATGTGCTTTGAAAATAATGTTCCATGACTTGAGGTATATTTTTATAATACAATTCCTAATTGGCCATATTTAGCATGAAATGGTTGTGACAACCTCAATGAACTTGTCATGATGTGACAACATCTGGGAACACATTTCACGAGTGAATATTGTTTATATGGCCAAAGAAGCAAAATTCCTGTGATTTGACAGTATACAATGCTGAAGAGATGGTTTTAACAGACATACGTTGTGTAAAGGACTAAAGGACATGCATGTGAACACCAGAAAAGTCAGTAAAGTACCTCAAAGTTGACAAATGTGTAAGTTTAATAAGAAAGGTTCGTTAGCTCTCTCTTGACACTTGAGAATCCTTCTGCAGCCAATCATCTGTGTTATCATCCTCACTCCAATTTAATTTTGTTGATATGTGGTGGCATGGGATAGTAATATAGCATTGTATTTTTCATCAGGAACCTCTAATAATGATATAGTACAATTCTCTGCAAAAGAGTTGACAAATCCATTACATTTTCAACAGAAAAATGATAAATAAAGCTATCATACACAAGCTAGTGAGCAGTTTACTGGAATTAGCTTTATATAAATGTTTATTATTATTATTATTAGAAATTGGAAGGAAAATGCATAATATTAGCTCATACAAGGTAACATGCCATATATGAAGTGCCTTATACGGTCCCATTGAAAAGCTAATTTCAAAAGCTTTAAATTGGTATGACTTTGGTTTCGGTATCTTCAACAAGCAAAAAGTTATAAGATGAAATAAAGTACTCCATCGGCGGAAATCGTCATTTTCTGACTTTAAATAGATGGCCAACACAAAGATGAGTTCATCGGTGAACTTTTTAAAGATAGTTAAAAAATTACTTATCTACAGTGGTTTTCATACAAAAGTTCATCCAGCAATGACACAGGAAATTGATTTTAGGAAAAAAATTGAAAAGTTGTATCCCTATTGCAGAAGTTTTATCCCTTTTACAAATTAGGAATGGCACGCCACTTCCGTGCGCCAGCCAATTAGCTCCCTGGAAAAAACTTTTCCATCTTCATCACTGGGTCACAAAGGCTGTACTTCTTCTAGTTTTTACGTAATAAATAAATATATTGGCACAAAACTAATATGTGAATATCGCACTTTTTAGATGATTGCCACCTATGGCGGCAAAATCAACGAGGGACTCGCCGCTCTGAAAATTTATGATGAAAAGGAAAAACTCCTGAGGCATGACATTCTGGACTTCAACAAGGTTAGCCATAAATGCTGAATTGATTTAGCGGCAATTGTATATCATACATTAATATATTGGGTAACCAGTGCAGATACCCCTGTAAAATACTAGTATAGTACATTTTAATACTATTACTGACATTCATGATTATCATCGTATTATTTGTGGTATAATTTTTTACCATGTTCATTTTCAATTTTGGCATTTCGTTAATCTTTATTTTCACAATCTTACAGTTTTCTTGGCTGACTTGTTGATCTCATGAAATATGGGAATAAAAAATCGAATTTGATTTATCAGTTAGGAAAGAATTCTTTCAGATGTTTTTGTTTTTGTCTGAAACTCGACGATATTCTTTGAAAAGGAGCTTGAGCTAATGATAGTTTGAATTTTTCTATTCAGCAAGTCATGTACAACATCAGTGCCGATGGTTCATGTGTGAAGTCTGCATTCAAATCTCCTCAGCCATCCGGATGTATTCCAGGTAACTGTTATTAGAAAAAATTAAGTTGATTGTGAAATATAGGACACAGGATAATTTGCTTCTTTGCACAACATTGACAACATATCTATTGCGAATACATGTAGATAACATCAAAATAGCGATCTCTCTAGGACATTTTTGTCCTTTATTACATTAACTATTATTTTAAATCATCCTGGAATAACTAAATTTTATTGGATCCATTTTTTAGTTTCCTCTTTAACGTCAGCAACAGTATAATGAAAGTTCCAAAATGACTCAACTATCTGAATGTCTGATTAAACAGTCAGTAAAGTTAAATAACATCTCTTTATTATAATATTAACCGGACATTATCCTTAATTTTAAAGACAGCGCAGTTTTTGATGCAAGCTTCAAAATGGGCATTGGCGATAACTCACTCGTCGGCAATTTGTGGGCATACAAGGATGCCTCTCGCAACCTGGAAGAGTCTGTCTCCGTGACTGGAAGTTGTATTCCTATACTTCTGCAGCAAAACACCGTAATCGATGGTGGTGAGTTTAGTTTCTTTGAATTTTTTAATGCTCTGGACAACATGTACCTATATGCTTTTTGCCTTCAGCGAACAAAGTTTGAAGAAGGTATTGTAATCTCTTGGGCAAAATGTTGTCCGTCCACCAGGCTCGTTCAGGCAGCGAGCGGATAGATCGTTTCCAGGTCAGCACTCGGCCTACATTGAATGTACATGGATGAAATTTGGTACTCATATAGCCTGTATGGTCTAGTTGTGCCTTTTGATGGTCAGATGGATTGATATTCTATACTTTTTGAAAAAAAAAAAAAAAATTATTTTTGTTTCTAGCTCAAGACTTGGTCACTATTGCATGTACATGGATAAAGTCTGGTACACATATGGTATATATAGTCTAGTGATGCCTTTTCATGGTCTGACTGATAGATATTCTATTCTTTTTGAAATATTGAGAAAAAACATTAAAATAATTTTATTCATATCGGACCCAAAACTTGCCCATTTTGCATACACAGCAATGAAATTTTCTATAAATATCACCTATATAACGTGGCAGTGCTTTTTGACGTGAATTTATCACTTTTTAATGATTGGAAAAACTTGAGAAAAATATAACAGCTTTATATTTTTTGGTTTCCAACAGACAGCTCATAATCTATACTTTGTACATGAAACTGCACCATACTAATACTATGTGTAAATTACGAGGGGTTTTCCAATAGTTCTGTCCATCTTGCCGTTACCTTTCAATTTTTAATACAGAAACATGATATTTGGGTCAGATAATATTGAAGTAATTTGCAAATGATCTTCAAAAAATTCGATCATAGAAACAAAAATAAATGGCTAATTTGTTACTATGGAAACCAAAAGTCATGAAATGCGGCCCAAGGCACTTTTAGATACACAGATTCAATGTAACTATCTTGTCAAAAATTTGATTTTTACCAGGGATACAGAACAAAAAACCTAAAATCTCTAACATTTTCACAAAATCTAAAATTAATCAACTTGACACTGAGCACAATTCCTCTAACCTTAAATCCCTTAAAAAATGCCTCGAAGTCCTGGTATTGAGATCACTGTCGGTGTTTCGCCGACTTTTTGTACTTTATGATTGGTTTTCCATAAGTTATAACTTTTGCTAGATTTATATAGAAAAATTATATTTGGATCAGTTGATATTGAGGTAATTTGAAAACGATTCCCAAAGAATTAGATCATGGAATTAAAAATTAATTGTTGATTTGTTGCTTTGGAAACTAAAAGTCATGAATACAGCCGAGATCTTGTTAAGAGACACATAGTTGGTATATCTTGTCAAAATATGTAATTATTACAAGAGATACTTAACTGAATACATTCAAAACATTCATAGCCATTTCACAACTTCATAAACTAATGATTGGGACCCTAGTTGTAAATACATTTTCTCATATTTTCTAACCATGTCTAAATCTTAAGATACCTCAGTCTTCATGTTAAGGGCGGTTTTGGCGAATGTGTGTTCCCTTCATTCAGAAAACGTTTGTACAATCTTCATTTGGTTCTGTCACTCATACTGTCTTCCTAAGACTTCCTTGTATGTATGATAGAAGGTTCTTACTCTAGTTTTTATCCAATTAACAGGGGCGGATTCAGAAAATGTATACTAAAAATATCCAGAATTTCCTTTTTACATTAGTATGTACAGGCCAAAGGGGGGGGGGGGTTGAATCCCCTAACCCCCCCCCCCCCCCGGATCCGCTACTGATTAAATTGAAGAAATACAACAGGTGCATATGATGTCCTCCATATCTTTAAAAACATGCTCATCTCATAACAAACTGGAAGACTGCATGAGTGATGGTAAAGTAACTGAGCATGAGATGTGATGATATACCAGTTTACGTTGTTATTAATGACTTTACAATTAATTGACTGTATTTGATAAAAAAAAAAAAGAATAAACTTTAATTCAATAAGTCAAGACGCAGGTGATGAGAGCAGGTGTTCAATTCGTTTTAAGTGAGCACCACAAAGTCTGGGCCGCATTTCATGACTTCTGGTTTCCATGGCAACAGATGAAGCATCTATTTGTATCTGTATAATCTGATTTTTTAGCGTTGTTTTCAAATTACATCAGTATTGTCTGACCCAAATATCACGTTTCTACATTAAATCTAGCAAAGGTTATGACCAGTTGGACAGAACTTTTGGAAAACCCTTCGTAGTCTAATAAGGCCTTTCCCTGATTCGACAAACCCTGGCAAGCAGATTGGCAGATGGCATGGCAGCGGGCAAATAGAGATAACTGAAAGCCACGACTCGACCACCATTGCATACCTATAATTATACAAATTGGTAAACGCACCAACTTTATGGTGTAGCTAATTGTAATCTTCCAAAGGTGTTAAATCGCTGAAGGTTTGCTACTGCGCAGCCTATGTTTAAATCCGAGCAATATCTGGTTTAATAATTCGAAACGCTGTAGCCAGCTATTGAACATTTAGATATTTTTTGCTCGAGGAAACTGTCCAAATTGTCTATTTGTCTATTTATCTGTGTGATCTATTTTTTCTTTGCCACTTTCAGGCAAGACCCACAAAGGAGTGTCCTACGTGCATGCAGAACTGGAAATAACCGACAAGGACTTATTCACCGTTCCTGACACTTGCATGGCCAGCAATGAGGTAAAGTGAAAACTTATACCATTCGACACCTCTGTCAGCCAATCACATTACAGTATTTCAGGGGAATAATTCTCATATTCTTTCTTGTACAGTTATCCTCTCATGTTTCACTGTTTGACTGTTTGTCTCATGGTATAAGCCGCTTATTCACCATGGGTTCAGGAATATGTGTTTATCACAACTCGGCCTAAAGGCCTTGGGTGATAAATCACATATTCCCTCTCCCGTGGTGAATAACCCTTACTTATACTAAATTATTATTTTCACTTTTAGATTATGAGAAAGCTCTTCGTAGAGTAGCAAGCTCGTAAGAACTTCTGACCATCTTCTGAACAGTTGTTGTCATTTTACGTTCAAGTTGTAAATCTGCTTATATTTACTAAATGAATGATAATTTTATAAACTACTTTGTTCCCGAGTGTGTTGTTACAAAAGTACAAAATTCAAATATTCATTCATTATCCATCAAATAATTTCATTGGATTTATGTTAGTGATGTTTAACTGTGAATTGCCAAAACACGAGGACCATCCAAAACCAGCCTTCGCATGATGTCATGCTCTCTGGTAAAGAAGAAAAATTTAAGGATACTTAGGGACCGTTGAGAATTTATGACTGGGGTGGTGGGAGTTTTGCTGGAACTTCCGTCAAAAATTTATACCCCCCCTTGAGTTTCATGCGGATTTTTAGTATCCCCCCTTCGACATACAAAGTAATACACACATATATACTGTAATGCACTGCCACTCGTACAGATTCGCGTCATTTCGCGGACTTTTTGCACGTAAAAATGTCCAAATAAAATGAGGTTATGTGTGTTTCTTAACATTTTTTCTTTGTTAAAATTTCTAACCCCTCTTTGAAGTGTTCTCAAAAATTAATACCCCCCCCTTGAAACACGTGTGAAAAGTTAGTACCCCCTCGGCCAAAACTTCCACCCCCCCAGTCATAAATTCTGAACGGTCCCTAATAGTTATTGGATTTATATTTATATATTTTGCTTTTGTTTTATTGTTTCAGGAGAAGATGCTCATTCCTCAAGGATTGCCCGTTCCATTCTTCATGCTTATGCCCATCAAGTAAAAAAACTAATGTCAGAATTAAATCACATAAAGAAATGATGTTTACATTTTTGTATATTTTATACAGTAAAAGAAAATAATTCCAACAAAACTTTTTACATGTAGAGTGTATGGACGTTACGCCAACGGCATTGAATCATGTAACTATGTGATTTTGCAATGTAGTGCTCGATGCAGTCTGCAATCTTGAGGAAAAGTTGGTTGAATAAAATCATTCATAACTTCAACAAAGATTGTTCTTGTTTTCATAACTTTTTATTTAGTGCTCACTATGTATTTTAATCATGTACATAAAAACACATAGGATTTTCAATTTGAAGGAAACCCACTGGCAGATTTATTAGCCACGAAAAATTTATGAAAGAAACAGAAAGGAAAAGAAAAACTATGTTATATATATACTACGTGCAGACAATGTCAATAGGTTTCAGTAGCGTAACTAGGGGGTCTGGAGTGGGGGGGGGCACCTGGGGGGGGGGGCAAGGGGCGGACTGGCGGTATTTTGGGCCCCGTGGCAAAATAAGTATAGGGGCCCCCAAGTTTTCTTCCGTCGGCGTTATTTCAAAGAAGAAAAGCAAAGTATGATAGCATATATATATAGTCTGGGAAAGTTCTGTCAGGATGAGGCCCCATGTGCGAGGCTTCTGTCCTATCCAGTTAGTTTTGTTTCATCACAAAATCATGAACCTGATAGCAAAGTTTCGCTTCTCAGCTTTTTCTTGATTTTAAAATAATTTTTGACATCTTGAATGGGCCCCCCTGAGTGGATGGGCCCGTGGCAACTGCCACTCTGCCACATAGGCCAGTCCGCCCCTGGGGGGGGGGCACCCATAATAATACTGTTATATTTTAGCCAAGTTTGAAATGTTCGCATGGGGGGCACCTTGGTTGTACAGCAACAGAAAGGAAAAGAGAAACTAAGTTTTAATATATACGAGGGGTTTTCCAAAAGTTCTGTCCAACTAGTCATAACTTTTGCTAGATTTGATATAGAAACATGATATTTGGGTCAAATAATATTGACGTAGTTCCAAATTAACAACGAAAAAATCAGATCATAAAGTTAAAAATAAATGCTTAATATGTTGCCATGGAAACCAGAAGTCATGAAATGCGGCCCAGATTTTGTAGTAATCACTAAAAACGAATTGAACACCTGCTTATATTTTCTGTGTTTTGACTTCTTGAATTGATATATATTCATAATTTTTTTCATGAAATACAATCAGTTATTTGTAAAATCATTAAAAACAATGAAAACTGGCATTATCGTCACATCTCAGTTACTTTACTATCTCCTGTGCAGTTTCCCATTTTGTTTATGAGATGAGAAATTTTTTGGATATGGATGACACCATATATCCCTGTTATATTTCTTCAATTTAATTCGATAAAAACTTGCAGAGAGAGTAAGAACCTTCTATCATACATACAAGGGAGGCAGTATGAGTGATAGAACCAAATAAAGATTGTACAAACTTTTTCTGAATGAAGAAAGCACACATTGGACGACCTAAGAAAAGAAGACTGGACAATGCAAAAACAGCCCTTAACATGGAGACTGAGGTATCTTATTTAGGCATGGTTAGAAAGTTTGAGAAAATGTATTTACAGGGTCCCAGTCATTAGTTTAGGAAGTTGTGAAATGGCTATGAATGTTTTGAATATATTTTGTTCTATATCTCTTGTAATAATTATATATTTTGACAAGATATATCAAGTATGTGTCTGTTTACAAGACCACGGTCGCATTTCATGACTTTTAGTTTCTATAGCAACAAATCAACAATTTATTTTTACTTCTATGATCTGATATTTTGGGGATCATTTGCAAATTACCTCAATATCAACTAACCCAAATATCATTTTCCTGTAGAAAATCTAGCAAAAGTTGTGACAGGTTGGACAGAACTTATGGAAAATCCATCGTATAGTACAAAAAGTCTGCGAAACACCAACAGTGATCTCAAGATGAGGACTATGTAGCATTGATTTTTAAAGGGACACATAAAGTTAGAGGAAATGTACTCAGTGTCAAGTTCATTAATTTGAGAATTTGTGATATGCTAGGGATAATTTTTAGTACGTTTCTTTTCCTGTAGTTCTGGTTAAAAAAATGAATTCTTGACAAGATATAATGAATCTGCACCTCTAAAAGTGCCCTGGGCCGCATTTCATGACTTCTGGTTTCCATGGCAACAAATTAACCATTTATTTTTATTTCTATGATCTGATTTTTCCAGGATCATTTCAAAATTACTTCAACGTCATTTGACCCAAATATCATGTTTCTGTATTAAATATTGCAAAAGTTATGGCAAGTTGGACAGAACTTATGGAAAACCCCTCGTACACGTGCAGACAATGTCAATAGTTGCAGCTGGATGCCTTGATATTTATTTTGGTTTCAGTGGCGTAACTAGGGTGTCTCGAGCGAAGGGGGGACACCAGGAGGGGGCACGCCATTCTCTGGGTGCACCCATTATAGTAGTTGTATATTTTGGCCAAGGTTGAAAAGTTCATATGGGGGGCTCCATCCATACTCAAAAATAAATAATTCGAACTTAATTAATTATACATATAAATTCCACAGATTAACTTCAAGCAGTACCGCAAATTTCTTCGCAGGTAGGGTTGGTCTAGTAGTAGCATGCTGGAGCACAGGCATTTGAATTGTTCACAAAATTTCTGCACTAGACCCTGCCACCGGTGCTCACCACTACTACACAGACATACCTTGTTTTGTTAAAGGAGGTTGGCATCTTGCACTCCAGAGAGCAGGAGGTCTGGCAAATGATTGAAATGCCTGCACTATAGAAATGCAATGGAAAATTTGCTCTGACCTAATTTGGCACTTAGCATGCTCGGGAGTGACCTGATTCCACTGAGCATGCTCAGACCTATTGAGCATGTGCAGAAAGCAATAACAAATGGTGGCCATTTTGAAATTTCCCTGATTCAAACTTTTAAGGCCAGTTTTCACTACAAGCTACATGGGGTTCACTCATCAGACAAGGCTCATATTAATCTAAATTTAGTAAGGAATGTTTTGGTGTGGGTCTGATCAGTGAACGTTATGTAGCTCACTTTTGGGTGATAATGGATCAAATTTTACCATGAACGATCAGGACAATTTTCATAGTGGCCTGTGTGCTGGAGTGCCAATCGCCGGGTCCAGGGTTCAAATCCAGCTGTAGACGGGTCACCTGGGCCTATGTTGGATGGCTGTTTCAATCATCGTTCGCCCCATTGCTGTGTCCTCTTCCTGTCTTAATAAGCCTCCCAAGTGCATAAATGCAGGACGTAAAGCCCAAATCATCCATAAATCCATCCGCGAATTTCTAAGAAATTTAGAATCAAAGTGCACATACTGGTGGCACAGATCTGTCAGTGGTGTCATCTATAAGAGCATGTTGCCCACAGAATGTCGACTAGACTTTTTTAAAACTATATTTTCAATGGTATTAATTCTTTTTTTAAACCAGAAATATTGCAATTTAATCAAACATACTTATGATGTGACCGAGTTCTCTACTGAGAAAGTGTAAGCAAAATAATAGTAATTATTGTTTGCATTTTGGGATTGAAGAACCTATTAAAAACTGACAAAGTTTATTTTGCTTCATATGTCAGGAGTAATAAGTCACTCTTCGCACATGTCATGCAGAGTTAGGTCGTATATAGTAGTAATCAACCAAGTGCATAAATGTAGGATGTAAAGTCCCATCCTCCATCCATCTTGGTTCTCAGCATTGTCATCAGAAGCGAAATAGACAAATGATAAAGGCAACAACGGCTGCAATGGCGTCAGCCTGCTATATAATTTTTTTTTTTTTATGGAAAATCTAAATAGCATTTATAAATTATGTAAACATGGTCAATAAATACTCTACAAAAATTCCTAGAGCTGTTTAATAATGCTTAATATTGCCTACTTACACAAGATTAAAAATAATGAATTGAGGAATGAGGATGACAATTCAAGGTTAACAGACCATGGAATCCTTTCATTCCTTTGCCCTAGAGAGGAAAAACTGTATAATAAGTGGCCAGAAAAAACAGAGGAGGACATACACGTGCTGGTCATTGCCATCTGAGTACTGAAAGGGCAGGTGTCCGTTCTGTGGAGCACACGTGGCATTTCAAAAGTGGGTATGTGCAGGGCCGTATCAGCACATTTTTGGGCCAGGGGCAAAGTGTTTCTAATGGGTCCCCGCAGGGTTGGACATGCCCCACAGTGGGTCCTTGGGCAACATCATTGGTGGGCCCTTGGGCAAAATCGTTGGTGGACCTCTATTATCGCAATAGCGGCATCTTCAATCTAGCGTTCTCAATTAATTTGTACCTCGATACCTGCATAAAAAAACCACAGTAATTGCGGAATTTTTTTATCGGCATGGTATTAAATGAAAGCATGAATAGTATAACATAAAATTAGGCAAAAACGTCTGCACGAAAATCTGGAAGGAGGGCCTTGGATTCTTGCTTGTCTGATATCACTAATTTGAAAATTATCAATCTATGCAAAAATATTGAAAAGTCGGAGAAACACTTGTACATTCCTTCTTTATACAGTTATTTGAAAGGGCAGATATTGGCGGATTCAGGAGGAGATGTAGGGGGCCCCCCGGGGGTATGCCCTTTTAGTCTCCCGAAATGAAAAGTAGCATTTTGCAACAAAATTAAAGTACCACGAGGAGGGCCAATGAATTTCCAAACACATCCTGACCCCTGCGAGTCTATACCATATCTGGAGATGAAACTGGGCGAGGGGCCCCTTACTTCATTTTTTATTAGCTGGTCAAGCTCTTAATTGATAATTGTTGTGATATTTTTGTAAGCACTCTAAAAAATTTCGGGACAAAACAGGTTTTTTTAAATCCAAAATGGTTTTTGCATGGAAGTTTGGTTTTTCAAAAAACCATTTTCCATTTAAAAAACCAGTTTTGTCCCAACATTTTTTAGAGTGAAGCCGGAAATTCTATCTTTACCTCCTTCCCATTCTTTTTCATAATTCTGTTGTTTAAGGTTGCTGTTGGGCCCCACTGCGTTGCCCTCTTACCCACAGGGCTAGTCCGCCCCTGGTGGCACCTCCCAACCAGAAAGCTCTCTAAATTCTGAAAAGAATTTTCTTGTGCCAGTTGCCCGACACACTTTGTGTTGTAGCAACTCTTTCTGGCTTTATCATGGGCACCCTGAAGTCATGGGCTCAGGGCAAATGCCCCGTTTGCCCCATGGTTAAGGTGACTCAAGTATGGTGGTTAGATCATATAGATTTTTCCAAAATTTTGCACAGGTACTCTGTGGGACCCATACATTCCAAAAATAAAAAACAAAAAAATTTCACCGAGTCATTTGGTTGCAATGGTAACAGCATATTTGGCCTGATGACTGCTTAAAAGTCATAAATTTAGTTTTTGGTTATGTACCACAGAATAAAGCATTACATGCATTTGTCATACAAAAACGTCAGAAATGTCTTCCCATGGATGAACACCAATACATTTGCCACAAATTTGAAGAAAAATGTAAAAAAAATGTTTTTCTGTAAGAGCTCAAAGGACACACTAATTAATTGCAGATTTTGTATGCATCAATTTTGGCAGTAATCAAATTATAGGAAAATGATCATATAGATTTTTTTTCTAAATTTGCGTATATCATAAACAAGTTATTGTCAAATGGCAAAAAATTTTTAAAAATTCACCGACTCATTTTTTTACTTCAGTATTATATATATGACTGTGCCAATGTCAATTTAAAGAAATAAAGACAATTTTAAACAGTTGACTGAAATTAACCGGAAAATTCTTTGGATAAAGATGAGAAGCTGAAACTTTGAACTAGCATAGAGCACGTGTTACTGCATTCAATAAAAAAATAATTATGCTTCTAGCTGCATTAGATCTCATTTAAATAGCAAATTACTGGCTGTCATGCTGTTAAAAAAAAGAAAGCAGAAAATGGTAACGTCACAACTTTTTCAGGGCCTACAGCATAGGCAACCAGGCTGCTCAGAAGTATGTGCAGTGTACCACGCTTGAGTCACCTTAATATGGCCCTGGGTATGTGAGTCGATTCCTGCAAAAACTACCAGATGGATTTCGATTTCCTTTGGCGTGATGTGTTCATTTGTACTACACAATACCTGATTAAATTTTGGTGACAATTGGAGCTTTTTTGGGCCTACAGTTAAAGAAATCCAAAAAAGGCCCCTATACCGCGCTGCATGCGCTATCATTCTTTGCTGCAGCACTAGCAGCAAAGAGGATATATAACATTCTCTCCGCAGAAATGGTCATTAGATTTCCGTAGAATGCGGCGGAAGGTGCCAAAGCACTAAATTACCAACATTTCAACTTTTATTTGATGAGAATCTTACCAGAATTGGAGAAATTAGATGGGTTTTTTATCATCGGTCTTGCAATTTTTCACAATCTGTTTTCTTTTAATGTTCTGCAATGAGTCAATAACATTTAGGCATCTTGCTGAA
The DNA here is from genome assembly GCA_026936325.1 of Platynereis dumerilii. Taxonomy (NCBI): domain Eukaryota; kingdom Metazoa; phylum Annelida; class Polychaeta; order Phyllodocida; family Nereididae; genus Platynereis; species Platynereis dumerilii. The sequence goes on from JAPTHN010000008.1 coordinate 32,002,474, forward strand.
ATCTAAGTTCAATTTTAAATGAACAGCGAAGCTAAGTGCTCTCCGGGCGCCAATTCTAGTTCAGTCTATTATTAGTGATGAAATGTACTTTAGAAGAGAAAGTTTCAATCGTGGGACATTCACAGTGTTATCCCCACAGTTTTCTTATCGTTTCACATTACATGTACATGGGAATTGATACATGCTTTAAATAAATTACAGTCAACGAATTATTGGTGCTTACATGGGTAAGGCCACAAAGTTGAGGCATTTGAGGTGCTAAAAGCAGTGATGGAAATGGAAAATTTTCGTCGGGGGAGCTCTCGGCTCATGCGACAGCGGCGCGCCATTCAAAATTTTTAAAACGGAAAAAAATTCTTCCACCAGAACATAATTTTGGCTAAAAATACACTTAGGACTAATAAAGTAACATGAAAATTGTAATTTCACCAGTGATCATTGGGGGAGCTGTAGCAGGGTACAGCTCCCCCTGTTTTTTTTATCAAGGGAGCTCAGCTCCCTTGAGCTCCCCCCCATTTCCACCACTGGCTAAAAGTGTCCTCCAAATTCAGAGCTGGCTGGCTGAAACGGATTTTGATAAAAGCTAACTGGATGAATGCAGGACTAAAGCATGCAGATTAGACTAAACTGTGTAAAAATTTGAGGTTGATACTACAAAAACTAAGGGCACAGGACAACTTTTTTGTGATGGAAACAGGCCAAAAATGACGTTTTTAGGCGTTCGTGGATTGACATGGTCGAAAGAGGACTGTCTTTAGGAAACCCTCTGTTATGTCATTTTTATTATTTAGAATGATAGAACAGGTCCTGTACTTTTATTTCATACAAAGTGAACGCCTGGGAATCTATTATTTTGATAAGATATAAGTCAATTTTTTATCGTAACATTTTCAGCGCTTACCTGTTACGCGCCATTGGACTGCTCTAACTTTTTATATCATTGTAATACTGAATTGCAAACAGTGTCTATATGACCACTAAGGTGATGCTTACAAGATGCAATTCAGTTATGACAACAAATAGAAGAAAATATCGCCGATAACTTGATTTTTCATCATGTCCTCATCAAACCATGTTACGTGGCCAAATTTTCGACCCCCTGTCTATTCATATTTTGAATGGCTTTTTAAAATCTCTATTTTTCCATTGCAAAACAGCAGTGCAATGATCAGACATAAATATTGCCAATTTGCAGACTTGAGGATAGAAAATTGAGGCCAGGACATGAAGAAAAAGCGGCAATTGTCCTTTTTTGTCTTGTTACCAAAATGTTACGCGCTTTTTGGGGTAATATGGTAACAGGACAGTTGTTTTATGTTGTGTTTGAATTGTAGTAACAAGGACATGTCCTGTTATGTCCATGCAAACAAGCAATCATTTTTTTACAATTATGAGAGAGTTTCAGTGGCTCCATGTCTTAAAAAATTTTGAACTGAATCTACCAATCTTTTCTTATCACATTGTAGATTAATCACCAAGTAACTCGTGGGTATTATGGTAAATATTTGGTATAACTGGTCAGATAGTCACGCAACAGGACATGTCCTGTTACTGAGTTTGTATCAAAGTGTCACTACTTGCAATCAGGATGGAGAACCACAGTCTGAATTTTGTGTAGTTAACTGTTGCTCGACGCTGCTGAATCAAAATTCCACGACACACATCTGCACTGTCATTATATTTGCAAACAGTCATTCTATTCCTAGTTGTCTTGTTACTTGTCCCATTACTTGCCCATTACTTGTCCTGTTACTTGTCCTGTTACTTTTCCTACTACTTGTCCTGTTAGGGAGAGTTGCCGGGATCAGAACACCTAACTTCAGAAGCTCAGGGTGCAAAGGGTATTAGTGATATGAAATTCCAAACGGGCCAGAAAGACAAAGATTGAGTTGAAATATGTGGTGCTACTGCGTGTTGTGGACAAAGCTGGATCCGAGTGGACATCAGACTATTTTTAAAAAAATACCTCAAATTCTCACATCACTGACTCGGTGCCCTCGATCGGACCACCAAGTTGCCTCAATCGGACCATACCAAAAAATCATATTTTGACTTATCAGAGCTATCTGCATCATTCAACAGTCCGGAAACAACAGTCTCTGCTTGTTTTAACCAACTCCAGAAATTATAAAACTTCAATTTAAATAGTTTTCACTTTTCATGTTATTCCAGAAAATGCCAATAGAGGGAGTGTCAGCATGGGGGATACATTTGCATAATTGATTGTTCTTAACCCCGGACCACTATCACTCAATTTTAGGGACTATTGCTTCAAGTAGACATGTGCTAAAACAATAAATTATCATATGTTCAAGCCACATGGGTTCCATACCTGTAAATTCATGATATTTGCTATATAGCCAACTTTAGCAAACGATCCAAACTAAAAAATTAACATGCAAGCACTTTTTAAGGAGTCGTTTGTAGAACATCTATCCTATCTACACTGTAAGCATAAAACGAGGGGGCAGGGGGCTGCTGCCCCCTAACCATTCGGCAGGCTTGTAAATTAGCATTGAATTTGAGCAAAGATCTGAAAAATCGAGCCTTACAGACCCAACGATGAACTACCCCCTCCCCCAAACATATATCACCTCTCCCACACCATGTACACATGTGCTATCCACCCACCTAAATAACTACCATTCTACCTGTATGTCTATGTGGATCTATATCAGGATCTGTCTATCTATCTTTCCAACGTTAGTGCTAGAAATCGGTTGGAAAATCCATAATTGATTAATCCAGTACCCTGGCCAATTGATTATAAATTAATTGATTATTTTCCCTCAAGTCTTCAATTTTTTCTTTCATTAAATTTCTACACTGAAAAAAAGGTTTGTGTGAAACAGACAAAATGAACGTTAGCTGGTGTCCGTCCAAAATTTTGTGTAAATTCAGTCAAAAGGTATGTGTATGTTTGACATTTCATTGATCAAATCACACAAAAATTTGATCAATATTGACAATGAAATGTCAAAAATACACATACATTTTGTGTGAATTTACACAAAATTGGACGGACACCAGCTAACGTTCGTTTTGTCAGTTTCAAACAAACTTTTTTTCCAGTGTATAAAAAGAAATAACATAAAAAGTTTCTTGTCCGTGTCGTTTGAAACTGTAATTTCTCAACAGTTTCTGTCGTTTATATATATATGAATAGCTGACTTAAGTTTTCAAAACAGGATACATCAACTTTACAAATGGGATTCCTTTTTTCTCCTTTCAATTTCACATGGGCCTATCATGGCAATATTTACTGGTGCTCAGTGGTCGAAATAGCTCATGCCATTTGGGGGGGTCTGTCACTGGCAAGGCCCGAAGGGTCGAAGCTTTCGGGGCCGGAGGTCCACGGGCCCCCGGAGGCCCCCAGAAGCTGAGGGCTTTCAGAAAGGACTATTATCCTGGAAAATTACTTTTTAAAAACACATTTCTGGATTAAATCCTGCACATTTAGTATTTGAGGTTTTTTTTTTTATGACCCCCCACCCGGGTCCCTCCAAAAAAAGTATTTGAAGGGGTCCTTATGGCATTTGGGGGGTCAAAACCCCCTTGACCCCCCTTATTTCGAACACTGCCGGTGCACACTCAAGTTCAAGCTTCCTAATAAGAGTGGGCCAGTTTTTTATTATTCATATTAAGCCCAGCACTTTAGAAACGCCTCACCACCCCATAGATGCGAACACGATCCTCCGGAGTAATTTTAATCCTTATGGTGCAGTAACACCTCCTCCAGGGAATGTATATAAATGTTGTCATTTCTATGAGAAACAGTTCATGCGTTACTTAAACTTGAAGTTACAGTCCTTGTTATATTTACGTGGAATCTCAAGTTCTTTTCTATGCTGTTGAACTGTGATGTCAGAGATGACTCTATTCTAGCATTGCAATATATGTAAATTAACTACAAGCTGTCATGTCATTTTAAACTGGGTCAGATTTCCCAGCTTCTAGCCAATGTGGATCCTCCAAAACTGAGCATCACAGTACCTGGTATACCCCTCAGTGGCTAATTGCTATTCACACCTTTTGAGGTCTTAGGGATTCTCTCAAGACTGTCAGGTATCTACTGCTTCAAATAAGCAATTGAAATTCACCAATCACTTCTATGGTGTAGGAAGAAATAGAATTTGATGTGTTAATTATATTTAATAGAATTTGATGTGTTACATTTAATTCAGCATCCTCTGAAGCCCATTGATCCACTCTGTAGTGTGATTCACATTTGTTTTCCCTATTCTTGAACAAGAAAGAGTTTTTTTTTTACGAAATTCTCTGAAATTCAACTTAAACAGTGGTGGCACTGCAGAAAGTATATATATATATCAAAAGTAGAGTGCTAATTAGTTGTAACAGGTATTATTGATCGAGTTACTTCTTTAAAACGCAGTGGTGTAAATGGGCAGGAGCTCACCGGAGCTGAGCCCCAAACCTCTTGAAGGCAGTGGAGCTCTCAAGGTCTAGAGCTCCGGCAGCTCTTTGCAACACTTATTGAATTCAGCCTATCCAACCGCAAATCAATGAATAGTGAGCACTTCTAAACAGTTCAACAAAAATAAGTCCCCCTTTACGAAAACGTGTATATCTCAAAGACCTCTTCTCCGATTTTGGTGAAAAATGGCCAGTTTGTAGGCCGGCATATTGACAGTCTGCGTGTTTATTTGTAGCTTTATTGCTAAGTTTTTGTCTGCGCGAGCAGACCCCATGTGCACGTGCCCCTCTTTTCAAAAATCCTAAGTTTCGGTTTTTCCAAAAATAAATTTACTAAAAGGTGTTTAAACTCCACTCAAATTACTTGTTATTGCATCCAAGGAACCTAAACTGTAAAACTGTTACAAAAGAAGTCCTTAGTTATCTTCTAAACACGATTTAGAAACAAATTTTATCCAGAAACATGATGAGGTTTATCAAGCTGGTGGCTCCCTCGCATGGTGAAATTGTTCATATCCATTGGAAAAGCCATGGATTTTTGAAAACAGGGGTAGGCTCACTCGAAGGCTGCTGGCTCAGTGAGGAATAATGCCACTGAGCTATAAATACACACTTGTAAAGTCGATATATGGGGCTATATTTTAGCCCACCGTCATAAATATCAGCGAAGAAATCTTTGTGATATTCAAGTTTATCCAAAGGGGGACTTATTTTTGTTGAACTGTTTACATTGATTCTTTGAGTCAGCTGCAGTATTAAAAATATTTGTTCACACTTTGTGAAAATATGTATATGGAAGTGTTAACTATGTCATGAATCATAATGAATGTAATATAATTTATATTATATTATCACATAGACCTAATATTCATGTGATCTGCTATAGCCTGTATATTCGCGCGATTATGCCGTCGCAATAACAGCTATAATTTGCTTTGGGATAGAGCTCCTGCTGTTCTAAATTCCCATTTACACCACTGTTAAAACGTGTATAGAAGGTCATGCAAACAGAATATTTGTCCTGTTGCGGTCACTTAATTTCATTTAATTTTCAAGCACGTCTGAGAGCAACAAAAAATATAATTCAGCCTTGGTTTCAATTGTAGCTAAATGTATTAAGTATAATTTAACAGCCAAATTTAGAAAATTACTGAACTTCCAGAGTAGCTTAAGCATTCTAAAGAATGGTCCTGTTACCACATGTCTGGCTTGGATTTTGAAGTCTACATTGCGGCTAATGCTAAGATCTCACGGCACGTTATGGAGAACTTTTTTACCACTGAGGGGTAGCTTCAGTTGAATTCCAGGAAATAAATGACCATCCGTAATTCTTTGATTATGGGAGATTTTAATTTTCCTTTGGGTGACCAAACATCAGGCCAAAAGTTGCTTGCGATACTGGACTGTGCAAACTTCAATCAACTAGCATGTGAACCAACACATACGAATGGCAATGTACTGGACTTCATTATCAGTCCAGCTGACTCGGCTTTTTCAATGAACATCACAAAATACGACTGGACTGTCAGCTCTGATCATTGTGCCATATTATTTAATGTGAATCTTCCCAAGCCCTGCAGACCGCGAAAAACAATCAATGTCCGAAAGTGGAAATCAGTTGAGCTTGACAGCTTTAATCGTGACATTGAAGGATTTGATACATCATTGTTAAAATCAATAGATCCCCTCTCAAAATACAATGATACCCTCAAATATTTACTTGAGAAACACGCTCCAATCAAGAACATCACCATCACTGAACGTCCTTCCACTCCATGGTATACGGATGAAGTGAGACATGCGAAGACACAGTCTAGGAAACTAGAAAGACAGTGGCGTAAGTCAGGCCTTTCCATCGACTTAGAAATGTACAAATCACAGAAAGATCATCTGAGAGCACTGCGGGACAATGCAAAAGCTGACTATATCCAGTCAAAATTGAATGATGCAACATCAAGCAAGGACACATATGTGATTTTAAATATGCTTCTGCATAAAAAGGCTGAACATCCGCTCCCTGCTCATGACAATGTAAAAGATCTGACAGAGGTCTTTGCAACTTACTTTAAAGATAAGATTGAATCAGTGAGACAGGTGTTTAGTCCTGTGAATGACACAGATGGTGACGTTACTGTTGCTGATATGCATTCTCTTGAAAGCTTTGAAATGGTCTCAGAGGACCACATTAGAAAACTGATCTCTTCATCTGCCAGTAAATCTTGCTCCCAGGATCCAATTCCAACTTGGCTATTAAAAAAGTGCCCAGCTTTGGTACCTTTGATATGCGACATTGTTAATGATTCATTATCGCAGGGATATATGCCATCGACCCTCAAACTAGCTCATGTTATTCCAGCACTGAAAAAACCATCTCTGGATCCTAACAACTTTAAAAATTACAGGCCGATTTCCAATCTGGCCTACACATCCAAGTTGATCGAACGTGCTGTGTCTTCTCAACTGCAAGATCATTGCGTTAACAACAACATCAAAATGCTGTATCAGTCAGCTTATCGAAAAGGACATTCTACGGAGACAGCCCTCATGAAAGTTCAAAATGACTTACTAAAGGCGGTGGACAGTCAGGGAGGAGCAGTTCTGGTCCTCCTTGATCTGTCTGCCGCCTTTGACACAATCGATCACAGAATTTTGATAAGAACTTTAGATCAAAACATGGGAGTGAAAGGAACGGCTCTTGAATGGTTTTCTTCATATCTGAGCGAGCGCTACCAGTCAGTGAAGATCGGTGATTTTCTATCGGCTCCAAGGCACTTGCCTTATGGCGTGCCTCAAGGGTCCGTGTTGGGACCACAGCTATTTTCCATCTATACACAACCACTCCAGGATGTGATTGAGGCATGCAACATGTCATTCCATCTGTACGCTGATGACACTCAACTTTACCTGGCTTTCAACCCCAAATGCCCTCTATCTATCACCAACGCGCAGGATACCATTGCTCGATGCACCACTGAAATCGGTGCTTGGATGAATTCGCACTATTTAAAATTAAATGGTGACAAAACTGAACTGTTGGTAATGTCTAAACCATCTCTCACAGCCAACAGTCTCTCCTCATTGTGCATTTGTGGATCGCTGGTGCACAGCCGTGATTGTGTGCGGGACTTGGGTGTGGATTATGATTCCTCAATTAAAATGGAAGCACATGTTCGATCGCTTTGTAAAAAAGCATATTATCAACTTCATCTTATCTACAAAGTAAGAAGATTCATGACTGAGAGTGCCACACGCACCCTGGTGCGAAGCAATGTCACTTCACTGCTTGACTACTGCAATGGACTTCTTATAGGACTACCTTCGTCTCTGTTGCACCATCTTCAACGAGTCCAAAATTCTGCAGCTCGCATCATAAAGCAAGTGCCGAAAAGTTGCCACATTACCCCAGTATTGAGGGAACTCCACTGGTTACCAATCAGGTTCAGGGTGGAATACAAAATTCTTCTTTTGACATTCAAAGGGCTGAACGGCATGGCCCCTAACTACATTAAGGATCTGCTTGTGCCCTACCGCCCTAGTCGAACTTTAAGATCATCGAATAGTAATTTACTCACCATCCCAAAGTACAATTGTAAAACATATGGCGGGCGAGCATTTGAGGTGTGTGCCCCACAACTTTGGAATAATCTTCCACTTGAAATGAGAGCAATAACTTCGATGGAACAATTCAAGAAGTCACTGAAAACTTACTTATTTAAATGTGCATTTGAGTGAACTTTTAATAACGGTTTTTAAAGAACATTATCAGTTTTACATTTTACAATTTTATCTCGATTTTAATTCTGACTGTTTTAATTTCTGTTAATTTTCTTGTAAAGTGCATTAGAATCGTACGAGATAATGTACTATAACATGTCATATAATAATAATAATATAATAATAATAATAATAATCCCGGCGACATACAATGTTTATAAAACTATTATATGATTAATTAAAAGCATATCATGGCGGGATAAGATCGTAAATCGGCGGGATAACATCATATCCCTGTGAGAAAGATCTAAATGCCTTTGGGGCAAGATCTAAATGCCTGTGGGATGTCAAAGATCGTCGGCGGGATGTCAAAAGACCATCGGCGGGATGTCAAAAGACCGTCGGCGGGATGTCAAAAACTGCCGGCGAGGCTGCAAATGTCCCCCCAGGGGCAGCAGAGGTCCCCTCAGGGGCAGGGGATGTCCTAATATACCGCCGGAGATGCTTTTGAGACGTTCTCACTGAAAAAGTCCCCGCTGGACATCCAAAAATCAAGAAAATTTTGGGCTCTCTTCCGCCGTCATCAAAAAAAAGTTTGAACCTGTTGAATCTTTTTTGACATCCACGGCGCAGTTTTTCCACAGAAAATAAGTGTCTTCCTTATTTGTGTAGTTAGTAGCCAAAAAGTAGATATTTCATAATTACTTTTACATCGACAGAACTCAGAACCCTAATTGTCCTGTTACGTTTTTTTTAAGATTGAATTTAAAAATAACTAATATATGTGTATGGGGAGCTCCAACAACCTTTGTAACGTGACCCAAGCAGGCAATATTTCATTCAAATATTCAATTTTGAGAATCCAAAGCACCTAGGAAGTCGGAAATTATGGCAAAATATGAAAAATGTTACATTCATAAAAAAGTGAAAAGTTTACAGCCTTAAGAATATTGATTTCATATGGGCATATGATTATCTGAAATAGATTTCATAATTTTTTGTCAAAATTCCAAACATTATTTTTGACAGCTTTTTTCAGCTCAGATGCCCCAACTTGGCCTTACCCACATACAGAAATGACTGGAATGTTCCTTGTGAGCTCATATCCCTATTCTAGCTGCACTCATATTAATTCAAGGATGCCCAGGGTCATTCAGTTGCCTCAGCACTGAACACGGGATATAAATTGAGTTCCAGGGTGGGATTCGAACCAATGCCCCCAGAGCCAGTGATTACCAATGGTTACACAAACAAACAATGTTAACTATTGGCCAAGGACGAAATACTTTCACAAAAAAATTCCTCAAAACACACACAAATTGCGTTAATTTCTTTGAATTGGATTTCAGTCCAGCAATTTGAATTTTGCCTGATGCGAGGGAAGGATTTTGTATCAAATTTGTTCAGTGTTGATAAACTATCAACTAAATGCTTACCATTGTCTTCGGCACTGGCAGGTTACATATTACTTATTAAGATCTATATTGAACAAAGTACTTATGGCATAAATCAGTGTTGTATCCAGACAGGGCATTCCAGGGGAATCCTTGGATCCGCCACTGTAAATGCTCTTATAGGCTGACCAACCTTTTGATTTATTAGACTCCAAAAACCAGTCCATGTTAATGGTGTCCCTTGATATATGCGCCGAATTGAGATACGTTTTTCAATTGCATAAGTCACGAGACTTCATGGTCTGTCAAACTCACTTGTGTAAGCTTCTGGTTTTTAAATCTTGGCTGACATAGTTTTTAACGCAATTTTCCAAGACCTGAAAACAGGACATTCAGTCTCCAGGCCCTGCCCAGATAGGGGAGACCGGGCTGGTTGTCACAGGGGCAGGTTGTCACACTGTAGAAAAACTAAAAATGCTATATGTCTATGTAAAGCAAGTCGGAGCACAGCCATTGTATGTGAATGCCTAAAGAGGAGTGACTTAAATATATTTGATGTATATATACCTATGTCATTCGAAATCTTGATATCATATTGGACACTTTTTTAGAATTCAGCACTCAGGGCTGGTTGTCACATTTTCTGGGCATGTTGTCACACACTCGGGGCAGGTTGTCAAAATAATTATGTTAAAGTTGATTCTCATGAACGCTTTCTTACCTCGCTGCTTTTAAAATCTTTTTGATATATATGTACTTTATATTTTGTGCTGACTAGTCACTTTATATTAGGTAAACTCTAAATATTTTTATTATGCCACCCTGGTACATTTCTATATCATCTGTTCATTCTGTTGTATACTTTCTTTCCCCTCTTTTGGGGTTCTAATAAATAAATAAATAAATTTATCACATTGAGAAACCAAGGACTCATTTATGAAAGGTGACTAAGATCAACACGTGCCATTTAATTAATTTGTTGCTAAAGTGTTTTTGAATGGGTTACTTGGCCTTACTTTTTTTTACTGTTTTTACACAACCTGAGACCTGTTTCTTTTCAATGTATGAAAAAAGAGCTTAAACCTACACCATGAAGCCAGTTATAACTGGGGCACTCTTAAGCATCAGTTGCCATTAGTAATGCAACACCAGTCACAAGTGTCAAGGGCAAATCTACATTGTGGCAACGTTGTGACTATGCCACCATGTTGGTGAAAATTACATAAAATTATACAGTATAAAGGATGCTGTCACAGCTTAGTGAAGCAACGTCAAAGATACGATGTTAGCATACGATGGTGTGGCACAGTTTTCCACAAGAAGAATCTGGAAGATCTGAGCACAACACCCTTTTCAAGTCTCCCAATTTCAAAAGCCACTAAATTTTCTCAGTAATATTTAATAATTTTTGTTTTCCTAAACTTTTACCTTCTTCGAGTGCTCATGATGAAAAGACGTACATGTATCTATAACATAATATTATACATAATTTTAGTATCATGAATTAGGGACGTTCAGAAAATTTCTTGGAGAACTTTAAATTTCAAGTAACTGAATCAAATCTTAACACAACAAATTTGTATTTCAATAAAAACCTCATTTGACTCTCCGTAACTTTGAGTTAGAAGAAAACTCTAGACATCAGTCAAAATTAAAAAATACGATACTCATCATGAGACTGGCCGGGTTCGCAGGAAGTACAACCCAAAATGAATTAAGAAAATTTGCTGTCAGAAGTCCACTGTTGACCTATTTCCCTCCTTTCTCCTCTCCATCCCAAATCTCTTTGCAACTATCTTTGACTCCTCACCATAACCTCATCCAATATCAAGAACTCTATTAAAACAGCTGACAATGAAATTGCAATTAGCAATGGGGCGCAATATCAAAGAAATACAACACCATGGAGGTGATAGAGAGAAGAAATCAGTCCCCTGCACTGTTCCAATCATGGTTTATTTTTTCAGATAGTTATTTTAGTTCATGTGCTATGCTTTAGATGCCTTACCTGGGGTTTTTGAGTGTTCTCAGAAAAGCCAAGCAGATGTCATTCTCAAACTTAGCAGTAATCTACAGAAAGCATATTGCAAACTGATGTAGTTTGTGATCGCAAGTATTTTCAACGTACCCTTAATAAGTAAAAATCAAGCTTGATGTCATTCAGATTAGTTGCTAAATTGGGGTATCCTTGTATTAGAACGTGTGCTGGGCAAGGAAAAGATCCCTCACATGGGGTAAATGTGTGGCACGTTGAGGACTCCTGCCCTCTCTCTCATTTCATCAATGTAACCTTGTGAGTAGCAACAACAGGCCGTACAGGGTTGTGCTTACCATATCTATCGATATATCCATCTATTTTTTTTTATTTTTTATTTCGAATATATTTTAAAAGGGTAAGACCGGGTCAGCAAAGCTGTTTTAAAACCGGGCCCTTTACAACTATGGTAAAAACAGATGTAAAGTGTAAAAGATAAAATGAATAATACCATCATAACAAAGTGTAAACATAGTACAGTTGTAACATAAAAACAATAAATAATATGACCATTCTACAACATTAGTATAACATCCAATAACAACTCAATATCAATATTAACTTATCTGCTCTTCTTGATGTGGGTTTTTAACATACTCTTGAACGTACTAATATTGCAACAGTCTTTCAAATTTGATGGTAACTTGTTCCATTCTCTATTTCCATTATAAAAAAGCAAATTTTTGTGAAATTCATTGTCTGGTATATTCAAGTATAGATTCATTTCATGCTTCCGTGTAGTCTTTCCTGATACCTCAAAATCAAAAATTACATTGTTAGTTAAATAATTTGGTGCTAAACCATGGATACATTTATAAATTAATAAAACCTGGAAGTAGATGAAGCGCTCTCGTATGTCCATCCATCCCAAAAGTCTTACAAGGTCTAAACCCCTGGTGTTAATGTAGTCAAAATTACCCTCAATAATTCGAGCACAATGATTTTGTAACCTTTGTACTTTATTTAAATTATGTTGACTTGTACCCCCCCATACTGAAATTGCATAATCAATGCAGGGTTGGATAGTTGCATTGTAAATCTTTATAAGAATACTTTTATGAAGGACTTTGCTGAGCCTTGCTAATTTTGAAGTTTTAAAAGAGAGTCTCTTACACAATTTGGTAACATAGTTATTCCATGTTAGAGCTTCATCGATTTCCAGCCTTAGATAATTCATAACATTAACCTGATTTATCTGACAATCATTAACAGTGATATCCAGGGAACAGTCTGATTCATTTCGTCTAGATCTAACAACCATAGCACATGACTTCTCAGTGTTAATCACTATATTGTTACCTTGATACCAGTTTGAAATACTATCAACACAACTCTGAAGTTTCTCTTGGACATCTGTCACTGAATTCGCATTACAATAAATTAAAGTGTCATCAGCATAGAGATTAGCAGTTGCAATACCTACATGTTGACTGATATCGTTAACAAAGGTGACAAAAAGAAATGGTCCTAGAATAGAACCTTGAGGTACCCCTACTGAAACAATTCGTTTTTCAGAAATCACACCATTCATTCTTACAACTTGATTTCTGTTACATAAATATGACCTCAACCATTGTAATGCATTATCTTTAATTCCATAGTATTGGATCTTGGTAAGAAGAAGCTTATGATCTATTGAATCAAAACATTTTCTTATGTCAAATGAACATATTCCAGTAAAAGTTTTACTACATATATTATCTATACAGTCATCAATTACACGGTGGAGAGCTGTCTGAGTATTATGTCCTTTTAAATAAGCCGACTGGTCATTTGTAATAAAGGCATTTTCCGTGAAATAGTTCAATAGTTGATTGTGAATTTGAGATTCAAAAATTTTCGAAATGTGCGCTATGACTGAAATCGGTCTGTAATTGTTCATATCAGAGATGTCACCCTTGTCTTTGTACACAGGGGTAACTCGTGCAAATTTCCAGTCATCAAGTACAATTGACATCGACAGTGAAACATTAAACAATTTAGTAAGTACAGGTGCAATAATTTGACTGCTATGGTAGAGTAACCTTGAATCAAAGCCTAAGACATCATTACATGAATCAGATCCCAATTCTAAGAGTTTGTCCAAAACACATTGTTGTCTGATATTATAGAATCTGAAAGTAGAGCAGCATTTAGGCTGTTTCCATGGAATATTTTCAGGTTTGCTATTTGTCTGGGAAATAATTTGTTCTCCAATAGAGCTGAAATAGTCATTGAACAGTGAGGCACTCAGGCTGCCATGTGGGTCTTGATTTTTTTGAAATTTACTATCTATCCATTTATTATTCTTATGCTAATTCCCAATCACATGTACCAGAAATCTTCCTGTGTTGTAATTTTGTTACGTTTAAGATGAGCTGGTTCCTAAAAGGACGACTAATGTCCAGAACATGCCTAGTTTAAGGGAATATAATTTTTCTTAATTCTTGGAAACAGAAGTAGAAGTTGGGATTTTAGAGGAATTTTTAAAGAAAAAAATATGTTTTCCTGTCAGGATTTCATATTGATCAATGGGATTTATGTAAAAAGTGTCAACGTATATCATTAGAGGAACTAGTCAGAATCATTTTGCAAAAACCCCATTATAGTTATAATTTATGATTGGTTAAGTAGTAGAAAAGTTACAGACGTTTAACTAAAAAAATGAATTTTGAGAAAAGCCTTTAAAACCTTCTCTTTAGTCTACATATTTCATTAGGTGCCCATATCACAATAAGTATACAAGATAATTAAGTTCTGTTTGAAACACTGTATAGTGCTATGCTTCTGTGATAATATATCAGAAGAAAATATACATTTTTGACATTCGACGCAAAATGGACCAGTTCATGACACATGACCTAGTAGGTGCGGCTCAAGTTAAGTATCCAACTGTTAGTGACCTCCCTGGACTGAATAAGCCACAGGATTGGCTTATTCACAGTTGTTCACACCTTTTCAACCAATCCTGCCACTTATTCAGTCCAGGGAGGTCACTAATAGTTGGATACTGAATAAGCCACAGGATTGGCTTATTCACAGTTGTTCACACCTTTTCAACCAATCCTGCCACTTATTCAGTCCAGGGAGGTCACTAATAGTTGGATACTTAACTTGAGCCGTAGGTGCTAAGGTCCTTGCAAGAGAACAGACTTCAGGTTACCATGGCAACAAATCAAATATTTGTTTTTGTATTTCGCTTTATCTGATTTTTTGTGCATAACTTGCAAAACACCGTATTTTGTGACCCGAATATTGTTTGTCTAGTATATATATAATCTAGCTCAAGTGATAAGAAGGTAGGCAAAGCTTACGGAAAAGTACTCCTACAATATGTAGGAATTTTTCCTGACAATCTGAGCAGCACTTGATGCCTCGAAATGTGGAATATAAGATCATAGTACGCGAGGAAAGAGTTAATAATGATCCTTCTACAGCTTCATTTTGATTGTTTAACCGATTTGATAGAATTCTAAGAATTGACTTTAAAAATGTTACCTGTTTTTCTTCATTCGTGCTACAACATTATTTTGACAAAAAGTTTAACCCTACACAAAAAACTGACAAATGCTAACTTTTCCTGTCTGACTACCGAAGGGGTTAACTACAGGTCTTTTCAGTATCAGACATGTGTTCGAATAATTTTGGAACAGTTTGCACGATTTTATTTAACTTTTCCTGAGATAAGCTCTCATCAGTTTTAAGAGCAATATTTCGACCAGTGATGGTGGATAGAAGACAGTGTAATTGTAAATTCTTTCCAATTTTGGTAAAACTCTCAGACATCATCATGATGGTCTTTGGTGACCTATCCACCAAGGTACAGGAATATTGCTTGCTTCTGTTATTAGATATTAAATGTTATTTAGGCGCCATGGCCCCAAACAAGCAGTCTTCTAATGAATACTACATTCCTGGGCAAAAAAAATGGACCACCCTACAATTCGACCTCATTTCGTTAGGCTTTGATTTTTACAGGATATGCAAATCGAAAAAGCCTCATTTTCTGTAAGTTAATCAACAGAAGCATTGTTTTAGTATAAAAATTGTTTTTTCTCTTGACTTTTAAGCAGAACAGTTTTTTTTGTTGCACTTCTTGACGACTTTGTGCACTGCAAAATGTGCATATTTTTCCATTGCTGTTTCATTTGTGTATAGTAGGTCGGGGCAAGAAGCCCAGGTTAGGTGAGAGGCCCCCCCCCCCCAGGGTTATATCTAAACTTACATTTTTGATGCGTTTTCTTATTGATAGGATTGAAGCTAGAGGCTTTTTAGTTGATGTCACAAATTTTCAGGGCAAACAGCACCAAACCATAGTAGAAATTAAAGAAACAAAAAAATATGCATAGTTTTTGTAACTTTGAGTAATTCTTTGAAAGGGGTTGTCAGGAACAACTTTGGAAATATTTAAAAGTATAATGGCTATCTGCATTGCTTTGCTTTATGACCATCATATAAATAATTTTGATTTGGATCATGTTTTTTAGTTCAAAATATAGAGGTCAAATTTAAATATGTGTGTTTGGGGCAAGAGGCCCCACAATAGTATGGGGCATGAGGATTATAATAGGGGGGCTTCTTGCCCGATGGGTGGGGTAAGAAGGCCTTTTGCAATTCTTACAAAAATGGCTGTAACTCCTTTATTAAAATTGGTAGACATTTGTTTCACTAGTTATAAGTAGAGTCAAGTGATCCCTTCCTGACAGCATAAGCATTTTTAAAAAATGAACGTAAAAAGTAGGTCAAAATCGCACCTCGTAGTTAAGGGGGGCTGCATGCCATGGCACTACTCTACCATTCGAGTATTATTTAAAAATTTTGCCGTTGCATAAAGATCTCTGTGACGGTTTAAAAGTGAAAGGGGGGGAGATCTTTGAGGATTTTTAAAATGCCTTCATAAAAATGCTGGTAAAGACTCGAAGTGGAAAGAAATAGTGGTGCTCACAAGAGTGAATTGAAAAGATGAGAGACAGTAGTATTGCCTTCAACATTTTTCACATTTTCGCTCATAAGACAAGGTTTTTAACTTGCCCAATTTTGCTTGGCTGGACCAATGACGAACCTTGTGTTCTGTCACAATCACCTGATTTTGGTCAAACTAGCCTCAGAGGCATTGTGACAAGATAAACCCCTTAGTAAAATTTTATTGCCCCAATTCTATTAATACATTTTAAATATTCTCTTAAATCAGCTGTCTCACTCAGTTCTCAACTCATGATGCAGGGGGGCGCAAGAGAGGTTATATTGGATGGCAAAAAGTAGGGGTTATTGAATTTTCAATTTATTTTCTTTTATAAACTTTTTCGCTGGAGGGAAAAGGGATCATTTGATTGTTTTTTTGTCTGAGTAGTCAGTGAGTACTCTGCTGCAGTGGATGAACTTCAACTTCACCTAAATTCTGATTGCTTTGACAGAGCAACACAAGTCACATGTTATTTTGCCTTACATTATTCTAAAAGCCTTTTGGTGACAGACATCACTATATATGTTAACAGAATTTATTGAAATGAATCGAGTGTTTTTGCAATGCTTCTATATCTTCTATGACCGATTTTTTTCTTTTTCAGGAGTACATCTGACATTGAGATATCACAGCAACGTTCCAGGTCATCAGTGGTTGAAACGTTAAAAATAAGTCTTGAACTACTTTTAGTTGACCGATGTGATCTCTATGTGGTTAAAGATTCAACCTGTCGCACTTTCAACGACTCTGAAAATGTTTTTTCTTCTTGAAATAGCTTTTTCATTCAATTTAAATGACAAAAGTTAAATTTTTTTGGACGAGAAGGTCGGTAAAACTCAGCTTTTTACATTGATAGACAAGCGTTCTTTTTGCAGATTCATTTATGTTTAGTCTATCCCTTTTAACTGCCATCTTTTCTTGCTCATTTAACAGCCCTTGTGATGTAGTAGTATTATGGTCTGATTTTTTTTCTTTTTTATTCAGACCAGATTTGAGTTATCCCCATTGGAATAGTTCTGGGCTTGAAGGATGAGGACCTTTTGGGTCCACATCTTCAGTAGAGGCTACAAAGTCCACTAAACAATACTTCATTTGACAAACAGAGTGACGTTGTTTCGACGTTGTATTGCTACAACGTAGATCTATGTGCTCATAGGGTCAGACAATTTCTGAGGATTTTCGACAAGTAGACCAATGAAACAACTGTAAATAATTATCGTTGTGATGCGCAACATCTAAAGATCAGCTGCACATGCTTGCCACAAGAAACTTAAAAAGTTGAGCTGAATGCTTATTTAGGAGCTGGCCGATATCCACAAAGAGGAGTATGACTAGTTTGGAAATTGGGAAAAATTGAAAATCAAAAAGGCAATGCTGGCAGAAAAAGGAATTATTAGAATATAGTGAAGAATAATTTGGACATGTAAAATGGAAGCCAAGGAACCTCAAATTAAGACAACCAAATGAGCAATGTTGTGGCAGTTTGCGAGGCTGAGTCGCTGCATATTTTCTTAAAAATACTTTTTTTTGTTTCAGTGGTCAGGGGTGGCAGCCAAACTCCTGGATCCGCCACTGCCATAAATTTGTTATTATTGTGCTCATGCGGCTTCATACCGGTTACATCCAGTGTACCACATGTATGCCATCTGTATTACTTTTTTAATTATTTAATTTGACATGCGCTTACTCATGGAATAGTTATTTTATTAATTATATACTTGATACTAGATACATGGTGACAGTTTTGCACTGAGTTAAATGGGCCGCAGACTTGCAATGGCAATGTTTTCCTTGAGTAGTCTCGGTTTGAAATAAATGTATATCCCATCAATCTCTTTTTTTGTGTTTTGTAGGACAGATTCCAGTTTTTGTTTGTGTTTGCCCTAACCATTATGTTCATGAAGAATCTAGTACAAGTGGTGTTCAGAAATACCGACTTTTGGCCAAAGCTTTATATTTGAAATTGCTGAATGGAACAACAAGGTACAAGAGGTGTTCAACTTATTTTGACAAAAATGAAAACTGCCACCAATTAAGAATTTTTGCTTCTTTGAGCGAAAATTGCTGTGAGTGATCCATATGATGCTCATCTTGCATGTCATATCACCTAAATATCTCAGAAATAAGGCAACGTTAATTAATAGCATTTTGTTTTGGAGGTGTGATAAAACACCTTCTGAGGGGCAGTTTGACTGCCTCAAGCATACTGTCTTGTGGCGTGGAGGATGATTAAGTTATTTATTTGAGCTAATTTTCACTGCGAGTCTCGGCATAAAGAAAAAATTGGGTGTCACCATCATAAGGGGTTTCAAAATGTAATTCCCCTAGCCATCGTCCATGGCCAAATCAGGGTTGTTAAACAAAATAAGGTCAGTAACAAAGTTCTGTTATCAGCATATACACACAAAGATGGCACAGCATTCAAGTAACAATACAGGAGCTGGACACAAGTTTATACTTGACTTCTGAAAGTTTAAGTTACAAAAATAAAGCCGAAGGTAACACAATTTTTTAAAAAGTGTGTGAAAACAAGGAATCTTATGCCTTTTCTCCACTTGAAACTGTTAAACAAAGCTTCATCCACTAGACTACGCCAATTGATAAAGGTTTTGCAGCATACAAGAAATTTACAGATGGCTCTAAAGTTAGAAGATTGAAAAGTTGAGCCATCCAGTATGAATATTCATGCATAAATTGTCCGGTGATTAAACACAGAAATGTCGCACTTTTATCCCTAAAAATTCAAATGGAATAGCCCAATACATGGTAAGGTTAAATCTAAAATCTGTTTCAGATAGAACCTTTCTAAGGTCTTTCCAAAGAGAGAAAAGACATACACTCCTGGGCAAAAAAAATGGACCGCCCTAGAATTCGATTTCATTTTGCTAGGCTTAGATTTTTACAAGATATACAAATAGAAAAAGCTTCATTTCCTATTAGTTAATCAACAGAAGCATTGTCTTAATATTAAATTGCTTTTCCTCTGAACTTTTTAAGCAGAACAGTTCTTTGGTTACACTTCTTGACGACTTTGTGCATGCACTGCAAAATGTGCATATTTTTCCTTTCCTTTTCACTGCCTTCCAAAGCTTCTCAGTGTTATCTAGGTTTTCAATTTCGGCCAATTTTTTTTTCAATTTTAATTATCTATTCTATCAAGATTTAAGGTAGAGGAACACAATATTAAGTGGTTCCTAAATCAACTTTGACGCCCCAGTGAAGAGGGCCAAATGCCCCATACCAGTGTGGGGCCTCTCGCCCCAAACACACATATTTTCATTTGACCTCTATATTTTGAACTAAAATGCAAAAAAACATGATCCAAATCATATTTATATGATGGTCATAAGGTGAAGCAATGCAGATATCCATTATACTTTAAATATTTCCAAAGTTATTTCTGACAACCCCTTTCAAAGAATTACTCAAAGTTACAAAAACCATGCATATTTTTTTGTTTCTTTAATTTCTACTATGGTTTGGTGCTGTTTGCCCTGAAAATTTGTGACATCACCTAAAAAGCCTTTAGCTTCAATCCTATCAATATGAAAACGCACCAAAAACGTAAGTTTAGATATAACCCTGGGGGGGGGGGCTTCTCACCTAACCCGGGCTTCTTGCCCCGACCTAGGGGAGACAAGGCCTGGTTGTCACAGGGGAAGGTTGTCACACCAACACTGTGTAGAATTTAAACATGCTCTATTTCTATTTAAAGCAAGTAGGGGCACAGCCATTGTATATGACAGTCAGTACAGGAGTAACTTAAATCTATCTGGTGAATATATACATATGTCATTCGAAATCTTGATGTAATATTGGATATTTTTTAAAAATTCAGCACTCGGGGCAGGTTGTCACACTTTCGGGGCAGGTTGTCACACTGTTGGTTAAGAGTTTGAATGTAGGAAGTGAGACTCAGTAAGTCAAATCCTGAATGAGACAAGTTATTTTGGACACGTCAGGAATCCCGTACTTGCCCAGTGCAGACCTTAACAATCATGTGACTCTGTACAAGGGTGCTACTAATTTTGACTTATCAAGGCAACAGAAATGCATTTTGATAAGGAAGAGGGTGAGTGCAGACTGTAGAATTTTTCTGCAAATTCCTTTTGAAAATTTGAAATAGATCTATTTAGACGCTATGCCTTTTCTGCTTACATCATCAATCATCAGTAGAATGTACTAAGGATATGAAAATTTAATATCCATGAAAGCGTGACAACCTGCCCCGAAAGTGTGACAACCTGCCCCCAAAGAGTGACAACCTGCCCTGAAAACGTGACAACCTGCCCCGAAAGTGTGACAACCTGCCCCGAAAGCGTGACAACCTGCCCCAAAAATGTGACAACCTGCCCGAAAAGTGTGACAACCTGCCCCGAAAGTGTGACAACCTGCCCCTGTGACAACCCGCCCCGGTCTAACCTACTCTAAATCTACGAAATTGGGCCTGCTCATTGGCGGACTGTGGAAGTGTGACTGCCTGCACTGAGAGCTTTACGTAAATGTTTCTTTAAAAAAAAGTACAGTAGAAAACACATCTTTTGTGATAAAAAAAACCCCGCTGTTTACCCTATATATGGTTTTTTACTGGAAGACACCTGGTATGTGATCTTTTTTTTTGCGAAGGTTCCATAGCTTCTGTGGCTGACTTTTTTGATCTGACTTTTATGACTGAAAGTGAATTATATGAAAACAACCTTTTCGTACAACATTTGCTAATTTGATGTTTTAATGCATGGTTTCTCAGGAGTGAGATTATGTTCCCCTGTCATTGCATTTTTGGGTGTCTTAACACTATTTTAATTCCTTGACTTAATTTTAAATCGAGCTTTTCTGTTTTTTTCATGAACATGTAAATTCTTACCCTCTGTCTAAGAGGTTGGCCATTTAATATCAAAGGGGGAGGGGGCAAGGAGTTTTTTAGACAAACAATTTCTTGCTCAGTATTGGTAAAATAACTGAATGTTTTTTGGGCAGTGTTGAAATAAATTGTTTCAGCTATAGGTATTTCTTAACAAGGTGTTATTGAAATGAATGTTCCGGGACTTGAAATAAATAATTATTGTCGCTGCTGCCATGAAATGAATGCTTACCCGCCAAGGAATTTATCTTCATACCTTGAAGAAGACTTGAACACAGATTGAATATAATAGTTACTTGAAGTAAATTTGGCAGGTAAAATATAGGTTCAATATGACTTATCTTTCTTTTTGGCATAATATCAGTTCAAATGCCGACATGTACCAGCTTTATGTTTTTTTAAAATTTAATGTGTCATTTTCATCCACGTGTAAATTAAAAACATGAACCAGAATGAGCAACTGAAGAAAGGGGTGACATGCAAGGTTTTCTTGGAATACACTAAGTTTAACAACTTACCCTGTCATGTGGAAAAACTAACCCCGCTACCGGGGTGAATTGTCCATTTTAACCTACTTTAAAACGCCTACAATTTGTTTCCCTGTGATCCGATTGTCCTGTAACTTTCCTCCAATCTAGCCAACGTATGATATTTTAATATCAAACATTCGGATTGAAAAAAAAACCCGTAGTTCATTGGAAAATCACTTTTGAAGCAGAAAATGACACAACTTACCCCAATTTCCATAATCCACAACTGGTGATCAGAAAATGGATGTGGTCCGGATAAGTCTTTGATTATGATATTTGAAGGTTCAACTTCTTCAAAAACCCCCTCTTCCCCATGAAATACGGATATCAAAGCTGCTCTTCTGTTTTCTAATTCCATTCAAAAAAAAGTATTTTAAGTACCAATGGGACTGCAATGGCACAAGTGGAATTTTTTCAGATTAGGTCGGCCAAGATGAGAAAAAAAGCAGAAGCTTGAGAGCTTGAGAGACCGTGAAGTCTGGTTACCCATTCAATTGAAAAGAATACATACATGATATATATATACATGACTTAGGTGTTTCAGGTGCCCCCAATATTTTCCGATCCAGCTTGAGTGTATGGTAGGTTCTAAAGTGCTTGTAAAGAGAACATACTTCAAATTACCAAGGCGTCAAATCAAATATATATTCTTTTATTTCTCTTTATCCAATTTTTTTGTGGACAACTTGCAAAACACTTCAGTATTTTGTGAGCTGAATATTGCTTGTCTGCGATATATGGCTCAAGTGATGACAAAGTAAACAAAACTTTCAGAAAAGCCCTCACATAATAAAACAGCCTGTCAATCAGTTATGTGAAAGGAAAATGATTTGTCATGATCATAGCAAATACTTTCAATGTTAATTTGATTTAAGTATAGGTTATTCACCATGGGATCAGGAATATGTGATTTATCACCCGAGGGCTTTAGCCCGAGGTGTGATAAACACATATTCCTGATCCCATGGTGAATAACCGGCTTATACCATGAGACAAACACTCAAACAGTCAAACATGAGAGGATAACTAGACAACAAAGAATATGGCAATTATTTCCCTGCAATACTGGCATGTGATTGGCTGACAGAGGTGTCGAATGGCATAAGGAGACTAATCCCACTGTTGGTGACTGACAGGCAAACAGACAGATTATGCATCTAATTTTTACTCTTAAATTTGGTAGTTTTGACAAGCAAAATGGCGATCTATTGATCATGACTTACCAAACACCCTCTATATTCCCATGTTGAATGTAGAGAACACAACACTTCATCAGTTATAATGAGTCACAAATTCAATGCATTTTTCACGCTAAACAGGTCCTCTATTTTTGCATTACTATTGGATTGGGTGTAAACGTATTGTTTTGATCATGGCATTATCATCAGTATGATGATTCACAAAATGAAACTTCACACAGGGCTGTAAAACTTCATTGATTCTGTTGTTGTGATATATTTGTAAAACTAATTTACTATGTGTGAAAAAATAAATCTAAATCACAAAGTGATATTTTTGTATAATGAATTGAACTTCTGACATGTATTTAACCTTTGTGTGACATTGAAATGACAAAGGCTAGTGATATTTCATGGAATCACTCACATGTTTAGTACAATCCAGGTTTTTTAATGTTAATGTTTGTGTAACCATATATATGTAACTTTTAATGTGAAATGACCTGAGTATCAAATTTTAAAGTGACCTGGTTATATAAGCACTTTTCTTTTCATTATAACTCTTTGCCGATTGGCAGCCCATGACAGTTTCTAAATTAACTTTCAACTTGGCCTTATATGTCATTGACTTGGGAGTGTTTTAAGACATAAGAATTTATTTATCATCATAAATATTAGAATACATAAAATATAATAAAAACACCAAAAGAATATACAAAATAAAAATAAAATAAAATAAAATGGTAAATAAGCTAGAACTGAACAGGTTTTAGCAGGAGCCTCAACACCACCTCAATTGTTTTCATTTTTCCCATAGTCACTAAGCCAAGAGAAAGAAGTCCTAGTGCAACTCGGTCACTTATGCAAAGCAGACTGTATTTTCTGCATAATGGTATAGGGAGAACCAAGCACATTAGGACACAGGGCACATTGGGATGTCGGGGGGGGGGGGAGGGTTCTTCGTTACTGATAAGGTCTATGAGATGGCGATTCCATCAAATCTTGTAAATTCCCATACTGATGTTTCAGTTGCAGCAGTTTGGTAAGAAAAAGTTTGTTGTTTCCTGCCACTCTGGACCTAATACAAAGGGGTCCAATTCAAACCATTCTCTCTACCAACAATGAAAAACTAGGCTTGAAAAGGAATAGACTATACAAATATTAGTCTTCTTAAAGAACTCTTTTCCTGTAAAAATAACTCTTTGACAATAGCGCTTTCATAAATGCTGAGTTTTACTGACATTTGTGTGGAAAAAATCTTTGAGAGAAACATGAAACTCTTGTCACTTATACTGAGAAAAAAAAACAGTTTCAAGAAGAGAAAACGTTTCAGAGTCGTTGCAAGTGCAGCCATTTGAATATTTAACCACATGATGTAGATCAGGCCAGTCAACAAGAAGCAGTTCGAATCTACAACCATTGATGAAATAGAAGAAGCTGTGATATCTCAATGTCAGATTTACTCAGTTGAATAAGAAGTTGAGCATATATATAGAAGATATATATAAGCTTTGCAAAAACACTCAAATTATTTCAATATTCCTTTAATATATAGTGATGTCTTTCACCAAAAAATTTTAAGAATAATGCAATGTAAAAAAGCATCTGTTAAGTTGTTTCATCAAAAAAGTAATGTTTGCATGGAAACAGCACATAACAAGTGACTTGTTTTGCTCTGTCCCAGCAATCTGAATTTAGGTGAAGTTGAGTTCATCCACTATGCAGCAGAGCACTCAGAAAAAATTAAATGATCCTTGTTATCTGCAGGTAAAAAATGTTTAAACTGAAATATATTGAAAATGCAATAACCCTCCTGCACTTTCTGCTGCAAAAAACAACCTTTCTCCAATGTCTTATATGATCACCAATATTGTTTTCTCTCTATTTATGGTCCCCTAACCTCAGAGGTCTGATTTATAATCCTGTAAATATTCTGTAAGGCATAGAAAAACAAGTTACCAAAGGGTATGCAAATCTATTCATTTGTGCTGAGTACTGTGAGCTGAATATCGATATGATATGTATCGTGATATGTCCTTTACGATACACAATATCATCGTGATATAGATATACCGTTTATTAGTATTTCAACTAATTATTGCAACTTTTTTTGGCAAATTTCAGACCGTATTGCTGCATTTTACGACATAGTGTCGCAAAACGGCTGTTTTAAACTTTCCGCCGTTTTGCGGCAAACAAAAAACGATGTTTCGGCGCAAAGTCAAACTGATTCCACGGGGATTTTATAAGGGTTTTTAAGCAATAATTACTGATTCTTAGCCTTGAAAAATAACCTGAATGACGTTATACAATATACCGGTGTATTGACTTAAAATACCGGTTTATTCAGATATGGCGTATCATGGTACTCAGCACTACTGTTCATGAAGAAAAATGTGAAATCTGTCGAAGTATATCATCTCATCAATTAAACCCTTGTGAGCGCCAAGAAGCAAAAGTTGAGCCTGTCGTATCTATGATATTATCTGTCTCAAAAATTACCCATTTCAACACAATATCTACAGAAATGTGACCTGTACTACTTTAAAGAGCTAAATCCCAGGTTAATGTCAATAATGTGCGACATGCAAGTGTTAATAAACCAATCAGATTAGGTTAAACTGCTGCAGAGCAAGTTGTAAAATCATGGGATCGGTTCTGCTGACAGGTGCCTATATTAGTTGCTTCTTAGATTGTGGTTTTAGTTGGGGCTTGGTTTGAATCAGTTCTCGAATGCACAATGGAGCTTGAGAATTCATTGCCTTCTATATATATATGTAGACATCATCAGTTTGAACTCGACTCTAGCTGGAATCGGTAGCTAATACAGTTGCTTCCTACTATGACTTACACTGTCATGTGTTCTCAATCTCTCAATCAATCAAACAGCTGAGTTTTTGGAAAGTTGAAGCTTCTGCAACAAACTGCTGGTTGTGCCACACTAGAGTCCATTTCTGTAGTCAAGCCTGTCAAGGTGAGGGGACAAAGGTGTTACATAATTTCCTCTGCCTTACAAAATAAACGGATAATACCTGGCTTAAAATTCTGGTATACATAATTGGTAAGAAAATTTGTTTTAGGTTACTATGGAGACAGTTTTGACAATTTGTACCCCAAAAACCGATAACCCATACGGACCACCCCAGCATTGCATATTGGCCAATTCGTGAGCAATATTTCTTTCCACTCCAAAACTTTACAAGCAATTTGTATGAAGATTTTTTGCAGAGGCTTACATTTTAAAGCTCTTGACGATCTTTATGCAACAGTGAAAAAATATGGGCCTATTAAAATGTTTAAATCTGTAAATCAGCGCCATTTGCATAACACAAGTCAGTGAAAGCTGCTCATTGGCGAGCTGTGGAGGTGTGGCCGTCTTCACAGAAAGCTTTGCTGAGGGTTTTTTTATTTGGAAAAACTATAAAACATATTTTTTGTGATTACAAAAAACTGCTGTTTACCCAATGGGTTTAGTGAAAGACATCTTTTATGTGCTTTTGATCTGACATTTATATCTGAAAGTGAAATATTAAAACGACCTTTTTTTGCAACAGTTCCTTAGTGTTTTTTAATGGTCTCTCAGGAGTAACATTGAGTTTCTCTGTCACTGCTGCAGATTTTCATTGCATATTTGGGTGTCTTCACATTTTTTCAATTCCTTGACACCATAAATAAATCCTTTTTTGGGCAGTGCATGTTGATAAATAATTTTAGCTGGGGTTTTTCTCAACAATGCCCCATTTGTGATGATAAGCAATTTATTTTAGCCTTAGCGAGGATTAATTACCATTCAACACATCCGTCAGCCAATCGCCGGCCAGAATATCAGGGTGGTAATTCCTATATTCTTTGTTGTCCACTTGTCGCCTCATGTTAGACTGTTTGAGTGTTTGTCTCATGGTATTTATAAGCTGGTTATCATATTGGTCTAACTTGTGAGTCACACGTAAGTCATACCTTTGGTTGAGAGGTTTGAAAACATTTGGTTGTAATGTTTGACCAAACTTTTGAGTCACACATACGTCAAGCCTTTATTTAAGAGAGGTTTGTACAACATTAGATTATTACTTATGACCATGCCTTTGATTCATAGGTTTATCAAAGGTATGGTCGCACGTTTGGCCATATGTACAATTCAAAGGTTTCTCCAAAGTTTCTTTGATATGTATGGACAACGTTTGAATGTAATGTTCAGGTCAAACATCTGATCATATGTATCTGCCAAAGGTTTGTTGAATGTTTGTACAAAGTTGCAGCATCTATTCCAAACCTATTCCAATCTATCTGGTAACTTTGATATTGTAAAACATCTGACAGGCTTGCTGGTGATGATTGAATGAAGCCATGAAGAAATAATAGATACACCAGTTCCAAAAATTTCAAAACAAGTATCTCTTATAATGTGGAGGATTTGATAGACCAAAATTAAATCTGAAGTACTGCTCAACCACAAATGAGCAAGAGAGAATCAGTTAAGACTGGAGTTCAACTAAGCCTACTTGAAACCGAATGCCACCTATCCAGTAGGATTGGGATTTTTCCAACTCTTCAGAGTTGAAGTATTAATCCTTGGTAAATAAAGGAAGAAAGTCTGCTAGTTTTGGAGCCAACTTCTGTGCTTGCTGCCTGGCTTTGCTCTCTATATCTCTCTGGATAAGTCTTTCATTATATTTGAATGTTCAACTTCTCAGATTTAGAACAACCCCCCCCCATAAAACACATAAACACACACACTGTACAATGTACATACTGTCTGTATGTGGGGGCTAGTATGTGAACCCATTCTCTCTCTTTCTCACTATCTTATTTAAGCTGCTCTTCTATTTTGTAATCCATCAAAAATGTAGTCTAAGTACCAATGAGACTGCAATGTCACATTTGGTCTTAAAAAAAAAGATTAAGTCGGCCAAGATTTGAAAAAAGGAAGACGCTTGTGAGCTTGAAAGACCGTGAAGTCTAGTGACCCATTCAATTGAAGAAAAATAATATTTACATATGTCAATCCTTGAAGTAGAGCGGCTTGCCTTCGCGCAAAAAATGCCCAAAATAGTTACGAGCCGGACAAAAGCATGAAATTGTGGGCATGTACTTTAGGACTTGCCAGACAAGAATTGCTTCACCTTAAAAAAAACAAAAAACAATCACCCATATCTAAAATCCTTCTCAAAATAGATTTTAAAAAGGGATGCAATATGAATACTATTTATGTTACTACAAATGTTGGAGAAAGACATCAACATGGGCTGGTTATCCAAGTCTGATAAATCAATGCCTCATCAATCCTCTTTACATGCAATGATAAATAATAAGTAACTAGTATACAATTAATAGTTCCAGCAGGTAAATTTAAATTCCGTAACAACGACCAAAAGTATAGATGCACTTCATACTTCAATGTCTCTGTCTCTGGCATAAAGACTCGATCGTGTACCGATTGTATGGACGCTTAGCACGTTGGTTATCCTTGAGTTGCTCACGGGTTATCCTTTAAACTCCTAAACTTATTGATCTTTTATCCAGGTTACTGGCAAAATATTTTGTCATGTCGTAACGTTAGTTTAGTTCTAAATTAAAACAATTTATCAAACTCATGTTCAGCATCAACACAATACATGTACTTCTACAATTATTAAACCACTTTAGGATAACCCGTGTTAAGCGTTGATACAATCTGATACTGATCCAAATTCAGGTACGAGTTTTGTCCGAGAGGGTACTAACTTTTCACACATGTTTCAAGAGGGAGTACTAATTTTCAACTACATGTCAAAGAAATTATAGCAAGACACACTGCTTTAAAAACATGCATGCACTCACTTTATCTGCGCCTTTTTACCTGCGAAATTCCACAGATCTGTATAGGAGACCATCCAAGGGCACATCAGTGGCATCCCTATGGGGGGGGGGGTACGTGCCCCCCCATATTGGACCTGTGCCCCCCTCAGGTGCCCCCCATATGAACTTTGCAAGTCTGGCTAAAATATACAGTTAGTATAGAAGGCGCCCCCCCCAGAGAATTGCGTGCCCCCCCAGGTGCCCCCCCCGCTCGAGACCCCTTAGTTACGCCACTGGGGCACATGTATCACAGTACTGAGGAAGCCATACTGATCCAGTTTGGATGTGAACAGAGGCCTTATTTTAAAAACTTGCAACAACTGATAGAAACATAGCAAATGTATGGCAACTGGGCAAGTTTTGATTCTTCTGTAAAAAAATAACTTTTAAGCTGTGCAGGAAAGGTACCTTAAAAAATTTAAAAGATCACAGGAAGAGAAATTTTGTCTGACTGAATCACTGAAATGAAAATTGTCTAACGAGAAATCATTGTCCATAAGACGAAATATCTGACCAAAATCACTTTGCTTTTGCATTCACTGACATATATACATGACCTTGGATAAAAAAAATACATCCCCATTCATCTACTTTTTCCAAGTACATTGAATCATTTTAATGCAGCAGCATGATTTATTTAGCCTTTCATATTCACAAACTCGCTCATCCCACGTAATATAAAAAATTTAAAAAAAAGAAGAGTTACGGTTAGGCTCAGAACTTATAAAGCAATTGGGATATTAATCTAAATACTCAACAAGTCAAAACATTTATTTTTGTATTTCTCTTTTTTA
The DNA here is from genome assembly GCA_026936325.1 of Platynereis dumerilii. NCBI lineage: Eukaryota > Metazoa > Annelida > Polychaeta > Phyllodocida > Nereididae > Platynereis > Platynereis dumerilii. The sequence goes on from JAPTHN010000008.1 coordinate 32,032,191, forward strand.
TTAATTTTTTGTGTGGATAATTTGCAAAACACTTCAGTATTTTGTGACCCGCTTATCGTGTGTCTGGGATATATAGTCTAGCTGAAGTCAAGACAAGATAGACAAAACCTTTGGAAAACCCCTCGTACAGTGTACCTACAATATCACATTCGCTCAATTTGTCATGGAAGATGGACAACATGCAGATTGTGGTTCATGATAGCTGACAAAGTGTCATGATCAAGGTTTTGGCGTTGGAACTATAGAAGCCATTTTATTAGTCATAATCGACATGATTTGTCAAATTGTATTTAAGAGTAAGAATCAGATTCCTAATCATTTGGTTTGCGAGACACCAACACACAATTAGTACTATAGCATTATACCCGTTCTACGAACGGGAGGTTTGAGAGCCAAGGCATAAGTTATGCCTTGATAGAGTTGACTCCCCTACCCCATAACTGAAGTGTGGCTAGGACTCTGGGGCATTATGTTGTTCATGTGAAAATGTGAGTATGCAAGTGTATTAGAAGAAGTGGAACACATGGGAAGGTGACACTTGAAAGGTGGATTTGTGTTTGAATCATAAATTTGAGACAATAAATGTCCAAATTGTAATTGTAACATTTGATCTTGACACTGTGCGGTTCAGACATAATCCAATATTGGCAAACATTTACACCCATTGGCAAACATGTACGTCGATTGGCAAACATTTACGTCAATTGGCGAACATTTACACCCACTGGCAAACATGTACACCTAATGGCAAACATTTACACACATTGAAACCCATTTAGACCCATTGGCAAACATTTACACCCATTGAAACCCATTAACGTTGATTAGCAAACATGTACGTCAATTGGTAAACATGTAGGGGAGAGCGGGGCACAGTGAGACGGCGGGCACAGTGAGACAAAGCCCGTAGCGTCTAGCTGGTATTGTTTACAGATCAACCCTCTTTTGTATAGTACAAAAAGTAAGTAAGTGAGAGTCTGACCTATATCCGGAATGCCTACACAGCATATCGAGAGTGGAATTTCAATGTTTAGGTTTTTAGCCGATAAAAGTAAATAATTTTGCTAAACGACTTTTTGTTATATTTCCCAAGAAAAATGGTATAACGCAAATCAATTGCCAGAAATTCAAACCTTGATTATTTGCCTTAGTTTAGTGAGATAATGATCCACAATACAGGTATCTGGTCCGCAGGATTCAAAAATTTTATAAAGAGAGCTGCGTGGGGCACAGTGAGACAGTTGGAGGCGGGACACAGTGAGACACGGTAAAATACACTCGAAACTACCTGAATGTAAGGCATAGCTTACAATTCACTATTTAAAACAAAATGCCTGCAATAAACTTCTGATTTTAGTGAGTCATATTCAAAGAGAAGCGTCAGAATGAATTTTGATTAGTATGTAACAGGTGCGGCAGGTTAAATAAGTCGTGCATGTGTCCTGTGCGATGAAGTTTCCAAACATGCTCAAAAACAGACCTAAAAAATCACCTAGCCAGCTGCTTTTATAATAGTACAGTAGTTCCTGTAGCAACTATTGATGGAACAATTCTGCAGGTCCCGAGGATCGGCGGTTATGGCAGCAGATACCCTGTCTCACTGTGCCCCGCCTGCTGTCTCACTGTGCCCCGCCCACGGGGCACAGTGAGACACTTAACGGGCATGGACGTAACTCAAAATTTCTCCAAACCTGTAAAAGGTAGGAACCTGAAACTACTTGACAATATACCCAACGTCATTACCTATAATGTAGACCCCATCTCATTTAACTCGTTACTGCCAACATTTTTGAACACTTGAAAATAAAAAAAGTGTCTCACTGTGCCCCGCTCTCCCCTACATCTATGGGCAAACATGTACGTCGATTGGCAAACATTTACACCCATCGGCAAACATTTACACCCTGTACACCCATTGGCAAATATTTACACCCATCAGCAAACATTTACACGCATCAGCAAACATTTACACACATTAGCAAACATTTACACCCATCGGCAAACATTTACACCCATTGGCAAATTTACACCCATTGGCAAACATTTACACCCATTGGCAAACATTCACACCTATTGGCAAATTTACACCCATTGGCAAACATTTACACCCATTGGCAAACATTCACACCTATTGGCAAATATTCACACCCACTGGCAAACATTCACACCCACTGGCAAACATTCACACCCATTGGCAAACATTTACATCCATCGGCAAACATTTACACCCATCGGCAAACATTTACACCCATTGGCAAACATTTACACCCATCGGCAAACATTTACACCCTGTACACCCATTGGCAAATATTTACACCCATCAGCAAACATTTACACGCATCAGCAAACATTTACACACATTAGCAAACATTTACACCCATCGGCAAACATTTACACCCATTGGCAAATTTACACCCATTGGCAAACATTTACACCCATTGGCAAACATTCACACCTATTGGCAAATTTACACCCATCGGCAACCATTTACACCCATTGGCAAACATTCAAACCCACTGACAAACATTGACACCCATTGGCAAACATTTACATCCATCGGCAAACATTTACACCCATCGGCAAACATTTACACCCATTGGCAAACATTTACACCTATCGGCAAATATTTACACCCATTGGCAAACATTTACACCCATCAACAGACATTAACACCCATCGACAAACATTTACACCCATTGGCAAACATTTACACCCATTGGCAAACATTTACACACGTCGGAAAATTTACACCCATTGGCAAACATTTCAACCATCAGCAAACATTTACACCCATCGGCAAACATTTACACCCATCAGCAAACATTTACACCCATCGGCAAACATTTACACCCATTGGTCAACATTTACAACCATTGGCCAAAATTTACACCCGTCGGCAAAAATTTACAACCATTGGCAAACATTTACACCCATCGGCAAACATCTACACCCATTGGCAAATTTACACCCATCGGCAAACATTTACACCCATCGGCAAACATTTACAGCCATTGGCAAACATTTACACCCATTGGCAAACATTTACACCCATTGGCAAACATTTACACCCATTGGCAAACATTTACACCCATCGGCAAACATTTACACCTAATGGCAAACATTTACACCCATCGGCAAACATTTACACCCATTGGCAAACATTTACACCCATCGGCAAACATTTACACCAATTGGCAAACATTTACACCCATCGGCAAACATTCACACCCATTGGCAAATTTACATCCTTTGGCAAACATTTACAGCCGTTGGCAAACATTTACACCCATCGGCAAACATTTACACCCATTGGCAAACATTTACACCCATCAGCAAACATTTACACCCATCGGCAAACATTTACACCCATCAGCAAACATTTACACCCATCGGCAAACATTTACACCCATTGGTCAACATTTACACCCATTGGCCAACATTTACACCCATTGGCCAAAATTTACACCCATTGGCAAACATTTACACCCATTGGCAAACATTTACACCCATTGGCAAACATTTACACCCATTGGCAAACATTTACACCCATTGGCAAATATTTACACCCATCGGCAAATTTACACCCATCAGCAAACATGCACACCCATCAGCAAACATTTACACCCATCGGCAAACATTTACACCCATTGGCCAGCATTTATACCCATCGGCAAACATTTACACCCATTGGCAAACATTTACATTCATCGGCAACCATTTACACCCATTGGCAAATTTACACCCATTGGCCCATTGGCAAACATTTACACTCATTGGCAAACATTCACACCTTTGACACCCATTGGCAAACATTCACAGGTCCCTCCCTCTTGGGAGTCCAGGGAGAACCAGCAACCAACCAACCAACAATCGAGGAATGTGAAATGTTTGGATGGTTGCTAGGGACTTCATTATGAGCTGTTGGTGGTTTGAGCATTTAAATGGAAAAATCAGACCCCAGGGAACCAATTAGGGGAATAGTTTGTGAGAATGACGGGCAAAGCAGGGTTTCTGAACTGAAGATGGGAACATAAAAGAGCAACATAGCTGCTTGACTTTTTGGCCCTGTTGCCATCCAACGTCAGTTATATAGATAGAAGATAGATAGATTGAAAGTAATGCATTGATCATGAAACATCACTAGTTTGAAGATTCAGCAAGTGCAATTTTCACAGTGAAACGGCCCACTCTTTCTGCACAACAAACTGACCAGCTGCTGCGTGCAATGTCATTTATGTGACTAACCTTTGTACATTGTGTGATGTTTTCAGTAATTTTAGCTGAAAGGTGAAATTTGACATTGCCACAGTTACGGCCATTTTACAAAAAAAACTGTTCGAAGATTTTTTTCTAAAACTTCCATTTTCAAAATCTACAGAAAATTTGCTACAAGAGTCAATGAAAAACTCTGATGAGAATGAAAAATAAAAAGTGCTCTGGCTCTTGGACTATGTCATTAATGTGTCCAACCTTTGTGTGACATTGAAATGATATAGGCCGTTGACATTTCATTGAATCATGCACGTGTTACTATCTCCGTTTTGTAAGTAGTAACCCAATATGTAACTTGTCTTTGTGAATGGGCTTGAGTACCAAAGTTTAAAGTGATCTTGTCATGTAAACTGTTTTATTTTTTATTATTCAATATGTAATTTAAACCAAACAAAGCGAAAAAAAGGAGTCTTAGTGCAAGTCGGTCCGTTATGCAAAGCAGAACTGCATTTTTTACATAATGTAATGTGGGAATAAGCAGGGCACATTGGGACAGGGGGCACATTGGTATGGAGTTTTCTTGGTCACTAATAAGGTCTATGTTATGGTGATGCCATCGATTTTTGGGTGGGGGGGGCTATGGACTTTGGTGAAAAAAAAAATTTTGTTTCCCACTTGACACTTTTCAGCACATGTTAAAATTCCGATAAAAAAGTTTGTCGCGAGTGCGCATGCAAAAAAAAATGTTCGTTGACGCGCGCGAACGAAAAAAAATGTTCGTCCCGGGGGTTAAGTCCATAGCCCCCCCAAATATTATCTGGTCGGCCCCTAAATTCCCATCCTGATATTTCTATCCCTTTATTGGCAAATTTCAGCCAGATGCAGAGGTTTGATAATAAAAGTTTGTTTTCCTGCTACTGTAGGGGAGAGTGGGGTTAGTTGAAACACTCATTTGTATTTTTGCTCTGGAGAGCGAATGGTATACAATATTCACACCAAATTTTTGCATGTGATAGTGAGTGTGTTTAACTCAATGATCAGCTCAAAATATAATTATTGTAAATAATTATTGAAACTTATGTCATAGACACAAAAATCTTCTGGGCAAGCAAGTTATTAGAACACCCAAAAAACTAACTTTGTTGCCTACAGAAATAGCATTTTGAGAATCTGAATGAATAAAGGTATGATAACATGTGCCAATAAACAAGGTATCTACCAAAGTACCAGTTTGGCCAAAAATTTAAAATAGAGTTGATTTTTGGCCAAGTTTCAACTAACCCCGCGCTTCAACTAGCCCCGCTCTCCCCTACTGAATTCAAAGTTGTTCAATTTCAACCATGCACTCTCTGGACAAACAATGAACAACTAGCTTTTATCAACCCTAGTATGAGTTCAAGACATCGCAACGAACAGTTAAGAATTACTATCCCAACAAACACACCCACTAGGCCCCATTTAAGCGTGTAACTCCTGGAACTCCTTGACGTCCTGCAACTCCTGCTAACTCCCGTAACTCCCAATAACTCCCACTAACTCCCGTAACTCCCACTAACTCCAGCTAACTCCTGCTAACTCCCACTAACTCCCGTAACTCCCGCTAATTCCTTCTAACTCCCGTAACTCCCACTAACTCCCGTAACTCCCGCTAACTCCTGCTAACTCCCACTAACTCCCGTAACTCCCACTAACTCCAATAACTCCTGCCAACTCCTGCTAACTCCCATAACTCCCTGAAGTCCCAAATTGAGGCTCCGTTTGGGAGTTACATGCTTAAATGGGGCCTCCCACTAGCGACTGAGAAAATTTAATAAGCATTTTGGTGAGACAGTCACTTCGGAGTTCGTTGGGACACTGAACAAAGGTTTCATGGGATGCACATTATATAGCAGAATGTACATTATAGGTGTCCAAGTCTGCCAAACGGCATGGGACTGTAGAAATAGGTAAACAGGCCACAGTGAATTGAGGCTGAGTGGATTGCCATGCTCTTTGAAAAAATTTGTAGCAGAGCACTGTATGTCACATTGAATACCGGACAGTTTTTGTCAAATGTTTTGACATTAACTATTGGCGCTACAAGGTGTTTTTGCATTGCATAGTCTTAGGTATACTCTTTATATTAAATATATATGCACATGGAGTGTTATAATTATTTTCTATTGATGTCTTAATGTGCCCTGAGGTCGAGTTACAGAGAACAGTTTCGGTTATGTCACATTTTGCCGTTTAGCTGCAAAAGAGTAGGTCCAGTCTAATATGTTATGCCTTGGATTCAAGCTCGATACTATTTGAAATTTTCACGCAAACTGTTCAGTTGCTCAGTATTTTTAGCATTGAGTAAATCTAGTATATATATATCCAAAACGTCCCAATGTGCCCCAGTCCCCCCTATAAACATGGGAGTTATAAACATTGACACACATTTTGTAACACATGTTACTTCTTTTTGCTTTTGCAACACAAGAAAATGGAGTCAAAAATAGTGTCATCAAAAGCAATAAAATGAAATGTGTAACTCAATGAGGGAGGCAAAAATAGTAATTTGAGAAATGATTAATTCGATAAAAGTAATGCAATCACAAAATATTAGATTTATGACTGAGTCTCTCATTAAGGAAAAATGAAGAACAATAACGTACAGACTAGATCCAGTTTTTAAATATGCTGGATACTTCTGTTGCGAGATGTCAGTATCTAAATTTTTAAAAAAATGCATACCAAAAAGCCTGCGACTCAGTATACTGTCATTGCTGTCATGCAATTGCAAAATGATGTTTCTATTTTAAAGCTCCTATTTAAAATTCTCATTAGTGCATAATACAAGACATGACATTTATCATTTCTGTCTCTTTATCTATCTGTTCGATATAGATTGCCTACATCGGGCATGAAAGGAAAACTATTTTCCTCAGCCCTCGGCTTCATGAAATAGTTTTCACATACACACCCTCGAGGGAATTAGAGGGAATTAGATATGACAACCACAGTGGTTTTTGCACCAAACATTACTATATTTATATTTCAAGCAAGAAAATGATAGGTGCAAGAACCCCTATATGATGACAAATGCCTCCGAAGATCAATCAATATTTACACAACATGCCATTTATTTTGGTACAAAGTCAAAATATTTTATTAAAGTCCCACCAAACATATATCTTCACAGATAAAAAACATTATCTCAAGGCCATTCTTAAAAGAATTGTGAGAGACTTATAAGGAAAACAGTAAAAAGAACGACTAAAATAGTTAAAGTGAATAAAAAAGTTTACAGATGAAAAACATGAGTATAAAAACAACAATTAGTCACATAACAACAGTTTACGCAATATAAAATCGACACGCATTTCTTGGCTACTACTTCAACAATATTATCATTGGTTACCAGAAATACAAGTTTAGAGTAGCCCCCCTTAACTTGAAGGTGCGATTTCACCTACTTTTTACGGACGATTCTTTGGATGCTTATGCTGTCAGGAAGGGATCACTTGACTCTATTTATAACTAGTGAAACAAATGTCTACCAATTTTAATAAAGGTGTTACGGCCATTTTTGTAAAAAATTTAAAATGGCCTTCTTACCCCACCCACCGGGCAAGAAGCCCTGCTATTACAATCCTATGGCAATTTTTTTTGCGAGTGTATTCAGCTTAAAAGTTATTTCTTGGGGGTTCTTCTGTCATTTTTAAGGCATTCTTTTCTTTTTTTCTGAATTTCATAATTTTTCTGTTCATACATTAATTAATTTATTTTTTTGCCCTGTTTCAATTTAGGCCAATTTTTTTCTAGTTTGATTAGCTATTCTATTAAGATTCAAGGTAAAGTACACATTATTAAATAGTTCCTGAAGCAGCTTTGAGGCTCCAGTGAAGGGGGCCTCATGCCCCATGCCATGTGGGGCCTCTCGCCCCAAACCCACATATTTTAATTTGACCTCTATATTTCAAACTAAAATGCAAAAAACATGATCCAAATCATATTGATGTGATGGTCTTAAAGTGCAGCAATGCAGATATCAATTATACTTTTAAAAAGGTTCATGGTTATTTCTGACAACCACTTTCAAAGAATTAGTCAAAGTTACAAAAACCATGCATATTTTTTTTGTTTCTTTTTAAAATTTCTACTATGGTTTGTGCTGTTGGCCTTGAAAATTTGTGACGTCACCTAAAAAGCCTCTAGCTTCAATCCTAGCAATACGAAAATGCACCAAAAACGTAAGTCTCACCTAACCCGGGCTTCTTGCCCCGACCTACTCCATCCATATCACACATATTGGTAAAAACATTAAAAACAGCGGAGGCACTATTATGTGAAACAGTTCTGAGATCATTGTAGGTATCACATTTTATAATCACATGGAGCTCACTTTTAACCTCATCATTGCATAAGGGGCACATTCTTTCTGCTTATTGGAGGTACATCATGTTTACATGCTGGTCTTTGGACATGTGAAAATGTCTGATTTGGGTTTGAACCCCAGATCCCGGTCATCCTATATCATGACGTTGCTTTACAATATTATGACAATATCATTTCTGCCATACAATTCTACACAATTTATACTGACATTGTGATATTGCAAAGCAGAATTTTAAATTGTGGTGGTTTGTTTAAGAATTTTTGATTATAAATCACTTGCTGAAAAAATTAAACCAAGATTACTAAAGAAAGACAGAAAGATGTATGTGAACTCAATAGACCATGGAATCTGTTGGCCACTGAGTGGAAGAAACTGGGCTGAGTGTTCTTATAAATTTAAGGGGCCATCTCAACTTGTACTGGCTATTCCTGTCTGAGTATTCAAGAGGTACGTGTCTGTTTATTCAATTTATCTTTGATGCCAGCAAATTCTGACTGATTAATATAAATTTATCTTTGGCTCTGATGTCATTAAATTATGATTGCTTCATAGGCTTACATATGAGCATGAATTTATCTTTGCCTTTGATGTATTAAATTCCGATTGTCTCAAATAAATGTATCTATTGCTTTGATGTCATCAATTTCCTACAGTTTCATAATATTTGCATAAATACACTGCCGCATTAATAATGGAAGGGCTTTTTTTTACTGCTTGTTGGTGCAGAGATTCTTATTTTACTTGATTACAAAAGACTCCACTGAGTATGAGGAGGAATGATAGTGATTAATTTGTTAAAATAGCACAGTTTTATAATTATAGTTTTTCAAGTTGCTTTCAAAAGTATGTGTATTTTTAACTTGTGTTTTATCATGGATTTATGCTGGGTCAGGGGAAATATCCGAAATTTGAATCCTCTTACACTGGCTTAATACTTTTTTATTTATTTTTTTTGTTTTTAATTTTTTAAGTAAGCCTTGGCCAAAGCTATTTACTTGAGATTTGTGTGCGCTTTTCACTTGTTTTGACCCAGCTGTATTTTGGAAAGCAACAAAGGAAATTGAGTGTTATAAGTACCAAACCTACCTACAACATATACCTCTCCCAATTAGGATAACTTTTCTTGTGATCATATAAGAATCCATTCACTCACATTTTCCTGACGAAGGTACATTGACACTGATCCTATGCAAAACAGCACACACTTTCCAAACTTTTGCCCAGCAGCATATAAAGAACAGCAACAGCATTATCCATCCAATAACTGTGTATCCTTCAAATTTGCTTGATTGACATTCATCCAATAACTGTGTATCCTTCAAATTTGCTTCATTGACATTCATCAAATAACTGTGTATCCTTCAAATTTGCTTCATTGACAGAAAACATAATTTCATGCTTTTGCTGTTTGCGGATCATCCTTGTGTTTGGCAATTTAAGGAAACACATAGGCTCATAGTGCATCAAGTCACAAATAATAATTTTAAGCCTCTACATTTAATTACTGCAGTTCAAGTTAGTGATCTGTGAATTGCGTAATGTTCACCATGATCAACCACAACCAGCCTTAGCATGACATCATGCTTCCTGGCAAAGAAGGAAAATTGAAGGATACATAGTTATTGGATTGATAATGATAATTATTTTTACAGAAAACTTTATGGGCTTCTGTTTTTTTTTCTACTATTTTATAAATATTAACTCAAAGCATGAAATTAATACATGGCACATCATTTTATTTTTTACTGATCAATTCCACCACGACTTTTTAGACAAATCACCTTTTCAGATCAATTGTTGTCCCAGTCATTGTCAAGTTGTTGTCACTGGGAGACCAACTTTCAGTGGCGGATACAGGGAGGGGGCCTAGAGTCCTTGGCCCCCTCCTAGACAACCAAGATTAATAGTAGCATTTCGAAGAAAAATTGCGATAACGTGTGCCTGCGAATGCTGAAACACGTCCGGCTCACCCCTGAGACTACTGCGTCTGTATCCGCCACTGACTTTTTCCTGCGACTCTCATTTGGTTGTCTTAATTTGAAGTTTTTCAAAGAACTAAAAACTCATCAAAAATATTTTTCGATGAATGTCATCATTATGATTGGTAATCTTCATAAATTGAAATTCAAAATTTGACAAACTCCTAAGGTTGAAATTACCTGCACAATTCACAAACCCTCTTTTTGAAGAATAATCAGGTGCTAATGACTATAAATTTATATATTTTATATATCAAATGGATCTTCAAGTGATCTACTGCACAGACATCGCGTATCGCAATGCTGCAAATTACAGTTTTAGAATGTTCTGTTGGTCTCCTAGTCGAAAATCCTTAAAAACTGTTCTGGTGAATATACACCTGACACTTGTTTGTTTTGGTTTATTTCCTCTATCCTTTTCCATGTTAGGTCCTGGGATCTAAACAATATGTGATGCACCAGACAATTTGTTATATTGTGTCCTTTCTCATGCAATTTTATATGTAATACTCCAGTGGCTGTTTTTGGAACACCGCTTTTTGGATGCGTTGCTTATCTTGAAATATCTGTGTTTAAAAAGCATGGCATGCCTTTTTATTAAGATGTTTTTACTTTCAATCGAGACTATATATTTTTTGCCCGTCATCTTTGTTCAAATTCCGTGAATTTTCAGAATGACTAAAGGGGGCACTTCAATGTGATTGATGGGACACTACCTGCAAAAAAGTTGGATTGTGTTCAGCTTACCACAGTAAATGTATTCAAAATTGATTCAGTAGAAAATTGTTATTTGGCTAATTTCTTTTGAACAAACAGGCATATACTATGGAAGTGTTTTTTTAACTATCCAACCCATTACTTGTAAGGTGATGTCAATTTATATGAATATAGTTTAGTTATAGAATGTCCCAGAAAAAAAAGTCATTTTAATTTTGATGCATTTTGGAGAGAGAATTTTTTTTTCAAATTTTCTTATTTTCAAACTGGCTTTGCCTTGTAATTGACAGTTTTCTGATTGGTGTCCTAATCTTCTTATTTGATGGACTACCTTAAGTCATTTAGTTTGTTTATTGTCACCTATGGTGCTAGATATGATAAGCACTGAATCAACTGATTAACTGTAACTGACATAAACAAAACATTTAAGCAAGTGACATGACACAGCCAATTAAGTTGAAAGCTATTTTTGAAACTATTTGGACCGCCAATCTGCAAACAACTATAACAATAGTGCAATTCCAGCTGATGTACTTCATTTTTTTGAAAACTTGTCAACCAAAGCAAGGGTTTCATTACTGAGTTCATTGTTTAGTCAGTACAGTTTGTCTCATCTCACATGTGAACTGATGTTTGGCCTGATTCCACAGCTTCAAGAAGTCCTACAGTTAAAATACACTTACCTGCCAGTGGATTAGCCGTTTTGTAATCTGAATATCACATTTTCACGATGTTTTTAGGTCGTTTTGTGCCGATTTTTTCGTCAATTTCGGCTACGGCAGTCCATTTACACTTGTTTACATTCGTGACGCAACCAGATTGACAGCCACAATTGACGTGACGTCACAACAAGGCACTGCAGCGCCACTGGCGACTTACTTCCAGATCAGTTGGTGGCTGTGTCATTGCTCTATGCTCTTGCATTTGTTTTATAAAAGAAGTTCAAATAGTGCCAAATTCCAGTTCGCATGCAAGATGAGACACACTGTAATTGAAATTGGGAAGGGGTGAGGGCAGCTTGGAGGAGCTGAGCTCCCTTGATAAAAAAACTGGGGGAGCAGTGCCCTGGTACAGCTTCCCAAATGATAAGTGGAAAAATTACAATTATCTAGTAATTAGGGACCGTTCAGAATTTATGACTGGGGGGGGTGGGAGTTTTGCTGGAACTTCCGGTAAAAAATTGATACCCCCCCTTGAGTTTCATGCGGATTTTTAGTACCCCACCCTTGGGTTTCACACGTATTTTTAGTACCCCCCCCCCGGACAAACAAAACAATACACACAAATATACTGTTATACATGGCCACACGTACAGATTCGCGTCATTTTGCGGACTTTTGCGCGTAAAAAAGTCCAAATGAAATGAGTTTATGCGTGTTTTTTAACATTTTTTCTTTGTTAAAATTTCTTACCCCCCCCTTGGAAGTGTTGTCAAAAATTAATACCCCCCCCTTGAAACACGTGTGAAAAGTTAGTACCCCCTCGGCCAAAACTCCCACCCCCCCCAGTCATAAATTCTGAACGGTCCCTTAGTAATTTTTTTCAGTCGTTCAGGTATTTTGGTTAAAATTATGCTCTGGCTGCAGAATGTTTTCCCTTTTAATCATTTGGAAGGGTGTGCTGCTGCCACACCAGCCAAGAACTCCCTCGACAAAGATTTTCAATTTCCATCACTGGGTTTACTGTATATTTGCTGACTAAATCTACTGTATGTTAATTTTGCGTCTATCTATTTCAGTAAAATGAAGAGCCTGCTTGTCCTTTTGGGCCTTGTGTCCCTTAGTTTTGGGTCCGCAGTATGGCGCGGCAACCAGGTTAAGGTAAGATTAATTTTATACCAGAATTTTATTGGAGATCCATATTGTTCGATTTGCGTTTACCAGCGCTGAAGCTCACAACATTCTTGACCACCCAGTACTGGGTTACTTACCATATCTATCTATATAACTGTCTAGGGGAAGTGTACCTATATTGGACCACCTACTTCATTGCTCTATCTCTCACACACAGTTATACCTGAGAGATTACTTATTGGACCAATACTTGAGGCAGGCCAAGGTCTGAGTGTGTGCCCTGATTGAGGTTTCGGCATTTGCTAGATTTTGAGTAAAATGCAAAAACAAGATTTTGTCCGTGTACCTCGAATTGGACCAGTGGACCTTATATTGGACCACCGGCTTACACTCATTGCTGACAATGGATCATTGGACCAATATAGGCACTACTTGTCCAATATGTTAGATAGATACATACAATACAAACATATGGTATGTGCAGCCCTCTTGGAACATTTCTTAGCACTCACGATGGTACTAGGGAACCAAGGTGGTCCAATATTGGGTATCACCTGGTCCAATTTAGGTCCACATATTCTCATCTGGCATCGAAATAAGTAAAACTGATTGAAATAAGTAAAATTGAAGTTCAACCTTGCTATTTTCCGATAAAGGGTAGAATAGCTTCTACACAATACATCTATAATGGATCAATCATCTCCTTCCCTTTATTAGACCACATGACCTCATATTGGACTATATTGGACCAGTGGTCCAATATGCAGCACAATGAGTGGACCAATTTAAGGCCTTTGTCAGCTTATAGTTATTGCAAATATTCTAAAAGAGAGCAAAACTATTCTATTAGCATGCCGTCAGTTTCTGCGACAGAGAACACCTACTCTATGTATCCCCATTTGTTTTAGTCATCGATGTATATTTGACTGCCTGGCAGGTCACCAAATTTTGTTGATTTTTAGAAGAAATGAGGTAAAAACTAAATAATTTGCCAAATTTTCTATGTTTGTTGCCCAGAAACTTCCCATGCCAACTGTGGAAGTTTATATTCAAGAAGTGTCCACTAAGTGTCTCATCTGCTCAGATGCATTATCCGGCTGGGAGATATGGCACTGGTCCAATTAAAGGTCCGGTCCAATATAGGTGAACTTCCCCTATCTACTTTTATTCTCTGAAAAACCAGTTGCATCACATTTATGGCAGTTGCCACAATATCTTTAAGAAATTATCATTCATATACAGTAAAAACAATGTATAGGGGAGACAGGGGTAAGTCGTGCAATTTTTTGCGTCAGGCTGATTTTTGGGATAAAACTGGTTGTCAAAAATAAACAAACAATGTGAGATGAAATCTAACAACACAAATGTCTAGATACACCTCTTAACTCTATCCTACCAGAGGTACTGTACATCATCTAATTACAAAACCAAATGACTGATAAACAAGAATGTCAGTCCTCTGCACTTCAAGTTTTCGCAGCAAAATTGAATTTATGAGTGTAGCTTTTCATACCATTATATTTGGTAGTTTTTTTGTGCCTAATGATGTTGATAAAGTGAGTATATATGGGTGGCATTGCCTTCTTTACCCAGTTCTTCATTTCATCCCAATAGTGGGCGGCACAACTTACCCCGTGACACAACTTACACCGGTCTCCCTTATTCACAATTGTGGCTTCCGTTAAATTAAGAGACACATTTGGTTTTTCTGTGAATTAATGTTTATGATGATATTATGAAATGAGTACCTGAAGTAATTAGATGGTACAGTCATGAATGCACTATGTCTATTATAATTAAAAAGTAATTGAGGGAAATTCTTTTGAAAAATATTGAAAACAAAATCTAATGTCACATCAAGGACAACTTTAAGAAATAAATCAATTGCTCATATAATTATCATCTTGATGTGTAAGGCTTACCCCAATTTCAGAAATGTTACATGAATGTCTAGCTCCCAAGTGCTTCTTGGGGACAAGGTGGACAAAAAAGCGATTATTTTCAAATTTAGGGGAAATAGTCTTTTTGTGACCCATACAACCTACTTCCTCCAAAAAGCGATTTGGGGCAAGACTTTGAAAACACTTTTTAAAATTTGGGTTAGCCGAATATTGTATGTTTCATTCTTATTCCTATTGTATGTTTCATTCTTATTCCTGTAGAAACCAGCCTGCTGCATGCCACAAACTCTGCAGATGGGTTTCCTGGGAACAGTTTTCTTTGACTATGCACCAGCGCCACCATTCCAATGGGTGAGTAATATGATACACTCTAAAAAATGTCAGGACAAAATTGGTTTTTTAGATTCAAAATGGTTTTTTGAAAAACCAAATTTCAATGCAAAACCAAACTTGCTTTGCCATTTCATTGACACACATAGAAAACTGGAATTTGAGCTTAATGAAGTTCAACCTTTGGATCCTGAACAGGATGGCCCGACAGGCAAAAAACTATAATACACTTGGCAGATTATAGACCATAGAGTAAGTTGGGTGCAAGAAGCCCGGCTTAGGTGAGAGGCCCCCCAAGGGGTATCTAAACTTACATTTTTGGTGCATTTTCTTATTGATAGAACTGAAGCTATAGAGACTCGTTAGGTGATGTCACAAATTTTCAGAGCAAACCGCACAAAACCATAGTAGAAATTAAAGAAACAAAAAAAATATGCATGGTTTTTGTAATATTGAGTAATTCTTTGAAAGGGGTTGTCAGAATAACTTCGGAAATATTTAAAAGTATAATGGATATCTGCATTGCTTCACTTTATGACCATCATATAAATATGATTTGGATCATGTTTTTTGCATTTTAGTTCAAAATATAGAGGTCAAATGAAAATATGTGTGTTTGGGGCGAGAGGCCCCACAATGGTATGGGGCATGAGGCCCCTTCACTGGGGCCTCGAAGTTGCTTCAGGAACCACTTAATAATGTGTACTTAACCTTAAATCTTGATTGAATAGCTAATTAGAATAGAAAAAAATCACTTCAGCAAAGCCTTCAGTGATTGAGTCAGACACGCCCACAAAGCTGACCAATGACCAGGCCTCCAAGCATGTTATGCAAATGAGGCCGATTTCGCTGTTACGCACGTTCCCGTAAGGGTTACAGGTGTGATTCTTATATGGGTAGATAGATCTCTCTGAGACCTTCAAAATGATAGGTCATATGTCTCTGAGAACCCAATAGTTGCTTAGCAAATTGCCTGTAAACTTTTGAAGTGGAGAGGAATCCTGGGCGCTGATTGGCTATGACGCTATGACGCAAAATATTATGATAATGGCCGGCGATGGAGTGATTCGTCTAGGGTAGATTATCTGGGTGAAAAAATTTGGCCGAAATTGAAACAGGGCAAAAAATATTAAAAAATTAAAGTATGAAAAGAAAAATTCAGAAATCTAGAAAAAGTAAATAGAATGCCTCAAAAATGATAGAAAACCCCAAGAAATAACTTTCAAGCTGAATGCGCTCGAAAAAAAAAATTGCCGTAGGATTATAATAGGGGGGCTTCTTTCCTAATGGGTGGGGTAAGAAGGCCATTTGCAATTTTTTACAAAAATGGCTGTAACTCCTTTATCAAAATTGGTAGACATTTGTTTCACTAGTTATAAGTAGAGTCAAGTGATCCCTTCCTGACATTATAAGCATTCAAATCGACCATAAAAAGTAGGTCAAATCACACCTCGAAGTTAAGGGGGGCTGCATGCCCCGCGCTACTCTACCTACCACTCTGGATACTACCTGAGATGTTACAGAGTCTGTGCAATTAGCTATAATGGTTTTTTTTTTCTCTAAAAATACTGAGTTGTATTTGCCTGGCCATTTTGCAAGACTATTATCACCAGGTGGCATATTTGCATGAGGACTTATCGGTTCAGTTTCTGAACAGGCCAAACTGAGCATTGATTCATGAACTGCCCAAAAAGTGCTCATGGTCATTAAATAATTACTTAAATCCAATTTTTTAAAGTTTTTACAGATGAAGGCTGTGAATCAAAGACCTGCAAGTTTAATGGCCAGTTTAGAAAAAAGAATTGGAGGCATAAGGCAAAACTGGTTTAGGGACATTGAACATTAGCAGTAAGCAATGGAATATCGTCCAGAGACCTCCATTTCCTGTCTTGAAAGATAAGAGCCTTTTAAAAAGCTCATGCCTTAAATCAATGGCCGCATGAAGTAGTCTTCCACCAGGGGACCTGATTTTTTTGCACCGTTGCTTGTCTGTTTGTCTTCTAATCTTCTGATTGGGAGCTCTCCAAACCAAAATTTTCCATTTCTATCACTTGGCTCAGTGCAAATTCCGCACACTAGCGGACTAAGAAGTTTTTACCAATTCAAATTACTGAAAATTTTCTTAAATGTCATTTCTGTTTCTCACCTATTTTGAGTTGTTTAGATACATTTTATTCTACTGGCAAATGACTTAATTTTAGAAGTGCGACTGCATGGCTGAAAGACATCATTTCACTTTTTTTTTCAGATGCGGTCCATTTACGCCAGCAAACCGGGGTTCGCTGGTATGAAATATTTTGACAGACTTTCAGGAAAACTTCAGAGGAGGGTTGTCATTGATTATAAAAATGTAAGTTTCAGTTTTAACTTGTCCTTGTAATATTCTGTTGTATTACAATGTAAACCCATCTCCGGTTACTTTTAGGCAGTTACCGTTAAAGCAACGATACCTGCCGCAAAAACAACGGTTTTCTAGTACAAATTGGTAATTTTTTATTTATTATGGTAGCTGGCATTAAGGCCAGACTTTTTTAATTTTTAGCTTCTCAGATCGACCGACCCAACAGATATTCTGCAGTGGCAGATCCAGACAAGGCCATCTAAAAGGGCCTGGCCTTTTTTCGGCATTCGCGGACCCGCATCGCAACATATTTTCTTCAAAATACTATTGTTGACCTCGGTGGTCTAGGGGGGGCCCGGGCCCCCTAGGCCTCCCCCTGTATCCGCCACTGTTCTGCCTTCAAAAAAAAAATTGAGCATAACCAGAATTTTTATCAAACTGACATTATGAAAAATTGAGATTTCACCTTTTCTTTTTTCGTTCTACCGACCGACCCTAGTAAAAGTGCCTCGAGAAGATCCGAGAAGCTAAAGATCACTTATGTCTGGCCTAAAGAGACGCAGCTGGTTTTATAGTGAATAAACACATCTTTTTGTGTCCAAGCTGCAAATTATGACATGATTTTTGTGGAGGACAAATTCTACAATGAAATTTGTGTTCTTTGTATGAATCTGTCATGGTAATGATTATTTTAGGGCAGACTCATGCGGCCAAAGCATTTTGGATCTCCTAAAAATCTAGAGGATGACTGAACCGAAATGATTTTTTTTTGGGATACTTCTGACATACAAAGCAAGCTGAATTGATTTAACCCAGTACAGAAAATGTAAACAACAAAGCCCCTCTTCTGGCAAAATCCCCGCCACTGCAATTCGCTTAAAAAGTGCGCTGAATTGTTTATCATATTGGATACTTTAAATGAAATTTACATCACTATTACGATTTTAGATTATTTATTAAAGAAATCTGCCTTATCTTTACACCTTGTACAAATATCAACAAATCTGCCAAGGTTATCTTCGCAGTTTGACAAATCCATAAATGGTTGGAGTCTCTCCCTATGTCTAAATGACAGAAGAGCAAGCAACTCAGATGGCATAATGGCCTCCATCTCAATAATCCAAAATCAAAACCTCTTATGTTACAAAGTAACCAAAAATGCTAAAAATATAAGGATCCTCGGGAGGCAAAGTGAACCAACCCTGAATATTGGCATTTCCATGTTTCAATGGTTTTGGGCATAAAATTGTGTCCTCTATTCGATGGTTAGGTGACCTACCTTGATTTCCAATAGGAAGGCTATTTTTATAGGGGGGTGAACCAACCCAATGTGGCCAAAACTCATTTTAGTCGCAAGGCAAAGTGAACCAACCCACACATCTCAAGGCAAAGTGAACCAACCCATACATTTCAAGGCAAAGTGAACTAACCCAAGTTTTGATCATTATTGCAGCAATTCCTCAGAATGAGGCTGAT
This sequence comes from Platynereis dumerilii, assembly GCA_026936325.1. NCBI lineage: Eukaryota > Metazoa > Annelida > Polychaeta > Phyllodocida > Nereididae > Platynereis > Platynereis dumerilii. The sequence continues at coordinate 32,051,306 of JAPTHN010000008.1, forward strand.
TAATTAATTTTCAACCAAAGACCTTAAGTACCCTCCCTGGTTGGTATTAGGTCATTTTCAACCATCTGGCTGACCTGCATTGCCATTCATTGGGTCGAGGATTCAGTATTACAGTAAAGTGAACCAACCCAAGCAACCATCACTTTGCGGCAAAGTGAACCAACCCATATTTTGAACTTTCTCTGAAGAATACACTCTCCAGAGTGAGGCTAATAAAGTGATTTGCCTACCTGAGGTTGTGATGGTCATGAAAGATCTTAAACTAAGTGCAATTATTTATTTATTTGGCCAATTTGACGCAAAATTATCAGCAGTTTCCGTCAAATCATGGGTTGGTTCACTTTGCCTTGCGATGGATGTTCTCGTTAAAATCGCCATTTTTCATGCGGAAAAAATTTAGACCATCAATCTATTTCTAAAAATTGTTAATTTCAAAAGCCCCAATCAGGTTGTTGTCATTGTAAAACATGTAACTGAAATAGCTCCAAAACCACGAGCATTACAAATATGGTCAAAACTGTTTTTGCCATTTCCCGAAATTTTGAATTTCAGGGTTGGATCACTTTGCCTCCGGTGATCCATATATGGATTCTCTCTAACATAGGCGTATGGGAGGGGGGGGCAGGGGGGCGGTCGCCCCCCCAAAAGTTTGGGAAACATTAAGATACGGGCAAAAAGGCTAAAAAATTTGGGCAGATGATCAGGTAAACACTATTTAAAATTAGTGATTTCTAGGCTATTTCATTTGAAATTGCATTGAATTTAAATCTCGAAATTCGGGCAAATGTCGCTGGCCCCCCTAAAAATAGCGTGTCCCGTACGCCTATGCTCTCTAAGGCTATTTCAGCATGTGCTTAGTCATTTACAGTACCTTTCAGTAGCAGCGGCAGCTTGGTATGTCCATGAAAATTCATCAAAATCTGGAATGTCTTCCCAGACTGATTGTAAATGTACGAAGGGTGCCAGTTAGAAGCAGCAAAGGCACACATTTCAAGTTTCTTGGGATTCAGTGTGACCTAGATCACAAGTAGGACCTTTAATTTGTGTTTCACACCTGCTATCCTCATTGTAAAAAAATTGAGTAACATATATATTATATATTGACCTAAATGACCACAGGTTTTGCCTCTCATTGAACTAATAACAAGCAAAACTGGCACCCTTCGTCATTGTACCTGTACAAACCAAATTTTCATCGGTGATTTGTAGCAAGTAATTGAACTACTGCAAAGAAACAACGGCAGATATGTCAAAATATATGTCAAAAGGAACATTCCGCCATAAAAAACGCCAACTTCATTGCTCTATTTTGCAGGGAAATTGATTGAGTTCCCGGGACTGCCAATCGCCAGATGATAACTGTTATGTATTAGAGGTATAGGAGGGACTCCAACCACTTAGGTACAAATCCCAACATGTATAATCTATATTAACCTACCTGATATACAATCTAAGCCCCATAATTGCACAACAGAACAATGCATGAAGAATAAAGACCACGAGATGTCACCACGGTCTTGCACTGGCAACAGCATCAACACCCCTAGTGGGAGATAAATAATTGACAAATCTGATGTGACTCCACATTGAATTTCAGGAATTGGCCTACCTCATAAACTCCGAGGGATGCGTCAAGCAACCTTTTAAGCAACCACAGTCATCAGGATGCTTGCATTGTAAGTTGTATCTTTCTCGGTAATTGGTCTGTCTCCATATCGGAATTACGAAAAACTCAAAATTTTGCAATTACCGCATGGAAATGAAGCATGTGAGCCAAGACTTCTGAACAATGGGGTTTTTATGCATACCTAGGAGAGAAAAATACACCTAAATAATCATTATATCAATACTGTCAAAAGTTTGAATAAAATGTGTGTTTTGAAGATTTTGATAGAAGCTCTTGCAGGGAGTAGGCCAAAATTGACACTTAAATTTTTGTTAAATTTATCAACTTAAACTGTGGTTGGGTTGGTAAAATATCATTTTCCCCATCCAATCAAGCAAATAAAACTGTGATGAATTATTTTCTCAGTGATGACCTTCAAGACATTTTAGAATTTTTGTGTGCCTCCTGGTCATTTTCAATTTTTTTTGTGGTTTTATACTTCGATGTTTTTTAATGCTTTTTATTTTTTTTACACAATGCCATTTTTGAGCAAGAATAAGTGATATATGTCATAAAATGGAATTCTTTTCTGACATATCAAAAAATATAGTGGAAATAACAAAAAAGTTATTGAAATTAATCATCATATTATACTACATAATCACTTATTAAAGTTCCATTGACAGCCTTCGATGTATCTTAAATTGTTTATTTCTTGTTTTGAAGCAAGCGCCAAACTGGTTGGCGACTACCGCATTGGCAATGGATTGGACTCCCTTGACGGCTTCACATACCAATACACCAATGCAGCCAAATTGAAGGAAAACATGTCCGTCACCAAGAACTGCATTCCGATTCATTGGGACACGAAAATGGCTACTGCCAAAGGTAACATCTGACTTCACTTTGCAAGGAAGTCTTACATTTTATGAAGTGAAGTACTCTTTAGGAGACAATATTAGACATCTATGTATAGACCTGTTTAAATTTGTATGTCACCAAATGAGGGTTAACCCTTTTAAAAACTAAACCTGCGCAAATTTGCATCATTTTCCTATTTTTGCATGTGGAGTTATCTGAACATAAAGTTTAGTGTAAAATTTGCCTCCATACCCTATGTTTCAGAAGCATATTGCCTGTGAAATTTCGATGCTAGTGTTATTGTAGTTTTTAAAAGATCTGGAAAATCCGATACAAATGACAATCGTAACTACAAAATTTTTGGCCGTGGCTGTTAAAACAATAGTTGAATGTAAAGCAAGAGGTTTGCGCACTAATTTTTAAAGCAAATTCAGTTGTTCACACATTTTGGCCCTTTTGCATTTTTGTACCGCCGATCTTGCAAAAAAAGTCCCGTTCCACACATGCCCATCCGCGGTTTATTACGAAATCCAGTCGGCAAATTTTCCCGTTCCACATTTTACTATGACGCTAGCCCGCAATCTGATGACGATTCAATACAGCCTGATTTTTCAGATTTGGCCTCTTGCCTCCTGTCGGGAGCATAGGGGTTTTTGCACCTATTATCTTGGTGTAAGATACAAATATATATAATGTAAAGGGAAGTCACCAAAAAAACCTAATATTCAATTGAAGTCAATCTACAAATGTTTCTGTTAGTCATGACATCCGCAAAAATGGTCTTGGTTAATCACCAATATCTCCCAAACATCCAGCGAAAATTTCATGCATTTAGGACATCTTCTGACCCAATGGGAGCATTTTCAAGCCAGAAAAGTGTGAAAAAGCTTGAAATGCGAATAGAATATGTTTCATGACTTCCCTACAAATATTCTGGTAAAACCTCTCTGGTTGTCAATTCAGGGGATGGAAATGCTAAAACTCTTTGTCCAGGGGATGGAAATGCTAAAACTCTTTGTCATCATCCTCAGAAGTCAGTTTTGCTTAAATAAACATTGTCTAATTTACTTTATATTATCTGTATTTTCCTAGAAAGGTCTTTTAATATCTTGCCATCTTGATCGTCTGCTCCTCAGCAGCCAGCTTGAAATATGCCAAAAAACCATGGTGAGAGCTGCTCTGAATAGTTGTGATGCAGGGAATAAATGCGAAATATTGTGGCCATTGGCTGCAAATTGAAGTGAGTTGAATGGCCTGTTATATCAAATATATTCCTTGAACCGCTCACCAATTTTTTTTTAGCCTAATCTTCCAAATTGGCTACCCTGAGTGCCAGAATCCATGAAACAGCTTCTATTCCCTGATTGCCCAGAAAATCAACAAAAAATTCACTTGTCAACCCTGCAGCTGTTGTTTGCTGCAGTTCCATGAAACTTTCAGATATCAAAGTCTGGGTGTCATGCTAGCCCTTTACATTATTCATTGACACCAGGCTTGTATATTGCCACTTCAAGAGCTACCTGTTTAAGACATTGATATCTCAACATAAAATGGTGAATTCCCTTTAAATCATATAGTTATATAAACAACAAAAAATTGGTGCAAAAACCCCTGTGGTCGGGAGGGGCTGTACTTAGCTATACAGAGGCGAATGGTACCATACAGAGTCACTAAGAATATATCAACGAAGGGCTGAAGCCTCAACGAAAAAAATTAATTCATACAGTAATTGATGTTACATTAATGAGATAGAGATTGTTTTGCAGTGTATAAATTTAAACTGCACAATAAGACTCAGTGACATATGCTTGGGGGACCTGTAGGTGCTATATAACTCCTCATACAACGTCCCTGTTTATGCATTGAACATTCACTGCACATGTTTTATTTTCAGGCTTACTCTACCAGAACGGAGGAGCGATCAATCCATCGTACGAGGTTACAGAAAAAGGCATCTTCGACTTCCCTAGTTCATGCAAAACAGAGGTACTTCCTATGTTATATATCTTTGTTCTGGCCAGATTTTATTTTTCATATCTTGATATATTTATTCCCACAGTGGATTTTGTGTTCAGTAGCACTTTCCATCTATTATTTCTGCACCTAGGCTACACCCATTCACACCAATCTAGTTCCTCCCTGTATATCAACAGACAAGCAGGGAGTACTGCTTTCTGAGCTCTGATTGGCTGAGAAAACAATCAAAGTGACGTCACCAATTGAGAAATGTTTTGATGTAACGCAGTAGGTGCCTCAGGCCATAATATGCTCTGGAAACCAGATTGATTCACACTATCAAAATTCCCCCCCCCCCCCATTAACACAAGAGGGCAACATAAGAATTATTCTGTCATGCCCATATTACAGCAGAGGCAGTGGTCGAAATAAGGGGGGTTCAAGGGGGTTTTGACCCCCCCAAATGCTCGTGGGACCCCCTCAAATGCATTTTTTAGAAGGACCCAGAGGGGGTCCTGAAAAAACCTTCCCAAATAGTGAATTTGTTGGAAGAATAAGCATGATCCAGCTAGTAAAGATTGATAAGCATACTACAACCTCTTGTGACTTATATACATCACCAACAGGGTTTTCAAAACTAATTTTCTGAGATTAAACATGCCTATAAAGTGCTCGGAATACATGTTTAGAGCATCTGAAACACTCCGGCATTAAAGCGCTTCTGGCATCCCGCAGAATTCCGGCTACAACAGCTTCAACTCTTAGGCCTTGGAACTGAGAGACCCCCCCCCAAATAACATGGGCTATTTCGACCACTGACCAGAGGGAGGCTCTTTTTTTGCATAAAATCGACCTATGTACCATAAAAACCACAGAGCTTTGGATAATTAGAACAGTAGTTACATTTATAAATAAATCGACTCTATTTTTTGAAAATCATGTTTTCAATTTATAAGAATCAGCTTTATTAATATCCATCAACCCTGCTGAAATATCTTAAAAATCACTGATAAAGTTAATGCTGGATAGTCCTTCTGTATTGTTCGTATTAATTTTTCCACAGACCTGCCACCTGTAATGTTCAATGCTGTAAACTACACTGTTCCATACCAATTGACACCTCTGCCCGTATGTCACTGCAATAAATACCATTATCTCTGTTATTCGCTTATCCTCTAATGTTTGACTGTTTGTCTCATGACATAAGCTGGTTATTCAACATGGGATCGGGTATATGTGTTTATCACATGTAGGGCTAAACCCCTCGGGTGATAAATCACATATCCCCTCTCCAGTGGTGGGCAAGCTTTACTTATCATGATGTCATACTTAAACTGCAAACACAAGTTTTCAAAGAACACAGTAAGTGAAAATTATAAATGTGAAGGTTGTATGTTCCATATGCCTTTGTCAACTTGTCATGTATATGTTTTTTTTTCTATTCTTCTTCTTTAGAATGGACCCTTTGACATAGCAACAAATCTCTTCCCTCTTCCTGCTTTCATGATCATGGACATGGAATAGGCCGGCCTAAAGAAATTTGCAATGAACAGAAAAACTACATAAGATGATAACGCTAAGAATTCTTGGAATTTGCAAAAGAAAATGATTTCAACCCAAAGACTTTGAACACCAATTGAAAGAAAATGTATTTTGGTGCTATATACAATGTAGTCAGCTAAAACTGACATGATGAACTGATTAAAGATTTTCAAAAACTAAGTTTTGTTCTTTTTAATGCAGCAAACTACAATGAATTCCCCATAACCATGCAACCATGATTGTTTCCCAAAGAATGTATATATATTGCTCCATTGAGTGAAGTCGCTGTTGAAAACCAGATGGACGATCAAAAGTATGCTGCTGACGAGCTGCTCATTTTATCATTCTAACCAACATTAACGGATCAAGAATGTGCGATTGAAAACAGAGAAATGCATAACTGAAATCACCAAATTTCTTCATGAAAGCAAACTCTGGAACAACAGTGACAAAACAGAACTCCTTATGATTGGCAAGCCACACAAACTTAACAAGAGCAGGTATACTGCCTCCATATCCCCCATGCCCTACACATCTACAAATACCCACCAGAATTCCAATTTTAGTTATGCCAAATATTTCCACCAGGGGCACAATTGTGCATACATGTAAGGATGTGGAGACACCTGGGGGTGGAGTTTGCTTTTAAAAATAACATGGCTGCAGACCAAAAGCACAGCAAAAAGTATTTGGGATGTGGAAATGGTTATGATATTTATTGATTTATGGTCAGATTTGACAAGTTTAGGGGGGTCTTTGAATGTTGGGAAAGGATGAGCATTGTGCATGGTGTGGTGTTTGAGATATTTGATGGATGCCATGACATGGAGACTAAAAGTAAAATCCCCCATAGCATAGCATGGGGGATAATTAACTCAGTAAATGTACAGGTCACACCACACCTGAACTATGGAATTTGTCTCTTGTATGGCATTTCTCAATATCTTGAGAACAAACGTCAGATGGCCAAAACTCAGCAGTTTGTCTCATAGACAGACTTAAATAGCAAGACAGTGCACATTAGGGATCTCACAGAAAGCAACTGTATTGGCTGCCTTTTCCTGACAGAGTAAGGTTTAAGCTGATGACAACAACCTTGAAGGCATTAAATGGTCCAGCTGAAACCAAATGGAGACCATTATATGAGACATGCAGTGCACTCTTATTAACAGAAGTTACAGAACCAACTTCAAACAACCAAAATAAATTTGAAGATTGAGCTTTCTCCTTTGCACACCAAAACTCTGGACGACCAGAGAGTGTACGCACAACAAACACCCTTGGTTGTTTCCAGAAAACCAAAAACCCAATTATTTGTAAAAAAAATTCTACAAATACTCAATATATATATATTTGGTCTGTATCCATATATGGGGATTAGGACAGGTATTATCGATAGGTGGCACTACCATAAGGAGGTAGGGGCTACTGTATATTTTTGTCTTTTGGGAAGCCCACCAAATGACATATTATCTGGTTTGTTTGTAAAGTAAGTGAAATCCTGTGACCAACAGTCAATAATTATCTGGTTGCTAACACATCACAATCCCCCAATCTGTATGATCACAACACACTTTTCTGTTGAACTGCTGTTTTGAGAACATAATCAATACAGTATTATATAGTGGACAAAAAAAATCAAACATTCAACAAACACACTCATGAAGTTAGACTCCTTGGCTTGGTCAACAACACCAATCACCTTGTTGAAAGGCAAATGGGATTTCATCAGAGCTCCTATTGCTTGGAGACACCACCTGTACATAAATTCAGAACTACAAATGAAGACAGACCTATTCCCAAGAGTGCTTCTGAGCAGTTTATTGGAAGAGGCACTGTATAAATGATTATTTATTAATTTATTTATTGCTTTGATTGAAGGCTGAACTTTATAAGTGAAAGTGAAATCACTACGTTAAGCATTAAATTCTAATTAAATTCAAAACTGATTTTACCATGCCATAAGATATTTTGCATTGCTCTGCTCTGACATGAACTAACTGATATTCCATTAAATGGTGGCAGCTCGAAAATTTGATATGAATTTCTGATTACAGAGCATCAGTCTGATTCCAGAAATTTCCTGCAGATGGTGCTTCAGGCCATGACCAATGGTAATTTAACCACATTTGTGGCCATATTGATATTAACTGTAGGTTGGTCTATTTGGACTGGAGTAGACACACCACCTGTAGGGAATTTCTAGAGTGAGCATTGCATTCTGAAATTACAGGTAAACAGAGGACTTCTGAAGGAAAATGTTCTGTAGGTACTTTTTGGCAAAAATGCTCTTGTCGTGTTGGATAAAATGAGAACCAATGAGAATTTTTGGCATGAAATATGAGCCCCTGGGTCATTCCATGTCAAATCAACCAGTGGTCCCCACCTCACCATCACCGATTCTAACAAAACTTTTTGTATAATTAGTTTATTTGGAGAAACTAACGTTTCCAAAATTTCATGTGGCTATCTTCAAAATTGACTGAGCTGTGAATTTTTGAAAATCGGGGAATTTTGGAAATTATTCAAACTCAACATATTTTCAAAAGGGTGTACATTTTGAATGATGTTAGATATATAAAACGATACTAGGGGAATGGATTAATGTTGTATCATCCTATGAATGTGTGATAGTTTCTTATCTGTGCCAATTGTCAGTTTTGGGGAAAAAAGGATAGAAAGAGTATGCTTTTTTGTGTTAAATTACATATTTCAGGTTTCATTAACTCAACTATTTATTGTTGAAATCCTTTTATGCTTACCCTAGCACTTCACCTCGTTGTCTAGCTCCCTTTCGTGCAGTATAAGAAATAATCATTAAATTTTATATGAGTTACTAACACTTAAAGTTACGAAAATTGGCTTTTTTCAAGTATTTCAGGGCCACAAATCGCCTTGTGGGATAAATTGGACAGCCATGAAATACATTTTGTCTTGAAGTATTGCTTTCTACCTTTAATTTGATGGTAGATATAACTTGCTCCTCGGAATCCTTCTGTGTGAAATAAATATTTACACTTTGCTCTCGTGTGTGCTGAATACATGCATTGAATTGATGATTCTTGGTGATCTTATTTTTTGCGATACCATTAAAGTTGGTACTCAAAATGAAGGTCTAAATGAGGTCTGTCCAATGGCAAAAGGTAAAAATGCTGTGTGATTTTAATTAACAAAATTAAACAAAACCGAGATTTATATATTTCTTTGCAAATCAGTGAAATTGAAATGCATTGTATTAAGAGGTAATAATTTTTTTTATAGATGTAAAAAAAAAACAATTTCAGATGGACATTCCAGCCTTGAACAAAGTACCAAAAGAAAGTTAGGCTTGACATGAACATATTTGGGCACCAACCTCTCCTTTCAATTATGGTGTATGGAAGATTAGGTCCTATTTTTTGTGTTAAGTATGGTATGAAGGAATCCTAGGAGCAGAACAGTTTTGATATGAAATGAAAGATTTAGTCAAGTACTTTCAGGATTTGCAATTTTTATTTTGCTCCATCTTACCCCACACAGTATTTTTACACCCCTAAAATACCTCAATTTCATTATTTTCTAAAATTGTGGAGCCTCTTTATTCAACATTGATTACGATACAACCGTCAAACTGCTAAAATCTCTTTTTCTTAGCCCAAATAATAAATATGTATCATTATGAATTTCGTACCTCATTTTGAGAAGGTGTTTTAGAATGTCAAAAATCATCTTTCAGTCCAATATTTTTCTAATTTTTAAAATTTTTTGTGGGAGTAGCTGTTATGAATATATTTATATAAACTAATTATATTGGTCCTTGTACTCAATACAAATATACAGAGTCGGTTTTTTTGGGCTCTGTTTCCCACCAACTAAGAGAAATTCTCTATTCAAAATATGTCAATATCAGAAATTTTAAGCATTTTGCGATATTTTGGTGCCTTGTCTATTTCTGAGTTTTCAACCCATAACCTTCAAATTTAGCACAATACCATGTTTTCATGTAGTCTTCGAGTAACCGTAACATGAAAAAAATCTGAGATGGTCAGGTGGGAAATTTTCCGAAAATTGGTTGATTTGACATGGAATGACCCCCCTTCTTTATTTTTCTTTTTATTCAAGGACTGAGATGTTTATTTTGTTGTATTATGAGTGATTCCAAATAGCTGACACTGTTAAAAATATTTTCCTCTCACTTCTTTGACCCCCTTTTAGAAGCGTGTCCCTGTAAAAAAACTGTATATCAAAACGACTGCTGTCAAAGAAGCTGTCACCTCATGCAATTTGCAAGAATTAAAGATAAATATTGAGAAACATAATAATAATAAGCTCTAGAAGCATGCAATCCTGTGGTGGCCCAAATATGTACGCGTTCCCATTCTACAAGCCTTTGTAAATTTAATGTAATTTTGAAAAATCCAGTAGGTGGTGTACCAGCCTGGGGTTGGAGATTCCACCAGCTCTTGGCAAAGCTCAGCAACTGGTGCAATAACTGAGGAAATGTGAGAGTGCCTCTATCATATAAAGTAAATAAAATTCTCCACTTTCCATCTAGAAGTACCAATACAGTTCCAAATAACTGATCAAGGACAATTTTACTTCACCAGATCAAGTTTGCTGGAGTGAGACTGACATGTACTTTAATATAATATGTATTTTCCAGATTTTTGTTTTGTAGTTTTCATCTCACATCAGATCAAGAGCACAACTATCTGCTTACTAGCATATTTTCTTTGCTGCAAACTTACATTGCACCAACTATTAGCCCTCTAACCTGCAATAAAATATGCAATATATAAATATGCCATATTAATGTGTTGTATGATGGAAATACTTCTGCGCGTGAAATCCGCAAAATTTGCTGTCTCTGTGCTTTTTGTACGAGGGGTTTTCCAAAAGTTCTGTCCAACTTGCCATAACTTTTGCAATTTTTAATACAGAAACATGATTTTTTGGTCAGATAATATTGAAGTAATTTGCGAATGATCCTCTAAAAATCAGATCATAGAAACAAAAATAAATGGTTAAATTGTTGCCATGGAAACCAAAAGTCATGAAATGCGACTCAGGGCACCTTTAGAGAGACAGATTCATTATATCTTGTCAAAAAATTCAATTTTTACCAAGGATACTGGACAGGAAACCTATTAAAAACAATCCCTAGCATTTACCAAATTCTTAAAATAATGAACTTGATGCTGAGTACAATTCCTCTTACCTTATATATACAATGCCTCATAGTCCTTATATTTGGATCACTGTTCGTGTTTCCGAACTATTTGAACTTTACGATTGGTTTTCCATAAGTTCTGTCCAATCTGTCATAACTAAAAAATTGCTAGACTTTATACAGAAAAATAATATGTGGGTCAGTTGGTATTGAGGTAATTTTCAAATGATCCCCAAGAAATCAGGTTGCAGAAACACAAATAAATTGTCAATCTGTTGCTATGGAAACCAAAAGTCACAAAATGTGGCTGAGAGCTGGCTGACAGACACATCCTTGATATATTTTGTCAAAATATGTAATTATTACAAGAGATACAGCACAGAATATGTTCAAAACATTCATAGCCATTTGACAACTTCACAAATGAATGACTGGGAATCTGAGTACATTTTCTCATACTTTCTAACCATGTCTAATTACCTCAGTCGGCATGTTGCAGTCAGTTTTGACATTGTGCAATCTTCTTTTCTTGGGTTTTCCAATGTGTGTACTCTTCATTCAGAAAAAGTTTGTACAGCCTTCATTTGGTTTCATCACTCATGCTGTCTTCCTTGTATGTATGATAAAGAAGGTTCTTACTCTCTCTGTTAGTTTTTATCAAATACAATTAAAGAAAGATAGTGGGTATATATAATGTCATCCCTATCCAAAAAAATGCATCTCATAAAAAACTGAGTAACTGCATGAGTGATAGAAAAGTAACTGAGATATGAGAATAACACCCATTTCCATTATTATTAATGATGTTGCAATTAACTGATTGTATTGAATGAAAAAAAAAATGAATATACTTCAATTCAACAAGTCAAGACACAGATAATGCAGGCAGGTTTTAAATTAATCTTAAGAGCACTACAAAATCTTGGCCGCATTTCATGACTTCTGGTTTCCAACAGATTAAGCCTGTATTTTTATTTCTGTGATCTGATTTTTTGGAATCATTTCCAAATTACGTCAATATTGTCTTGCCCAAATATGATGTTTCGGCGGGGGCTAATCACGTCCTTGTCCTGGTCTTTCGCAGGACCACCTTTTACTCCACATACCACAAAAATTTGTACTCCAATTTAGTCATTCCTGTCGATATCTGTAAATTTTTGTGATTGCAATGCTATCTTCAACATCGTTTTCTGGCTCCAATCCACATTGTTTTGACCTCCATTTTCGCTCATTTTGCCTTCGTTTTTGCACATGAAAAGCTATCTAACCTTCATATTTTCTATTTCCAGCACTCATTTATGCTTCTAGACACATCCCACAGCACTTGACAGCTTCAATTAGTGAGATTTTAAGTTTGAAGAGCTGAATACACTGCCAATACACATCAAGAACTCAAGACTCCAGCACTAGATTCCAGCACCAGGTTCCCAGAAATATAGCCTATAGTCCGTCACATGACTCTCCAAAATAAGGATTCCGTTCGCCCCCCCTGTTTAGCTCACTTTCTTGGTACCAAATTGTTGCAAATATTGTCTAGATTCCATTTCTGCTTGTTTCCGGGCTGGCAAATGCCCTGAAACATGTTCTTTTTGAGTTTGAATGAATGACGGTCAGGCGTAGGAAAATGTCCGAAATCGCCACTGATTTTCACTAGTTTTATCCATATCTCTGCCTGTAATTGGGCTAGAGAGTTAATTTTAATGTTGAAACATATGTTTTCAGACCCCAGGAGTCTGAATATGAATGTAACATTTTGCTCAATAGCATATTTATGCTGTAAATTACATCAAATGCTACTCGCGAATGATGAAACTTTGAGCGAAATTATAATATTTAGAGATTTAACTTGTGTTTGCCATCCCATCTGTTAGAATTACTTGTAGTAGTAGTCTACATGTGGGTTATACTCAGGTTCTGCTTTAAATTTAATTTTTTGTCCAGTTAAATTTATGGTCTTCAGCACATTTTTCTAACACAGAAAAAGATAAAAATTGCAATATATTTCAGGGACTCACCAAACTTCATCACGTGGTTCTGAAAAGGTGTATGAAAACACAATTTATTGCCCTCTCCCCCTGTGTTTAGGTCACTTGTTTGATACCAAAATGTTGAAAATATGGTCTAGCTTCCATTTTTCCTTGTTTCCAGGCAATAAAATGCCCTGAAACATGTTCTGTAATGAATGGAAGTCAGGCTTCAGACAATGGGTGAAATCACCAAATGTTGCTTTTGCCCATATCTCTGGCTGTGTTTGGGCTGGAGAAATTATTGTTGGTGTTGCAACATATGTTTTTCACTCAATGAGACTGAATATGAATGCTATAATCGTTCAATACCATATTCAACCTCTAAATTATATCCAATACTTATCACGGATTACAAAAGTAGCAGCATAGTATTCATTTATAGTGAACCTATAAGTTGAAGAACTTGTCTTCATCTTTTCTCTAGTGTCTCAGGAAGTGAATGGGATGAGAATTCACCAATAGGGACTGTATTTATCTCAATAATCAGTCTATGATGAGCAAGGGACATGCTACATAAATATTGAAAATTATGCTACAGATACCAATCTTCAAATAAAAAGGAAATGCTGTAAATTTTGTGAAATGGCAAACTAGATTTTTCTTGAGAAGGACAAGGATACATCCCTGGGTGTACATCCCAAGAATCATTCCCTCTATGAAGTTATCCAAATTACAGACTGGTGTATGGTAGAATCTCAGTTTCAACACGGCATTGATGCCATGACTGCAAGTCAATCAATCCAGTCATTATATTGCATAATCAGATACACAGCATCAATGATTATAGAGACTGTGACCTCTTTTTCATAATCGGTGGCATTTCGCAACTCATCCTCCCTCGAGCACCTCGTAACATCAGTTGCGTTCCATATGCAACCAAACATATTCTCCCACATCTCTTTGAACCAAGGGTTTTTGGAAGTATCAGGGGTTAAAGCTTCGAAGTATTTTTGGAATTTAGACCACGGCTTAGCCATAGCTCGTATTGTAAGTAAACCAACAGCTGTGTCCTCGTAATCATCTAAGTTTACCCCAATACCATCGCTACCGACCCATACGAAGTGATCTGCTAAGCCAGCCCGAACCGTTCTACTTAATCTAACTATGACCAAATGGACTTGTATGTGGAACTGTTTCTCACTGAAATCACTGTTGCTCCTACAGAATATGATCCATTTTGCTTTAATTTGCTTGGCAGGATGACACCCTGCTTTGCTCTTTTGATCTGTTCCAGTTACAGAAGAAAGGATTAAGTGTTGGATAATGTAAACTGATATGTCTTGCCAATACGAGAGACATTGACAGCCTACATCTTTCAGAAGGCCTAGTGACTTCTTACCTCAAGCTTTGTCAAATGCCAAAATCATGGACCAGTATTTTCCAAGAACTCTGAGTATACCATAGGCCAGTCACTGACCTGAATCTTCCCACATCGTAATACATTGTCCTCGTTAGTATAATTAAAAAAGGGGCATGTGGATATGAAGAATTCTCTGAAATATCTACTGTACAAGCAACCTTGTCAACGAATTGCTGAGACAATTTACTGAGAAATGATACTGTTACAGCCTCTGTCATTCATCTCCTGTGACAAATGGTACTGCCACTGTCTCTCATAGCTAAATATATTTATATATCTTGTGAAAAATAGTACTTGGGATGGGCTCTAAAATTCTTAAGAATATCTCTGTGATACCAAAGGTTCATGACTACTATTTTTTTATGCAAAAAAAAAAAATGCTAAAACCATTATTTCAACTTCAAGACAGATCTGAAACCAATTTCGACAAATGACAGAGCAATCACATATATCTTTGATAATTCACACAAGGTTAGTGTAATTCCTGAGAGGAATAAAAAGGTTGTTTATGGTGTTATTGTGCTATAAAGCAAATAGGCACAGATATATATATTTGTGAAAGATATCAGTGAAACAAATTACTAAGTAAGTTAAAAGCCATGCTGCCATGGTGATTTTGAGCGTTGTCCAACGCCTGACTTCCATTCTTTCAATCTCATATAGAACATGTTTCAAGGCATTTGGCAGACTGAAATGGGCAGAAATGGAATCTAACTAATATTTGCAACATTTTGTTTTGGTATCAGGAAGCTGAGCTAAACAGAAAGAGGGAGAAATTAGCAAGTGTCTCCATGCCCCTTTTGAGAATCATGAGACGGGCTGAATTCTGAAAAATCAGCTATTTTTATATTTTTCTGTGTTATATCGTATATTTAAGCTAAAAAGGGAGTTATTTCAAACATATTCACAGTTTAATACATTTATAGACAAATCAAAACAATACAAGAACTAGTTCTAACAAATCAGATGGCAATCACAAAATATATATCTTTAAAATTTATAATTTCACTCAAATTGGCTGCGATTCGCGACTGGAATTGGATATAATTTAGAATATGAATGTGCTGTTTAGCAAGTTTTAACACCCATATTCAGAGTCCTTGGGTCAAAATGCATAATTATCTATTATGACTCAATATTAAAATAATTTCTTTGGCCCAATTACAATCAGAGATATGGGCAATACTAATAAAAACAATGGTGATTTCGCCCATTGTCTGAAGTCTGACTTCCATTCATTTTAACTCAACAGAACATGTTTCAGGGCATTTTATGGCCTGGAAACAAGAAGAAATGGAAGCAAGACCATATTTGCAACATTTTGGTACCACACAAGTGAGCTAAACACAAGAGGAAAGGGCAATAAATTGTGTTTTCATGCACTTTTTCAGAACCACGTGATGAAGTTTGGTGAGTCCCTGAAATATATTGCAGTTTTTATCTTTTTCTGTGTTAGAAAAATGTGCTGAAGACCATAAATTTAACTGGACAAAAAATGAAATTTAAAGCAGAACCTGAGTATAACCCACATGTACTACTACAACTAATTCTAACAGATGGGATGGCAAACACAAGTTAAATCTCTAAATATTATAATTTCGCTCAAAATTTCATCATTCGCGAGTAGAATTTGATGTAATTTACAGCATAAATATGCTATTGAGCAACATATAACATTCATATTCAGACTCCTGGGATCTGAAAACATATGTTTCAACACTAAAATTAACTCTCTAGCTCAATTACAGGCAGAGATTTGAGTAAAACTAGTGAAAAGCAATGGCGATTTCGGACATTTTCCGACGCCTGACCGTCATTCATTCAAACTCAAATAGAACATGTTTCAGGGCATTTGCCAGCCCGGAAACAAGCAGAAATGGAATCTAGGCAATATTTGCAACAATTTGGTATCAAGAAAGTGAGCTAAACAGGGGGGGCGAACGAAAATGTGTTTTTAGGCCCTTTTTGAGAATCATGTGATGGACTACTACCACACAGCTAACGCTCAACCACAACAAGATATTTTTATTTTCCTAGACACTTCCTTGTATATTACAGGCCTAACTATATTATATTATTGATCTAATTTCAGATTTGAAAAAAAAAAAAAAAAATTAATTTGAATAAATAAATTTTAATTTCTAGGATCTTCGATTTTACCTTGCTTGTGTTTCTTGAACTTTCTCTGACTGCTTACCTATTTGCTTACTTGTGTTGCTTTAACGTAACACTTGTGGGCTTCGCTTACTGACTCGATTACTTGCTCGCTTGTGTCGCTTAAACGCAGCACTTGTGGGCCTCGCTTATTGACTCGATTATTTGCTTGCTTGTGTTGCTTAAACGTAGCACTTGTGGGCCTCGATTACTGACTCGATTACTTGCTTGCTTGTGTTACTTAAACGTAGCACTCGTGGGCCTCGATTACTGACTCGATTACTTGCTCGCTTGTGTTGCTTAAACGTAGCACTTGTGGGCCTCGCTTACTGACTCGATTACTTGCTTGCTTGTGTTGCTTAAACGCAGCACTTGTGGGCCTCGCTTATTGACTCGATTATTTGCTTGCTTGTGTTTTTTTAACGTAGTACTTGTTGGCCTCGCTCACTGACTCGATTACTTGCTTGCTTGTGTTACTTAAACGCAGCACTTGTGGGCCTCGCTTACCTACCTTGTTTACTTGCTTGTATTGCTTAAACGTTGCACTTGTTGGTATCGCTTATATTTGTTTGTGTCTCCTAAACGTAGCATTTGTGGGTCTCACCTACTTTGATTACTTGGTTGCTTAAACGTCGCAATATGTCTGGTTACGCTAAGCTGTACTCAGATGTTGTACGCATTGGTTTGACTGAATCTAGAAACCTGCACAATTTCACTCCGGTTGATTCAGCAAACAAAATCCGCAACTTAGACAAAAGAACTCAAGCTGATAAAGTCAAGAAGAACCCCAAAAACTTGGCAAATCGTAATAAATTGAAGGCTTGTGTATGGAATGCTCAAAGTTTGAGGCAAAAGACTGAGTCTGTGAAAGAGTTCAGAGTTGAGTTTGATCTTGAAATATTTCTGTTCACTGAAACTTGGTTGAAAACAAATGACCAAGTTGAAATTGGGGAACTGGAATGAAATGGAGATTTTTTCTATTTGAGTGCACCTCGCGAATCTAGGCCTGGGGGCTGTGTAGGTTGCATTGTGAGAAGTGGCATAAAAGCATTAAAGAAAGAAAGCATTAAAACAAAAACTTTTGAGCATATGGAAATTGAGTTGCAAATCAATGGCAGAACTGTCACTATTTTACTTGTGTACAGGCCTGAACCTTCAAACAAAAATAGATACAGCTTATCAGAATTTTACACTGAATTTACAAATTTCCTATCCCACTTTCAAACATATCACCATGAAACGGTTGTTACTGGGGATTTTAACTTTCACTTGAACAAACCAAATGATGCCAAAGTTATCAAATTCAACAACATTCTTGAAATGTTTGACCTCGTACAACATGTTCCATCACCAACACACAAAGATGGAAATATTCTCGATCTTGTTATAACAAATGCAACTACATCTCTGACAGACTGTGTTGTCAGTGATCTGCTTTCGGACCACAACTGTGTGCTTTTCAATATTAAAATTGACAAAGGCAGAAATCCTCAGAAAGAAATCGCCTTCCGCAAAACTCGAAACATAAATTTAAATGAATTCAAAAAGGACATAAAGCAACATCTCTCACAAAAAGTGCAACATCACAATCGGTCAATCCACCTAAGTAACCTGGTGGCACTCTACAACTCAACTGAAGAAGTTTTTGATAAACATGCCCCTGTGAAAACTAAAGTAGTGACTTAACGCAAACCCAATCCATTCAGAAATCAAGAGATCAAACCCCTCAAAGAAGCAAAGAGAAAAGCAGAGCGGTTATGGCGGCGAACCGGTCTTCAAAATGACTGGGATAACTTTAAAGAAAAACGAAATGCATTTAATGATATGCTTGGTCAACTTAAGTCTCATGATCTTAAGTCAAAGATTCAAGCCACAAAGGGAAACTCGAAAGCAATGTTTAAAGTTCTCAATTCCAGCCTAAACAGAAAGCAAGACTTGCCTCTACCAAATCACACTAATGAAAAAGACCTGGCAAATGAATTCAACGACTACTTCGATGAAAAGATCAAAATGATAAGGTCAAAATTGGACTCCTATTCAAACACAACATCTGACGCTGAAATGAACTCCTCTAATAAGCTTGGTCAGTTTAAAGCATTATCGTAAGAGGAAGTTAAGAAACTTGTAACTGACATGCCAGTGAAACATTGTCAACTTGATCCCATGCCCACATGGTTGTCGCTTGAATGCGTTGATGAAATGCTTCCAGTTATGACAAAAATTGTCAATGTGTCGTTGACACTTGGAGAAATGCCTCCTGCTTTGAAGCATGCACTTGTGAAACCACTTTTGAAGAAGACCTGTCTTGAACTTATCAAAAAGAATTACCGACCTGTGTCTAACCTTTCATTTCTAGGCAAACTAATCGAAAGTGCTATAATCAAACAGTATGTTGATCATCTCTCGCAAAACAAACTTGATGATGAAAGGCAATCAGCCTACAAGCAGTTTCATAGTACAGAAACTCTCTTAACAAGAATTTACAATGACATAATGCTGAATATGAGCAACGGAGAGGTGACAATGCTGGTGTTGCTGGACTTGTCAGCTGCATTTGACACAATTGATCATGACATTCTGCTAGATAGGCTGCGAAACAGATATGGTGTGCATAGCTCAGCCCTGAAATGGTTCAAATCTTATATTTCTGAGCGATCACAGTCTGTAACGATAAATGACACAACTTCAAAGAAACTTCCACTCAAGTTTGGGGTGCCACAAGGTTCAAAACTTGGCCCAATCTTGTTCAACTCATATATTGCTTCAGTATGTGAGGTTACACAAAGAAACCATGTGAATGATCAAAAGTATGCGGATGATGAACAGCTTATTCTTTCTTTCAAACCAACCTTTCTGCATCAAGAGCAAGCTGTACAGAAAATGGAAAATGTATTGCAGAGATAAGGGACTTCTTGAGCAATAACAAGTTGTGCAATAATGGTGACAAAACTGAGCTTCTGTTGATTGGTGCTGCTGGTCATTTGAAGAAACTGCAAGTGTCATCAATCAATATCGATAATATCGAAATCAAAACTGCAGACCATGTCAGAAATTTAGGAGTGTTGTTCGACAAAAGTATGACAATGGAAAGACAAATCAACAAGATGTGTCGTAATGCTCTCTTCAACTTGAGAAACATTTCGAAACTTCGAAAGAACTTAGACAAAGAGACTGTCTAAACAGCTGTGAATGCTCTTGTCACCCCTCACTTAGACTACGGAAATGGACTCTTGTATGGCACAAGCAGCTGCTTGTTAAATAAGCTTCAAGTTGCCCAAAACTCAGCTGTTCGATTGATTGAGAAATTAAAAAGACATGACAGTGTAAGTCATAGTAGAAAGCACCTGCACTGGCTACCAATTCCAGCAAGAATCCAGTTTAAACTGATGATGATCACATGGAAGGCAATGAACTCTCAAGCTCCATTGTACATTCAAGAAATTATTCAAGCCAAACCCCAACAAAACCACAATCTGAGAAGCAATCATAGACACCTGCTAGCAGAACCAATCCCATGCAGCAAAAATAAGTTTGAGGACAGAGCTTTCTCATTTGCAGCCCCAAAACTCTGGAATAGTTTGCCTGAAAAATTGAGAACAATAAACACTTTGGAAAACTTCAAAAAGAACCTTAAAACGCACTTGTTTGAACAATTCTACCCCTGAGCTCGTTTGAGCAGCGCTAATGAGCAGTTAACTGGAATTAGCGCTTTATTAAGTTATTATTATATTTATATTATTATTATATTGGTGTTGTTATTATTTTCCCGCAGTTAACTTAAAACCACAATGGCCAGGGCTGATATAGTAGCAGGATCATCTTTTTATTTTCTAAAAATAGTTATGGACATGTAGGTTGACATTGATGAACCGGGTTTTTACGATAGAAAACTGCTGTTTTACGGCAGGTCTCCTTGCTATAAATTTTGCGTCACTTACTTTTATAATAATGAAAAATTGATTCATCGATCATTATTATGTATTATTTTGAACCTATGTATTGCTATCGAAACATTTCCGTCATCTTTGCTCAGTATTGGGTATTATTAACATTTTCCGAATACTGTATAAATCAAATATATAAAACTACACATATTCACAATTCTCGAATAATTGAAAACAAACAAATATATTATGTAAAAGTCTTAAATTGTTTTATTTCACTCATTTTAGCTCACAACATTGTTTACAGTATAATAATGTGATACAAGTAGCCGAAAAAATTAGCCTTTTTAGTACGAAATTCAAGAAATTGCAACATCCGTTCTTGTGCCATTTCTTTGTTCATCTCCAGTTTCTTAACTCGAAGAGAAAAATCAGCATTCGATGTTCTAGACCATGAATGAAGGGAAGGGAAGCAGGTAGGTCTTGAAGTCGGAGCGTCCAGCCTAAAAAGAGAAATTGACAAATATTGTTAACCCTTGCTCATACATATTGTTTTTCCACAAAAGTGCTGACGGACGGATGGACAGCTAGACAGTCTGAGGGACAGACACATGCGAATGAACACATTAGACCCGTCCTACAGCGGGCCTAATAATAATTTTTAACATACCTCGAGTGTACTGCATGAACCAGGGATGTCGAAGATGCCTTTCTCGGTAATCTTCAGGCTAGGATTGACGATTCCACCATTCTGAACGACTGCGCCTGAAAAAAAAGAGCATTCGCAGTTATTGAAGAACAAGGTATTATTTAGAAATAGTTGCTCCTTGACTCCCACTTTTTTCCATACATGTATGTGAGAGTAAAATACTTACTTCTTTCAAGATTCGAAAATAAATATCTGATTCAATGCTTTATGGAGCCGGCATTTCTTACGACATACTAACATTAATCATAAGCTGAGCGGTGGGCTACAGGATGGGTAGTGTAAAACTTATGAAAATCATGAATATAGATATAATACAATCATAATTAGAGTAGGTTGGGGCAAGAAGCATCTGCAAGGTGACAGGCCCTCAGCGTTCAAATTTAAAAGGTGTTAAACGAAACGTATATTTTTGGTGTTTGTTATCAGTGGCGTCACCAGGATTTAATTTAGGCGGGGCCAAAGGGGGGCCAAGCCATTCGACAGGAGAGGGGGCATGACTTGTATTGGCCTATGGGACAACAGGTTTAAGCTCAAAATTTAGGGGGGGAAAGGGGAGGACAAATGAATTTCAGGGGCACACCGCCACCCTCCTCCCCCTGGCCCGCCCACTGGTGACGCCACTGCTCGTTATTCAGGATAGGATAGAAACTATTTTAAAGGCTTTTGATATAACGTCTCAAGTTTGCAGAGAAGTCAGTCACAATTCATGAAAATCTGTAGCCCAGAAAAAAAGGAAATAGGTAAGAAAAGTTAATGAAAACCCTTAGGAATAGAGCAGAAGCCCAAAAAAGAAGATGATAGGGGGCCTTTTGTTCGACGGTGAGGTAAGAAGCCTGTTTGTAAACTTTTTCAAAGATGTCCACATCTCTGATAAGTTAATAGATAGACAGTAGTAGAATTTGAGTCAAGTCATGCCTTTCTAACAGTTGCTGCATGAGCATTTCGTTAATCAACCTCAAAAACATTGGTCAAATGGCACCTCGAAAGTTATGGGGGGGGGGGGCTTCCATTCCAAGCCCAACCTACTCTACCTCAATGTACTCCGTAAATGTTAAACATCTACAGAAATAGAAGTCACTTGCAAATTAGTTGTTACCTTGGCCATTGGTGACAGTCTTCTGGAGATGGATTGGAATGCAGTTCTTGCTAACAGAGAGGTCTTCCTGCAGCTTCTTGGATGCATCGGCGAATTGGAAGGTGTAGCCGTACATTGAGTCCAGTCCATTGCCCATGCGGTACTCACCGACCCATTTGGCATCATCTTCAAAAATAAGTAAAAATGCAAAAAACAATTATTGAGAGATTAGGAAATGCAGGTGATGCCATTTAAATTCTTGCAGACTTTGAATAATGTGAATTAAGAGTTATTAGGCCAAGTGCATGATGCAAAAATGGATTGTACAAGAAATTATTCATGACTTCTATAATGTTATGTCTTATGTCTTATGCTAAGTACCCCAACAAGATAAAGATTACCTGATAAAAAAACCCTTGTAAATATAATTATTGTAATATTTTCATCCTGGAAAATGCAGATCTAATAAACTTAAATCTCTTAATTTACTGTAACAGTGTCCTACACTGTATGCATATGTTTAGAATGTGTCTTATCTACCTGGTAAAGGAACAGTTATTGATCTAATTGACCTGTAATTACTCATGAAAAATTGAAGATAGATATATCTGGAATATGCATGACAATTACCTGGCAAACATCCTGATGGTTGTGCCTCCTTGAATGGCTGTTTCACACATCCACTAGATGTGATATTGTAAATGTATCCCTGAAAAAACGAGTCATAATCATGGTCAAAAATATGGCCATCTTTCAGTCTGACATCAGTCAGTCAGAATAATGACAGGAAATCAACCAATTTCTCAGTTGTGCATACACATAGGGAATAATTTATTACATTCTTTATCAATTACAAATGCTTTTTTGCACCTCTAAATATTAATTGAATTAATTGGCCTAAATTGTGTGTGCGGTTGTTTTATGTATGTGGTAATCACTTTCACTTTTAAATTGGGGGTTTCAGAAGACGTCGATTTTTCCAAACAATTTTGGACCACCCTACTGACTAAAGATGTACATCAGAGTAAGAATGAAACTTACATTTTTGTAGTCAATGACAACTCTCTCTTGTAGTTTCCCGGAATATCTGTCCAAATATTTCACACCAGCAATTCCATCCTGGCTAGCATAGATAGCAAGCATCTGAAACAAAGTTAGGAGATAGTGAGCTGCTTTCCAAGCAGTGGCAACAATTTCACTTACCAATAATAATATAATTTCCATCATAGCCATTCATTTAGGGCTCTATATCATTGCTTACATTCGATATGATACGTATCATCAATACACTTTCAAGATCGATACATGATTCATACCGTCAGTCCGCAAATTCGGGCCGATCCGCATTTTAGGGATCACTTCCCAAAAAACCGAATTTTTGGCCCGGAAAGTGGACCTTGCACTAGAGCGAACGTCAAGATGATGATGTCGTTAAGTTCATTTCATGAGTTTATATGGATATTTTCTGTCAAATCTCGGCAATAAAATGGATTTTTTGACTGGATATGGCATAATTGAATCGAATTGAAAGTGCTACTTTTAAAACCAGGCTGTACCGGTACGATCAGTATTTATCGAACCGGTGCTGTGCCCTACATTCATTATTGCAGACTATGTGACCCAAATCACTATTATTCTCCATTTATATGGTGCATCAGATGCCCTACTTGCCCCAACCCTATAGGGTAAGGTGGGGAAAACCGACCCGACGACATATCCGACCCCAAAAGATTAAAGAACGAGGCAAGCAGATTAAAATGTGGCGGAATGTATACATATTACCATTAAATTTAATACAAAATTTCCACTATTCCCATCAATTTTTCTGTCGTTAACATAAGTTGCTGGAAAAGCTGAAAAGGTTAACTGGAGGCAAATAATATATGCTTGGCGATATTAGAAAAATTCAATAAGTTTAGACCTTAGTTTCTGTGATTTCCTTTTTAACATTAGAACATATATCCATTTTGGGGGCCAAAGTCACCCAGGAATGTAAGAGTTTCTTGAATTTCAAGTAATTTTTATTCATTGGAAAATGCCAATTATAATAATTTTAAATATTACATGAGAGTCAGATAAGATACTGCAAGTTTCGATTTAGCAACATAAATATTTTTGCGAAACAGAGCCAATCCCTACAAATGGTGCACCTTAATCTCCATTTTACCTCATGGAATGGAACTGCCGCACCAGGATAGTCGAAGAGCTGTTCGCCAATGAAAGTCATCTGGAATGGGCTCGGAACACAGCAGGCTGGATCCTGAAGGGAGAAATTAGTAAAACAAAAATAAATACAGAAAACAATTATTATCAGTAGATTTCTAACAGCTACTTTTACATTGAAGACCTCCACTCTGAATTATTATTTTATTCCATAGAGAAAAGTGAGATTAAAAAATGTATGACATCACTCTCCGCTATAGAACAACATGGCCTATAAAACAATTTACATTCAGGCTCAGGGTCTACCATTATGAAATTGGCTGTAAATCTGGTCCATATCCAGAAGAATGACCAAGCTCGACAAAACTGCAGGTATTTTTGTCTATTTCTTTGCATACTAATAGTTAGCTTTTTTTAAATGAATGTCACTTTAATATCATTATTAAGTTATCTACCTTGCCAAGTGGAGCTAAGTGGTAACCTAACTAACTAATAACCAATTTTTTCTCAATCTTCCAGGTATTGAGTACATGATCTGGTAATAAATTGGCTATTATCACGTTTTTACAAAGAAAAAATAACCTCCAAATCACAGCCAACTAAGTCCAGGATTAGGTGATTTTTTTTGTTTGATTATTCTGATTACCAGTTTGCAAAATAACTGTTAGTCATGATTGGTAGGCCTGATCTACTTACAAATACTTGGTTACCAGCTGGAAACCAACAGACGAAGTTGCCAGTAGGTTGGTTACCACATGTAGTTTGTTGGTTACAAATTGGTTTGGCCGATACTTGGTTTAGATACTGGATTGGTTGGTCACCTTTTTTTTGGATACCATTTATAGTTGGGTTACTACTTGGTTCAGTTTTTACATAACTTGATACCCATTTTCTTATTACCTCTTTTTTGAGTACAGTTGTGTGTAATAAAGTGACCTACCTTACATTGAAAAAATTTAATATACAGTGCCGCCTGTAAGTAAGTGAAACGCATGACATTGTGCCATTGCATCAATGCTGAACATCCTTTGCCAAACTGCTTGTGGAGGCATGAATTCTCATCGAATGAAAGGGAAACAAAGTGGGTCATAAAGGCCGATGTGTGAGGCAAATGGGATAAAAATAGCAGCCCATTTTCTTCGCTGTAGTCGGAGTTAGGTATGGGTCAAAGTCTTTGATAAGTAAGTGAACCACCCTTCCCTATGTTTTAACATTGGGCCTGCGTTTCACTTACTTATCAAAGACTTTGACCCATACCTAACTCCAACTACAGCAAAGAAAATTGGCTGCTATTTTTATCCCACATGCCTCACATATCGGCCTTTATGACCCAAAATGTTTTCCTCTCAGCGGATGAGAATTCGTCCTTCCAGAAGCATTTTGGTTAAGGATGTTTAACATTGATGCAATGGAACAATGTCATGCATTTCACTTACTTACAGGCGGCACTGTAAGGAAAAAGCCTAAAGTTTCTCTGTGGTATTACCACTGAGCGGAAAAATTTAAACTGTGACAAAATGCTGGCAATTGAATAATAAACAGAAGGAGTTACGTATAAAGATATTTCATCAAAATTCTTACCTTAACCTGGTTCTTGCTCCATATCGCAGACCCAAAACTAAGGGACACAAGGCCCAAAAGAACAAGCAGACTCTTCATTTTGCTGTAAAAGATAGATAGACACAAAGTTAATAGATTGTGAGTGAAAATACAATATACATACTAGAAATACTATAAAAGACAGATTCTTGATCTCCGGATTAATTATAGTGAAAAATATACCTTCATAAGAATTGGTATAAATTGTCAGAATTTTCGACGATTTTACATCGTCTTCATCAGTGAATGAGCTGTGGGGCTGAGGTGTCACATTCACTGATGAAGACGATGCGAAATCGTCGAAAATTCTGACAATTCATACCAGTACTCCTGAAGATATAATGACAAAGTTGTGCGGCTGGCAGAATTTTATAGGAGTCATAAAGCAATATGCGTTGTTGCTCACATACATTTTATTTTCTGACCTACACAGAAACTGATGACACTCTTTCACATGTTATTGTTGACACCAGATAGAAGTTGTGATTCAGATGATTCACCCATAGCAGATAGTGCTCAGGGATCTGATTTGCCAACTTCAAGAAGCATGTAAATGAAGACATGAGAAACTGATATATGTATGTATGTCTCCTAGACCAATTTTATATTGATATATGCATAACTTTAAATAATCACTGTAATCATTGTCTAGGTCAAAATAAACTAAATCTGTCTGTCTGTCTATCTGATAATTCTGCCCATACCCTCCCCTCCTTGTTCTGAATAAATAAAAGCGCACGGGATATTTTGAATTTGAAAAAAAAAATGTTCTGGA
The DNA here is from genome assembly GCA_026936325.1 of Platynereis dumerilii. Lineage (NCBI taxonomy): Eukaryota > Metazoa > Annelida > Polychaeta > Phyllodocida > Nereididae > Platynereis > Platynereis dumerilii. Next base: position 32,078,166 of record JAPTHN010000008.1, read on the forward strand.
GGCAAAATATTTGATATGACCAATTTTCTCTTTATCCTGTGTCTACTTTATAAATATTTGTGAAGGTTCTTCAAAAACGACATTGGCCGATTTCACCAAAATAGTTAAGACCAGGCTTAAAGTTAAACCTGGTATTAAGTATTTTGCTTACTAGGAGGTGCTGCCATTTTATCATTGAAATTTATCCTACAGTTTAATTTGGAACTTCTAAATCCAGGTCTAAGACTTAGACCTGGCTTAACTTTGTTGGTGAAATCGGGCCCGTGTGTTTTGTACTGCCTCAGTGCCACGTAATCGCTACGCTGTCAAGCTTGAAGTTTTGAATCAGCTCAAATAATTGAGTGAGATGGTTGCACAATTCATTTGAACTAACTAACATAGCTTGTCTTTTAAGTTATGATAATTTGTCCATAACTTAAAACAACACTATTCAGCTTAAAGGAATTGTTCAACCATCTCACTCAATCATTTAAGCTGGCCCAAAATTCAAATTTTACAGTGTACTATATAGGCCTAGGACTTTCATGAAACCAATTTATCTTAAACTCAAATATGCTCTGGAAACTGCAATAAGTTGATATAATCTGAAGGTGCTTGTGAACTTATGATGTACCATAGGGTGTCCCAAAGAAGTGAAAGCCAGAAATTCATTGGGGCTAACCTCTAATATGTTCTATAGCCCCTCTCTGACTCCCATGTAAAATTTCAGCTCATTTGAAGGTGGTTTAGATGTTGCTCAAGAGCCCGAAAGATAGATGGGGGTTTAATATTGAATTTTCATGCGAAAATGGCTATTCTAGCTAATACCTCATAAAGTATCAGTTTCAGTCCACCTAAACAACTGGATTAAAAGATGTATAAATTATTCTGCACACTATGGTACCAATTTCATATCTGTATCTTATTTGCGCTGCCCTGGGGGTGACCCCCCTTGGGCAAGCACTTGGTTTCGTAAGCAAGCTTTTTTGCACACACTGAAATGTTAACATTCTTGCCCCAATTTTATGTAAAAGCTACTGGGCACCTGCCACTACTTTCAGAGCCCTTCTTCACTGTATGTGAAGTTACTGTCATAAAGTTTGTCCCCGAATCTTTAAACTAACATTTAGTGCCTTTATTGTGACATTTTGAAAGTATTTCTTGCCCAGTTCTACACACAAACTCCCCCAGTGTGGCTATGGCTGCATTAGCCTGGTCTCCTGGCCTGTATGCATTCACATAGCAGGGCACAGGACTATGGCTGCATCACAGTCATCATTGAGGGGGGCACTCGCTTTCAATTCAGTGAGATTTGTTTTACAGCTTTTACTATGACATAGTGGGGCTCTACCACCCAGAGAATCTACCCTAGACGAATCCTGCCATTTTCATACATTATCATAAGTTTTTGCATCAGAGCGTCACAGCCAATCAGCGGGCAGTATTTCCGTCCAGTTCAAAACTTTACCGGCGATCTATTAACTTCTCAGAGACATATGAGCTATCATTTTGAAGGTCTCAGAGAGACCTATCTACTCATGTACGAATCACACCCGTAACCCTTGCGGGAAAGTGCGTAACAGCGAAATAGGCCTCATTTGCATAACATGCTTGAAGGTCTGTTCATTGGTCAGCTTTGTGGGTGTGTCTGACTAAATCACTGAAGGCTTTGCTGAAGTGGGCTCTACTTGACTAATAAAATGAATTGAACTCACTTAATTCTGAAAAAACATGCAATTGTGTTGATTGGCATTGTTTCATATCACCCCAATGTTGTGAATTTACCAGTTTGTGTTATTTTAATGCAAGTTGAATTCTATGCAGAATTGGCAGATCTAATCTTTAATTTCAAATATAAGTACAATGATTTTTTTACTTGATTTGTGCAGTTGGTCTATGTCAGTGCTTGCTTGTACTCAATTAATCTCAACAGGAAGTTTATTGAAAATGGTGCAATCATATTAAAAATCTAATGGACAATATTTCATGTGACATGTTATTTACTATTAGCTGACAATGATAAGAAAGCCTAAAGAAAAACATACCTTAATTCATGTTCACATATCAAGTATTCCCTTAGAAGTGAAAAAAGCAGGTCAGCATATACTTTATACTTCAAGAATGTCCATTTATCACATGGAACTATGTGTGACAAACATGACACACCTTGTAGCTGTCCTGTTTGATGTTAACTGTACAATTTAGCTGTTATCAACAACTTGTTTATACTAAATTTGTCCTAAAAGCATCCTAGTGCCAGCTAGATCCAGTGTTTACAAATTCGGTAGAAAGAATGCAGGAAGGAATGAAGAAAAGAAGGAATGAAGAAAAGAAGGAATGAAGGAAGGAATGAACACAGGCATGAAGGGAGGAATGTAGGGCATAATCACGAATTAAGCCCCAGCACCTCTGACGGAATGAGTGGCAGCCTATGCTTTTCAATGGTCTCGCTCATTCCGTTATCAGAGGGTGGGGGCTATTTTGTAATTATGCTGAATGTAATGGGGGAAGGAAGGGAAGGCCTCGAGATAGATAGACAGATAGATAGACAGCTAAACACATAGATAGATAGATAGATAGATAGATAGATAGATAGATACATACATAGATACATAGATACATAGATACATAGATACATAGATACATAGATAGATAGATGCAAGCAACTCTTAAAAGTGCCTGCACTTTTTTTTTAAGGAATAGCAGTGTTGCCAATCGTAAATAAGAGAGCAATAACAAGCTGGTAGATTACTCCTGGGCAGAAAGACAGGAGAGTAAAATCAAAGACTGGTGGATAGTTTGGGTCAGTGGGGTGGCCAGGAAATGTGTATTTAGACAAGATAGGAGTGATCCTGTGAGCCAAGATTTAACAGAAATATTACCCGGAGGGATATACACTAACTACAGATACACGTGTGATTCACCCTTAGGACTAAGTCTGGGCAGCGCAACACTCACCGGTTTCCGGTTATGACATTTCTAGTTTGGTTCTTGTATAATTGGCAAATGTATACTACAATGTATTTTACGTGAAAAATTGATGCCAAGGAAAAGCACCTTTCTGAATGAAGATTAATTGCAGTCTACTTTTCAATTTTAAACATGAGACTATCACAAATTGGTTCCATAGTGTGACAGAGACACAATAACATCAACCAATGTCTTACAATCAATTTTAGTCTATTGAAACAATCTAAGAAGTGTTTTTTAAATCACAGAAAATCGCATAAATAAGTAAATCCCATACATGTAGATTTTCTCAATACCCAAGCAAGTTTCAAATAAGAAATTGGTACCACTTTGTGCAGAATACTTTATACATCTTTTTATCAACTATCAATGTGTTTGGGTGGACTGAAACCAATAATTTTTTAGCAATTAGCTAAAATAGCCATTTTCGCATGAAAATTCAATGTTAAACCCCTATCTATCTTTGGGGCTCGTGAGCAACATCTAAAACACCTTCAAATGAGCTGAAATTCTACATGGGAGTCAGAGAGGGGACCCAGAACACATTTAGAGGTTGGCCCCAATGAATTTCAGGCTTTCACTTTTTTTGGGACACCCAAATATACCAGTGTGCATTGTTAGAAAAATAATAGAAGCTGCACCATTATTCTTTCAGTCACAGATATAAATGTTGCTAAGCTCCATGCATTCTCAGTTAATTGCATCATTCGATATGAAGGATATGGACACACAAAGTGAACAAGACACTTACCTTTTGAGCACTTGGACAGAAATAGCTAGTGCCTGTTGAGATCACCTCATTAAATTTATAAGAGCAGTCAACTCAGTTTTTTCCATTCTTAGGTCACAGGATTCCATGCTCTGTTAAACTCTCATACTCTACATCTTTTTTTTTGCTTCTGCCTTACATTCGTAATCTAGCTTTTGTCAAATTTTCTGTGAGTGATTTATGGTCAAAATCGCTTCTTGTTATGGAGGACTGCAGATGTTGGCAACGGTTTCTTACACTCGTTCCTTAGTTTATGGCGCACAAACCAGGATTTTCTTTGTGTCTTATGACTGTCCTGATGATGCGGTGTCATCATCATACGTTGAGAGAGGGATTCATACACAAACACACTCACTAATGTTAGAGGCAACAACAAATATTTTTCACAATGAAAAATTCCATGAATGTGAGTGATGACCAAAACTCCTGCAGTTTTGTCAAAGGCATTCCTTTCTATGATAAACACCAGGGATGTGTTGTCAATGCCAGGACATCCAAGGCCGAGACCGAGGTATGAGCCTCCGAGACCAAGATAGAGGCCATCAAAATGTGGCCTCAAGGCCGGCCTCGATGATGAGGCTGTTCCTGAGGCTTCCAACACTGGCCCGAAGTCACCGAAAACCGAGGCAAGGTCAGGGATTTGTCATCTGAGACTGAGCCAAGGCCCATAAAATGAATCATTATAAATGGTACCTGGAAATGATACCAAGCCACCATTCCCAGACGGTTATGTCAGATATGCCTTTCACTAACCTTTTGAACCTTGAAATTTCAGCTGAAAAAAATTTGAAAATTTTTACGGTCCAGAAATGCCTATTTAAGTTGGCAATGGGTAGGTCAAACAATCAACCATCACTGCACTTTCATGTCAAAGGGTCCCAATGATGTGATAAATCCAGCAGTCTTCTTCTTCTTCTTCTGGAAGTTACTCCTTTTCATTCAGGAGCACCCTATATAGGTTATTGTAAATGTCATATCAGAAACATGGTTACATGTTATGTGTCAGCTACGACGATATTGACTACAGCTACTCTACGACTATGTTTTTACAATGTCAAGCAAGCGTATTAGCTTCCAACACTCGCTTCCTGTGTAGGTGTGCTTGGTAGCACAGTTCGTTAATCGTCATATTTATCTCCAGACACTTGGCTGTTGTGGGCGGGCGACCATTCAGTAGCTTCCTGAGCCCATGTTCCCCGCTCGTGTCGAAGTCCAGTTCCGCCAGTCTTGTGAGCTTAGGCTCCCGGATTTTCTTAGTAGCTTGGCAGTTAAGTAGGAGATGTTCTCTGTCTTCGTCTGCTAGATTGCAGAGCGGGCAACATTTGTCTGCTCCTTTTGTGAATTTGGCCACCCTCACTTGTGTTAGGTAGGTGTTGGTCAGAAATTGTGCCCGCACTGTGGCTGCTGGGACCAGCCTTGGGTGGCTCTGACACGTTTTCCACAGTGGGTGAGGGGCATTCTTGTTGCTGTAGGTGTCCAGGAATTTGACCGACGACTGGTTGTTTCCCTCAATACTAACGTCCAGTGTTCTGTAATTGTGGCTTTGACATAGGTTTTCCAGGACGCCTTTCTCCATGGTGCAGTCACTGAGGCCTCGATATTGATGTTGTACTTGGTGCATAATTGGATCACCCTCTGAAACCAGCTGTTGCTGTTGTCTAGTGCCAACTGACGTTCGGCTAGGTGTTTGAGGGTACTATTCTCTTCTGCTACTCTACAGATGGCACCGAAGAGTGACAGTGTACGTGTGTCCAGCTCCGCTTCGAGAGGCAAGGCTCCTATTAACAGGTAGATGGAGCCTTGCCTCTTGAAGCGGAGCTGGACACACGTACACTGTAATTTTATTTTACTGTCTTAAAAATCACACATGTAATTAAACAATTCTGACCTCTAAGGCTAAATAATCAATTACCAAAGATTAGGCAAGTTGTTTGCACATTTTAGGCCAAGTTCCAGGTCTCTAGCCCAATTATGTTTGAGATACTGCATTTTTGTCAATTAAAATACCAAATATATGTGTGTCACTGGCATCACTCCTTTTACTTGAAGTCCGCATCACTTACAGCTAAAGAATGTATTACCAATGTATAGGAAAGTGGTTATTCTACACACATTAAACTAAATTTCAGGTCTGTATGACCAATAGTTATTGAGATAGAAAATTTTCTTGAACCAGAAATTTGCAGACAGAAACAAAATATTCTTTTCACCAGTAGTTTGGATACTCAGAATGCTGTTGCTATGGTGACATCACCATTGCTGGACCATGAAAAGCGTGCCACCTTAGATAAATTTTTCGCAACTCAAGGAATCATGTTTTCACATTACCATCTTTCTCATTAAATCACCTCTACTCAATTTAATGCTTTACACACCCCCATTTCAGTATAAAAAGCATGCACTGGCGGCTCCCACAGGGGCCCAGGGAGGGGGGGGGCTGAGGCCTCCCCAAAAATGTCCTTAGCCCCCCCCCCACCCAACTTTGATAGAAAAATATAATAATCAAAAAAAAAATCTAAATGATATCATGAAATAAGCTAGATGTTCATTCCATAATTTGTATGTCCTGGTTGCAGTGCCAGTTACATAGGTAAAACAGACAGAAATCTTTGTACACATATAATTAAAGAACATACCAAACCTGCAAGTGAAATCTTTAATCATGTTCAAAGTTGTGCTAATTTTAAACACGTTCATGACATTCTTAGCCTCCCTGATCATCTCTATAGTGAACAACCTGTTAGTCTATACAGTGTAATTTTTGCCAACACCAAAATAATTGAAACTGCAAGACATTGGTCTCTATTGCTTTTTAAAGAAGCACTGGCCATTAGAAGGCAAACACCCACACTCAATCATGGCCTTAAAGCCTCAAAAGAGTTTGTGTTATTCAGGTAACTGTTTTCATTGTCTATGTTTCCCACAGTTTTCATGTTGTTTGTTGTTTGTCATGTAACTAACTCTCTGTTTCCTTTAACATTTTCATTTCATACCTGAGGATGGCTAAATAAAGCCGAAATATTGTACAAAAATCATGAATTTGTTTTCGGATTGACTTTTGTGATTTACTCATTCCATAAGAACGTGCAAGAAAATGCTGACTGTGTGATGAAGTGTAATGTCTGAAAGTAACAAAATTTAATGACAGATTTATCTGGAATACGCGCTCTCAATTCAACCCATCACTCGTTTCTAAAAAGTAAAGCTTTGACAACATGGCAATTTTGTGGTAGGGTTCATGATTTTGTGTTGCAACCGCACTTACAGAAAGGGACTGGACTTTCTAATGTGGGGGCCCACACCCCAATTTTAGCAATTTGTCAAATTAGTCCTGTAGTATTTATCTTTTCTATCTTTAAATATCGTTGATGGTAGGGGCGTAAGGGCCCATTTAATTATTTTGCCACGGGGCCCGAAATGCCGCCAGTCCGCCCCTGACTAGATCATCCTCCTATCCAAAGCAGGGTATAAAATAAGAAAATTTGATCACTGCACATATTGTCTCGTGCGAACTTAGGGTGACCAATCGGCGTTCTCAAGTGCCAGCGTTCATGCATGGCTCAATTTAAAAATGAAATATAATCATCTAAAATTGTGGAATGAAATATCAGCACATGTGTCTAAACAGCTTGTTGATGGGCTTTTGCAGATCTTATTTTTTTTAATTTGTGTCCGATTGAGCTCTGCTGCTTACATTTCTATACTGCTGTTCAAAGTAAACAAACAACAAACTGTCTTCCTTCTGCAGTTAATTAAATGCCAGTCCAAACTTGAACATGACAGTAGGCCTACTTTAGTTGAATAATTTGAAAGGAAGTCTATTGATCACCCTTTGTTCCAGTAAAAATTGAGGAGATCTATGCATTTATTTATGAAACTGTTTTGAAGCTCAGAGAAATAACAAAATATTTTACTGGAGCCATGAAAGACTTAAGCTTATTGTAAATCTGATTTCAGAAAATTTTCCCACTCGACTGATTCAGAATGCCTTGAAACTTTACCAGAACCAAGGTTTCTCAGCAGAAACCAGAAATCTTAAGTTATACAGTGATATAATAGTTTTTCTGAAAAAAAAAATTGAGATTTTTGTGAAATTTGTATGAGTCCAGATATTTGAAGGCATGTAACTCAATCAGTGTAAAACCTAGAGACTTGCAATTAGGCAAAACAAGTTTTAATGTAGCCAAAGTGTTATAAAACATTGTTTCAGCCACCTCAGTGCATTTGCATCCATTCCACAGGTTGTCGAAAAAATCTGAAAATTTCAGTTTATTCACATTTTTGTCCTGAAATTTCTAAGATTGTATCATATGGGATTAGTGCTTTCTGGTGAGAAACATTGATTCGAAAATTAATTTTTAATGCCTACCAAAAGTTTCAGTAAAATTTCATGTCTGGTAGCAATTTAAAATTGAAATCAACATGTCAAGTGATCAAACATTTTTAGGGGCAATTGTGGGGTTTGTCTCAATATGGCCAAATTTTGTCACAATTTAGATTGATTTGGAATGAAGTAGCCGACTAGGCAACCGGGTTTGGTTTGTGTGAACTAAAATCTACTGTCAATACAAATTTTCAACAAATGCAGAGAAATCACAACTTTGTGTCACATGAAGTTGTGTTGAGCTTAATTTTGATACTATACTGAACCCTTTGATATGTTTAGCTTGCCATGTTGCCCCTCAGCTGATCAATAAGAAACAATAACACGGTTGGCCAAAGACTATTTTGAAATTAATAACCTGGATGGTTTTACTCTTAAATGCATAGTTTTTATTCAAAGCAGTTGCACCTACTCAACCAGAATCAGATAAAATTATCTGGGGAAAATTTCCTGTTGCCTCTCAGGCACAGGCACCTGATCATTTGCCAGCCCTCCCTGTGGCCTGCAATGCATGATGCTTAGTACCTCCTTAAACAATGAAAGGAAGGTGGGTAAGTCTGGGCAATCAACAACCCTGCATGGCTTTAACCCATAAATACAACATTACAGCAGGGTGATTGATTCAGGGGATTTGCCAACCTTGTTGTGTCTGTAGTGGTGATGAGCACTAGTCGCTGGAGTCTAATGCAGAAGTGTTGTGAATAATTGTAATGCCTGTGCTCTGAGGCAGTGTTTCAAGATTTATATATATTTAGCTATCTATGAGATAGAATATATTCTTCTTACATCATGGTATCATATCTGGATAATCCAATGAACAACAAACCAGTGACTCAGGACAGAAGTGTCTTTGAGTTATCAAGCAGTACAAATTGCCAAAACTATCTACAGGCAGGCGAAAGTATTACATTTGTTTAACATATATTTTGAGCTTTATGCAGTTCACCATAATTTAGCATTAAAGGGTGAAATTGATCACTGCACAAATTCAGATTGATCACTGCACATTTCAGATTGATCACTGCACATTTTGGGATCGTTGCACGCTTATTTTATACCCTGATCCAAAGGGACCATTCAGAATTTAAGACTGGTAGCGGGGCAGATTTGTCATGAATAGGGAAGGAATATTGCATTTTTACATAGAAGCATGAAACTTGGCACACAGTTAAAAGATGTCTTAAAGAAAAAATTTAGATAGGGAGCCACTTCAGATTATACCTTGTTGACCCATGGCAGCCATTTTCCAAAATGGCGGCTAATTTTATCATTTTCCTGCTTTTTATGAAGTGCCTATAGTTTGATTATGTGAAAACAGTACTCATTATTCCTTCTAAAGATCTAATAAATATTATCATTTGATTCCTGAATTGAATTGAGGAATTTTAGGGTGGTCAGGGTCCATTTTGTTGGAGCTGTTGAAGAAAATGTAGCATTTTCGCGGTATCCCGTATTTTCGTGATATCTCAATTGATATTTAAAGAGATGACATATTTGAATTCCTTGTAAGAAGAGCTTTCAAATGAATGGTAGCATCAATAGTTTCCGTGAATTCTTTGTCTAAACTAAAAGCGAAATTTTCAAAAACCATTTTATTTTGATTTTTACCATCTTCATACAAAATGATCGAAACCCATTAATGCGGGTACTCATTTGAAAGCTCTTCTTGCAAGGAATTCAAATATGTAACTAATTTTGTGATCTATAAAGAATTGGCGTAACCACACGTAACCGCGAAATTCAGCATTTGAATCAATATTTCTACCAAAATGGATTCCAACAAGCCTAAAAATAGTCCAGGCTATCAAAAAATGTTACAGTGATGTACTGAACACCTAGAGAAGGGACAAAAAACACTTTTTGCATGTATTCTATTTGTAGGAACTACACAGAAAGCAGCGAAATTGAAAAATTGACCGCCATTTTGAAAAATGGCTGCCAGTAACCACCTAAGCTATATCTGAGGTGGCTCCCTATCCAAATATGTTCATACAGATTTTTTTTAAGTGTGCACCAAATTTCATGCTTCTATGTATAAATGCACTATTTTTTTACATACCTGCCCCGCTATGGGGGGGGGGGGATTGGGAGTTTTGATGGAACTTTCTGTCAAAAGTGATACCCCTCTTTGGTTTCGCGAATATTTGTAGTACCTCCCTTTTCCTTTTTTTAAATTTCATATGACAATCAAGCATGTTGTGAAAAAAGAAAGGTTCCCCCCTTGACAACATTCATGAAAAATTGGTACCCTGTCAGGAAAAATTTCCATTGCCGCAAGTCATCAGAAAGCATGTGCAAAAAGGTGGTTCCTGTTAAAGTGAAACTGTAGAAACTACCAACCCCCCCCCCCCAAACCCAGTTGTAGAATTTAATTCTCAATAGTACCTTACTGTTATCACAGAGAATGCTGTAGGTCAAGCCATGATAATTTAGTGTTCAGAGTTGTGAAGCCCTTCAGAGTCAGCTTGAAACTGATTTAATATCAATTGAAGCAATCAACAGTTACACTTTTTTATTGTAGAACATCATGTCAAGAAAATGCACCACCTCATTCTGATGCAGTGTTGGGTAGCTGAAGGCGGGGGAAATCTGACCCTGGGGAGAATGCATCCCAAAAAATTTTAAAATGTTCAGCAATAAGCAGATCAAATCTGGTGGCAAGCAAAGAAACAGATGCCAGTTGACTGACTATTCAATAAAACCAGCCAATTGTTAGTTCTGTCATTAAGTTATTAGTTTTTGCAACTGACTTAATTTGCAAAAAAAAAGTCTCTATCAGTCTGCATTGCATTTCATCTTGACTAAACACTAAAAAAGGGCCAGAATCACATCATGCTGCAATCAATGTACAGGATTCATAATATGACCTAAGTCTGTGAGCTAAACAGAGCATGGAATTCTCTGACCTTTCATGGAACGAAATGTCATGGGCAGTCTGAAAATGTACTGGTTATTTCTGTCTGGGTAATGAAAAGGTAAGTGTCTGTTTATCCTAATCACTATTATACATGTATTGACAGATATTTTGCACAGAGCTCAGTTGCATAATATCAGATTTTTCTGTCTGGGCACCAGCCAAGTTGTATATAAAAGAGAAATTGCCAAATATTTTGATTTCATATTTCAATAAATGCTATGACATGAAATATTCCCATATATGTTAAAACCAAAAGTTCTATGTGCCCGATTGGCTGATCAGGTGTGATTTTTGAGTGCCAATCAAAATGGGTGTTTATCAGAATGTATACTGCCCCTAACCAAGCCTTAACACTATCCCTCGAGTAGGTATTATCCAAAGGTTCAAATATAGATCTACTGTATTTTCAGATCCTATTTGTTTTAATTTGTTTGTCCATAGGCCTATATATAGACCTAAATATGAATATTTTGCTCTTATATTTCTGGTGAGTCTATCAAAAATCACTGACATAAAGTTTATGTATTAATATAGATCTACAGATCTTTGGCCTTCGACTTCAATTGGTCTTTCGTAGCATGTTGATGTCGTCTCTCTGTAAATTTATACATCTTTGTTTATAACCAATATTTCTGTCTGTATTTGTTTACCAATTCATGTCGATCTTTTGCAGTAGCAAGATGAAGAGTCTGTTGGTCTTATTGGGACTTGTGTCCGTATCTTTGGCGGCAGTGGTTAATGTCCATCAGTATCAGAAAAAGGTATATGACCCTTGGTTTTCCAGAAGTAATATGATATACTTACAAGTTACATTGCAGTCTACAGTAAAGCAATGTTTCCGGCTATGACAAACTATAAAAAATATTTTAAATATTTTCTTTTTTTCAGTCAACACCTGCACCATGCTGTATTCCCAGGACTATGCAAATCAACGTCTTTGGAACAGAGTTCTTCGATACTGCAAAGCCATGGATCCGTCCCGTAAGATTTTTAAAAAATACAGTAACGTTTAACAATTATTATGGTGGTATGGATTGGCATGATCATAATTAATGGTTAACAGGATTACCAAAGTTTTAAAATTCACTGTTGTATTTTGTTGCTACATATAAGGCTTAATAAAATTGGTTTGAATTAGCAATGATATGATTTATTTGAATATTTGATATATTAGCAAAAACTTGTTTGATTGTCTCACATGTTCGAAAAAAACGTTTGAATGTCTTACATAATAGCAAATAATTTTATTTAATGTCTTATATAACATACTTCCAAAAATTTCATGGAATGTCTATTATTGTCTAGTATATAAGTGAAAATATGTTTGAATGTCTAATATATTAGCAAAAATTTCTTTGAATGTCTTGAGCAAGTATTAAGAAAATTTGGAACACTTTGCCTGAAAAAGTGAGAACTGCACAAACATTAGAAAGCTTCAAGAAGAATCTAAAAACCCATTTGTTCCAGAATTCTTACAAGTGATTTGATCTGAAAAAGCGCTGATGAGCAGTTTACTGAAATTAGCGCTATATAAATTCATATTATTATTATTATTATTATTATTAATGTCCAATGTAATTGTAAGGAATTATTATTTTGTCTTTGCAGATGATTGCAACGTATGGTGGAAAAATAAATGAGGGATTTTCTGCCTTGAAACTTTATAAAGGAACGCCCGACAACTTTTTGAGGCAAGATATCATAGACTACAACCAGGTAATCTCAATTTCAGTCTCACAATAATGCAGGTAATCTCAATTTCAGTCTCACAATAATGCAGGTAATCTCAATTTCAGTCTCACAATAATGCAGGTAATCTCAATTTGAGTCTCACAATAATGCAGGTAATCTCAATTTCAGTCTCACAATAATGCAGGTAATCTCAATTTCAGTCTCACAATAATAGGTAGATCTATTGGCTGTACTGGGTTTATTCATTTGGTCAGTGTGTGATACACAAATGGACACGTGTTTTTATGGATATCTATATAATATACATTTTATCAGCGAGATTGACTTTCAATGCATATAATACCTTTTCTCGTACATTTTCTTTGATTTTGTCACTAAAAACTGAAAATAGCAGGACAATTTTCGACTCTGCAGGTGGAATTTGATTCAAAGTGTATTACATTAGCCCAGTGGACTCACCATAGAAAAAAACCAGGAAAAATTTATATAATTTATCAGAATTACCCCTAGTATTTCAAACCTTGGTTATTTGTCTTAGTTAAGTGAGATGACGATCCATAATGGAGGTATCCAGTCCACAGGATTCCCAACTTTTATAAAGAAAGCTGTGTGAGCACAGTGAGACAGTTTGAGGTGGGGCACAGTGAGACATCACAAAATACACTAGAATCAAACAGAATGTAACGTACAGCTCACAATTCACAATGAAAAATGAAAGTTTGCCATAAACCTCTGATGTTACTGAACCATATCCAAAGGGTAGCAGCAGAGAAGAATTGTGATTAGTAAACTTATCAGATGCGGCAGGTTAAATATGTCCTGTGAGATGAAATTTCTCTTCCATGCACACTAATCAAGTATATATTTTATCTAAACTAAAATAATACCGTCACTTTGTTTTAAAAAAAAAAATCAAAACGTTAATGCAAAATTTGTTTCGAATGAAAAGGTATTGGAAAATTTTGGATGTTGAAAATGTTATGCTTTTATTTGTTTCTCTGAATATTCAAAGATTGTTTGTATTTTCCAATTCAGAAAGTTGTGTACAACATCAGTGCTGACGGATCATGTGTGAAGTCTCCTTTCACAACTCCTCAGCCATCAGGGTGCATTCCAGGTAACTAAATAACAATTTCTGGGAATTCTAAAATTTCTCCAAATTATTAATAAGTTTGCTACTTCCTTAGCTTGGTTTTTGTGGGTTAAAAGAGTTACTTTATGAAAATAATTCATATGACACAGTCACCACAACCCATCAAAGTCTATCTAAATTTGATTTTGCTTTGTTACGAAAACGATCTATCAATAGTTAGCTGGACCTCATCATGACTACGATTTTCTAAGCTGGCCCAAGTATCATGATAATTGTCTTTTTATGCTTGCTTGATTAGAAATAAAATGAAAGAATTGTTCATTAACTTCAGTGTAGAAATAAAATGACACAGAAAGAATGTCCATTAACTTCTCTGAAATGTCTTATTATATAGTCTTACTATTACTATATATCTAATATTCTTCATTTCAAAGCCAATGCTACATTTGACAGCAGCTTCGAAATGGGTATTGGAGAAAACTCCCTCCAGGGTAACTTGTGGCGTTACCCCGACGACGGTCTCGCCCTTGCTGTAGACAACGTTGCAGTGACAAGAACCTGTATCCCTATTCAGCTTCAACAAATCGCCCCGCTTGATGACGGTGAGTTTCCTTGTATTGTTTTATGCACCAGATCACTCAAAATCAGCTATCCCTGCAGTACCTGGATTTGAATATTTATGCCAAAATGAAATGCAAACTAAAGAAATGCATAAAGAGCATATAACCTGCTTCAACAAAATGGGTTCAAAGTCGGCCTCTATTTAGTTGTGAAAAAGACTTAATTCTACAGGAAATGGGCTTCAGAATGATGTTTTCTATGTTTTGATATCTCCATCCGCCCAAAGATGTCCCACCTCAAATATCGATGATGCGAAACATAAAAACTTTGAGAAAGTGATATTTGATTTCCCGCCATTGCAACAAAAGAACAAATGGCAAAAAAGGACACCCAGTTTAGATAATTTAAAATCAATTGCTGGTAAACATGCTCTCTATTATATGAAGAAAATTACTTTTGCTAGAATGTGGTACCAACAGCTAAAAACATCAGAATGTGACCTGTTCACACATTTTGCCCATTTTTTGGAAATATAACTTGCCTACTTGTTTTGGTAGAGCAGATCACATTAATTAATTTATTTTACTCAAACAAATTCTTCAAGACATTTTATTTCGCCATTCATGTCAAAACTATCCCTCATGTGTGTAAAAACTGTATATCTTTGCAATCTATTAGACTATTTGGCTGACTTTGATGGCTGTTCTGACTGTTCGAAATTACTTCTGATTACCTGTCCTGGTTATATGTGAAAGCCAGACATTGAAAAAAAAAAGACTAGAGATGAGGGTGCATGCAATCCCTTCCTTTACAGTAAGGCCTCATGACAGGATACACCATCCGCTCCCTTTAGTTATTCTTGTAATATCACTCACCCCCCATTTTACCTCTGTTTTGCCCCTGCTTTCCCCCTTTCCCCCCGCTTACCCTCCACTTGCCCCCACTTACCCCACTTGCCCCCGCTTACCCCCACTTGCCCCCACACACCTCCCGCTTACCCCCACTTACCCCCCTCTTGCACCCCACTTTCCCTGCATAACCTCCTCCTTTCCCTCAATTCCCCCACCTTTCCCCCTAATTACCCCTAATAACATTTTCTTATGTTAGTGTTACCCCATAGGGTGGGGGGTGTATCCTGTCATGAGGCCTTACAGTATAGTTTTTACTTAAATACTGGATGTAAAGCCCTGTCATCCATCAAGCCATTTCAGTACTAGCTATATTACAGTGATCCACTTTGATACCGAAAAAGAGTGTACTGTTGCACTCTGAAAATGGCACAACGTGTGTCATCATACAGATGATTTGTCATGATCATACCCGATACTTTCAATGCTAATTTGATTTAAGTAGACTTATCCCTCTTTTTGGTGACAGCCAAACAAAAGGATCATGCATCTGATTTTCAATCCAAAATCAGTTATGACTGTCAAATGACCTTCTCTTGATCATGACTAATCAAATGGCCACCATGTTTCTCATGTTGAAAGTATAGCAGATGACACATCATCAGCTATCATGAATCACTAAGTACATTTTTCACAGTGAACTGATCCTCATTTTTTCTTTATCAAAGTGCATCACTGTGAATGAATGTTACTTCTGCTTTCAGGAACATTTTACAAGGGTGTGTCCTACATCCATGCAGAACGTGAAATAATAGACAAGGACCTGTTCACCATCCCAGACACTTGCGAGACCAGCAATGAGGTACAGTTTACATTCCCTACAATAATATTTCTCACTTTGTTTTATTTTAAAGATATATTCTGTAACTAAAGTTGATTTGCCACACCGAATTACCGAGTAGGCCTATTACAGAGGGCTTAAAAATCCCTATTTCACTCCAGCTAAAGTAAGCCTACAATTAATCATTTTCAGGGTTGCAAATGAATTGTATCAAGAACAAAATTAATATTCAGTTGGTGCAAAATAGGAGCGCATGCAGTGAATTGTTCAAATGGGAGAAATTTCATCCTATTGTAAGATATCGTTTTTTGATATTTCAGGAGGTCTTCCTCAAACCTCATGACTGGCCACTTCCTGCCTTCATGTTTATGGACCTCAAGTGAAGAAACTAAAGGCCCACTAACATTACAGGCCGAAAAGATGTCTGGATTTCATAACTTAGAAACTCATAAATTCGACTCTTTAGGTTGTCAACATACGAACATCATTACAACAAAATGCATCGCGCCATTCTGATATACAGTGTACGACCTTGAAATGGAATAAATAAAATAATTCATGACCAAAAAAAATGTCTTTATTTTCTGTTTTATAGGGCCTTTTTTTTTCATAATAGACATCATTTAAAATATGAGAAAAAAATATTAGAAACTGATATCCATTAAACATGATTACAATTACAATATTGTAAATAGTAAGCTACATTTTGAATACCAACACCATTAAACTGATCTGCTCAGTAGCCTCATGCTGTGAAGCACGTGCTCCCTCCCCCCCCCACTGTATGTCATGAGGCATTTGAATCTTGTTCAAGGTTGATACTTTTGGAAATTGATTGTAATTCAGAAAGTGAATTCCATGAAATCTCAATCTGAAGCATATATACAGTGGCACCTACGACCCTGCATTGTAAGACCCCTGTTGTAAGACCGGCTAGGCAATTGTCGTATGTGACCACCTTCCTCTTACACGAAGTAGTATTTTCAGTTCATTCAGCACCCCGACGAGACTCCAGACCCAACACCCCCCCCCCCCGGCGAGAGACCACTTCATGACCACAGAAAAGGTGGTCTCATAATGCAGGGACCACTGTATATATAGTTTTGATGTCAGGGGCTTTTCTTCAATATAAATTGTTGTTTTATTGTGTCTAAAAGACTGTTTTAATTCTATAATTCTTTTTTTTAATCATGCCTATTACATCAGACTTTCAAATTGTTCAGTCCTGGGTTTGATTCCTGGTTCACTCTAAAAAATTTCAGACAAAATTGGTTTTTTAGATTCAAAATGGTTTTTTGAAAAACCAAATTTCAATGTAAAAAAACATTTTGAATCTAAAAAACCAGTTTTGTCCCGACTTTTTTTAGAATGTTTGGTCTCTTGGACGGATGCCTGTACGTTTCTTGTACGACTACAATTTTTGCAATGGCAGCGTCTGCCATGTCAGAGAGGCACCATCATACTACTGCCCTTCTGTACAGGCGATCTCACAAAATTTAAGCAAACAGCTCCTTCTATCTTTGTCTGACTCAAACTATATTGTATGACCAAATGCTCAAGCTATACCTGTGTGTTTATTAATATTCCAAGCAAAATATTTAAAAATGTTCCAAAATATTCAAAAATGTTCCAAAATATTCAAAAATGTTCCAAAATTGATCAGCATTAGGCCTACAAGCTACTTCACCGCCAAACAGCATGGATATCCAATTTATTTCTATTAGCACGTGGCATCACAGAACGCTTCATCCCCTCATTAAATATTTCCCAAGTTAACTATCTTAGCCAGGAGGAGGTCTGCCAGCAGTTCTGTTCAATCCAGATTCCAGTTCATCTAACTGGAAGCTGACCGCCGCTGGAAATGGGACATTGGTTGATATAACAACGCTGGGAAGAAGATCGTACTTGGTGCATTTTTGTAAACCATCAAACCCTAACGGGTCAACGGCTAGTAGAGTATTATTACCAGTTCAAGAATATTGTTCAGTTACAAGTTGCTGCTCTCTTCCCTCTTCCAAAAGATTACTTCTGTCAGAGTTGGTGGCACTGCATGTCTTTCTAACATGATTCAGCTCCATCTAGCTTTAGTCTTGACTGGACTGTGCTGCCACCTGACAAATATCATTTGCGAGCTGGTTCTAAAGCCCTCCCAATCACAGGCCCGGAGAGATAGGAATATCGTATAAAATGCAATATATTGGCCCATTACTAAGCTATTCTGGAATTGAAAACAAACGACACATGTCTCGCTCTTGAATTACTTTATTAAATTAGTTTCAGCTCACAGCACTACATAACAGAAAACAGAATCTGATGTGATACATTTTGCTTTGTTCATGAATTTATGACAGAGATTCAAGACATTTGGACATCATCGGTCCTGTGTCATTTTTATGTCCATTTTAGTTTCTTTATTCCATATCTGGGGCCAAGAAGGAAGGAACTGGGAGGAGTTCAGCCTTGAAGTCGGAGCTTCCAGCCTAAAAAAGAGAAAAGGACAAACATATATACAAGCAGCACTGTACTATGACTAAAATCTAAATCATTCCCCATTTGATGGTGAATTTTGAAATGAAGCCATCCTTTATACACCGAAAATGTTTTATTTGAAACAGACGTAATAAACGTTAGCCATTGCCCATCCGAACCCTTTGTTTAAAATTAGACAAAAACTGTGTTCATTCTCAACATTGCTTTGATCATATTATAAATGCAAGAATGAGTTCAAACGGATAACTTTCTGGCTATTCGACATTAAAAATTTGGCCTGTTAATTATAGACACAATTATTATGGGCAGCGGCTAACACTGATTTTGTCGATTTATAACAAACCATTTTTCAGTGTAGTTTCTGGGAATCGAGGAAACATGTCACAGATAGAATTGACCATAAGGCCATTATGTGAGTATTGTCTGGGAATATTATTTACCTCAACTGAGTTGCATGTGGCAGGGATGTCGAAGATGCCTTTCTCTGTAATCTTCAGGCTTGGATTGATGATTCCGCCATTCTGAATGGTTGCGCCTGAAAATAATGATCATTCAAGATGACTGATTATCAATGTTCTATTCACAAATAGTGACTCATCAAATGCCACTTCTTTTAACAAGATAATAGTCCTTTTTTTTAACATAAAAAACAATCTGACTCCATGCACTTAATCATTTCATTGCCGATATATCTACTGTCAATATTAAACAAAACCAAAAAAAAAAAGAACAATAAGACAGGAAATGTTCAAGACAAACTTGAACAATGATAACACATAATTAGTTTTACTGTAAACTGTAGTCCACTCCATAAATGTCAGTTATCCCTGTCAACTGAATCAGAAATCCTGTTGCACATCTGGAAATTGCCTGAGTGGGTCCACAAAATGCAGCAAATGTGCTGCGCTCCGGCTCGAGGCTTTGTCTATCTACACTAAACATTTTTGATAGTGGCTAAGTTTATAGCTGTCTATAGCTATTCATAGTTTGACTTGTCCATTGCTATCTATAGCTATCCATTTTCATTAATTTATTTACACAGCAATCTCTTTACCCTTTGTTTAAACAACAGTAGGGGAAAGTCAGGTATTGGACCGCTTAAAAAGAAATGCAGCAATAACTCGGTAAAAATTGCAGACAGAAATACATGACCATCCACATTGTGCAACCATCCCACTCAACAATTAGAACTGACTCAAAATTTCGGATTTTTCAGTGTTTCAATGGAGAGACAGGGATAAGTTGTTGTTTTGGATAGACAGGGATAAGTTGTTGTTTTGGATAGACAGGGATAAGTTGTTGTTTTGGAGAGACAGGGATAAGTTGTTGTTTTGGATAGACAGGGATAAGTTGTTGTTTTGGAGAGACAGGGATAAGTTGTTGTTTTGGAGAGACAGGGATAAGTTGTTGTTTTGGATAGACAGGGATAAGTTGTTGTTTTGGAGAGACAGGGATAAGTTGTTGTTTTGGATAGACAGGGATAAGTTGTTGTTTTGGATAGACAGGGATAAGTTGTTGTTATGGATAGACACCCCCCATGCTAAATACGCCAATACTGGTGTCAACATTAAAATACCTTGGGGGGTGGTGACAGTCTTTTCGACGTGAAGAGGAACACAGTTCCTGGAGACAGACAGAGTCTCCGCCAAGTTCTTTGATGGTTGAGTAAACTGGAAGGTGTAGCCGTAAATAGAGTCCAGTCCGTTGCCAACTCGGTACTCACCGACCCATTTGGCACTTTCTGCAATAATAAGAAATTATGTATGGTTAAACTTTTTATTGTAATCTTTTTTTTTATACTTTTTTTTGGGAAATTTTTTTTGATGGCTAGTCAGTGTTCGCACTGTCGCTTGAATGATATGCAGGGTTCTCCCTGACTCACTTCTGCGAAATTGCAATAGAGCTGTTCAGTGTTCAGCAGCAAATTGAAGTCCTGGTATTTTGAAAACTGATCATTAGACAGCCCTGCGTCGGGCACTTTGCGTCCAACTGCTGGTGCCCTTACAATACAGGTCTTAAAAACCATAGGATTACCTTAGCAATAGAAACTACAACTAAATATGTACACTGTATGCATGTATCATATAGATTGTATCTTATCTAACGAGTAAATAAATGGGTTTGGATCAGATTGACCTGGAATTTCTGAAGATATATTGAATATATAGAAAATATACCTGGCATGCATCCTGATAGTTGTTTCGCCTTGGTTGCCTGTTTCATACATTCGCCACCTTCGTTGATTCTGTAAATGAATCCCTGGACAAAAACAAAGCAATGTATGTAGTCATGATAATGCCAAAACCATCAAAATATTTCATTTTACTAATGTCTATGAAACATACATGTAAATGCTGACTTTGAAATCGTTTTGATAGAGCAGGTTTCATTATTATCTGACCTCGTGTAATGGCCTTACATATACTGTAGAAAAAAGTTATGGAGCTATACCCCCCCCCTCCCTAGGTTTTGAATATGAATATTCAGACAATGCATGTTACAGATGATTTCATATTTGTAGACATAAGGACCAAATTTGATTATTTTTTTCTAAACATGTATTCAATAGGGAAAAATGACATCAAAAAACTTATGACATCACTTTTCCCCATAGGATACCATGTCCCAGAAAAAAATTCACATTCAGTCCTCATGTCTACAAATATGAAATTATATGTAAATGATATTAGAATATGTTTTCAGCTGCAGTTCAAGAGTAACCAGACAAAATGAATCTTTGAAAAAGAAAGGAAAAAATGCACCCTGTAAAACTGTTAGAGACCTATTTCCTTGTTCAATAGAATTATACATATCCAATAACTGATTATTAATACAATAGGCCTACTTTGTTTTAAAGATGAAACAAAAATCCAACAACGCAATGTGCAGGTTTTTATAAGGCAAAAGCAATGCTCAATGGAACATCTGACTAAAGCTTTAAGAATTGGGACGATATTTACATTTTTGAAATCAATGACAGCTCTGCTTGTCAGTTTTCCGGATTTTCTATCGAAATATTTCACACCGTCAATTCCATCCTCGGTGGCATAGACGGCCATCATCTGGAAAAAACAACAACATTACTGTAACAGGATAAAGAGCTTCATTTAATATCAAGGTATATTTTTTTCGCTCAAACCAGGTGTCCACTAGAGCAAGGACAAGACTATGAAGCATCAGGTAAGTAAGAATGATAATCCTCCATTATTTCTGCATGCTGTCCTGAGGCAGAGAGAGCAGTATGAGATTCAACGAAAAGATCAACGAAAATATCAGTCTCCAGTAATTTTGTTGTACTGAATTTATGTACAGCGTAGGTGGCAAATCCAAGCAATGAGAGCTGTTTTGGAATCCCTTTTGTCTTTCAACAAGCAGTGGAACAACAAGCAGTCGAGCATCAAGGAAAAAGATGGGAATGAGGACATCCGGACATCTATGTGGACAGTCATCACTGCTTCGATTGTATATAAACATTGTAAAGTGCACCTGAATGCCTGAGTGATGGCAAATGGTAGCACTCTAAATATGAATAATAATAATAATAATAATAACAAGGTGATTGGTGTTGTTGACCAAGTGACTTATTATCCATCCAATAACTATGTATCCTTCAATTTTTTTCAAGTGACTTATTATCCATCCAATAACTATGTATCCTTCAATTTTTTTCATAGACTGAAGTATTATATTATATGATGTCATGAGGTTTGAGTAGAAAAGCTATGTGTCATGCAAGGCTTTTTTAGGATGTCAAGCTATACTTACATTCTCATTGGTCGGCAGAGTCAGCTACATGGCATCAAGCAGTCGCTCTTAAATTGTACTGAATTGACATTGTGAAGGCACAAGTGTCATTATCATTTAGTCAATGGCATACAAGGATACTCAAAGCATGACATATGTGATGAGAGAACATCTCTGATCCCTATATCTACCCCAATATGCATCAACTGATTGCATGTCACTCAGCTGGGGAAGGAGTTTAGTGAATAGCTGTAAAACACAAACAAGACTTTCACCAAATCTCACAGCCAGTCAAATCCCAGCTTGAAGGTCAATGCAGTGTATCACCATGCTTAATCACCAGGAAACCAAAACTGTAACACAACTTGACCAATTGTTTGGGTACTCAGGTGCAATGAATAACAAAAACCAACAAAATTCCACTGACATGAAACTGTTAAGGATTTGCTTTAGCTGTTTGTTGTTGTAATTATACCAGCCAATTGGATTTGCTTGTCAGAATGTTGTCATGGTCTCCAGCTGCACATCACACAGAGCTGCCATACCAATAGCTATCCTGAACCAGTATGACATCTTGCTGTCAGTCTCAGGAAAAAAATTCAAGGATACATAGTTATTGGATGGATAATAATGAGCGTGCTTGTTGAATGTTTGATTGTTCGGGTTATCTGGTAATTATGTTTTTAACACAGCAGTTCAATAGAAAAGTGTGTTGGAGGTTAGAATCACAGATACTGAGGGATCAACAACTAGAATATTATCAACTGCTGGTCTAAGGATTTCATTTAATTTGCAAATAAACCAGGTTATGTGTTATCAGGTGGCTTTCCCAAACAAAACCTACCCCCCTTATTGTAGTGCCGCCTACCCAAAATCACTGTAATCCCATGGAGACAGACTTCGACCTATTCACTGTGTACCGTTTGCTGTATGTAAAACGACCTAGCTGATCATAAAATCTTAAATTTTAGACCAGAAACCAATGTAATTACGATATGACATAGCCAGTATGCTGTATTTATGTATAGAAATCTTTATGTAAAACTTCAAGCTTTAAGTTTCTATGCAAGCCCACTTAAGTTTGTTATCTTCTTGTTTGAATTCTATGCAAGCCCACTTTAGTTTGTTATCTTCTTGTATACATGCCCACTTAAGTTTGTTATCTTCTTGTATGCAAGCCCACTTAAGTTTGTTATCTTCTTGTTTGAATTCTATGCAAGCCCACTTAAGTTTGTTATCTTCTTGTTTGAATTCTATGCAAGCCCACTTAAGTTTGTTATCTTCTTGTTTGAATTCTATGCAAGCCCACTTAAGTTTGTTATCTTCTTGTTTGAATTCTATGCAAGCCCACTTAAGTTAATCATCTTCTTGCTTGAACTCCATGCATGCCCACTTAAGTTTGTTATCTTCTTGTATGCATACCCACTTAAGTTTGTTATCTTCTTGTTTGAATTCTATACAAGCCCACTTAAGTTTGTTATATTCTTGTATGCAAGCCCACTTAAGTTTGTCATCATCTTGTTTTTACCTGTTGGAAGGGAACAGCGGCGCCAGCGTAGTTGTAGAGTACTTCGCCCAAGAAGGTGAACTGGCCAGGTCTTTGAAAACAGCAGGCTGGATCCTGAAGTGATAAATAAGCATTTGAACTGATGTATAACTTTTGGCCAACCTGTGGCAAAAAAATAACGAATTTTCAAAATTGAAGACACAAAAAAGTTCCTAATGAATTTGAGTTTCAGGAAATTCTGACAAGAACATTTTGAATATTACTCACTTTGAGCACTTCAATTTTTGGCATATAACTCTACTTTCCGTAAAAAAATATTTTTATTAAAAAAAAACAAATTTAAAGTTTCGCTGTGGTACATCACAAAGTAGAAAATATCAAAATTCTCAGAAATAGATTATTGTTCATCCAAGTTCCTCAAAACTGCTTTTATAATGATTAGATCAATATTGTCACATATATTGTCACATTTAAAGATATTTTGAAGGGAAACTCTCACCTTAACCATGTTCCTGCTCCATATCGCAGACCCATAGCTGAGGGACACAAGGCCCAGGAGGACAAGCAGACTGTTCATTTTGCTGAAATATAGGCAAAATGTCAACAATCAGTGAATAAAAAAAATAATTATATAACATAAAAACAAAGATAAATAATGACAACTATATATAATGTACTGGTCTTGGCTGATGAATATTAAATGTATTCTTTAGAATGAAACAATTTCCTGCAACACTAAAAGAAGTTCATTTGTAAAGCGTTTTCTCGAAATTCTCAATACATTATCTCAATGGAGATAAATTGCATGCACAATTAAGAGATTTCAGCCAAATGTTGACTATATATATATGTATAGGTTATACAACGAATTTAAGGTGTATAACTAACATTTCAGGTGGTTATTTAATTTTCTTATTTTCAATTTGCAAACTGGCTTTGCCACGTCATTGATAGTTTTCTGTTGGTCTCCTAATCTTCTTGTTTGATCAAGTATCTCAAGTCAGTCAATTATATTGTTTATTGTCACCTAATAGTATGCTGCCAGATATGTGTAATGTAATGTTATGCAATGTTCCTGCTGAGCGCAGGTTATAAAACCTCTATGCTTAGATATGCTAAGGACTGAATTGTTGATAAACTATAACTGACATACACAAAAAAAATTTTAAGCCAGTGACATCACACGACCAAGTTTAAAGTTAATTTTGAAACTGTTTGGACTGCCAATCTGCAAACAACTAAATTCATAGTTAAATATCGTTTGTATATTATCAGTTCACCAAGAACCAAGCAAGATGCAGTCATTATTCATGGCACCAAAATTTGCAGAATAATTTATGAATATATTTATATAAGCTAGCCATGCATTTAGGTCGACTGAAACAAATACGTTGTGAGCTAATAGCTAAAATAGCCATTTTCGTATGAAAATTATATGTACTCATAAAACGCTTCTCTATTTTTGTTACTCTTGAGGGAGTACTAACGCACATTCAATGAGCTTACATTTTCGATGGAAGTTAAGGAAGGGTCATAGAACAGTTTTGGGGAGTCATTGTTTATATATCATTTCACCAAGAACCAAGCAAGATGCAGTCATTATATATGACAACAGAATTTGCAGAATAATTAAAAAATATATTTATATAAACTAGCCATGCATTTAGGTCGACTGAAACTAATACGTTGTGAGCTAATAACTAAAATAGCCATTTTCGCATGAAAATTATATGTACTCATGAAACCCTTCTCTGTTTTTGTTTCTCTTGAAGGAGTTCTAACACACATTCAATAAGCTGACATTTTCCATGGATGTTAAGGAAGGGTCATAGAACAGTTTTTGGGAGTCATCTCTAATTACTTACAGATTCTCAGTTATTTTGGGACACCATTGCCTCCTATTCATAAATTCCAAATCATGCAATTGGCCGTCATGCTATGCATTTGAACAAAACAGATTTGTGATACAAGTGCAAACTTCTGAGTTGCTCCTTGATTTCAACGTTGAGAAAAATGGGAATATGTGGAACATTGTTCATATAAGTCAGGAAAGGGTCATAGAACAGTTTTGGGGGTTAGCCTCAATGAATTTCAGACTAGCACCTTTTGGAACACTTTTTGGAACACTACGTATCTTCTATGGTCATAAATTCTGAACTTACCCTTCGTATAAATTTAAGTTCAACAGATCTGTGATAAAATGCCAACTTCTGAGCTGTTCATTGATTTCAACATCCAGAAAAATTGGAATATGTGGCAAATAGTTCATGTAGGTTATGAACAGAATTTGAGGGTTAGCCCTTATGAACTCCAGACTTGCACCTTTTTGGTACACCGTGTATCTCAACTAGACATAAATTCTGAACTTATGCTATGTATTCTAACAGATCTGCCATAAAATTGCAAACTTCTGAGCTGCTCAAAGATTAAGGTAAAGACAGCAAATAATTCTCCAGGGCTTGTGACACAATTCTTATAAATACACAAAAAGAAGTTTATCACACACAACGTCAATATGGGACTTTTCCCAATAAAGATAACATTCTTTCTAATTCTAAAATATCATCTAAAACAAAAATATTGTTTTGAAGTTTTTTCACGTGAATTTGTGACTTGCACCCCAGTTAGATGGAATATCAACCAAACAAAGGAATGTGACAAACCAGAAATTGAAAAATTGCATTATCTCAAAAAGTTAATTAATTATTCATAAACGAGTATATATCTCAGTTATAAATGAAGATAATGAAGATCTGTTTGCTGTATTTGATGTGTGATTACCTACAATAAGCTATGGGAATATTGAAAAATGGACCATTTTTACCATGTCACACATTTGTGGCCCACCTTATTTCATGCGACCAAGGACAGGTCAGCACTCTGTCTGTCAAGAATCTGTTTTCGGCAAGACCTTCCGCGAAACCAAGATAATTTCAAGCGAGTAGGTTTCTTTGGCAAACTTGCCATCTGTTGTCAGCGAGAAAAGTTGACATTTCTGCCATTAAGCAGGTAAAAATAGCTTGCCAACTTTACCCCAGATTGCTGACTTTACCCCGCTTTATGGTAGATCAACCTTTCGTTTATGACAAAAAATCAAGCAAGTAGATCAACCGATGGGTTATGCTTTTATTTTAGCTTCCTTTACATAGGCATCCTGAATTATCACTTGGGAGGGGGGGTCTATCCACCTGGCTATGCAGCTGATATAAAAAATTAAGACATTCATTGCTTTTTCTGCCTTGGAACGTTCCTATGGCTATTTTACTAAACAAAATACAAAAATTCGAATGAACTTACTGAGGTAAAATTTCATTCATGGCAAATTACCAATATCCTGATTCAAAGTAATTAGACTATGATTAGAGAAGAATATCTTGGTCAGCCATCACCAAAGCAATTTTGTCTGCTTCTTTTAGAATTTTGTGCGTAACAACAGTATTATTTACGTTTTCAATTCCCCGTGCTGCACATACAGCCATCAATGGCCCATCATGGAATATAATATCTGCCAAACCTTCAAAGCATGCCAAAGATTTTGAATTAAAACATTTCCCATTGCCTTTGGTACAATAAATTTCTTTTAAATATACAGACATTACACCACCAGAGACATCTGAAAGGCCTAGTAGAGACATTCAAGAAACTGAACTATACACTGAAACAGTATGTTCAGGTTACAGTCAAGTACTTCAGAGATACTGGCTTGATTACTGCTTTCACCTCCCGCCACCGCCTCCGCCACCGAACCACCCCTGGATTTTTTCATTTACAGGGTAGCAGGGCCCAAACTATTCAATAAATTTAGATAAAGTTGCCGCCAACTTAAAGAGAACATTCAAGGCTACAATATGAGACAGCCACATTGATAGACCTTTTAGTTCTTGTGAAATAAACAGTTGAATGACCAATTTCCTTGCAGAGTGCCACAAAACCACCCTCTTCAGGTGCCCACCTCACGACATGTGACCTCTAAGGCTTGTCCATATCATCCTGTTAAATGGAAAAGTGCTGGGGTATCTTTTTGTTGGAGAATCTAAAATTCCAAACACAACCTTGATGATTTTTGAAATTATCTCAATACCGAATTAATTTTGTCTTATTTCATTTTCAAGACCATTTGAATTTGTTGATTTTACACATTTATAATAAAATAAATAGGACGAGACATTGTTACACCAAGAATTGTTATTAACATTTAATCAGTAAACAGATAAAGTAAAAAAAAAGATGCATTTAAAGTTTTCAATTACATGAATATTATTTCCAGCAGGCAACATTTTTATGTCCAGGATCATCGAAAATGAATCACTATTGTCTTATAGATGTACTTGGGTGGGCATATTTTGTAGTAAAAGTCTTTAATCAAATTAATAATATGTTTTTTTTTTTTTTTTGTTGTGTATAAGATCATTGAAAAAGACCAACATTATCTTATTGATGTATTTCTGGCAATTTAGTGTGAAAACTGTTGAGATTTTAGCAAAAAATGCCTTTTGTCAGACATTTTTGACTCATGATTGAGCTTGAATGTTCTGACAGAAGGATTACTTCGTGATTATCTCATCGAATATTGAACCATTGAAATTTGAGTTACCTTTTGCATTTACACATTAGTGACATACACATCCTTGAAAAAATTTGGTAGTGTGGGACGAATAGTTTTCATGCCGCATCGATCTGAATAGTTTTTGCGCTCTCCTGAAAACCTTCAATTTCTGAAAAAATGCCTTTTGTCAGACAAGGGCAGCGCGGCAATAGGGAGATATGTGTTGCTCGTAAAATTCTAAATATCACAAGGGTCAGACACACAGTTTATAGTATAGCGTCATTTTTATCTGAATACAAATAATGGTAATAGCGAAAAAATGTAGAATAGAAATATTCCTGTGATGCATCACTTCAGCTGATTAAAAGTTTAAAAACATTATATGACCAGTGTTGATAGGTTAACCCAAACTCCTCCAAACTTCAAAATTAAATAAATACAGTATCCCTCTGCCAGCATGCATTCCTCCCTCAAAGTTCTACGCAATCACTCCCTACTTCACTTAGAGGTAGACAAAGAACAACCACTGCACAGCAAGTATAAATACTTAAGATCTGGTAAAAGAATAAATACACCTGTAGCGGAGAGCGGGGCCAGTTGAACCAAATTTCTGAAATTGCTCTCCTGAGTGCTTACCATTACGGCTTTCAAGTAGAAAAAGATGGAAAAGGTAGTTTAAAAAGTTGTCTAAACATCCCGACTTTAGGTTTTGGCATATATATCTTACCATGGCCGACATATGAGCCTCCAAAATTTTTTAAAAAATTAAAAAAATTGGTTTAACTGGCCCCAACCTCTCGTTAGTTGAGCCAGTCTACGGTTAAAAGTTAATAATAAAGTTTTCTATTTATTTTAATCCATTGTAATGGGCCTATTCAGAAAATCAATTTTACTGACCAGTACCTCTCATTATAAAAGTATATTGTTAAAAATTCTATTTAAAAAAATGGATAAACCGGCCCTACTGTGACCTCCATGTATCTATATAGAGCCTTGCTGTACCCTTGTTATGGGACATCATTTTAAGGAGGTGTTTTTCCACCTACACATAACCCATTATCTTATGATAATATGACATCCCTGCAGACCAAGTAATTTAAATGCTATGAAAGTTCCAAACTCAATTTGACAAACTACAATTTACATGCGAAAAACAGAAAAAGTGTGATGGTTTCCTTACCCTGTGTCTCACAGCAACACATCTACATGGAAAGGACTAGCTTAATAAGGCCTATCACAAGGTTGTTTGTATGTTCCTGTGCCTGCTCCACCCAGTGAAAGTCAAGGGTGGTTCAACTGGCCTGCTGGTTCAACTGGCCCCACTCTCCCCTACATCGAACAGGCAGATATTGTCATACTTTTGTACCATCTAGTATAAGATATTATAATTTTGTGAACAAATTATGTTTATATACGCTTAATGTAAGTATTTACATCTCAGTATTTAGTTTTTCAGTATTATTTATTTTTAAATCAATATTTGTTATGTCTAATCAGCATTCTAATAAGTATTTCTACCATGATTATTTTGTTTGTTTTATGTTTTACACTTGTTGACTTGCACTGTATAGACCAAAAAGAGTTTATAAAAAGTATATCGTTATCGTTACATCGTTATCGTTTTATGCCTGATGACAGAAAACCCAACAAAGCTGCACAATTTTCTGTAAAATGTAAGTGTTCACTGGAAAACTTTTGACAAGAACGGTTAGTCGAGATTACTAATCAAGTCAGTAAATTAACAATATCAAAATCTCTTAGACATGACTACTAAATTTGGGCAGAATTAAGCCGATTGACTAAAATAATTCATCAGCCAAGATACGAAAATTGACTAAACAAATCACTCAAAAAACTTTCAATTACATCTGCCTTCTGATATCTAAGGATTAAGTGAACGTTTCTGGAGGAAAAAGTCTCCAGTTGCTGCTCTGCAGGCCCTGGGTCAGGAGGGAACAATCCTCCCAGAGAGGCAATGTGGAACATTGAGTTGATAGACAACCTTCAGAAAAATATTTACTAAATAAGTTAGTAAATTGATTAAATATTAGAAAATTTGACTTATCAGTACCAATCACTAAGTGATCTAGTCAAAAATAACATTAGTGTTTCTATGCTTTGTATTGGCAAAGGTAATTGCAGGAATTAAATATTAAAGCCACCCATGTATTATATATATGAAACTAACATGACACTCACCTTATGGATACTTACACAGAAATAGCCAATGACTGCTGAGGTTGACCCTTACATTTATAAGGACACTCAGTGTAGAATTTTCTCTCCACTCTTAGGTCAAAGGATTCCATGCTCTGTTTAGCTCACATGAATCAGGTCTAATGCCATAAGATGGTAAATTTCAGTTTTTACCCGATTTGCACAAATATACATAAAAGAGAGACCACAGGATGAAGATCCTTTTTCTTGTCACCTGAGAGTGAATAATTATTGTTAGCTACTTCTTTTTTTTTTTTTTTTAACATTTCTGAAACTGCGACTTTTTCATTTAAATGATGATATACACTTTCAGAGGTTTGTTAAAAACAGTTTTTAAATGCTGAATGGATTACCATTCTGAAATAGTTTAAAAGAAAATCTACAATAAAATAAATATTAACTGTTATAATTTACCAGACATGTTAAACCGGTCTTCAACAATTAAATAGGCATACAGATTTTCAACTCTCATTATGTGTTCACTATTAGCAAGTGCAACTAATTGGAGCCAAATTCAGAACAGAATTTTAAATTCAAAGAAACATTTCTAAAACTGTAACATTAGGCATAAATTAATACCTCTGGTGTGCATAATGCAATCTACCTATGTCATATTCCATCCTTTTATCTTTCTACCATTCAATCTATCCATCTACCTACCATTAATCTAACTATCTTCCTCTATGGACTTTTTTCCCCTTCATATTGGAAGAATTCTAATTGGCTGACTGACCATTATAGTGGGTTGGGTATAATAGGTTGCTCCTAGGCACTTGGCTTGAGGGCCGAGCCCTTTAGTTCAACTGGTTAGATAGGGCACCTTTAAGGGGACAGTATAATATGGCGCATCGGCCTGAGGCTACTCAGAGGTAGCTGGTTTGAATCCCGGTCATGATGGCAGGTGGCATTGAGGTGAGATTGTTGACTTGAGTGTGAAAAATCTCAGGGAAGTTGGGGGGAGTATAGTGGGTTGGGTACAAGAGGTTGCTCCTAAGCACTTGGCTTGGGGGTCGGACCCATAGCTCAACTGGTTTGACAGAGGATCTTTAAGGGGAAAATATTATATGACTAAATGGTTTAAAACTGACCGCTGGATCAATAAGAAACTAACAAACTTAACCAAGCCTTACCAAGTGAGTCATTGCAAGTCCTCATAACAGTGGTACCTACATTGTAAGACCCCCTGTTTTAAGACCGACTTGCCTTATGTGACCACCTTCCTCCTGCACTAAGTAGTATTTTTAGAGCATTTTGCACCCTGACAAGGGGAATACCCCCACAAGAGACTACTTCATGGTCGCAGAAAAGGCGGTCTTATAACGCAGGGACAAATGCATACTTATTATAAGGCCTATTATCTCCTCATTCACCAGGAAGATGAAAGTAGATTGCACTTTTGGGTGCAACAAGCAATAAAAGAATTTAATTTATAGATTCATGAATTTGTAGGTTTGACCAAAGTGAATAGATTTTGCTAACATGTACACGGTTGCTGATTGGTCCAGCCAGTTACAATCAGACCAATCAGCAACCCTGTTTCATCTCGAAGATAGCCGATGGTCAATCGTTATTTTCCGCTTGTTTATTTTGACCAAGTGCTTGTGTCGATCTCCTTCACGCTTGAAAAATTCTTTAAAAGTTTAAATTTCTTTTCGCAAAAAGTATTGAAAAGTTTTAAAATTAATGTCACTGTGACATAAATGCGTTTTTGGATAACTGATCACAAAGGTAGCCAGGGAGTAAAGAGTTCACACATTTGTATACATTTCAATACACATCACATACGAGGGGCATCCCAAAAGTTCTGACCATTTTTTTTGGCAGACCTTTCTATTTGAAGTAGCTAAATTGAATTTTCACAGAATTAATTTCAGGTACTTAACTATCTATTTTGAAAAACTCAAAACTGTTAGAAGTGTCTAAGTTACTTTTCTGTTACCTTGGATACGGAAGGTCAATGCACCCAGCACAGCTCTATTTCTTTAACGAAATTCAACAAATTGGCATTGTTTATAGCGAGAGAATTCACAGTAATAAAACAAATAATAGCAAGAAAATGTATTGAGAAATGAATCTGTTGCCAAATACACTGAAATTCCACAATATAGGAACAGCTCAGTTAAGAGGACCCTGGAGATTGCTTCAGCACAGGGGTTAAACTGATTCATAGTGAATTTTGATTTTAGAGAAAAGCTTTGAGATACTTCCAAGCTGCCAAAAAATGGTTTTCATGATTATCAATTGCATATTTACAGTAAATCCTATGATTATTTAGACACCTAAACACTTGGATTTGGGCTAAAAAATTGAGCTGCGCTGGGTGCACTGACCTTTTGTTTCCATCACAACAGAAAGGTAATTCTAATTCGTATCAACATTTATTTATTTACTTGTAGATAAGATATTATTGTTCTGGGTATTTTTTTTCCCCTCTTTTTTCTCACTATATGTAGCTATATACTTATAAGTTCCTTTTTTTCTTTTCTTTTGGATTTTTCCAATATGCAAATGATTATGTTTAATGTATTTTAAAACTCTTTTGGTAAAGCCAAATACATCAGCAGTGGCGTCAGCCTACCATGATTAATGCTGACAATTTTTGTCAGTCGATGTAAATATTATTTTATAATGTTCAATAAACTATTCCTATTCTATTTTATTCTGTTCTATATTCTATTCTATTCTATTCTATTCTATTCTTCTATTCTATTCTATTCTATTCTATTCTATCTATTCTATTCTATTCTATTCTATATTATATTATTCTATTCTATTCTATTCTTCCAACAGTTGCCAAATTTGCAAAATAGATAGTGATATACCTGATATTAATTCTGTGAAAATTTCATTCAGATAGGCCTACTTTGAATAGAAAGGTCTGCCAAAAAAATTGGCCAGAACTTTTGGGACGCCCCTGGTACTTAAGAGAATTTGACAAAGCCATGCTTTTTACTTCGAAATAACAAATCAGAATCGGATGAATCAAAGTCATGTTACACAAACTTCTATGCTCTATGTTGTAACCTGTCAATTAAGCTTTCTTACATCACTTTGTGAACAGAACATCCAGAGTCCAGACTACAGGACAATAACTGAAAGTACTTTTGATAAACGATGAAAATATATGCTCTTTAACATTTGCATCAAACACATTACGCAATGTTGATATAGCATTAATTTGTTGACTAGCCTTTCTAACATAACTTTGACATATGTTCATTAAATAAGAGCTTACAATAAATTTTAGTGCCTAATAATTTAACACTTTCCATACATTTAACATCACTAGCATAAGACCCGTGAAAGCAAGCATGTAAGGGAAGGGGAAAATAAGGGCAGGGTGCCCACCGAACATCGCACAAAATATTATAGGAATATAGGAATTTTTTACCGTAAAATATAGGAGGTTTTCGCCTATTTTAATAAGACAATATAGGAAATATTCGATAGCAAAACGATCGGCAAATGACATGATCGCTTTGACCATAAGCCGAAAACTTCATGTCTCAAACAAAAACGTGTCTAAAAATTCATATATCTGTGGGGAAAAGACACTTAAACTTTGTATCGCAGACAAAAACGTGCATATATGCGCGAAATATCTTAAAAACTTGAAAAATATAGGAATTTATAGGAATTTTTCCAAAATACAGGAATTTTTAGGAGGCGTTAAAAAATATAGGAAATATAAGAGGAGTGGGCACCCTGTGAGGGGTGTTTTCTGATGGCTATTGTTATATTTTGAGAAAACATCATCTCAATTTCTGTGACTGTAATTTGAACATGAAACCCGGCTAAGGACATTGTAGAGAATACAGAAAAGCTACTTGCAAGTTTTCATAACTGGACAATCAGTAGTTTTGTTGGAGTAGCGTAAGGGGTCCGTGAATTAATAGTATGATGACCCTTGCTTTTGAAATTTTCTGGCTTATCCTTCTTATTTCCAAAAACAACACGTGGGTATTTCTTGGGATTCCCCTGCGAGCCATTTCTAGTGAACCATTCAATTATGATATTACTGCCTTGTTCAATATTAGTAGCAAATCAGCAGATGTCTCAGAAACATATGATATAGTATCATCATCTGCATAGTTATAAATGTCATAATCGTTAACACAAAACAGCATGTCATTCAAAAATATGTTAAAAAGGGTTGGGCCCAGGATAAATACGTCTGAATAAGTTTAACACATTTCTGATCAAAACCATATGCATAAAGTTTTGCTAGTAAGAGGCCATGGGGAATGACATCAGAAGCCTTGCTTAGGTCCATAAGTAGGGCGCCACAGTATTTACACTGAACCATTATCAATAGCATTTTTCCAGTCATCAACTGCTTTCACCAAAACTGATTGAGTATTTTACTTTTTTGGATATGCAAAGAGACAACCAGCCTTATTGCTGTAAAATACTTCACTAATCTGAGTGTCAATTACTGATTCAACAACTTTCGATATACATGATAATATACACTAACAGGTCTGTATTTTGTCTTATCTAAAGGATTACCCTTCTTGAAGCATGGTGCAATTTCAGCATATTTAAGATCACATGGAAATTTGGAGTTACTAATCGCATCATTGTATTCCAAATTTCCAATTAATAGTATACAAACAGCTGGTCTATCTCATGGAAGACCCAGTCATCGGAAATTTTGCAATTTACAGCAATCCTGAAATTCTGAAAACTAAATAAATCAGCAGATAACTTCTGTTTCCTGCGTCTGATTGTATTGAAACTTATATCACTGTGTTCGGCTTGGTGTTGTGATCGTGCAGAAACAAAAATGATGTTTAAAAAATGTAGAATTTATTTATTAAAGTAATTTTGACTGATTATTCCAGGAAGCTGCAAGACAGTGGCTTCCTTATTTTAATTTCCATGCTAGGTTAAAGTGGTGTGACTGAAGCCGACTCTGTGAATCTGCTACAAATCCAACGGAAGATTCAGTCAAAGCTATGTTATGACTGAGTCTTCCATTAGATAATGGAGGATGACTCGGCCAATACATAGCTTTGACTGAGTCTTCCACTAGACTTGTGGCAGATTAATAGAGTCGGCTTCAGTCTAACCACTTTGACCTTTTCAGCTTGAACAACAAACACTTTTTGAAGGGAATAATTGAACGGAAGACTCAGTCAAAGCAGGTTTAACTGTTTTTACCTAATAAGTTCCCATTGTGCAACTCAGATTCTGTTGTGGAAGACTCAGTCAAATCACCGAAACCTAGTTTCACATAACACTAACCTTTCAATTTTTTTAAATGATGCTTAAACATAAAAGGTTAAATCAGTTTGTATGTTGACATGACTGATTGTCCTCTTGCATCGTATCATGGAAGACTAGGTAAAATCAATTGAGTTGAGTGATTAGATGAGCCATGAAAGATGTCAGTTTTCCATGGAGAAGTGCCATAAAACAGGGTAAAAATATCCCAAAATACCGAGAGTTTGAAGGAGTGGTGTGTGGTAATAAATAGACCCATTGGACTTATTTCTTGTGCCATTTGGTGCTAGAGATCCTCTAGTTAATTTTTCCGATGGACGAGCTATATTTACCTCCATTGGAAGCTTTCAGGTTGTTGCACTCACCCTTGTTCACCCAAAACTGATCACTGGGGGCGCTGAAGGGTGTTGTTGTGCTGAGTCAGCTGGAGTGATGCTGTTCTCAGTTGACTCAGAGAAGAGTAAATCGCATCATTAATAATATTGGTAACAGATGGAGAAAGTTCATTTCGTGCAACATGCGACAATTTTGGTGGGACATTGTTGCATCTCGTAGAGCTCTTTCTTAGGGTTAACCTTAAACAAAATATTCTCAATCTGCTTTGAAGTAAAAGTTTGTAATGTACATGCATCAGTATTACTGTATCTTTTATCAAACTTATACTTGAGTGATCATTATATTTCATTATCATTATTCTGCAGAGCAATTAAGTAGGGCGTTAACATTAACAATTCACCATGTTAACTGATGGTATTTCACACAGCACAGGGTGTTAATCATTAACTAGAAAACCCGTTGCAAGCGGGTATTTGAGCCACTTAGAGTGGGTTGTGTGCCTGTGGAAATAGCAATATGAGGGGATGCTGCTGATAATCATAAAGGATGACAGTAGTAGAATAAACAGTGGGGGCATTTGAGTAATAAATTCTGAAGAAATGGATTAATGTGGAAAGACAGTAGATTTTGATCATGGAAATTTGCTTTGGAGAACAATTTGTATTCATGAGCATGCTGTGGTGGCAGCACCTGCATGTGTTGTCTGGAATGGCTGCCCTATGTTGCCACCTGGGGAGCTTGGCAGAAAGCCTATGACCCATTGATGCACATAGGTGAAATATTAGTGCAGAAGGTGTTAAATGAAGGTGGATTTCAAAGCAAGTAGGAATTGTTGAAGTACAGTGACTATTGCAAAACAAAGTAAATGTCAGTGATGTGACACATGCAAAGCCTGATAGGTGTGAAGAGAATTGTGACAGAGTTATGCTTGAGACATGGAGCCAAGAGAGTTAGCACTTTTATATTTAGATGCACGGCTGTGCATGGCTGGGCAAAAATTATGAGATTGTGACTTTTATATTTTCTTGCTCAGTTCACTGTTCACATGCGGAGAACTTTTTCCTTTAGTATACCTTGTTTTAAGGGGAGAGATGTCCTCCCTCATTACTTTTACTGGATATGTTTCATAAAGAAGGGAACGTCTTGTGCTTGAGTTCGTAGGTGGATAGTCCACTCAGTGACCAAAAGCTGTATGTTCGAGAAACTTTCTCTCAATTCTTGGATATTAGAAAACAGTTTTTCTAGCCAATATCATGAACTTGGTTATCTGTCACGTTAAAAAATTAGCAGTCATTGCCATGCTGGCCAAGAACTTGAACTGGAGTTTTGCATTTAAGAATATTGTAGTATACAGAAAAAAGGACAGTCAACACCATTTGATTTGTATATAATTTATTTTGTATCAGGATCATTATTAAGCATTGTTACAGACCATGTTATATTTACTGAATTTATTTGAATAGATACTTTTGTTTTGTTGATTTAGTTTTAATGTAATAACAACAGTTACTGTAAGGTGGCAACAGAATCTAGAGATCTACTTCTTCTTCTGTTACGCTCTTCCGTCTCTCGACATAGCGCGGCGCACCACAACGTGCCAAACACTTCTATTTTTAGCTAACTGTTCATGATCAAAACATTCATAAGTGTAATTATTCCTACCATTACCATTTATACAACTAACATTTATACCTAGCTTATCAAGATCTTTGTCCACTAATTTCAGCCAGGTCTGTTTCTGCCCTCCCCTTGGTTTTTGAACATATTTTCTCGCTTCCCTTAGCACTCCCTTTGCTGGGGTGTCTTCCGGTAGTCTCAATAAATGTCCATACCACTGTAATCTTCTTTCTTTAACACTCTTACTCCATACATTTAACTTGGTTCTTCTGTATAACTCTTCATTTGATATCCTATCTTGCCATGTTATTTCTAAGATCTTTCGCAGAATTTTTCTTTGAAATACCTCAATGTCTTTCTGTATTTGTTTAGTCACTGTCCATAACTCGCAGTTGTGTAAAAAATATACTTTCTATGTGATTACGGAAAAGTCTGATTTTAACCTTTTTCGACACTTTCTTGCTTTCCAAGATTTTCTTCAGTTGGTTATACGCTGCTATGGCTAAAATTTTTCTTCGGTTGACGTCATTTCTTGTGTCTAGAAGACTTCCTAAATATTTACATTTTTTCCAGTTTTCATCCTCTCCCCTTTTAACATCATATTCTTCTGTTTTACCATCATTCACTTGTAAATTTTTCTCTTTTAGAATGGCTGGGACTGTTTTTCTGATATCTTCAATTCTTTCTTTATCATTCGTTATCCATGTTGTATCATCTGCGTAGTGTTGATAAATCAACAATAATCTACTGCTGTATTTTGTATATCTGTGATCTTCAATATGAGGTGGCATCATGATTCCTTGCGTTGATTTCAGAACTTCGGCTAAATATATGATGAAGAAGATTGGACTCAGACAATCACCTTGCGGTATACCCATATTCGTAACAATCTCTTCTCCTAAAGTTTTCCCTATTCTGACTCTCAGCTTGACGTCTTTAATCAAAATCTTTATCATGTGCAATTCATCTTCATTTAGTATTTCTTTCAAAGTTTTCATCAGTTCAATTCTCCTACCTGTATCAAACGCTTTTGACATGTCCAACATAAGTAGAATAATTGAATAATCTTGGGATGTTATCGCCTTTTCTGCTAGTATTTTGAAACTGAAAACTAGTTCTGTGGTGCTTCGTCCTTTCTGGTAAGCTGCTTGTGTTGACGGTATTTTCTCTAGAAACTTGTTCAGACATCTCTTCAACATCATCATAAAGAAAGGAACGTCTTGTGCTTGAGTTCGTAGGTGGATAGTCCACTCAGTGTCAGTCAGTGACCAAAAGCTGTATGTTCGAGAAACTTTCTCTCAATTCTTGGATATTAGAAAACAGTTTTTCTAGCCAATATCATGAACTTGGTTATCTGTCTCGTTAAAAAATTAGCAGTCATTGCCATGCTGGCCAAGAACTTGAACTGGAGTTTTGCATTTCAGAATATTGTAGTATACAGAAAAAAGGAAGGTCAACACCATTTGATTTGTATATAATTTATCTTGTATCAAGATCATTATTAAGCATTGTTACAGACCATGTTATATTTACTGAATTTATTTGAATAGAT
Organism: Platynereis dumerilii; assembly: GCA_026936325.1. Lineage (NCBI taxonomy): Eukaryota > Metazoa > Annelida > Polychaeta > Phyllodocida > Nereididae > Platynereis > Platynereis dumerilii. The sequence continues at coordinate 32,117,455 of JAPTHN010000008.1, forward strand.
ACTTTTGTTTTGTTGATTTAGTTTTAATGTAATAACAACAGTTACTGTAAGGTGGCAACAGAATCTAGAGATCTACTTCTTCTTCTTCTGTTACGCTCTTCCGTCTTTTGACATAGCGCAGCGCACCACAACGTGCCAGACACTTCTATATTTAGCTGACTGTTCATTATCAAAACATTCAAATGTGTAATTATTCCTACCGTTACCATTTACACAACTGTAACATTTATACCTAGCTTATCAAGATCTTTGTCCACTAATTTCAGCCAGGTCTGTTTCTGCCCTCCCCTTGGTCTTTGAACATATTTTCTCGCTTCCCTTAGCGCTCCCTTGGCTGTGGTGTCTTCTGGTAGTCTCAATAAATGTCCATACCACTGTAATCTTCTTTCTTTAACACTCTTACTCCATACATTTAACTTGGTTCTTCTGTATAACTCTTCATTTGATATCCTATCTTGCCATGTTATTTCTAAGATCTTTCGCAGAATTTTTCTTTGAAATACCTCAATGTCTTTCTGTATTTGTTTAGTCACTGTCCATAACTCGCAGTTGTGTAAAAAATATACTTTCTATGTGATTACGGAAAAGTCTGATTTTAACCTTTTTCGACACTTTCTTGCTTTCCAAGATTTTCTTCAGTTGGTTATACGCTGCTATGGCTAAAATTTTTCTTCGGTTGACGTCATTTCTTGTGTCTAGAAGACTTCCTAAATATTTACATTTTTTCCAGTTTTCATCCTCTCCCCTTTTAACATCATATTCTTCTGTTTTACCATCATTCACTTGTAAATTTTTCTCTTTTAGAATGGCTGGGACTGTTTTTCTGATATCTTCAATTCTTTCTTTATCATTCGTTATCCATGTTGTATCATCTGCGTAGTGTTGATAAATCAACAATAATCTACTGCTGTATTTTGTATATCTGTGATCTTCAATATGAGGTGGCATCATGATTCCTTGCGTTGATTTCAGAACTTCGGCTAAATATATGATGAAGAAGATTGGACTCAGACAATCACCTTGCGGTATACCCATATTCGTAACAATCTCTTCTCCTAAAGTTTTCCCTATTCTGACTCTCAGCTTGACGTCTTTAATCAAAATCTTTATCATGTGCAATTCATCTTCATTTAGTATTTCTTTCAAAGTTTTCATCAGTTCAATTCTCCTACCTGTATCAAACGCTTTTGACATGTCCAACATAAGTAGAATAATTGAATAATCTTGGGATGTTATCGCCTTTTCTGCTAGTATTTTGAAACTGAAAACTAGTTCTGTGGTGCTTCGTCCTTTCTGGTAAGCTGCTTGTGTTGACGGTATTTTCTCTAGAAACTTGTTCAGACATCTCTTCAACATCATCATAAAGAAGGGAACGTCTTGTGCTTGAGTTCGTAGGTGGATAGTCCACTCAGTGACCAAAAGCTGTATGTTCGAGAAACTTTCACTCAATTCTTGGATATTTGAAAACAGTTTTTCTTGCCAATATCATGAACATGGTTATCTGTCTCGTTAAAAAATTAGCAGTCATTGCCATGCTGGCCAAGAACTTGAACTGGAGTTTTGCATTTCAGAATATTGTAGTATACAGAAAAAAGGAAGGTCAACACCATTTGAATTGAATATAATTTATCTTGTATCAAGATCATTATTAAGCATTGTTACAGACCATGTTATATTTACTGAATTTATTTGAATAGATACTTTTGTTTTGTTGATTTAGTTTAAATGCTATAGTTACACACTTACTGTAAGGTGGCAGTAGAATCTAGAGATCTACTTCTTCTTCTTCTGTTAAGCTCTTCCGTCTTTTGACATAGCGCGGTGCATTATAATGTTCCAAACACTTCTATTTTTAGCTAACTGTTCATGATCAAAACATTCATATGTGTAATTATTCCTACAATTACCATAAACACAACTGTAACATTTATACCTAGCTTATCAAGATCTTTGTCCACTAATTTCAGCCAGGTCTGTTTCTGCCCTCCCCTTGGTTTTTGAACATATTTTCTTGCTTCCCTTAGCACTCCCTTTGCTGGGGTGTCTTGCGGTCATCTCAATAAATGTCCATACCACTGTAATCTTCTTTCTTTAACATTCTTACTCCATGGATTTAACTTGGTTCTTCTGTATAACTCTTCATTTGATATCCTATCTTGCCATGTTATTTCTAAGATCTTTCGCAGAATTTTTCTTTGAAATACGTCAATGTCATTCTGTATTTGTTTAGTCACTGTCCATAACTCGCAGTTATGTAAAAATATACTTTCTACGTGACTACGGAAAAGTCTGATTTGAACCTTTTTCGACACTTTCTTGCTTTCCAAGATTTTCTTCAGTTGGTGATACGCTGCTATGGCTAAAATTTTTCTTCGGTTGACGTCATTTCTTGTGTCTAGAAGACTTCCTAAATATTTACTTTTTTTCCAGTTTTCATCCTCTCCCCTTTTAACATCATATTCTTCTGTTTTACCATCATTCACTTGTAAATTTTTCTCTTTTAGAATGGCTGGGACTGTTTTTCTGATATCTTCAATTCTTTCTTTATCATTCGTTATCCATGCAGTATCATCTGCGTATTGTTGATAAATCATCAATAGTCTACAGCTGTATTTTGTATATCTGTGATCTTCAATATGAGGTGGTATCATGATTCCTTGCGTTGATTTCAGAGCTTCGGCTAAATATATGATGAAGAAGATTGGACTCAGACAATCACCTTGCGGTACACCCACATTCGTAACAATCTCTTCTCCTAAAGTTTTCCCTATCCTGACTCTCAGCTTGACGTCTTCGATCAAAATCTTTATCATGTGCAATTCATCTTCATTTAGTATTTCTTTCAAAGTTTTCATCAGTTCAATCCTCCTAACTGTATCAAACACTTTTGACATGTCCAACATAAGTAGAATAATTGAATAATCTTGCGATGTTATCGCCCTTTCTGCTAGTATTTTGAAACTGAAAACTAGTTCTGTGGTGCTTCGTCCTTTCTGGTAAGCTGCTTGTGTTGACGGTATTTTCTCTAGAAACTTGTTCAGACATCTCTTCAACATAGTACATATTGCAGGAATTTTCCTCAGTATTGATAATAAGATGATTGGCCTAAGATTTCCTGGGGGACCTGCTTTTTTTTCCTGGTTTTTGTAGAGAAACGAGAACACCTTCTTTTAATTCCTTTGGATACATTCCTGTTATTGCAGCATGATTGTATATATCTCAGCTATCTCTTCATATATTTCTTCTGGACTGTATTTAATTGATTCTCCACATATTTCATCTATCACAGCCCTTTTCCCATCTTTTAGTCTTTTAACGGCTTCCTTGATTTCTTCTTTACTAAATTTTACGGCCATCTCTTTCGGATCAATATTTTCTATCTCTTCTTCCATATATTTGGCAAACATCTCTTGGAAAAAATTTGTAACAATTCTTGTTTGTTCTACCTCATCTGTTGTTTTTCCATTTTCTCCATCCACCAGTATTTTCTTTTTCTCTTTAATTCTTTGCAGATCTTTGACAACTTGGAACATTCTCCTGGAATCACTTTTTGAATCTTCTACAGCTTCTACCATCTCCAAGATTTTCTTTTGCTCTTCTTCTTCGAGTTTCTTGTGAATTTCTTACATAACCTTGTTTCTTTATTTTCGTAACTCTTCGTTCTTTTCTCTACTTTTACTTGAATTCATGTTATCTCTCATTTTCATCTGTATTTGGGACAGTTTTTTAATTTCTTCATTTTCACTTTTTTACTTTTGTCTTTTCTTCCGACAACCTCTTCAGTGGCTTTGGTGCAGATCTTGACAATTTTTGTCCATTTTTATTGACCTGATTCTGATGTATGTATCTCCCCTATCTCATTTTTTATCTTGTCTTGATATTCCATCTTTTTTCCTTCTTCTCTTAATTCTTCTAATTTAAATTTTTAATTATTTCTTTGAGACTTCATCTTGTACCATTCTAGGTTGAATTTCGCTTTTACCAGTCTGTGATCTGTGTAAGTTTCTATGCCACTATACGATCTTGAATCTTCAACAAATCTTTTCTGATCTACTCTTGTCATGATGTAATCGATTTGATTTCTGTAAGGATTTCTTCTAACTTCTCCATTCTTATCATTATGATCTTGTTTTTCGTGTTGGTGCCTCCCATTTAGTTCTGTGTGCCATTTTATGTGGAAATTGAGTATTACTCAGAATAATGTCATTTTTCATCAACATCTCTGCTAGAATTCTTCCTGACGAGTTCATCTCTCCCTTCCCGTAACGTCCTATCACTTCAGGAAAATCTTTTTGTCCTAATCCTGTCTTCGCATTCATGTCTCCTCCTATGATACAAATGTCTCTTTTGCTAACGGAACTGATGACTTTTTCAAGATCTTCATAATATTCTTCTCGCACTTTCGGATTTTTTTCACTATTTTCTAATGTCGGAGCATATGTCGAAATAAAGACTGCCTTTCTCTGGTTATTCTTGTCTTCTAACATCATCGTGGCTGTACAAATTCTGTCTTGAACTCTGCATTTAAACCTTTTTCTACCATTATGCAAACCCCATGATGTCTATCTTCTTTGCTTCCAGTATGATAAAGTTCATATTTCTGTTTTCTATCTGTTGTTTCAATTTCCATAATCCCTTCATCTGTCATTTTCGTCTCTTGAATGGCTAAGATGGCTAGTTGATATCTTGTCATGTCGTTGGCAACCTGTTGTTTTTTGAAGTCGTCGTTCAGTCCTTTAACATTCAGTGTTCCCACATTAAATTTCTTTCTCAAAAAGCTCCCTGTACCTGGTTCTTTATTCTGACACATTTTCTGATGGTTGTGATACACCTTGACTTGGAAATTCGAAATTTAAGTAGCGAGGAGTCACCCAAAGCTGCCGGCTTCAAATGCAAACAAATTGCGGAGGTAGAGCTCTGGTGTCGTCATTAATCATAGGTGACGCTACCGTCTAGTGGCGTCATGGTAACGTCATCTTTTAGCCTCATTGTGCAACAATAGATAATATTATTATGTAACTTTGGATTTGACGGTATGGAGCAAAACTACTTTTAACCACGTTTTAAGTATCAAGTTTCATGTTTCACGTTTCATGTTTCATGATTTATGTACACGTATATGAATCATCTACCAAGCAAGATGTATTTCATAACTCGCCAAGAATAAAGGAATTCAACTACAATTTATGTTTCTACGCTAGGGATACAACTTTTTTTGCAACGTCACAACCCTGTATCATATTGTGATGAACTTTTGCTAGAAAACACTGAAAATCAATGACGTTTTGGTATTTGATCAAAAAAGTTCACCCATTACTCTCATTGAAATTTTTGCATTTTGTGTTAATTTGGCGCATTTTCCGAGAAATGTAAATGTGGTTGGATCATTAACGAAATGGCTTATATTTTGGAATCATATAACTGTTAGCAACTAGAAGAGCTACACTTTATACTTCAATGCAATTATAAAGCAATTCATACAGAGGAAGGTTGCAGAATATGGATTTTTTAAGCTACAACAAGTCATAAGTAACAGTGAAGTGCAATCGCAAGTTTCCTTAGTTTTTGCATTTGGTGTGTACTTTTTTCATGACCTAAATTGTTTTTTCACTATATTGATTTTAGTTCTGCTGATGTTCTGTCTTGATGGCTCTTGCTTTCAATGATTTTCAATCACTTCAAAGTGTCTTGCTAGAAGGTTTACTTTACAAGGCTTGTGAAAGCTTCACATTCTCTCCCGCTTGATACATTTGATCACTGATCCAGCGGTATGTCCAGTTGTAAGAGGTTTGACCATCAATGACATGAGTTCCATTCTGGAAGGACCCTTGGAGTTCATAATGTTTTACTATAAATCTTTGACAAATAGATTATATATTTGGTGACTTCATTCGGTCTGCAAGCTCCTGATCCATGAAAATGAATGGAATTCACTCTAAAACATGGTGTTGACAATTCACAAATTTTGACATATCACAGCTTTGACACACATAGCTACTATTTCAGTAATCCAGCCACTTACTTGCAGCTTTGCAAAATAGCCCACTTTGAACTTTGATAGAATACAGCTTAAATTTGTCATCCGCATGAGCCATTCAATAATTGTGCTACAGGCTCATATTTTTGTTTTTCACACTAATACGTCATACCAATGTAGCACATTTTTGAGCTTGGATCATGTCACTTGCTGAAAAATCATTGGAAAGTTAAGTTTAATTGTTGCCAGCTGTATGAACTCAGTTGGTAATCGTGCCAATCTGTCTTTTCTGCCTTCAACTGACTACCCAAGAAACAGGTGCCACCAACAACCTGCTTCTTGAGTGCAATTTCATTTCTGCTGGCCAGTGAGACTTCTGTTATACTGGCACATGACTTCCAGATTAATGGGAATGGACCAGTTTCTCTTCCATTTTTCTTTATTCTTCAGAAAAACCTCAGAACTGTTTTGATGGATAAACCCGCCATGAGTAGTGGCCAGCGAATAAAATTCGGTATCGGTGCAGAAATATCACGGTCTCACTCAAAGTTATGAAAAATGTTTAGGACTGGAAGTGCAGCAAGAACATAATGTGCTTTGAAAAAAATGTCCCATGACTTGAGATACATTTTTATAACACTATTCCCAATTAGCAATATTTAGTTGTGCCAACCTCAATGAACTTGTCATGATGTGACAACATCTGGAAACACATTTCACAAGTGAATATTGTTTACATGACCAAAGAAGCAAAATTCCAGGAAATTTGACAGTTTACAATGCTGCAGAGATAGTTTCAATACACATATATTGTGTAAAGGACTAACAGACATGCATGTGAATACCAGAAAATTCAGGAAAGTGCCTCAAAGTTGACAAATATGTAAGTTTAATAAGAAAAGCTTGGTGAGCTGTCTCTTGACACTTGAGAATCTGTCCGCAGCCAATCATTTGTGCTATCAGTGACTTTCATCCTCACTCCAATTTAATTTTGTTGATATGTGGTGGCATGGAATAGTAATATAGCATTGTGTTCTTCGTCAGAACCTCTAATAATGCTATAGCACAATTCTCTGCAAAAGAGTTGACAAATCCATTACATTTTCAACCGAAAACTGATAAAATTGGAAGGAAAATGCATAATATTAAGTCATACAAGGTAATATGCCATATGTGAAGTGCCTTATATGGTCCCACTGAAAAGCTAATTTCAAATGCTTTAATTTGGTATCACTTTGGTTGCTGTATCTTCAACAGGCAAAAAGTTATAAGATGAAATAAAGTACTCCACTGACAGAAATTGCCATTTTTGGACTATAATAGATGGCCAACACAAAGTTCATGGGTGAACCTTGAAGATAGTGAAAAAATGACTTAACTACAGTGGTTTTTTTTCCAAATGTTCATCCTGCTATGACACAGGAAATTGATTTTGAGGAAAAAAATTGAAAAGTTGTATCCCTATTCTACGCGCGTTAGAAAATTTGCTGTGTCAAGTCCAAAATAAACTGATTTATATACAAACAATATTATCAGAACTATCAAATTACCCATTATTCTCATCGTTTGCTAACTTTTTTGCAGAATGGATCGAATCAACGTTCAAGCATGTTTGATATAGGCCTACTCCCCAATATTATGCCCCATGCAGACATGATGGAGGCCTTGAACTTGACTGCGAGGGTTGGGTAGCTTGCTAGATTCTGCATTCAAAGTTGCCCATACTGAATAATCCACTGGGTCCAGTTCAGGAGACAATGAGTGGCACTAGGTCATTGCATAGTTTTGTCCTATCAAATTTCAACTATTCTCATAGGTATATCATGAGAGTAGTTCAAAAAATTAACGCAAACTTGAAAAAAAATCAAGAGAGGGCACTGTGAGCTGTTTTCAGTGATTTTCTCAGCCCATACTCTGAACTTTGGATAAAGCCAATTTAAGCACTCTTTTCAATAATAGATGTAAAAAGTTATTAGAACATGTCTTTAAAGTTATTAACAATTCGACTCCCCTGTTTCCCCCCAGATTATTATGAATTAAAGAAATTAACGTAAGACCTGAGACAACAAGTTGTTGTTAAGCAGCCCAATTTCAATACTGTAAGATATGTTAAGCAATCCTTATAATACAAAGCAAGTAGGTTTTGGAATTCCACACCAAACACCGTCACAAATATTACTTAATTTGTAGATTTCAAAAGACCACTGAAAATACATGTTTTTAAATAACTTTAATATTTTATGTTTTCACTGTTAAGTCATGCCATCCTGTTGGCATTTGATAAGTTTTATGATTTTAATGCATTTTTGCATGTCTAATGTTTTGTGTCCGAAGTTACTGAATTTTATGATGACATAAATATCAATGCTTTAGTCTACTGGCCTTAGCATCAATTGTATATATCCATATCCATAATCACTTCATCTGTATATTTCCTCATTGCTTTTAACTGCTGGCAAAAAGCGCATGTGCTTATGTTTTCTGTATTTGTTTATACCCGGCTGTAAATAAAGATTACTTTATTTTATGCTAAGCAGGTTTGCTTTGAGGCACTCCTGAGTCTTCTGTGCGGTATGAACAGGTGCTCCTCCCTGTTGGAAGATGTTTTCGTAAACAAAAGATCTTGTGCCTGAAGCCGTGGCATCACACATTCTTACAGAATATTATCATGAACATTTGCATTGATCCCGATGCTCTGATCAATGACCATTTGAGACATTTTTGTGATTTTATTGTCATCAGATGACCCCACCTTGAAGGCCAAGATTGATGTTGGATGTTTGATTCTGGAGCATCAGCAAATGTTCCACTACTGATGAATGGATCATTCCTTCTAGTACAAGCACCATCAATGGTGGAAAATTTCTCATCGAATATGAGGAAACGGGATGACTATGGTCAGCTTGGAGCAACGCAAGCACTTTCACATATCATGCTTCCATTTTGCCTATATTATTGATCTCATTCACAAATAAACAGATATAACTGGCTATCAAATCCACTCTTATACCAGACATATCACCATATTATGAACTTATAAGTGAAAGATAATAATACAAGACTAACTGTCCTCTTTTTCTGTAGACACTCTGCAATTATATGGGAAATATTTGTGTGTGAATATCCATTTTTTCCACCAATTGACTTGTGACACTAGTCTTGTTCTATTGCACCATATAGGCCTGACGAACCAGCATTGAAAACAAACTTCACAATCATTTCAGTTTTAATATTTTTAATAAATCATCCTTCATTTAAATTAAAATACATTCGAATGATGTTACTCCTTGATCTTTATGACCACTTCATTAAGTTAGAGACCTTGCATTATTTGCCTTTATGTAAGAAATGAAAGAAAAAAACAATCAAAAATATTGCTTTTCAGGACAACATCGTTTCGTTGTTGTCTTCAATCGACGTTCTTGAGCATGAACGAAGGAATGGTGTGTAAAAGATTCTTGAATTCAGAGTTTCCAGCCTGAAGAAGAGAAATACACAACGTTCGTTCATATTATTATTGCAAATGACACAATTGACATATATAACTGCTATATAAATGTTACTGCGATTCAAAATGTGAATCGAAATTTTGGGTCATACATAAATGATACTGCTTTGTAAACACATTTTAAAAATGTAAATATAGTGAATTTTTACTATTTTAAACTGAAGTAAATTCTATCTATACTCTGAAATGAGGCGGCAACCTGTTCCAGGAGGCAGAAAAGCTAATAGTGATTATTGCATATGGAAAAAATGATGGAATTTACAAGAGAACAACAACAAATCCAATTGCTAGATATAGACAAATATAGTGCAGTCAGCAAAGGTTATCATTGGCTTTTTGGAAAAGAAACTGAAGTGTTACAAAAAAAATTATTGCTATTGATTGTAGACATTGTAAAATTTGAATTTTGAGTATCCTTAAAAATGATTGAGTGAGATGGTTGCACAATTCCATTGAGCTAAAATAGCTTGTTGTTTTTAGTTATGAAAATGGGCAGGTTATCATAACTCAATACAGCTAGCTATCAGCTCAAACAAATTCAGCAACCATCTCACTCAATTGTGACTTAAAATTTCAAATTTTACAGCGTGGAAATTTAATGGAACTGAAACTAAATGTGATGTTCAACGAATTCTGCAATCAAATGTAATAAATAGTTTTTGTACCTCGGCTTTACTGCATGAACCAGGAACGTCAAAGATGTCCTTCTCTGTAACCTTCAGTTTAGGGTCAACGATTCCTCCGTTCAGGTATGCTTTTCCTGAAAACAGATAATTACTTTCGAGATGGCTTTTTTAAAACATTATTCGGGCTCCATGACAGTCTCTTTCTTGTATACATGTGTTGAGATAAGAGACCTGTATGTTCCAATTTTAAACCTCAAATAAAACATCTAAATCTGCAGCAGACCTTTTTGTTGTGGCTGTTACAGCAGTTTTCGAGCTCTTTGCAGATTAGCGGCCCTTTGGAAATCATTATTGGCTTCAAAACTTGCTTTGTCGCGTCATTGACAGTTACCTGTTTGTCATCTAATCTTCTTATCAGAAACTGATAGCATAATATTGAAAAAGTTTGTAATTTATTTACTGTTGTCATGACACTAATGCAGATGGGCAGATGACAAATGCTGACTGAGGTTATATACCGTCTACAAGTGGACCGCTATTTATTTCCACCATTTTTTCCAGCCTTGGCAGATCAGATCATATGACTAAAACCTGATATTGACCTCAACTGAAGTCCACAATTGTTTTGTTTCATGAGAATTTTTTTTGTGGAATTCATTATTTTTAGAAATTATTTTGGCTTCTTTTTTTAGGGAGATATTTTATTTGGAATATTTAATTTTTTTTTTAAATCTTTAATTTTTAGGAATTTTGTGTTTTTTGAAATTTTTTTTGTTTTTTTGGAATTTTCTTGTTTTTTCGATTTTTTTTTTTCGGAATTTTTTTTGGGGAAAATATTTTTTTTTGCGGAAAATTTTTTTTTGGACACTTTTTGCAGGGAGGTCAATAACAGATGTGATATTCACTGATCAGTGAAGAACACATGCGTTATTGACCTGCCTGTCACACACCACGTGCCGCACACAGGTGAACATCACATTATGCAGGTGGGTTGTTGACCAATCAGGGGGCTTGTTACATGGGGGTCATGGAGCAAAGTATTTTCTTTACTTGTTACTAGTATATTCAAGGGCACCATACTCTTGTTTGGCCTGCTAACTTCATCTTGACAGCCAATCAGAGAAGTTCTTGCAAAGGTCACATTTGTAAGAACTTCTGTGATTGGCCAAGTTCAAAAGTGACCTACTTTCAGTCCAGAAGAAGTTAACGAGCCCAGTGATAGCATGGAACCTTTGAATAAAATGGTGACGAGACTAAGTAAGTCAAGACTGGCAGGCTTGGGCCTGTGGTCAACTGGAGAAACTGAAGTGCACTTATTACCTAGGCCATCGGTGAAAGTCTTCACCCAATGAATTGGAATGCAGTTCTTGGTGACGGACATTTCTTCCTTCAAATTCGTGGCTGGGTCAGTGGTTTGGTAGGTGAAACCATCAATGGAATCCAAACCATAGCCAATGCGATAATCGCCGACCAATCTGGCGCCCTCTTTAAAATGAAGAAAACATTACATGATAATTATTAAAGGCAACACAAAAATGTATATACTGTAGTACCTGCGTTATAAGCCCCCCTCTTGTAAGACCAACTTGCCTTACTTGACCACCTTCCTGATGAATTAAGTAGTATTTTCAGTGCGTTTCGCACCCCGATGGGAGAACGCACTCCCCCGGGAGACCGTTTCATGACCGCAGAAGGGGGGGGGGGTTAATAACGCAGGGACAACTGTACCGCTGTACAGTTAAAGAAGCGCGATACCTTTAATGTTCTTGAAGGCTCATATCATATCTCTGTAGCTTACAAAGTATATTTAGGGCGTGCAATTGCAATAAAAGCGTCTCTAAAAATGACTTTGGGAGTCTATTAGTACCCTCAAATTTGAAATTGAAAGATGTTCATCCTGGTAGATCTTAATTTGATGGTTATACGCTGACTTAAAAAGAATATATATATACATTTTCTCAAATACTAAAAGAAACTAGAACATATCAGTTATACTGTTGAGTAGGAAAATATTCTGGAAATTGTCGCACCATTTTCACGTCTCTAGCTGCAACATTAACAAAGTTATGGCTAATTAAGGGTTTTAATTTATTTTCAAAACCATTTTAGAATCAAGCTCGTATATAAACTGAACCAAATTAATAACGCAAAACTATTTCCAGGGCTATATTTTTTCTATGTATAGGCTTCAGATGGGCTGTTCAGTGTAGGCCTATGCATACGATTTTTGCCTGTCTGTGGCAAGGTTTATCACATTGGGGTATGGCCACTTGACCAGGGCATTAGACACCCAGTAGAGCAATCTAATGATTTCTTGTGAATAACTTGAAGAAAATAATACAAACGACCAAACAAATCACTTCAGTTGCTGCCTCATAACTAGTAAAAATATTGTTTTTACCACGCAGACATCCATCAGACTGTGGTTCCTTGAATGCTTGTTGCACACATCCACCGTCCCCGGAACTAATGAGGTAGGCCACTTGCTGAAAAATGATATACCAATTTTTAAAAAAAATTTGAATGCTGACATACCTGAACTACACAGGTAAACATGGACAATGAATAAGTATTTCTCCATTTGTAGTTCTGAATTTATGTTTAGGTGGCATCTCCAAGCAATGGTAGCTCTGTTGGAATCCCCTTTGCCTTTCAACAAGGTGTTTAGTGTTGCCGACCAAGCCAGGAAGTCTGGCCAAACGAGTGTGTTTGTTGAATGGTTGATTGTTTGGGTTAGACATTGATTATGTTCTCAAAACTGCAGTTAAACAGAAGAGTGTGTTGTCGGTTAGAATCATATAGATTGGGGGATTATAGCGTGTTAACAAATAACAACTAGATTAATATTACAGTATACCAATTAAAAAGAGATGTATGTGATTGCAGAATTGGAAGGACTTTTATTGATGGTTTTACATTTGATGAACTTGATTTTATATTAAATTTTACTGATTTATGTGCAAATTAGCTGTTTTTATTGATGTGACTAGATTTTACTTTACATAATATATATATATATGATATTCTACACCCTCAATTACTCCATGTAATTTTAACACATGTGAATGAATAAAGTGATTTAATATAATTAACTGTTGGTGTTGGTCACTGGATTTAATTTAATTTGTAAAACAAAAATAGCCGCTTATTGTAGTGCCACCTACTCATAATAACTGTTGTAATTCTTATATTGAGACAGACCTGTTGGCATCCGGGGTCTGTTAAGCCAGCTGAACATTCAAATATGGCAAAAATAAGTAATTCCCATCTCCATTGGAATAGCATTATTCTTGGGGTGTACTTTGTTTCAAGAGCTACAGTATATGCACAGGTGTTGCACATAAATTTCCATGGCACATTATTACGCGTTTTGTGTTAAATTTAAAAATGAAGGAGCTGAAGTATTTTCGGCTTTAGTCGTCTATGAGGCAGGCTTTCAAATGACATCATTTTTTTAGTTTAAATTTGAAGATAAGGTAGCTTTTTTTGCAAAATCTCAAATTTTATAAAACGGACCAGAAAAAGACCGGGAACGGTCGTAGTTGAAGGATTTTTGGTACTATTATGCTTGTTAACCATAGAATCAATGCCATCTATTTGATTTTGGCCAAAAAAATTATTTGAAAAAATATGAGCAAAAATCAAAAGTTGTGTTTCTTTTGCTGGTGAGTGTACATAAGTTACATATAAATGGACAACTGGACGTCAACAAAAATATCATAATCACTATATAAATTGTAGACGCAGACAAAAATACCAACATTTCGAAAATATTTATGATATGTCAGACCAAAACTTACCTTTTTGTAATCGATGACAATTCTCCTTTGAACTTTACCGGTTGCCCTGTCAAAATATTTCAAACCAGTGATACCATCTCCAGTGGCATAGATGGAGTACAGCTGAAAATTATGAAATAATGAGCTATATAACAATGTAATTACGCCAATTGGCAATCTCACTTCTGCGGTTAAAATTGTTTTGTCAGCAGCTATATCATAACTAGAAAATTGTCATATTGCTTTTTTTTAAATCATTTTATAACTAAAAAAATTGCATTATGTCTATTCCAGAAACCTTTACAGCATAATAAAGTTCCTTTTATACTCCATCCGAGCCCTGCACTGCTTCATTTGTAAGCAAAGCAACAGATTTTCACAGCATTAAAAAGTCCTTGTTTACACCTTTAAAGGTCTGTAGGGGGAACCGGGGCACATTGGGATGCGGGGCACTATTGGACGGTAGGGCTTTCTTTGTTCTTGGAAAGGTATATGATATGGTAGTGACATCATATCTTGTAATTTCACATCCTGATTTTTTATTGACGAATTACAGTCCAAAGTCTAAAGTAAATTCAGAGGGGTTCAATTTAAACCATCCTCTGGACAAACCATGAACTGTGAGGCTTTCTCAATGCCTGTTTGAATTTGATACATCGTAACGAACGGTTATGAATTGCTATCCTGATAAACACTAGCTGATGCCTGAGAAATTAGCATTTTGCCGTAAAATTCATATTGGGGCACATTGGGAGAGTGAATTCGGGGCATATTAGGACGAACTTAATACGGTAGAGTGTAAGTGTCCAAGTTAGCTGAATGACTACATGGGGCAGCACAAAATAGGTATTCAGGCCACAGTGAATAGAGACATAGTGGATTACCATGCTCTGCGAAAAAATTCATCGCAAAGCACTCTGTATTACTAATATAGATGTCCACACCCAGGACAGTTTATGTCGAATGTTTACAACTGTTTAAAGTTGTTAACTATGGCACTAAAAGGTGTTAATGCACTGTATATAGTTTTACGCACTACTTATATGTAAAATCGATTGCATATGGAGTGTTAAAATGACTTTCTAATTGATGTTCCAATGTGCCCTGACGGGCTGCAAAAGTGTAGGTGCAGTCTTATTTATTACACCTTGCATTTAAGCTCAATAGTATTGGTGATATTCATGCAAACTTCCGAGTTTCTTAATGCTTTCAGCATTGACCAAAATTGGTTGACGTTATGAGCGTCCCAATGTGCCCCGATTCCCCCTATTTGTAGCGTTCCCAATCTTTTGTTTGATCGGGGAAGGAAACCCTACCCCTGCCACCCCTCCAGGTCTAGAAAAATACGGACATCAGGTGAAAATATCAGTGAAACACAGTCCAAGTCAAGTAATAACCTATAAATACTTCCAGGTTTCCATGACAACCAAAGCATCATCTGCATGCATCTTACCTGTCGGAATGGAAATTCGGCGCCAGCATAGTCAAAGAGTACTTCGCCCAAGAAGGTCATCTGCATATTTTTGGGCATACAGCAAGCTGGTTTCTAAAAGCAACAACACAGAGGTGTACATTATAATAGCATTTGGTTGATTTTGTGAATCTGGTTCATACTTCAAAAGATATCCTTTATGCATTCTTTGATCTATGTATCAGTTATTGAATAACCAATTTCGTAATTGTAGACACTGAATCTGAATGTGAAATCTTTTTCTGAAACACATTATTATGTATAATGATATACATGTCGCAGAAAAAAATGTACAATCAGGTTGAATGTCTAAAAATATAAAAATGACTTTAATCATTCTTTTATCTTTTTTTTTTCAACAGCATTATATAAAAAAGCGCTGTAATTATACCTACGAAGAAAAGTTCGACTGAATCCGCAAAATTGCTAAATATTTCATGCTGAAAAGCTGTAGAAAGTCATGTTTAGAAATTGTTCATACCTTAACCTGGTTGCTGTGCCATTCCGAAGACCCAAAACTGAGGGACACGAAGCCCAAAAGGACAAGCAGGCTCTTCATTTTGCTGAAACACATATAAAGTAAATATACATATCATAAAAATTGTTTCCACCTGTAGCTAGGGTACCATGATATCAAAATTGCGATAAAAAAGTTTGTCGCTTGTCTGCATGCAGAAAAAATTGTTGGTTGACGCTTTGCGAATAAAAAAAAAGTTTGTCCGAGGGGTAAAATCCGTAATCCCTCCTCCTGACCCCCAACTATCGTCTGGTTGGCCCCTATAATATATATATTATATATACTAAGTGAAGAAAGACAAATATAGTACAAAATAAGGACAATTAATGAACATTTGCTGCATTATTCTCAAGAAATTCTGCTCCCTCAACCACCAGTCCATCGACGGCACACCCCTTTCCTTGGCTCTTCATTAAATGCTCACTGCCCCAGCTCCACCAATTTTTCGTTTCACTTAACAGGGTTGGCTTAAAAACACATTTTTAGAATTTCAAAAAGTTAATGGATTGAGTACCTGGCTATTCCCAAGAGATGAAAATTGGTGCAAAGAAAACTTGTATGCAATACTCCTCATATATAGGGGAGACCGGGGTAAGTTGTGCCATTTTTTGCGTCAGGCTGATTTTTTGAAAAACCAAAGCTTAATTATGTAATCTGAAAATCAGACGTCAACACATAATACGTTGGCCAGAATCGATCAACGTTTCAGGGCAATCCGACCATTGGGAAGGTCATGGTAGGCATTTGAAAAAATTAGGTGACGGGGTAAGTTGTTCTGCTTAATTTATTCCAAAAAAACCTTGTATTTCACCCGTTTCTTCAGATAGATCATTTGTATCATGTTTTTAACTTATGACTGAGATGTTACATGAAACTAATCAAACATTTATGAGCCATTTTATGCAAAAATTTAAAATGCTGAAAAAACTAGAATTATTTATTGTTTAGAGGGTGGTATAACACTTTTAACACATGTTCCTTTCAGTGTAAGTTATTTCACAACATGTTTAGGCCTTGAGTAAAATGAAGACAAAAAAAGATGAATACAGCTTAATTCCCATGTCATACGATTGGCACAACTCACCCCAATCAAAATGGCACAACTTACCCCAAATTGACTTTCTGGACGAAACTGGTTGTCAAAAATAAACAAATAATGCCAGATGAAATCTAACAACACAAATGTCAGCTATACCTCGTCACTCCATCCTACCAGAGGGACATCATCTTATACCAAATACCAAATGACTGAGAAACAAGAATGTCAGTCCTCATAACTACTAGTTTTCAACAATATATAATATTGAATTTATGAGTGTAGCTTTTCATAGAATCATATATTTGCAGTTTTTTTCTTGGTGCCTAATGATGTAGACGAAGTGAGTATATATGGGTGGCATTGCCTTTTTTGCCCAGTTTTTCATTTCACCCCAATAGTGGGCGGCACAACTTACCCTGCAGCACAACTTACCCCGGTTTCGCAACAGAAGTCCTGTGGCAAAATTTTATAAAACAAATGCCCTTAATGATGTCTTTAGAACGTTGTGCAGGCATCTGTTATTTATAAAAATAGCCTAGAAAAAGATTTTTGTCACTCAATTATAGCATTTTTGCTGTTTTTAAACAAATTTCAAGAAGAAAATTAATGAATGATTCTACTACATTTTCCACCCATAATGCATATTAAACCAGTTTATATATACAATGTTTCCCACCCAAAACGGACTTTATCTAATCTAATCATAATAATAGCCATAGCAGGAATCTCATCTCACTCATAAGGCTTTTTTCTCTCAATCCATAACATCTTAAATTACACTCCTAAGCCTGTCAATTCATCTGAAGTTCCCGATAGGGCAAATTTTACTTATCAACATTCACTATTTCCATAGTTACACAAATATATCTTGGGAATTTGCCACAAAAAACATGTTTTTTCACTTAAATATATCCCACCTGTATATTTATCTGCCACAACAAGGGCTGTAATGCATTTCATATTAAAGGCCATTAAATTCCGCATCTTTTGATATGCAGACTGACCTTCTATGGCCAATATATCTACCCAGTTACCAGAACTTAAATTTGGAGTTTGACAAAAAACATATTTTCCACATACAAATCTTCATGCTATATATTTCTCTGCCACATCAAGGCCAGTAATGCATATCATATTGCAGACCATTAAATTCCCCGTCTTTTGCTGCGCTGATTGAACTTCTATGTCCAATGTAACCTCCCAGAACTTAAATTGCGTCATGCATTTAGAAAATCATATTTTCCAACAACTCCAGTCTCTCAGTGTTTGTAGTGATGTACACCCCGCTGTAGTAGTTCCAAACAATCCACATTACTTCATCTAACTGAAAGCTGACTGGAACCTGCAAATAGGACCTGCCTTCACATTACTTTAACCTGGGAAGTACCTGGAACTCGTGCATTTTTGAACAGCAAGAAACCCTAACAGGTGAACAGCTAGTATAGAATTAACTACAGTTTGCTAGTATTTTTTGCTGTTGTTGCTAAGTAAAATTTAGTGCAAAAAGGTGCGAAACAGCACTAAGAGCTACTAAGCCCCTTTATATGTACTAGGCAAAACACGCTTAATTGAAATAAGTTCCTTATTTCCAATGCATTTGATCAATTTTCTTATGGCAGTGACAAGGTACTACAGAAACTAGAAAATTCTTAATTATTTCTCAAATAGTGTCACCCTTTATCTTATCTGCAATTTCCATTTGGATGAGCAGATTATTAGCCCACTTTGTTCTATATATTTACATGTGGTATACTTAACGTCTTGAACTTTCAAAAAAAGTGATAATTCCATTATAAGGGTCTTGTTGACAATTCTCTTTTGGCTCTCAGCAGCATATATTATATTTTACCATGGCAACCTAACTAGTCCGAGATTTTTTTTTCTTTTTCAAATGAGTGGTCCCAGAAATACTTGTATTCGTTTTAGTACTTATAATAAACATAATGTACCGATTGAAGTTTACGAATTTGAAAAAAAGGCTATCAGATCTAACTGCTATGCTTGAGTTGCCTTGGATAGAGCAAACATTACACCTACCTTGTGAATACTCAGACTGGAATGACCTGTGCTAACGCATGTGCCTCCTTCACATGGCCCTTAATTTATACAAGCATTCAGAATGTGTTTTTTTTTTTGGTCTTCCGTCACAGGACAAAGGATTTATGACCCCGTTAAACTTACATAAACTGTGATTTACAATAAAGATAGTGAATAGCTACTGTTGAAGAATTACAAGTACATCAATGACATCACAACAGGTCATATTCTATCCGACAAATTGAAATGAACAGTCAACTTGTCATTGGGTGACTTTAGACCATAATGATGAGTGGTGTGACTCGAGTCATTCAGTGACTTGTCTTGATAGCATTGCATATATAGGATATGATCTCACTTACAACCTATTAGTGATATAGAATAACACGTGTGGCAAAAGTAAGGACATAACCTCACAAGCAAAATCCCAGTGCATTTCTGTTTGGTGCAGGGGGATGATTTTATATGTGCGAGGCCCAATGGCCAAAAGTCACGCTAAAAGTCGCACGCGGCAATATTTCGGGCCCACAAGCAAAATATTTTAGACTAGGCTACGTCTATTTTAGATGAATTCTGAGTATCCTGTCCAGAGCTTGTATATCAACACATAACATCCACGTAACATCCCCTTATAATGGCAAAGACAGCTTAATATATATATTGGTAGTCATGATTTGAAATTCTAGAGGGGTATAATTATATTATTATCCCCCCATCCACCCCCCTCCCCCCCAGGATCTACGCTCCTGGTTTGGTGGCCTGTATGCTAGCGACGTTCATTGCTTCTTAGTGTCTCTATGGGCACATCTACGTTGTAGCAACGTTGCAAGAACGTCACCCTGTTCGTCAAATGACGTAGAATTGTATGGTCGAGATTCTGTTGTCACCACGTTGTGAAGCAACATCAAAGATATGACGTTAGCATGTGCCCTTTTTGGCGACGTTTTTACAAAATTGTGAGGCACTGTCAATGGTTTGACGTTAGCTCACGACGTTGTGGCAATGTTGTAAAAAACCCTGAAGTCATGTTCAAGTTGTGGCAACATAATCACTACCATACATGTCTACGTGACAAACAGACCAGCCGTCTATACCAATTAGCAAAGTTGTGTTTAACTTGTGTGCCCCTTGGGATGAGTCTTCTGATTTAAATATACCTTCACTGTAATTATTTCTTGTATGATGGATAAATAAAAATATCTCTCTCTGCATGCATTGCCGGATGCTTCTCATGAAATTGGTGGTGCTGCGACTCCAAGAGTGCTTGTTGCTAAATTAAACTATATGTTGATTCAAACAGGAGTGTAGATCCTGGCGGGGATGGGGGGGATGCACCCCCCCTAGGATGAACCTAGGGGGGGATTATCATATGATTATCTCCCTAGAATTTCAAATTATTACTACTTGGTGCTGACAATGATCAGTTTATTTATCAATTTTTCCATGATACCAGTAGCATGTTATGTGAAATACAAATCTCAGAACTAACCTTGGATAATCTAAAATATATTGGCTTCTGGGCCCCCGCAGCACGACTTTTGGCCCGTTAGGCCTCTCGCACAGTTTCGTTTGCCGGAATAATCCCCCCCTCCTACAAAAATGAAAAATCAACGCCCCTGGATTAAATCACAGTCCCATCTAGGGTATGACACTTTGCAATTGCATTAATGCAGTTAGAAATGATAATGATCAGGAGGAGCGATTATTTATTTTCAAGACAATCGAGAACGAATTTATCCATTCACAAAAGCTGAGCACGAACCTATCAATGTAAAAAATATAAATTTTCGCTCCCCCGGATATCGAATGGTTGCAGCCCTACAAATTTGGCATTCCCAATTGGCTAGTCAAGCTGCAGGAAAAGCATTTTCTAGCAAGTAATCCAGCCCATTTAGCACAACAAAGTTAACTATAAGTCCCAAAAAAGCTCCCATAGTGACCAAAATTTATTCAGGTAGGCCTATTGTGTGTTACAAATGAACCCTTCACACCAGAGGAAATCGAAATCCATCCAGTAGTTTTTGCAGGAATCGACACACATATCCATTATCCATTAACCCACATGTTGAAACACCATGCTCCACAACGGCTTCTCAGCGAAGCTAAAAATAAATGGTCACTTGCCCTTTGAGCACTCAGATGGGAATGACCAGCACGTGTTTCTACTTTTTGACCAGCACATGCTTGTGCTCCTCTGGTTTTTCAGGTCACTCAGCAGGTTTTTGATCTCAAGGGCAAAGGATTCCATGGACTGTTAACCTTGCAGTGTCATCCTCATTCCTCAATTCATTCTTTATAATCTTGAAAATATGATGAAGGCAAATCCCTCAACATTTCAATATTTATTACTTGATCGAAATCGAAATCCTAATGAGGAAGATTAAATTATAATTGACAATGCAACAATCGTGTCCACCAAGAGTGTAAAATTGTTAGGGGTAAATATTGATTCACATTTTTAAAATGATCGTGTAAATGTTTGTGCAAAAAAAAGCCAGCAAAAATACCAATATAGTAATGAAACTGTCTAAAATGGTCAAGGGTCTGAATGAGAGACATGCACTCATGACAGCATTTATAAATTCTATATTTGGCTACTGTCCAATAGTTTGACATTTTTGCACCAAGGCTGCAATAAGAAATTAGAAAAACTTCATGAAAGATGTTTATGTTTTGTGTTACAAGATTTCACAAGTGATTGCCTTGCTCTGTTTATGTTTTTAAAATGCAATAACAAATGTAACACCAATTACCTTAATGACATGTTTACATTATTATCGTTTTCATAGCTGTGTGTTTTTCTGAAAACTTCGTTTTGCAGTTAAACCGTGACATCAGAGGGTATCGGTGAATGTGATTGGTCTAATCTTCAACCTGTGACATATCAGTTCAGAGTTTGACATCACAGTTCTTGACAAAGGAAATTAAAACTGCCAGGCAATGTTATGTTTTTATACAACCACAACAAACAACTTCTGTCTCAGCCGAGTGTTGCACCTTGCCAAAAGAGTCTCAATGTTTTGCAAACAAAGTGTGTTATTGTTTTTCACAAGACACTAGTTATCACAATTTCAAATAACTTCTAGAAATTTGTTGTCAGTCATGGTAAGGGACCATTCAGAATTTATGGCTAGGGGAGGTGGGAGTTTTGCCCAAGGAGGCACCAACTTTTCAGACATGTTTCAAGGGGGGTACTAATTTTTGACATGTCCAAGGGAGGTAAGAAGTTTTAAAAAACAAAAAGGTCCAAAACGCAAATACACTCAGTTAATCGGCGCTTTTTATGCGCAAAAGTCCGCAAATCTGTACACGTGACTGTCCAAGGGCACAAGTATAACAGTATATATGTGTGTATTGCTTTGTACGTTGAGGGGAGGGATAGTAAAAATGCGCATGAAACCTAAGAGTGGGGTACTAAAAATCCGCATGAAATTCAAGGGGTATATATAAGTACAGTCGTTGGTAGAGTTGCACTATTCAGTATTTTCTCTGCATCTAGAGGTACTACATTGTTGAAAAATGGCTCGTACAAAACAGACCGCCCGTAAGTCTACTGGAGGCAAGGCCCCCAGGAAACAATAGGCAACCAAGGCTGCCCGCAAGAGCGCCCCTGCCACCGGAGGAGTCATGAAGCCCCACCGTTACAGGCCTGGAACCGTCGCTCTTCAAATTTTGACGGGAAGTTCTGGCAAAACTCCCACCCCCCCTCCCCAGTCATAAATTCTGAATGGTCCCTAACTCTCCTTTGAGGATAAGTGGTCTGTTTGATTCAGTTATGGTTGATTGAAGCAGTGCAGGTATAAAGGCCAAACAAGCTAAACATACATAATCCATGTGTCAATGCATTTAGTCAGTTTCTTGAAATATGTGCTTGTAATATACAAAGTTATGCAACTAAATCTGTGACATCACAGTTTTGAGATAAAGCAAAGTACAAATTTGAAAAACACACAGCTATGAAAACGATAATAAAAGTATCTCATTATGATCTAAGAGACGATAAAAAAATTCAAATTTATGACTTTAAGACAAAATGTTTTGGTTACAAAACTGTTCTATACGCTGGTGCCAAACTTGAATTTTATCCCAGTTCATGTGAAGAGTGGTGAAACTGTTGATGATTTTAGATTGAATTTGAAAAACTGGAAATGTAAGATTGTTGATTGCTGCAAGTGTCTTGATTTTATCTATCATGAGTAAACCATGCATAATTGTAAATATTTGTACAGTATATTCCGTTATTAGCATGTTTTTAATTTTTTAAATTTTAAATAGTTCTTATCTGTTATTTCTCGAAGTCCACCCCATGGCTGATGTTGTTTTTGTTCATTAAAACTAGAGTGTAAATAAAGATTATTGTATTCTATTCTACAGTTTCCATCACCGAAACACAATACACTTATTTACGGCAGGCTGACGCCAATGCACTGAATGCAGCCGTACTTGCCTTTATAATTTGTCTAATTTGCTTCTGATGTTAAAGTGCCGTGGTCCTAATTAGCCTACCAAGACATAGATACAGGACGTAAATCCCAAAACATCCATCAATTGTGATGTTAAAGTTGAGCTCCAACTCCAAAATGGATGGAGGGGGGGGTTTCACATCCTACATTTATGCACAGGCAGAAACAATATGAATCGTGTATGCTTTGACTTGGCCAGGTCATTCCGCTCATTATCTGTATATATAAGAACAAGGTATGACAGCTCAAGCATTCTAGCAGACAGACTTGAACGAGTCAGCAGGAATAATGCCTTCAAATTCAAACTTTTCACAAAGGATACACACAAACATTGGTCCCGGTAGTTCCTTTGTTACATATTCTAGATGTCAGACATAACTGGTAGAGTTGACAGTTGTTTTAAATAACGAAATTAAGCAAAAAATTAATCTAAAAACCGAGTTCCACACTGAACTGGCACGGAAGTTAGTTGCTGTGACAGCCACACCAACAATAATAAAAATATGTCAAAATACTTGCTGCATCTTGAACGCTAATTTTCACAAAATATTTGCAAGATAACAAGATTGTTGTTGTGCAAAATTTTCAGTTTGAATTAGTGTCTTTAGAGTCTTATAGAAGAGTTAGAAAAATCGAAGTGAGGGCATTCATGCATGTCAATGCAAATTGAAATTTCACAGATTTAAGTAAAATTCTGTTCTGACGGACCGAAAAACAAGCTTGACATGTGAGTGAATTAATTTTTTAAAACTGTCATACACTGCAACAGGTTAAGAAACCACAGCCTAGCTGTGAACTGACAAAAGTTGAATGAAACTTAGTAAACAATGAAAACATAAACTGCTAATATAAATTTATATTAAAACTGTGGAAAAGTGTTATCTTGATTTCAACCAATCAATCATGAACCATGCACCTGAATTCTGATTGGTTGCTCTCTATATGGTCAAGTTATGAACAGTGATTAACTTGCCCAACAAATGGCATGTCCAGATCGCAATTCTCAGTTTTCATATGACTGCCTGTACCTGTGTATTAAATCGATCAATCTATGTTATCTATCTTATCTTATCTATCTTATCAATCTTATCTATCTTATCTATCTTATCTATCTTATCTATCTGTCTATCTATCTATCTATCTATCTATCTATCTATCTATCTATCTATCTATCTATCTATCTATGTATATATACATACATATATATGTATGTATGTATGTATGTATGTATGTATGTATGTATGTATGTATGTATGTATGTATGTATGTATGTATGTATGTATGTATGTATCTATCTATCTATCTATCTATCTATCTATCTATCTATCTATCTATCTATCTATCTATCTATCTATCTATCTATCTATCTATCTATCTATCTTGCTGCATACATAAATTTGCTGCTGTATATCTGCCAGGTCCAATTAAGTTTCAGTTGACATTAAAAAATGCGGTCTGGACAAGTCAAGCATGGACTAATTTAAACTCTGTGAAAGAGGTAGGTCTACTAATTTAAGAAACAACCAATCAGCGCATCAGAATTTATTCTCTTAAAAATGATTGACAGAGGATCACTTTATTGAACTAATCTGTGAAATATTCAGAAATTTTCCTGAGTTTCAGTTTTTCTCAATTCAGTTTTGTCAGTTTTGTAATTAAACTGTTGTATACAAAATTAGCAACAGTGTTGTTTCTCAAATTGTTCATTTTAACAGGAGGAAGAGGGGGGGGGTCCACCAATTGTGTCCTGGTCCGCTGTCACAAGTATTTGATTGAATTTTACAGTTACTTCTGTCGTCTGCAAC
The DNA here is from genome assembly GCA_026936325.1 of Platynereis dumerilii. Lineage (NCBI taxonomy): Eukaryota > Metazoa > Annelida > Polychaeta > Phyllodocida > Nereididae > Platynereis > Platynereis dumerilii. The sequence goes on from JAPTHN010000008.1 coordinate 32,142,677, forward strand.
TATGACAACGTACCAGTTCAGTCTGGAACAGTTCTTGAAGCTGTCATACCTTTTCTAATAGTAATAATAGGAATCAGAAGAGTGGTAGAATGGTCAGTGATGCGAATCGTATCACACAAAACAGAGATTGTTTGTGCCTGTGATTTATGCACTTGATTGGTTACAACAATATATGACTAAATTCTGCATGACATTTTGCAATATTTCAGGAATCAATTTTTATCTGAATCTATTTATCATTTGAGTATTCCCTCTATCAACATTTTCTTTTGGCCTGTATGATTCAGACAATAAGTCAATCATACCATGTAGTTGTCTAACAATAATAAGATGTTTAAATAGCCATTTCCATTTTGCCATGATTTTCACAACTGATATACATTGTATGTTTATTTTTATAAAAATATACTTTAAACACTCATGATAATCATTATGATATTGAGTGTATAGCCATTGGGGAAGAAAAATAAAAGTAAAATAAAATGATAATTTGCTGAATAAAGTGGATCTTAACTAATAAATTAAAGGAGATTTTGAAAAATTATATTTTGAAAGCATTTTTCTTCATTAAAACATCTCATTTCATGAGTGCTTTTGATGTGTTCTGCATATTGGCCAGCCAATTAACCATCAACTGTGACTGACATAAGATTATGTAACAATTACACAATGAAGAGACAGGGAGCAGTCAAGCCTGATATCCACTGAAGTCCTTATCTCAGTGATCTTGGCTTCAGTCATTGAAAGGATTAGCAGGGAAGACAATGACCCTCTGACATAATATTACATAATCAAGACTTCTTCAGTGCTCCGTTCAACAAAAGCCAGTCTGTCTGATTCATTTACATTCAATTTTCATGCTAATAACTAAATTAAACCGGCCTAGAAATTTACATCACTGAGGTTAGGTATTAGCCATAAAGTTATAATAATTTGGAGTTCAAGACTTATAAGTGTCAACATTTTAAAATATTACCAAAGAAATGCATGTTTATGAATATGCTTAATGCTTTGAAAGTCCATGTTATAATATTTTCTATTGATAATATTCGACGAGTAGTGGTACAAAAAGTAAAATTTAGACATCATTGTGGCAAATTTGATTGACCAGGGAAAATTATATGGAATGATATGTGATTATTTGAAAATCCTTAATATTTATTAATTTTACTTATATTTATTGACCTCTGCTGTGAATAAAAAGTTTAATATTGCTCAAAATTAGCATGATGATGATGTGAAACATGTCAGGTTTATTTCGACAAAAAAATTCAAAGACTGGTATGATATCAGAAATGAAAATGGAGAGTAAATAGACATTTTAACAATTTTTTGCATTTCAAATCTTAAATTTCAACAGAAAAATTTGCAGTGGCTGTGAATATTAGTTCATATTGTGTCTAACTACAATAAGCTTTAAATTTAGATAATTTAACCTTTACCATTTTTTAATATAATTTTTGGGTTTTTATATATATTCATAGGACCAACATCCCAACTGAGTTGAGATGTTTAAAGACACATAATTTAGACACCTAATTGGGAAATTTCATAGATTTAACTCCAAAATTGACTGAATCATGCAGGTTTGAAATAATAGTATTTTTTCATATTTTTAGTAAATTTTCATCAGTTCAACTTTCTCAGAGCATTTAGACCCCCAAAAGACACATCTTGGTTATTTAATGCATACAATATGCAAATTACAGTGTTAAAAGTACCGCAGTTTCATTAGTTCCGTGTCAGAAACGAACATTTTTTAAAAACATTTTTCAATAATTGTGAGAAAAGTATTAATGTCAAGGGGATTAAACCTATAAAAGGCTCAAATGGGATAAAAGATACCATATTTACCCAAAAATGATAAATATATGACATAGTTTTGGCTTGACGCCCGGTACAAAGAAAAAATGTTTTTTTTTCACATTTTTCAATAATTGTGAGAGAAGTATTTTTAAATCTCATGTGGATTAAAGGCACAACTAGGATTCATGGAGGAGCTTGGAGGTGCGAAGCTCCCTTGATGAAAAAACTGGAGGAGCTGTGCTACATGTAGCTACCCAGATGATCAGTGGTGTAATTACAATTATCATGTTAATTTTTTTCAGTCCTTGTGGTATTCTTAGCCAAAATTATGCTCGGCGCCAGATTGTATGAATGCATAAAGTAATCATCTAAGGATCAGGGATAACAGCTCCGAATATGTAAATTCTCAAATTAGAAAAAGGTTCCTATCATTGATTTTGACAAAATTGGCACTTTAGCAGTGATTCTTTATCTTTTATAAGCCTAAGCAGATACAATCCTTTTATAACAGCATATATGGGGATAGGTAAATCATGTAAAAACATCTCAATCTTGAGTCAAATATAAGCTCATACTACCAGGCTGCTGCAAAAAACAGCACAGTTTTTCAGACAAGAGTCGGACTTCAACAAGACTTACCCAATTGTGATTAATTAATTTTACTGATATTGTATCAAATCTAAAAATGAGGAAGATAACCAAATTTATTTAACTGAACGCATGTTACCACATGACAATTTTTTTGCCTGTTACGTGGCTAAAATAAATAAATAAGTTATAGGAGTTAATCACTTTAAGATAACCCATGTTAAGCATTCATACAATCTGGTACTGGTGGCACAGTTTTTTCCCTTTTAAAAATTTGAAATGGCGTGCCGCTGCAAAAAGCGCTCCCTCAACAGCAATTGTCCATTTTCATTACTGCATGATATAACAATAATTGGCTTACCTTTGAGAGGGTATGACTTCAAAAATTTGCAGTTAGGGCATGTATCTGGCACCCTGCTTTTTATAGATCTTTTTGCGGATCAGTGGCCCACGTCATCTTCAAAATTAACTTCCAACTTGGCCATGTGACGTCACTGGCTTAGAAGTGTTTCAATGATTTGCTTACATCAGTTACTGTTTATTGGTTTAGTTAGCATGTGATATAACCATCAGCATACAGGGTGTCTACAGAAAAAGAGGACAGTCACTTGTGGTCTTTTTGCACTCAGTTCAGAATTTGGTGAAAAGTCATGCATGAGAGTTAGGGTGTCCCAAAAAAAAGACAATGTTCTATTTTTTGACAGGGCACCCCTCATTTTGTGATATAACCTATCCTTTAGAAAGGACCCATACAAAGTATTAAAGCGTTTCAACATGATTAACTGGTGGTGCCTCAAGAGCCTTGAAGTTTAGTCGCTTTTGGCTTTTCGCTCATTTTAGGCGATTTTTGCAATACCCGGTTCTCTATAATTTTGTCAGTTTATGTCACACAACATTCTGAGTGCCATTGTTGGAAAATTCTCAAAAAGACGTTCAATTTGCATATCAACATCAATGTTTTACAATAATTACATGATTCCTATCAGCTCTCCAGCTGACACTTATATTATATGAAAGTGTTTTAGATTGATTAAACCTAAAGAATTATTTAATTATTTCATTTCACTGCTAGCTGTTTTTATTCTCAATTTACAAATGGCAGGATGACCATATATAACTTTTAATGATAGTTTTGTTCATGAAAATGTCTGCTTTATTAGCCATGAATTGTTTATGATAAATCTTGTTAAAAGAGCTGAAAATATCGGTTGGGACGGTTAAATTTCATGTTATATCTTCACCAGTATTGATTTGGCACTCAAAGAAGAGACTTTCTTTTCTTCCAGTTGCTGTGATTCTCAATATACAAATGGCAGGTTGACCATATATATAATTTGTAAAACAAGTTTGGCTGATGAAAATGCTTGCTTTATGAGCAATCTTGTTGAAAGCACTAAAAATATCAGATTGGGCTGTTATATCTTATATTTTATCTTCATCAGACTTGATTCAGGAAACCAAGAGTGGTACCATATAAATGTAAGAACAAAACTTTTGTTGTTGTCATGTGTTATCTTGTAAGTTGTCCTGAAGTCAATCTGAGATGATATAAATGTTTTTTCAGTGATAAATCTAGTCAAAAGAGCTGAAGATATGGATTGACGTGTATATTTTAGAAACAGGAAAATAAGAGTGGTTCCATATAAATGTATGAACAACTATTTTGTTGTTTTAATATGTTATCATGTAAATTGTCCTGAAGTGAATTCGGGGATTTTATAGATATTTTATCAGTGATAAATCGGGTGAAAAGAGCTGAGGATATCACATTTATATGTATATTTGGTGTTATATCTTCATCAGATCAGAATTTATTCAGTATACCAAGAAAAAAATAATTATTTCACTGCCAGCTGTTGTGATTATCAATCTACAAATGGCAGGATGACCATATATATAATTTGTAAAACAAGTACTGTTTATAAAAATGAAAGGCGACAACTGTGTGAAAGTGAAAGAGTTGAAAATAATATCAGATGGGGCTGCTTTATTTCATGTCACATTTTCTCAGAATTGACTTCAGGAAAACATGAATAATGCCACCTGAATATAGCAAAGTCATTCATATGTATCAATTTTGATGAAGATACAACATGAAATATAACCATTTCATCATATATATTCAGCTCTTTTCACACGAGTTTTCTTTAAAACCCATGGCTGATAAAGCAGGCATTTTAGACCACGGGCCAGAAAGTGAAACCCTCCCCCCCGGAGGAAATTTTCGGGGCCCCCTAGTTTTCTTCCTGGATGTGTTAGGAGTTCATTTCAGGTTGTTTCCGCAATTTAAAAGCGTGTAAACTCCAGAAAAAATCACTTTTTCTGAATACCGCGTGACGAATTTCGATATTTTTAGCGTGACGAGCTTTCCTTCACCAAATTAGCAATAACTCCCTCAATAATCATCTTTATGACACAACAAAGGTGTCATTGGAACCACATATAAGCAGGATACATGATACAATGTTGTTTTACTAAAAAATAGGGACTGAAATTTGTTAGGAAGCCATTTTCCTACCCCTACCCCTACATTTTATTTAATAAAATGATTTCCGCCCATATATAATCACCATTTGAGGCTAAATACTATGCAAAATAATCATAAATTCAGCCTGGGTGAATTTAATCAATCAGTTTTAAAACAACTATCAACACCAGAAACACACAGTCACAAATTAATCCATAATAATCTATTTATCTGCGCCCGACCCGGGAATTTAGTTGTTTTTTTAGCATAACAGACTTTCTATCACAAAATTAGCCATAACTCCCTCAATAATAATTTTTATTACACAATATAGGTGTCATTGGAACCACAAATAAGAAGGCTACATGATAAAATGTTGCTTTAGTTGAGGAGAGGGACTGAAGTTTAAAAGAAGGCAATTTCCTTACCCCTACCCCTAACATGTTATTTAAAAAAAAGATTTCTGAACACTCATAATCATCAATTTCAGTTAAATTCTGAAAATACACAAAACAAATTAAGACTAGGTTGATTCTCTCCCAACAGTTTTATGGTAATTCAGTATATTTACTAGGCTATCTGGTGCATATAGTATATATATTTTGGAAAAGGGGTCTGGACACCCCAGCCCCACCTTTGTTAAATTTGGACTATCGCAGATTTCTGCTAAAATTTGAACACTTCCACACATTGAATTGGCTGTAAAGTGGTCATAGAAATGGCCAGGCATATTAAGTTTTATATGGTGATTTAGTATGTTTGCCAGGCTATCTGATGCATATAGTTTAATTTTGGACAACGGGTCTGGACACCCTGGCCACACCTTTGTAAAATTTGGACTATCGCAGATTTCTGCTAAAATTTGAACACTTCCACTCATTGAATTGGCTGTAAAGTGGTAACAAAAATGATAAAGCATATTAAGTTTTATATGGTGATTTAGTATATTTACCAGGCTATCTGATGCATATTGTTTCATTTTGGACAAAGGGTCTGGACACCACAGCCACACCTTCCGAAATATGGAATGTCACAGATTTTTGCTAAAATTTGAACACTTCCACACATTGAATTGGCCGTGAAGGGGTAATAAAAATGATAAAGCTTATTAAGTTTTATATGGTTATCTAGTATATTTACCAGGCTATCTGGTGCATACAGTTTAATTTTGTAAAAAGGGTGTGGATACCCTGGCCACACCTTTGTTAAATGTGGACTATCGCAGATTTCTGCTAAAATTTGAACACTTCCACTCATGGAATTGGCTGTAAAGTGGTAATAAAAATGATAAAGCATATTAAGTTTTATATGGTAATTTCGTATATTTACCAGGCTATCTGGTACATATAGTTTCATTTTGGACAAAGGGTCTGGACACCCTAGCCATGCCTTTGTAAAATTTGGAATGTTGCAGATTAAATTTTGCTAACATTGAACACTTCACATTGAAATGGCTATAAAGTGGTTGTAGAAATGGCCAGGCATATTAAGTTGTATATGGTAACTTAGTATTGGCCGTGAAGGGGTAATGAAAATGATAAAGCTTATTAAGTTTTATATGGCAATCTAGTATATTTACCAGGCTATCTGGTGCATATAGTTTCATTTTGAACAAAGGATGTGGACACCCCAGCCGTAAGTGAAAGTGTGAGAGTATTCAAATTTTTAGCAAGAATTTGCGACAGTCCAAATTTCATAAAGGTGTGGCTATAGGGTGTCCAGACCCTTTGTCCAAAATGAGACTACATGTACTAGATAGCCCTGGAAAAAATACTTAATTACCATTTTAAACTTGATATGCTTTATCAATTCAATGTGTGGAAGTGTTCAAATTTCAGTAAAAAATCTGCGATAGTCCAAATTTCACAAAGGTACGGCTGGGGTGTCCACAGTCTCCACACCCTTTGTCAAAAAAGAAACTATATGCACCAGATAGCCTGGTAAATATACTAAAAAACCATATTGAACTTAATATGCTTTATCATTTTTACCACCGCTTTGCAGCCAATTCAATGTGTGGAAGTGTTCAAATTTAAGCAAAAATCTACGCAAGTCCAAATTTCACAATGGTGTCCCTGTGGTGTCCAGACCATTTTTCCAAGATGAAACTATATGCATTAGATTGCCTGGCAAATATACTAAATCACCATATAAAACTTGATGTGCCTGGCCATTTCTATGACCAGTTTACAGCCAATTCAATGTGTGGAAGTGTTCAAATTTTAGCAAAAATCTGCGACAGTCCATATTTCACAAAGGTGTGGCCAGGGTGTCCACACCCTTTTTCCAAAATTAAACTATATGCATCAGATAGCCTGGCAAATATACTAAATTACCATATAAAACTTAATATGCTTTATCATTTTTATTACCACTTTACAGCCAATTCAATGAGTGGAAGTGTTCAAATTTTAGCAGAAATCTGCGATAGTCCAAATTTAGCAAAGGTGTGGCCAGGGTGTCCAGACTCGTTGTTCAAAATTGCACTATATGCATCAGATAGCCTGGCAAATATACTTAATTACCATATAAAACTTAATATGCATGGCCATTTCTATGACCACTTTACAGCCCATTCAATGTGTGGAAGTGTTCAAATTTTAGCAGAAATCTGTGATAGTCCAAATTTATTATCGTTTTCATAGCTATGTGTTTTTTTGAAAACTTCGTTTTGCAGTTAAACCGTGACATCATAGGGTATCTGTCAATGTGATTGGTCCAATCCTCAATCTGTGACATATCAGTTCAGAGTTTGACATCACAGTTAATGACAAAGGAATTTAAAACTGTCAGGCAATGTTACTATTAGTGTACAACCACAACAAACAACGCATGTCTAAGCTGAGTGTTGCACCTCATTGTTTTCCAAACAAAATGTGTTGCTGATTTTCACACGACACCAGTCATTACTTTTTTTGTCAGTAATTGCAACTCTCCTTTGAGGCTAAGTAGTCTGTTTGGTTCAGTTGCAGTGCATAGTGAAACATACATCATCCATGTGTCACTGCACTTTGTCAGTTTCCTGAAATCTGTGCTTGTAATAAACAAAATTATTCAACTAATCTCTGACATCACAGTTTTGGAATGAAGCAAATTGCAAACTTGAAAAACACGTAGCTATGAAAACGATAATAACAAAGGTGGGGCTGCGGTGTCCAGACCCCTTTTCCAAAATATATATACTATATGCACCAGATATGCTAGTAATTATACTGAATTACCATAAAACTGATGGGAGTGAATTAACCTAGTCTTAATTTCTTTTTTGTTTTTTTTTAGAATTTTACTGAAATTGATAATTATAAGTATTCAGAAATCTTTTTTTTTTAAATAACATATTAGGGGTTGAGCTAAGAAAATGGCCTTCTGTTAAACTTCAGTCCCTCTCCTCAACTAAAGCAACATTTTATTACGTAGCCTTCTTATTTATGGTTCCAATGACACCTACATTGTGTAATAAAAATTATTATTGAGGGAGTTATGGCTAAATTTGTGACAGAAAGTCTGTTACACTAAAAACAACTAAATTTCCGATGCGGTGCTCAGATAAATAGATTTTTATGGATTTATTTGTGACTGTGTGTTTCTAGTGTTGATAGTTGTTTTAAAACTGATTGATTAAATTCACCCAGGCTGAATTTATGATTATTTTGCATAGTAATTAGCCTCAAATGGTGATTATATATGGGCGGAAATCATTTTATTAAATAAAATGTAGGGGTAGGGGTAGGAAAATGGCTTCCTAACAAATTTCAGTCAGTATTTTTTAGTAAAACAACAATGTATCATGTAGCCTGCTTATTTGTGGTTCCAATGACACCTTTGTTGTGTCATAAAGATGATTATTGAGGGAGTTATTGCCAATTTGGTGAAGGAAAGTGCGTCACGCTAAAAATATCGAAATTCGTCATGCGGTATTCAGAAAAAGTGATTTTTTCTGGAGTTTACACGCTTTTAAATTGCGGCAACAACCTGAAATGAAGTCCTAACACATCCAGGAAGAAAACTAGGGGGGTCCCGAAAATTCCCCGGGGGGGGGGGGAGGGTTTCACTTTTTGGCCCTTGGTCTATTTCCATCAGCAAAGTTGTTTCAAAAGTTATATATGTCCATCCTGCCATATGTAGATTGAGAATTCATAACAACGACTTGCAGTGAAATAAAATATTTTTTTTAAGTTAAATCGCTCTGAAACAGTTTCATTCATATTAGTGTCAGTTGAAAAGCTGGAAGTAGTTACATAATAATTGTAGACCATTGATGTTGGTATGAAAATTGAAGGTCTTTTTGTGACTATTCCAACCATGACACTTACAATTAGTATGATACAAATTGACAAAATTGTAGAGAACCACGTATTGCAAAAAATTGCCTAAAATGAGCAAAAACGACTAAACTTCAAGGCTCTTGAAGGCACCACCAGTTGATCATATGCTTTAATATATATGTCCTTTTTCTAGGTTATATCACAAAATGAGGGGGTACCCCATCAAAAACAAGAATGAACACTCAGAGAGTGCATACGTAGGACTGCCAGCCTGCCATAATATAGGCCTAGGCCTATCTATAGTCAGCTACAATGTATCTATGTTCGTATACACTTGTCCATTGATCTATTTATCTATCTATCTATCCATCTATCTGTCTATGTATCTATCGAGTCAGAATATCTATCTATCTTCTGTCCTATATCTGTGTGTCTTTTGTTCTTCCTTTCTTCCTTCCTTCCTTCCTTCATTTTCCTTTCTTCCTGCCTTCTCTTTCTTTCCTTCCTGCCTTCTCCTTCCTTCCTTTCTTCTCCTTCCTTCCTTTCTTCTCCTTCTTTCCTTTCTTCTCCTTCGATTCTTCTCCTTCCTTTCTTCTCCTTCCTTCTTTCTTTCTTTCCTTCTTTCTTTCCTTTCTTTCCTTTCTTTAATAAATCTGTAAACACTCGCTCCATATGACTGGCACTGCAAGCATGGTAGAAGTAGTTTTTTGGTATTTCAGTAGTTGCATTAGACTGTGGTATTTGGAATTATATCTGCATTACCTGACGCGTCCAACCAGAACATTTTATAATTTTAAAGTTATTGTATATCATTTTAATCAACTTGTTCTGGAGCCTGTCACCCTCAAATTTTTGTATCTTTACCTGTCTGATTGAAATATTTTGGCTAGATTGTTTCAGTAACTTAAAATAACTTATTTAGATACCAAGATATGCTTAATTTCTAGTATTCAGCAGTGCAGAGTGCATTTCTTTTACACGCAAATTGCTCTCACGCCTGATTATTTGCCAAATATTGACAGTAAATTGTACATTACCAGTGATCTCCAATTCTCTCATAAGAAGGGAAATTCTACCACAATATGTACTGCAGTGCTCAAAGAAGTTGTTAATCATTATATTCGACGCAGTGGTGAAGTTAGCTGTGTACTATTAGGTGCCTCAGGGTCAAGTTATATAGTTTCAGTTGTCTGCAGTTTCATGAAATTGTCATTCTATCTTTTCTGCAGAAATTACGAAAAATTTTAATAGCATAACTGATAATTGGATTGATCAAACAATCAAAAATCAATCTTTCTCTCTATCTTTCTCTCCATCTTTCTCTCTATCTTTCTCTCTATCTATCTATCTATCTTTCTCTCTATCTATCTATCTATCTATCTATCTATCTATCTATCTATCTATCTATCTATCTATCTATCTATCTATCTATCTATCTATCTATCTATCTATCTATCTATCTAAGCAGTCCCATACATGTCCTGATCGTTTTCTGGCTGTCTTTATCTAAATTATTGTCCATTTCTAGCTGTCTTTATAATAGTCATTAACTGTCTATTGCGCTATGCATTGCTTTATTTTCCTGTCTCTCACCACTGCATATTACATTCAGATAAAAATAAGTTTGATAAAAAACCAACTTTCTAAAATGGTAGTGGAAGAGGGGACAAATTACTGTGGGTAATCCATGCCGGGTAATATTATTCTTAATATTGTCACCGAAGCCAATCTTCTTGAATTAATTTTTTTAATTTATTTCTCAAATTGCTCTTTCATGAAAAGCACAGATTTTGCCACAGACCACCAATAGGCATACTTGCCTGAATTTCATTATCCAGATTATACCAAATTATACCACTTCTAGAGTAATGTCTTGCTAATTGCTAACCATCGATTTTCTGTTCTTTTCATCTTGTGCAAAACTTACTAACTCCTTGCCCATATTTTAACTGTTTCCCCTCTTTTTTTTTGGGCATCACACAAGCTGATTGCATATGGATTTTGATTCCCGCCAATACAAAACGGCAGACAGGAAACTTTTTATGGTATTTTGCTCACAGTTCTGCCGCGCAGCCTATGTTTTTAACTGTATTCAAGTGTCTGCTCTGCAGTTACGGAAAGTCAGGGAAACTCATGAAAAATATCGTGGTGATGGAAATTCGACAAATTGCCCAAACAAATTTTGGCCTTGATTCTCGCTTAAATTTTTACAGATTTTCATTATGGCACTTGCTGTGACCTGGTGGAAACGGACATCAATTTAAAGTTTTTGGGGACCTCCCCCCCTCAAAGCCCACACCTCCTGAGGGCCACTTGATTTCACTGCCTCCAGAATACCCAATGATTAGCCGAGGGTATGCTGCCACGCAGCCTATGTTTAGTAATATGTCTGAATAACATGGCGACAATTTCTGGATCGTGAAAATGCTAAAAAGTTGGGAAAAGTTAAAATAGGTAAGGAAATTACTTTCTTGATTGGCAATTCAGAGAAATTAACAGATGCCATAACTAAAAGATTAAGCGTATCTCTGCAAAAAAAGGAAAATCTAGGATCTTTTTAAAAAATCTAGGGAAATAAATGTTGCAAGGAAATAGTGAAATTGTGAAATGTCTAAAAAAAAAGCAGAGGAAATTAATTTGTTCTCTTTTTTGTAATTGGTAGATTAAGGAAGATTGTAACAGTGACAAAAAATATCAAGGATTTATTTACAAAATTAGGAAAATCCAGGACCATCTGTGGGGGAGAAACTCAGAATAACTAGTGTTGCAGAATTCTATACATTCTGTTGAGATATAAACATGATAAATGAAAGCTCTTGAGAAATTTTTCTTTCAGTTCACAGAAAGATCAATTCAAAAATCATTGAGAATTTTTTTGTTTCAGAGAACCTTTTTGTTGAAGTTGAACTTTAATTTTGGGGAAATTTGTAACAACATTTTGCTATTTATTTAAATTGATAAATTTAAGGGAAATAAGGGGCAAGTTAGCAAAAATTCAAATCAGAAAACTGAAATTTTTTTTTCGGTAGGGGAGAGTGGGGCATAACCACCCCCCTAAGACAAAATGTGTCACAGGATGATAATGACCAACACAATTAAGAACTCCAATTGGCAGTATGACACACTCTTAGAGTACTTTCATATCCCCTACCCGCAGCATCAAATGACTCTCCCTTATAGCACAGGAATACGAAATAGTTTTTGGTACAAGGTGGGTGGTTATGCCCCATGCTCGGGGCATAACCACCCACCCAACGGGGCATAACCCCTCCCCCAAGGTACCAGCAACAAAAATAACTGGAGGATTTCCATATCTGGTGGAAGGATACTATGTCCCTTTCTGATGAAAATGCAGGTGATCTTGACTTAGAAAGTAACAAACCATATCCTCACTTTTGCTATGGTAATGACTTCTGAGATATTTCTCTCTGGGACGCTCCCGCCAATACCAATCTTTTGGTTTTTCAAGACAGCCCAAATGACATAATCTATGCTAACCCTTCCCAAGTTCCTCGCACATTTACAGTACATTTTTGAAAACCCCCCTCCTGTTTCTGTCACCCCCCTACTGTATTTTTTCCAGGGGCGGGTGGTTATGCCCCATATTGGGGTAAAACAGCCACTACCCCTATTATCACTCATGACATGATTTAATGGCAGTTAAATCCATTAAAAAAATTAGTCAGAATATGAACCAAGACAAGGCCTATTACCGATACCTCACATCTCCTTTATGTAGAATGCCATCACAAATACCGTCAAATGTAAAAATAAGATGAAGCCGCTTAAAAACGCTAAAAAACTAAATAAACTGAGCTGGTCAGTTTGGTTCTGCCTTTTGCTTGCAACCCCTTCTTTTAAAAAGTTGTCTTTCACAAGTAAAATCACCTGCACTAACAATATTTTCACTAGGCCTATTTGGAACCAATCACCTTGAACCACTGGGTGGGTGGTTATGCCCCTGGGGGTGGTTATGCCCCACCTTCCCCTACATATTTTGATAAAAATATTTGAAAATACCTTAGGCCCAGCACAATTTCGAATTATCACACATTCCAAAACAGTTCCTTTTGTGTTGGTTTCATTTTTGAAAATTTGTGTGCAATTTTTGGCGGATGCATGTCATTCATGGCCAGTGAAAAAAGGGGAAATTTTGAAGAAAAATAGGGAAACTGTAAAGAAAAATGGGGAAATCTAATAAAACTCTTCGTATAAATCCCCCTTTCTTTCATTTTCTTATTTATTAATTTCCCCATTATTTTTTACCATTTCCCCCAATTTCTGGTCATTTCTCCATTTTGCTTATCATTTCCCATTTTTCTTACAATTTCCCCATTTTTCTTCCTATTTTGGGCATCATATCTGCAAAAACTTTCCCAACCCCCCCCCCCCCCCCCCCCCCGCTGGCTACCCCACTATGTAAGGGAAGGGATGAGTCATTCATCAATAGTGGCACATTTGCTGAAGCTCTAGCTGACAATAATTAAAATTCAGGACCTAAAACTTGATCTTGAATATGGGGTCATCTGATGACTGATGACAAGAAAATCACAACAATGTCTCAAATAGTCATTGATCAGGGCGCCGGAATCAATGCAAACGTTTATAACAACATTTTGAAAGAACTTGTGATGCCATGGCATCAGACAAAAACACATTTTAATCATCTACCAACAAGGTGGAGCACCTGTTCATACTGCAAAGAACACTCAGGAGTGCCTCAAATTGAACCTGCTGAGCAAGGCAGATTGCCTCCCCTTGTCTCCTGAGCTGGTGGACCAAGTGAATTACTTGGTATGGGCAACTTTGAGGACAGAATCCAGCAAGTTATCCCAACCCTAGCAGTAAAGTTTAAGGCCTCCATCTTCTCTGCATGGGGCAAAATGTTGGTTGAGTGCATAAAACATGCTTTTGCATCATTTCAGTCTCATCTGCAGGAGGTTACAACAGCAAGGGGTGCGATTAACATGTTATTTTGACTCTTCCGATAATGCTGCTCATATACAAATCATGCTTTGTTGAATAATGACGCTTGGCATAAAATCAATTGTAAAAAAATTAAATTGCGTTGACTGTCCTTTCTTTCTGCAGACACCTTGTAGGTGTCAATAAACAAACTATTTAACTTTGTTTGCAAGATATGCACCCAATTAGAGGATTGGAAGACAGACAAGTAAATGTGAATGACGTGCCAAACCAGTTTTGAAGATGAAAAAGAAAATACACTGTATCAAGATTTTCACAGCACCGCCAATCTGATGTGAGCTCTGCGTAGTGCTCATGGGTCATGGGTCGTCCCATTCAAAATCTTGAGATTTCAACATGGCATCAGGAGAATTGGTCTATATTAAACAGTTTTTCTCCAAATTTAATGAAATTTTGGATTTGGGTAGCCTACATATTTTACTGCTGACGGCACCACTTTTGAAAGCATTTCCACAAAAGTTTGTATTGTAAAAATTGATTTTAAATGAGAGAATTGCCAAAAAATTGTGAGAAACAGCTATCAGCCTCATTTTTATGTTTGATGTCACCATTGTGACGTCACCAAAAATGCCTATGACATCATAAACGTTTGTTGTGACATCACTCTCACCCAATGAGGAGACTCCATTTCTTCAATGTTTAAAGAAAAAAATAATTTCTTTAACTTCACAGGGTGAGTGTTCATTTATTTCAACATGTAGAAATATAGAAATAGGTGCCGTCAGTAGGAAATGTTGTCTATTTTCAAATAATGTTTTTGGTTTTGCCATGACTATTAAACTAACTGAGCAATCTAAATTCTCCCAGACCCTATCTGTAAAATCTCATGATTTTTCAATGCTACGATTCATGACCCCTGTCCCACAGGGGTCCAGGGCTAGCTCTAAAGTAAATACGGCCTCTTATATATCTCAACACACAAAGGAAGACTATACAGTTGAAGAGAAACCAAAGAATATATTAACGTTTTTTTTTTAGGCAATGCTTCAGCCCTGCGCTCATATATTCTTAGTGATTCTATTTAGCGACATCCGCCTCTGTATAGATGGCCAAAGGCCTCCCGACTTAAAGGGGCTATAAGCCCTTAAAACACTTTTTTCTTACATGGTATTTTTATTGATTTTTTTGTTAGTATATGCCTACCTGAGTACAAACCCACAACATCCATGCAAACAAATGTCTTAATTAGTGATTAATTAGCCTTTAAATATAAGTGGGCCGCGGCCCAGTTATTTTAAACAGCATGTTTTTTGGGATTTAAGGTGTTGTAGCCAAGTCCATGGTTCAGGAAATGCCACAAAATTGTGTGCACTTTATTCTGAAAATGTCTGCTTGTAGTTACTCTGGTTAGTGCTTTATTGGAGGTTATTATTGAGTAGCTTCAGTCAATTATAGCATAATTAGTAATTTATTGGGTTTTCTGTGGTTTTCTTATGACGAAATTGCTGTAACCTTGAAATACCGGGGCATATTGGGCAAAAATGAACTAATATCATCTTAGGTCCTTTTATTTGTCAAAATGGGACATTTTTAGGAAACATTTCCAGGAATGACTTTTTGGGCTTATAGCCCCTTTAAGGTTTTTTCCAAGATTCGGAAAATCAGTCTGTGAAACTATATAAGCAGAACGGAGGCTAGCATCGTGCATAAAATGCGCACAAAATTTGCGGGCCACGGGATTTCGTAATAAAATGTGGATGCACAGTTGCGGAACAGGACGTGTTTTGCGGGATCGGCTGTAATTAAATGCGGTTGGGGTCAAACATGTGGAACAAGCTGAATTTGCTTTAAAAATCGCCTCTATTTTTTTTTAAATTTTCTTGTTTATTATTTTCTGTATTTTTTTTTTTGCACTTGAAATTCAGGAACGAAGTACTATTCTGCAGATTGACCTGAATCCATAATTCCAAGAATATATTTGCAACCAAGAAAAACTGTGAAAAATTTGATAAACGAAGAAATAAAAGTGAACTATGACCAAGGCTGGTTCATACAGGTCACTTCAGGTCACTTCAACTTTTTTCATAACATATCCTACTATCATCAAATGCTTTTCAAATGCAAATGGATTGACTTGACAAAGTTACTCGTCTTAAATTATGTGTACCGTGAAAAGTTATTTCGTTGATAAAAAATTGATAGCTTGGGTTAGGACCAAGGTCATTTGAAGCCGGGTGAACGACCTTGGGTTCGCGGCAGTCCACTTTATGTTTATTCTATTTTCAGCGACTGGTTTATTTTTGGAAAGGTAATTTATTTCTGTTCATGTGCCTAGTAGGGATTTTTCCCGAAAGGACTAAACATTTTAGGGAGGGTCCCTTAAGATGGATGGATGATTGGGGCTTTACGTCCTGTATTTATGCACTTGGTAGGCTAATTAGGACAGGCAACAGGGGTGCCGGAAGGAAACGATGGCGGCAGGGGCGGTCGGTCGAAAAGGGCAAATCGAATTCGCGAGACAAAAATTTAATGAGCGACAATGACAATTTTGAATATATACTTATGGATTTTTGCCTAAATTCACTGAAAATTAAGGCCTAATAGTGTTTTTTCTTGGAGATGAAAAGGGCAACCTTGCCCCCCTTGCCCCTCCTGGCCAGGGGCAGCAGGGGCAATTGCCCCTCCTGCCCCCCTGTTCCGGCACCCTTGACAGGCAATGAGGCAAAGGATGATTGAAAAAGGGTTCCTTAAGAGGTGCTAAGCTAAGGATTCTCTTAACTTAGTACCTCTTAAGGGACGCTCCCTAAAAAGCTCGGGAAAAATCCCTAGTGCATTCTTCACACCTGGGCATAATTGTCTCCTTGTATTTCTCACCTCCCGAACCTCCTTCGCTCGGCTCTTTACTACTCCTAGTTTTCCGATTTCACAGCTTCCTTCCTCTGTGAATGCCCTTGTTTTCAGGTTAATCCCCTGATTCAAATCATATAGAAAATAAGATATAGTCTTCAAGTAAATCCCCTAATTCAAATCATATATTATTGAACAAAAGAAAAAGTATTCTATGTTTATCCCCAGATTCAAATCATATATTGAACATAAGATAATTATACAGTCTTCAAGTTGATTCCATGATTCTTGTCATCATAATCATATTGGGCATTCAAGGAATATTGCCAAAGTTCAAGGAATATTCTCAAAGTTCAAGGAATATTCTCAAAGTTCAAGGAATATTCTCAAAGTTTACTATAATGATTGGTATGATAACCGTTCAGTATGGTGAGCACCGATGAGCAGATTTATCTGGAATGGGGTATATAAAATCATACTATATATTATATTATATATTACATTATTATATCATAGTAATTTTCACACATTATATTGAGCCTAATTTTCGATTTAAAATTATGCATTTTTTACAAGACAAAATTCAGCAATTTTCAGACACTTTTGTATAGTACTGGACAATTTGGACATTGATATTATTCTACAGTTGCCATGAGCTTTCTGACTGCCCTTCATCAGCATTGTTGCAAGGTATCATTACATTATAGACGGGTTAGAGCCAACGTCTCGTCCCTTATGGCAAACATGCGAGGAGTGAACCAGATGGTTCAATCAAAAGAAGTTATACAGACATCCCATAATATGATCCTGGCACTTTTTTCTCATCACGCGTGACTACCAAAAATGTTTGAAAAAAAAAATGTAGGAAAAAATATTCGAAAAAAGAAAAAATTCTGGAAAAAAAAAATTGCCCCAAAAAAAAAGATGCTTGAAAAAAAAAAATTCCCAAGAAAAAATCAGCATTCAAAAAAACTTTTTTTTTTAAGTCGATAAAAAAAATTTAACAAAAAAATAAAGAAGTTTTCGAAAAAATTAAAAAGTTTGAACATTTTATTTTAGAATGTTACCTTTCCACCTTATTTATCATTGACCCAATTTTTTTCTACAAACTTTTTATTGAAGAAACCTGAATACAAAAATGAATTTCGAGAAGAAATTTAGATAATTACAATTAAGAGTCTTTAAAATTTATTTTTTGCCTTCTGGCAGTCCCGTCTTCATGCTTTGGCATCTACATTATTGAAAACAATACATTACACATATTTTTAGGAAGCAGCAAATTAAAAGGAAAAGTTTATGTTGCCAAGATACACAAAGGGCATACCAAAAAGACAAAAATGTTTTTCCATTTTTTAAATCTGTCAGAGGAATTAATGCACATGCAATGGTTGACCATGTACATGTCACTTATTTTGATAACATTATAGAATAATTCTATCTGTTCCAGGATTTGCATATTTTGAAGAAATAAATTATAGTGAGAGCCTGCTCCAAAATAAGATGACAAAGTCAAATTAACATCATTAATGGCCGTCATCACAAACTGATATATATTGTTTCTTGCCATGTGTGATTTTATTTATTAGATCAAATGACACGTTACAATAACTCTACATTTTATAAACAATGTAAGCCACCAAATTTAACAGAATCTGATCTCATGGAAAATAATAAGTGGACAACAAGGGATGTCCTGAAATACGAACTGTAACTAAATCTGACAGACCACTTATCCACAAAGGAGATTTACAATGACTGACAAGGAATTTTAAGAAAAATTAAAAAAATTGTATGAAATTTTGCTGATTAGCATCTTGTGAAATACACCAAAACAGACTTTGCTTGGGAAACATTGAAACAGAGACTCTAATGGCAAGGTGTATTTGTTTGTTTGTTTGTTTGTGTTTTACGCCTCTGCAGCACCTGAGTGGGCTATATTGAGGCAGGCGATCGCCGTATGATGATGAGATGAGATGAGAAGACTGTGAGTCTGGAACATACCCTATTAATTCAGGGATGCCCAGGGTCTTTCAGTTGCTCAAGCATAGAATACTGGATACAACCCGCCTCCATTTAATGTCCCATGGGCTCGGACTAAAGTGAGTTCCCGGGGTGAGATTTGAACCCACGCCCTCAAAGCCAGTGGTCAAGCAGTCTTGACCATTAGGCCACGGGGGAACTAATGGCAAGGTGTAACACTTGACTTAGACAGAAGTTGTTTGTTGTGGTTGCACACATTTAGAATAACATTGCCTGGCAGTTTTAAATCCCTTTATCATTAACTATGATGTTAAACTCTAAACTGAGTGTTACAGATTGAATATTAGACCAATCACAGATACCTTGATGATTTCATGGTTTAACTGTAAAACGAACTTTAAAAAAAACACATAGCTAAAAGCTTATTTGTAGCATTAGTTTTGACATGTATCAGGCTTCTGAGCTAGTTCTGAGCTAGTTCTGAGTAGCTGGGACAATTCTGAAATTGGACCAAAATGTCCAATTTTCCAAGAGTTGCCATAATTTTTTCCTGGGAGCTAGATGGTAAGTGCAGCCCTCCAAGCCCAGAGTGATCATGACGGTTGATTGATGAGGTGGGAAACAGAGTCAACATTTTGCACATTGGTCAGTGACCTTCAAAGCTGCTAGTTCCTACAAAGAGATAAATATCAAACTGCTAAACACGTGTATATTCAATGCATGTGTTGAGTTTTTCATTGCTGAGGAAAATCTTTCATCCAGGGCAGAATGTGTACTATGTCCTGGCTGGGAGAATGGAGCATGAAAAATATAATTTATGTAGAAGTCCTATAATACTGATGCCGTCTCCCCCATACAAAGACGACTCGTGCAGAACATGAACTGTAAAATTTTAAAAGAAACTGAAAAATCATCAGATAATACATTATTTATACTTACTTTGAGCAATCTATTACTTAAAAAGCTCTTGATCCAATCTAAGGCTATTCCTGTTAACCCATATAGTTCTAATTTCTGGAAAAGTGTTTCATGATTGATGCAGTCAAATACTTTCGTCGTATCTAAAAATAATCCTAAGGTATGTATGCCATTATTGGAGCCATCTACAGTGTAGTATATTGCCAATAAGGTCCAGGATTGCATCTGAGGTGCTCCTATATGTTGTCTAAAGACATACTGCCATTCATATAGAACATTATGGCGATTGAGAAATTTGATCAATCGAGTATGCACTAACTTTTCAAGAAATTTTGATATTACAGGTAGTAATCATGTTATTCTATATGATAGGATGGGGGGGGGAGGGAGAAATTTTTCTTGGGAAATTATTTATTTTGCCATGACAGCACCAGTAATTTGTGACATTGAGCCAGTGGCGTCATTATGGGGGGGCATGGGGGGCACGTGCCCCCCCATATTGGACCTGTGCCCCCCAGGTGCCCCCCCATATGAACTTTTCAACCTTGGCTAAAATATACAATTAGTATTACGGGGTGCCCCCCCCCCACAGAATCGTGTGCCCCCCCCAGGTGCCCCCCTGCTCGAGACCCCCTAGTTACGCCACTGGCTTTGTCATCGAACAACACCTGGAAAGATTATTTGGTTTATTTATGTTTTAAAAATTCTATTTTTTTAATGTACTTATATTTTGTAAGAAACGATTGTCACTGCCTGTATAAACTAGTGTGTTCTGGCAAATTATAATTATACGGTCTTTGGGCAAATAATGGGGCCTTGAGGCATGCATTCCCAATGTGATTGCTTCCTTTTCAAATATCCGGACATCCCTTGGAAAAAAATTTAATATTATAGTTATTTTTGTGCATCATAACTCTCTGGATCTTGACGGCGACTCATTCTTTGGTTATAGTTTTTAGCACAGCGAGTGATAAATTTGTAAAAATGGATGAAGAAAAAAACGCTGAATTTTAAATTTCTTATAATTGCACTTCCATTGAAATTTTTTTTTGCGATGAAAGACTTAGAAAGTGCAATTATAAGAAATTTAAATTTCAGGTATTTTTTCGTCATCCGTCCTCCCTAAAAAGTGCCTCAAGAAGATATGAAAAGCTAAAGATCAATTATGTCTGGCCCAACGATGTAAGGTAAAGTAAAAAGTACAATTTTTAATTTAACATCGGTGATGATGTGCACGTGCGTATCTGGAAATTGCCTGAGGGGGGCCATAACACGGAGCGAATACGGCGCGATATGCGTCTCTCCAATCTTCCCATGTTAAGTTTTGGCCGGGGAGGGGCGGGGTATGACCCAATGGCATCCCCCCCCCCAAATACGCCACTGATGACGTGTGCTGGCCAGACCAAGAATTGAACCCAATGGCTATAGGTCCAAGAGGTTTTTAGACCGAGGGTGTAACCTTTATGCAGAATGTCTAGAAAGCTTAAGCTAACCGAAATGGTTAACTCTGATATTTTGTTTTATTGGCCCTTGTGTATTTTTGACGGGATTAAATTATAGCTATTGCCCTTTTAAGGTTCCAAAATTGAATGGTAAATTGCAAATTCTACCAAATGCAAAATACTCAGTTGCTTTTTATGTTCTGTTAGTAACCTTAAATGTTCCTTTTTAAAGTACATAAAGACTCCATTTCTTGTGCATGCATGCAGGTAATTTATTAATTTTAAAATTTTTTTGCTTAGAGCTAAACGTATTATTATATAGGACCATTGAAGCTGCCTTGTTTGGAAGAGTGACAGGCTGTCTTTACCAATGCCTTGTCTGACCATTTATACAATATTATATAGATAGTGGATGGTGAGGAGGACAATATTGAGTTTTATTTGCCGAAGCAGTAATATTGGTCGAGGCCGTAGGCCGAGACCAATATTACCTGCTAAGGCCAATAAAACTCAATATTGGTCGACTCAACATCTACTATTTGTTATATTCTGCACCACAATTTTCAGACTGATACATATTTGTAAAATACTGGTTTTTCTGAAGATACCTACTTTTTTTATATGAAATATACTTAATTTTTCCCATTATTTACAATGGGCATATTTATAAAATGATAGATTGACATTTCAAGAAGTTAGATTTCCTCCTTCCCAGGCCTTCCCTTAAGTAATAGGCAATTAAGTGCATTGTTGCTGCCAAGAGGATAGGGGCATGCCAATATCACTCTCTATACACCAATAACACTTTTAAGACACCAATATCATTGTTTATTGGCTTGTCATGTGACTGATCTCCTGGTAACTGATTGGCCTTAAATTTTTGATGCAGAATATAATATTATATAGTTGGAAATAAAACAGGACACATGTCAGATGTTATGTTTTCATAAATTTGTATATAAGAATCTGATCAGTTGAGCAAACCTTCGACTTAAAATGTTTTGGAAGCCTTCATTTGGAACCTCGAGCATAAAACGCAAAGAAGTTTTATTATATATAATATATATATATATATATATATGTTGCTTACTGAGGCAATGAGGCATTATATGGGGAGTTTTTGTGGTAGGTTTCATATAAAGAGTTACTATGCTATCGCTGTCTCAAGATGAAGGTACTATTACATACTATGAAAAATATTGGTGTTAGAAGACACAAGACATCACATCTGGCACTCTATAGAATTGAATCTTGTAAAAATATGTATACAAATACGAAAGTTTTTTGTAGACAACTCAACTCTAACACAATTACACGTATATACATGTAAATGGCCAACATTGCTTTTTACCTTTTTATATATCACAAATTTTATTTTACCAGGTATTTTCATTTTTCATATTGATATATGACATTCTATTGTTATTTTAATTCATGATGGAACACTGTTAAAAATTATGGCTTCGCCTCAAATGCTCACAGTCTTAGTTTGGTAGTATACGGGGGTTGTTCGGAAAGGTCTGACCAATTTTTGTGGCAGACCGTTCATAGAACTAGGTATCTATAGGCTTATATCCATTATGAAAATATCATACCTGTAGGAAATGTTTAAATTGCGTTTTATTTCAGTTGATATGGAAATAAAAGCTCAGTGCACCCAGTGCAGCTACATTTTCTAGATCAACTCCAACATGAACTGGTTTTTGATCATAGAATTTATAGAAAATAAATTTCTGACCATAAGTAAATGGATTTCTTGATAAGTTTACAGTCTCTCAAGGTAAATTTTATTTTCAAATTCCAAACAGAAGTTTACATTTCAAATTAATTTTGTGAAACAATTGCCATATACCTTTTCTGTCAGCAGTGGCGTCATTTTCAAAATTAATTGGTGGGGGATTGACAATATTTTAACATTTTTTGCATGGGCACAGAGTTACAGAAGCTCTGAATATTTTTACCTTTTTTTTTGGCAAAACAGTGGTGGGGTATGTGCCCCACCAGCCCCATAGGAACTGACGCCACTGTCTGTCAGCTGTTCCAAAGAACATGTACATGTGCATGACATTCTCTGGCAGCTGGGTGGCCAAGTGTCTTAGGTGCCCGCCTGCTCCGCTGAAGGTCTGTGACTACATGGGTTTGAACCCCGGGTGGGGAACCCAAAATTGTCAGTATACCTTCATTAGCAAAATCCTGGGGTCCCATGTGAAAGCGTCCTGTCCAATGAAGTTACCACGCAATGATAAACCTGATGGCAAAGTTTCGCTTTTTGGATTTTTTCTTAATTTTTTTTGCATGCAATTTGCAACCGCCCCCCCCCCGACAGATTCAGCCAAGTGTGCCTTTTCAATGTTGAGTTTATATGGTGAGGTATTCCATATTTATGAATATGAGTGTATAATGCATATGTGTGACTTTAGCACATACAAAATGACGAGGTAGGACTCGCATAGGCGTATTGGACCGGCGTTTCGCGGGGGGCTGTCGCTACATCGCCCTGAAATTTTAACATAGCACGGATGTGACCAGGGCAGTGGATCTGCCCTGATTGGTCAGGATTTGCCCTGATATATGCCATTTGCCCTGATGCAGGGGGGGGGGCTGCAGCCCCCCCCCGACCCCCTGCGAAATACGCCTATGGGTTGAAGTTTCAAAGCTAACGGAGTAATTTTGCTTGGCCACTATGCAGCATATCTATCACCACATGGCTCCTTGTCAGTATCTAAATTTAGCATCCAAGTATTGCCATGCAGTGGAATCAAACCCTGGACCTCAAAATTTCAATGCCAGCATGCTATCTCCTCGGCCCATGAGGTACAGGAAATTGCAGTGTGAAAAAAAAAATTCTTCTCATCATAACATTATGGAATTTCTAATCAACATTAAAGAGGATGACAGGAGTTGGAGGCACATAGAGTAACTTCATTATGCACATTTAAGAGCAGCAGAAGAACGTGGAATGTTCTCTTGAGGCCTCCATTTCCTCTCATGCCTGATATCAGTCTTTTAACAAAGTGGCCAATCAGAGACTTGCATTACGTCAAGTAAAATGTTGATATCAGTTGCAGGCCCGCATAGAAATCCCACAGAAAGCTGTCCTGCTACCCATGTTCCTTTTTTTCCAGAAGGTGGCGCACAAGGCCAGCTCAAGAAAATAATTGTTTTGCTCCTAGGAAGTTTTATAGTGAATTTAGTTCAAAAGCCACTGTGCTAACCAGTGCATGAATAAAGCTATTTCCAGGTGGCTCTGTTGTACAGAACAAGAGTACAAAGAGGACCTCTAGCGTTAAATAATTCTGCCATCAATTTCTAGAAACATCTTCTGGAAATAAATCAATTCTCGTTCTGGTGTTTTTGGCTCTCGCTCTTTTAGTTTGGTTAATTAACGTGGATCCTCATCACGGAGAATGTAACGTGAGTAACGTACAAGCATAGATAATAAGATCTTATTCTGGGCCTATGCTGGCTGGCAGATAAAATCATCCTTTGCCTTTTTTTTCATGAGTCATGACGTGACTTCCTCCTGAGCACAAAAATATATACAGGACGTAAAGCCCATTGTTCATTTAGTTACTTCAGCTTTTCATGAGAAAGTGAAACCTTCGAGGACTTTATGAGTTACAATGAAACCACTGTTTCTACTGAAGGAAAAATAAAAAACAACCAGAGAAAGAAGCCTGAAAAATTGCATGCGTTCCATTTGACTCAAGTGGTCAGTGCATTTTTTAATATTCGCGCAGCGAAACGGCCGAAGGCCGTTTCGCGAAGCGAAATTTAGCACAAGAAAGGTTTCAAAAATCTGTGCAGTGATTGTCTCCACATCAATGGTCGACAGCAGGAAATTAGGTCAAGTGGGACCAGCTTCTTATCAATTGTTTAGTTTCGAATTTAACAAAAAATGATATATTCATATCCAAAAGTGTCTTAAAAATTCAATTTTCTCCATTAATATTCCCTGTATCTATTATTTTTATGGAATAGTTCATTATAAGCCTTGACAAGCTAAATTAAATTATTAACATGTGATTCATTTCATTTCAAAACAGAAAACAAGAAAACATAACAAAATTAAGGTTACATAATCTTTGTCAACTGATGATTATTTAACAGTGAGCAATTAATCTACATGCAGATCATGTTATTGTTTTTGTTATCACTATTATGTAATATCAACAATCTAGCATAGACTTTAATTTGGCAGCTTTCAGTGTAGTCTTCCTTTTTACTATTTAGCTGATTATCTATAAATTCTATTTATTCTTAATCCTATTTATTTGCTATCCTATCTGTCTATCTATCTATCTAACTATCGATATATTCTATTTTTGATATATTATTTTTCTTATAGTTTCTAGTCTAAATTTCTCTCTATTTTTCTATATATCCGTCTTTCAATTTCTTTGAAACAGTAACATAACTGCCTTTCATACATTGAATATGAGATAAATTTAATGAAAGTTACATGGTAAAACCATAAGTCCTAAAAAAACTTTTTAAGAGCTGCGCGAATTTCATGGCTGTGCCATTTACATATTATAGTAATAGTGATTTGGTCTCCCAGTGGACAGATTTGGTCTCCCAGTCATTGCTAAATTGATGTCACTGGGAGACCGTCTTTTTCAGAGACTCTCATTAATTAACTTGATTGTCTTGGTCTGAAGCACAAAGGTGATTTTTTTTCTGTATGAAAAATATTCTACTCAGTTTTTACAATATAATTGTCCTTATCCTGATGTCATCTACTGGTTAAAGGACAAGAATTATAATGAGTGTCAACTTGGTCCGATTTCCACCAGAATGAGTTTCAGAAATTTAAAAAAATAATATGAAAATTGTTAATCACAAAAATGACATAAGGATAAAGACAAATATATTGTGTTTGCTTTCTCACCCCAGAAACATGACGTCATTAAGTGTTGAAACATTGCAAATCTGAAAGCTACAAACTACAGTATATATATAATATAACAAGCAGTTACAAATGTTTTGAACATATTTCTTTTATTCAGTTTAGTAATTTCATATTTAGTACATCAAGACTGTGCTGAATTTTAGTGGCAACTTTGGTGATGTTCATACTTTCCATCAAAGAAACACTTCATCTATATTGTATGAATGTGATTCTATAGAAGGAACATAATCATTAATTCAATTTAAGATATATATAATATTTTCTTAATTGAGCATTTGTATGTCATTAACAAGCAATATGTTTCTATTCCAGGCCCATCAGCATGAACTTGGGGACGTAAAAGTGCTCCTCCTCCAATGGTAGTGCCTCCTGAAACAAACCAATTATAAATTAGAAATTGTTTCTTTTTCAATCTTGAAATAATTATCGATGTCTGCTAAACATTAGTCATAGCATGTCAATTCAGTAGTTGATACTATATGTTGACCAAAATAAACACATCAAATTTTAAGCTTGTATTTTTCTTGGAGTATTAACTCTGACAGCACATGACACATGCTGTCAACAAGTTCACAACCAGTGGCGTAGCTAGGGTTTTTCTCTGGGGGGGCAAATGATCCCCAATTTCCCAAAAAGTAATCATCGACATGGGAATACGACAAACCATTTTTCTGAGCTTTACTGGATTCTCAAATAACGCATGGTCGGCCTAAAGCAAAATTTGCCCACATCATATACTGGCCATTTTTGCATAGAAAGGCCCTTATGCTAATACACGTGCAGAAAAAGTGGACTCCTAAATTAATAATAATTAAGTGCCCAAAAACCCCAATTTAATTTTGTGCACAAATGGCCTAAATCTGTGGTGTGACTTTGCCAATTTTACATACCACTGATTTGTTGCATGAAGTTTGATTCAATAATTTTATGGCAAAATGCTTAGTATCACAGCTATACCACAGAACAATTTTGTCCTTAGTAATTTTGGTATTCAAACAAAGTCAGTTTTTGGCTTAAACATTTACCGAAAATATGCCAAAAATTACTTAGAACCGTGCAACATGAATATAAAAAAAAACAGGATTTCCAAGAAATATCTTCAGATTTCCTTTCCCCTCTCCTTTGTTCTGCTTTCTTTCGCTCCGCAGGGTATCCACCAGAAAGGGAAAATAGGGAAAATGGTGAAAATTACCTGCAGGGAAATATCACAGAATTTGAAATTTGACCTGAAATTCACAGAAAGCACAGGGAATTTGGTTTTACTTTTGTAAAGATGGAAAAAATGCTCTCTGTTTTGAGATGAATCCCAAAAAGTCCAGGTTTTTGGATTCCGATAAAACAATGCTGAGCCTGCATAAGGACAGGGAAAACATTCAATGAAGCAGGGAATAATCAGGAAATACAGGGAATTCATTCATCAAATTAAAGTAGATATCCGGTTCCTTTTCCTCTTTGTTTCCCTTTTCTTTCCCATTTTCCCTGCATTTTCCTCATTTTCCCCCTTTTTCCCTCATTTCCCTGTTTTTTCCCCATTTCCCCATTTTCCTCAAAAAGTTGTCTGTCAACTTGCCCCACTAGCTACACCACTGTTCACAACTGTAATTGCCAGTGCTTTATTTCTGCCTTGGCAGACAATATGCTGCAATGTCAGAATGTGTTGCCACCTAGTGACTAGTGTTCAATTCTGCAAGCTGCAAAAGGCGGTCTAAAGAAAATAGTGTTTCCAACAAGTCTCGCTTGTGACTCTCGAGAATGGTCATGGTCTAGTGCACGAGACTTGAGAATTTCTTGAGAAATCTAGGACACTGTCCTTCTCCATAGGTACAACGATATAACAAGAGAGATTTAATCATTCAATGGATCATATTTTTTTACTTTTATGATATATCTCTTGTAGTTTTAATGTTAATCTGTTTGTTTTGTTTCCTATAAATCACAGCTAAACATCCAGATATCATACAATTTTAAAACATTTTTTAAATTACAAGTTCAACTTCAGCATTCATCAGGTATACAACGGGGATTGTCATCAACAGATATTTAAATTGAACAATGGAACAAGCACACAGTAACAATAATAAATTTTATTATTATCATTAACTGTGATGTCAAACTCTGAACTGATATGTCACAGATTGAAGATTTGACCAATCACATTGACAGATACCCGATGATGTCACGGTTTAACTGCAAAACGAAGTTTTCAAAAAACACATAGCTATGAAAACGATAATAAGCAAAACAAAATAACCCATTGCTTTGTAACAGTTATAAACATTAAAAAAATGAACAGCATGTCAAACAATGACCAACATTTCAATTCTCGAGACTCACTCATTGAGAGGAGAAAGTGTTGAGTCATTAAAATCTCGAGACTTCTTCAGAATTCTCGGTCTCATTGGAAACGCCAACAGAAACAGAGTTTTAGGAGCTCCGATAACTTTGTCTGGAAGAAACCAGGGCTGTATCTGTGTTAAATACCATGCTGATGGCCTTGTCTACTTTAATAGAGAATGTGATTGCCTTGTCTGACTTGAATATACTCGATATTGAACAGAAACTTTTTATGAATGCGAATTGCTCAATAAAATTGGAACTATTTCTTGCAGTAGCATGTAAAACTAACATTGTACCAGGTGGCAGCAGCATACATTTAATTTTCCAGGGACTGTGAGGCTCAGCCTTCCAAATATAGTCCCGAAGAGACAGGAATACAATGTCATGTACCCTGACTAATGCAGTCCCTCTAAGGGGCTCAGTGGTGTACATGTAGTTGTTAGCACGCTCGACTACTGCACCGGCGGCCCGAGTTCAACTCCAGACCTCTGCTGAGTTCCCAACTGACAGTTCAGTGCTGGGTGATTGCTTAATTGGGTACTGTACACGTTGCCCGCAGTACTGGCCTAGTCTGTATGTCGGGGAGGTAAATGACACGTGCCATGGGCTCAACTGGAAATAAGTTGTTTTATCCACTACAGGTGGGGACTTTTGTTGGCGACGCACTTCAAATAAGAACACCTTTACCTCTACCTTTACCTCTCTGCCGAACAGCTTTAGCTGGAAGGACTTATTAGTTCCATTAGTTCCATCTGTGCTTTTCCTTGACATATCTGACAACTTTTAATATATCGGTTAAGTGACTGTTACAATTGCCGACTGAGAATGTATGCTATTCTGCTGGGGCTGTTGCTCCCTCATTAGGTGGCTTACTACCTGTGGATTCTTGCTAGCCTCCATGCCTTATGAAAATCAGAAACAGGACCGCCAAACAGTTATCTTTCATGCACCCAGAGGATACGCGCTTATAATGATCATGAATAACATACAAATTAGTGTTTATGAACCTGGAAATTGAGTGGATCTTTAAATAGGGATTTTTCTCGAAAGGAATATACATTTTAGGGAGGGTCCCTTAAGAGGTACAAATCTAAGGATTCTCTCAACTTAGTACATCTTAAGGGACCCTCCCTAAACTTAGTCCTTTCAGGAAAGATCCCTACTTAATGAAAAACATCAATTGAAGACTACGTATAATGTGATGATTTTCATAGCACAAGGGTCTCAAAGTTTGACTCACCAGAGCTTTTGCCCATCTCTCATGGACTTCCTCAGCTGTCTGAAAATGCTCAACTGATCACATTAGTGATGGATGAAAGCTCTGGTGAGTCAAACTTTCAGACCTTTGTGCTATGAAAATCATCGCAAATTATGGAATTCCAAAGGTCAGGAGTAAGCCTTCGTATATAATGTGTGTGTGCATGCACTACATGGTGAGATATACCTCTGTTTGATTCTTGCATGAATCTGGGATGTAAAACAAGCCCCTGTCAGTGATCCTGGGTCCGGCGTTCACATAGCCAACAGTCGCGAATACCTGTCCTGAAATTTATAAGATGTAATGGGTTATTAAAAATGTCATAATCATACCAGTAGTTTTTTGGTCATGGTTTGCACTAAGCATTTAAGCCTCTGAGCCTCAGACTTGTCTGATACTCGCCTAAGTATGTATCGGAAAATGAGTCCTAATCCCTCACTATTGAATTGACGTTATATTGTTACACATCTCTTAGAGACAAATGAACCCATTTCAGTATGCCATCTAAACATTTTCTTTATTTACCTGATGTTATTTTTCAAATTACCGGTAATTACTGTTTTCTTATTCTTTTTTTTACTTTCTCATCCTTTGAAACATAGATCTGTTATACATTAAAAATCATATTACTATGTTGGCCCACTGTTGCGCATAATTTTATAGTTGAAAGTTGTCTCATTGACATAATCCCTAGACACTTTATGATTTCTCTTCGATTTGATTTACATGGAAAATGTCATACATGTACATATTGTGCTAAATAAAGTTAATTTTCTCCATGTGAAAGACAGGATGTGCTGTCACATCTTCCTCAAAGAGCCAAAGTAATTACTATTATTTCCTCGACTGCAATTAATTGAATTTCTTTCTTTGAAAACCTACCTCTTGTTCCGTTAATGCTCATCTGAGCTCCAATGGGAACACAGTTCCTAGTGAAGGAGATGTTCTCGACGAAGTCCATGGTGGCGTTTGAGTAGACAAATGTCTTAGCATACAAAGTGTCCCGTCCTCCGCCCATACGGAACTCTCCAACAAATTTGGCACTCTCTGTGAAAAAAGTTACAGGGAAAATTTAACAAAGCAAACCATCAGCAATTCCAGGGGGGAGGGCCTAGGGGTTTAACCCCCTCCTTGCATATTCATGAACCCCCCTGGGGGCTCTTCAACGGTACCGGAAGGAAACAAGGACGAAACGGGCGGTTTGGCGAAATTGAACAGTCCAAAACGCACAATAAAATTATATTTTATGACATCGATATTAATTTTGGGTATATTCATACTAAGTTGTGCTAAAAAAAAAGAAGTCTAGTGAGGTTTTGTGTTCAGGGTCAAAAGGGCACAATCTCCACATCCCCCCCCCCCTGCTCAAAGGCAGGAGGGGCAATTGCCCCCCGGACAGTTGTTCTGGCACCCTCGGGGCTCCCCCATTCGATATTTTCCGATTCTCCCTGATTAGAACAAACCATGGCACTGCCAGGAGATGGCTAGACTTTTTAATGGATTATACTTCTCATTACATATGAATACTGAATCAATGCATAACTGAATATTTATAATGAATATTTTCTTACTTGGCAGGCACCTGTGCGGAGGCGGCATCTTGGCTTCTTTTGTCTCGCAAGTGTTGTTGGCCCCAATCACATAAATGACTTGCTAAAGTGAAAAATGTGTAGGCCAATCATGTAGTTTAGTTTAGTTTATTTTCAGTAATATCATCAAAATATATAGGGGAGTTTCAGAGATTCTAACCAATTATTTTGGCGGACCTTTCTGTTTTAAGAGTGTAGATTGAATTTCACAGAACTAATTTCCGGTATTTTACTATTTATTTTGAAAATACTGACCTGTAAGAAGTGTTCTAATTACTTTTCTGTTACCATGGATATGAAACATCACATAAGTGCACCAAGCGAAGCTTAATTACTAAGGCTAATTCAACAAAGCCGCTGTTTTTATAATCATGTTTAGAAATTGTTGTGATAAACAACTGATTGCAAGGAGATGTATATCTTGATATAGCCAATCTGTTTTTCCACATTATCTTCTGTTCATTCCTAAATAATATTTCTATGGAAAGCTGATCCAATTTGGGGGGGTATATAATTTAGCAAATAAGGTGTAAAACGAAAGCAGAGAAGTAGCACTATATATAGATACGTATATCAGCGTCATATAATCTATATGACGCAGGAGACTTTTTTTCGAAGTTTTAATTTTAATCCATGTTCCACGGGGCTTTAGTGAGAACTGAGTCACTTTTGGCGTTTTTAATGAGCGAGAAAAGGTTTTATTTTGTTTCAGATAAATGCCAAATACCCTAAATTAGTTCTATAAAAAATTCATTCAGCCACTGTAAATAGAAAGGTCCGCCACAAAAAATGGTCACAACATTTTCTTTTTAAAACTAAAAATCAAGAATGTTTGGCCGAACTAGAAAGATTATAATTTTCAGGAGCATAATAATGAAATGAAAATGACAAAATGACAAGCTTACATCTTTGTAGTCGATTACAATTCTCTTCTTAGGTTTGTAGGTTTCTGCATCGAAAATTCTCATTGCAGCAAGTCCCTTCCTGGCCACTGTTCCAAAGTTGACAAATACCTGAAACATTGATAATAGATGTCAGATTTGACTTTATTTTGTCACCTTTACTTCATTTATTATTATACACGCGGTTTTTTATTTTGTCACCTTTACTTCACTAATTACGAGGGGTTTTCCATAAGTTCTGTCCAACTGGTCATAACTTTTGCTATATTTGATGTAGAAACATGATATTTGGGTCAGATAATATTGACGTAATTTGCAAATAACTCATAAAAAATCAGATCATAAAATTAAAAATAAATGCTTAATCTCTTGCCATGGAAACCAGAAGTCATGAAATGCGGCCCAAACCTTGTAGTGCTCACTAAAAATGAACTGAACACCTGCTTGCATTATCTGTGTCTTGACATATTGAATTGAAGTATATTCATAATTTTTTTTCATGAAATATAATCAGTTAATTTTCAAAACATTAATAGCAATGGAAACTGGTATTTTTGTTACATCTCAGTTACTTTACAGTCCTTGTCATACTTACGTGGAATCTCAAGTTTTTTTTCTATGCTGTTGAACTGTGATGTCAGAGATGACTCTATTCTAGAATTGCAACATATGTAAATTAACTTCAAGCTGTGATGTCATTTCAAACTGGTTCAGATTCCCCAACTTCTAGCCAATGTTGATCCTCCTGAACTGAGCGTCACGGTTTCAACACAGTGTCAGAGTAAGAGTTTTATCAGGGATAGCCCCTACAACTACGTCATCACAGCTTGATAGCCAATGGGCTGACCGTAAACTACGTCATCACAGTTCAAATGTTGATATATTGAAGGAAGCTTTACATTTTTTATCCCAATGATTTATCACAGCAATCACCAGTCTAATCGTACCAAAATCTACAAACTTGCTAACTTACAACTTCAAACTTTGATGGAAGTTGGTATAAACAGAAGGCTTTGACAATTTGTTTGTAAACACATGGCTTATGTTATGTATATTTGTTCTGGCAGCCCATTGGCTGAGAGGCTGTGATGTCAAACTTGCATGGGTTTTTCCCAGACACAA
The DNA here is from genome assembly GCA_026936325.1 of Platynereis dumerilii. Classification (NCBI taxonomy): domain Eukaryota; kingdom Metazoa; phylum Annelida; class Polychaeta; order Phyllodocida; family Nereididae; genus Platynereis; species Platynereis dumerilii. Next base: position 32,176,036 of record JAPTHN010000008.1, read on the forward strand.
TTTTAACTCTGACACTGAGTTGAAACTGTGATGCTCAATTTGGTGGATTCGAATTGGTTAGAAGCTGGAGAATCTGACCCAGTTTGAAATGACATCACAGCTTGTAGTTAATTTACATATATTGCAATGCTAGAATAGAGTCATCTCTGACATCACAGTTCAACAGCATAGAAATAAAACTTGAGATTCCACGTAAGTATGACAAGGACTATAACGTCACTCATGCAGTTTCTCAGATTTTTACGAGATGAGCAATTTTTTGGATATGGATGACATCACATGTACCTGTTACATTTTTTGATTTTAATTGGATAAAACTAGCAGAGAGTGCAAGAACCTTTTATCATACATGCAAGGAAGACAGTATGACTGAAAGAACCAACTTTAGATTGTACAGACTTTTTCTGAATGAAGAGAAGACACAATGGAAAACTTAAAAAAAGAAGACTGGAAAATGCCAAAAGTGACCTTAACATGAAGACTGAGGTATCATACTCAGAAATGGATAGAAAGTATGAGAAAACGTATTTACAAGGTCCTAGTCATTATTTTTGGAAGTTGTGAAATGACTATGAATGTTTTGGAAAAAATTCTGTTCTGTATCTCTTGTAATAATTACATATTTTACACGATATGTCAAGTATGTGTCTGTTAACAAGCTCTCGGTCGCATTTCATGACTTTTGGTTCCCATAGCAACTAATCAACAATTTATCTTTGTCTCTAAGATCTGATTTTTTGGGGATCATTTGCAAATTATCTCATTATCAACTGACCCAAACACCATTTTTATATTAAAAATCTAGCAAAACTTGTGACAGGCTAGACAGAATTTATGGAAAACCCATTGTAAAGCTATAAGATTATAGGAAATGCACTCAGTGTTCAAGTTCATTATTACAAGAATTTGTGAAATGCTAGGTATTTTTTTAATATGTTTCTTGTCCTGTAACCTTGGTAAAAATTACATTTTTTGACAAGATATAATAAATATGTGTCCCTAATAGTGCCCTGGGCCACATTGCATGACTTTTGGTTTCCATGGCAACAAATTAACCATTTATTTTTGTTTCTATGATCTGATTTTTTCAGGATCATTTGCAAATTACTTCAATATTACATGACCCAAATATCATGATTCTGTATTAATTATTGCAAAAGTTATGGCAAGTTGGACAGAACTTTTGGAAAACCCCTCGTATACACGCGGTAAAAGTGAATTACATGTAAAAGGTCTATGGGTCATTCTCAAATTTCGGGACAATTTGTGTCACTCCAGTTCCCTGACATTAATTTGAATGCAATTGATATCTGAAGTGTCACTCCACATCTGTTATTCATATTTCTATTTAGAACCACTGCATTTGGAACAAAAAGTCATTTATTAGACCTTTTTTTGGTGCATTGTGTCCAGTAATCCGTGCCAAAACAGGGGTTTTTCCCTGTCACTGGACCTGACATGACAAAATCAAGTGTTAATATTCCTCCTAAAGTACCATCATTTCCAAAGTTTCTATGCACGATTCATGGGAATATAGACTTGAATTAATATATACATCATGTTTAACTTTTTTCTTCTTTCATTTCATTGAATTAATTGATGTAAAAGACGTGTCACTAGTTTATGTTAATTTTTTTGTCCATTCCGTTACCAGGCATAGCTCGGTTCGCCATTGTTTTTAATGAGCAATTTCCACTCGATGTCGTAAGATGCACATGCGCCAAACTACCACAGCTTTGCAGATTTTCATTAAACAGGTATTCAACAAGTAAAGGCATAATTTTCATTGGAACATTTTTTGGTCCCAATGAAATGTCCACTCCGTTACCTCCAATTCCGAGCTTACCAGTGATACCTTTACAAAAAAATTTTATGTATATATTGCTAAGGGTGACAGGATTCAATAGAATGCAATCAAAACTTTTTATCTACCAAATAGAAACCACTATTAAGAGAAAACCAAACCGTTCCTGTCCACTCCGTTAACATTCCTGTCCACTCCGTTACCACAAAAAATTGATATTTAATTTAAAAAACAATTGATCTGGGATGAATTACTTCTGAAAATAAGACTTACATAATTTTTTTCATTTTTTTCTATTTTTAAATTGCTCAAATGCAGGTTACCACAGTTTCCAAGGCATTTGTCCCGAAATTTGAGAGTGGCCCCTATACTTTACACATATGTTTTGTCCTAGAATTATATTTCAATCTAGTATCGCAAATCTAGCAAAAATCTGTGGAACTGAGAGGATGCGAAACATTTAGATTATTATATTATAAATCAATATATATTAAGCAATGGGCTTCACAAGTTGATTTCTTTTAATGATGTTTGGTTAAAAAAATTGACACATGAAACTTTAAAAAGGTTTATTTTTCTGCTGGCCAGGTAATCCGCAAGTATCCTTAAGTACCTTTTTGGGTCAGAATCAAACGTTTGGCCAAACAGCGTATGACAAAGTTAGGGCATAGGTAATTTCCAAGCATTGCAATCAGATGTAAAACAACCTTAGTGAGAGGTTGGCAGATAGTTTGTTATAAAGTTTGGCCTACCGTTTGGTTGAGAGGTTTGAAGAAAATTTGGTTGTAATGTTGTAATGTTTGGCCAAACGCTTGAGTCACACTTAAATCAAACCTTCATTTAAGAGGTTACTTCACACTTAGATCATAACGTAAGACCAATTTGACAATACCTTTGATTCATAAGGTTATCAAAGGTATGACCACATGTTTGGCCATACGAAAGTTCAAAGGTTTCTCAAACATCTCTTCGAGATGTATCCACAATGTTTGAATCAAATGTTTAATTCTTATGTTTGACTAAATGTGTCTGCCAAAGGTTTGTTGAAGGTTTGTACAAAGTTGCAGAATCTAGGATCCTGAATCTCAGCGAGCCTTGTGTCGCTATCTACCAAACCTGTTCCAATTAATCTGGTACTATGAGATTATAAAAATTCTAAAAGTAGGCTTGCCGGTGATGATTGAATGAAGCCATAAAGAAATAGTAGATACACCAGTTACAATAATTTCTAAGTAAATATTTCCGAAAATGTGAAAGATTAGATAGGCCGAAAAAAAATCTGAAGTAGGCCTTCTGCTCAACCACAAACGAGCAAGAGAGAATCAGGTAGAATGGAGTTACACAACTGCCACAGTCCATCCGATGGTGTCAATCAACTCAGAAACATCCTGTAAACATCGTGGCTGGTTAAATCCTGTATTACGGTGGAATAAAATATGTTCTGGCCAGATGTCTATCTAGCAGGGAAAAAAATCGCATGCATGCCATTATAGCCTCCGGGCTGCCTCCCTCTCTACACTTTGTCCATGTGCAAGGGACAGCGTGCTGGCCTGGTCTGACAATGCCTGCTGAGCACTACAGAGGTGTATTTCCACTGTGGGGGTTACATAGTTAAAGGAGGTTCAGTGGCGGATCCAGACAGGGTCATCTAGGAGGGGCCCGGGCGTGTTTCGGCATTCGCGGGCTCGCGTCGCAGCGTATTTTCTTCAAATACAATTGTTAATCTCAATGGTCTAGAGGGGGCCCGTGCCCCCTAGGCCCCCCCGTATACGCCACTGAGGTTGGAGAAATAGGCAATATTTACAATATATGCGCACGCATTAATCATGTAATCAAGTGTTGACACATAACTCGATCTAGAAAAGTTGGATCTGAATGTGTATTGGAGGTTTAAGGTGACTCAACCGTGGTAGTTTGATCATACAGATTTTTCTAAAATTTTGCACAGGTAGTCTATGGGACCCATACATTCCAAAAATGAAAAATAAAAAAATTTCACCGACTCGTTTGGTTGCCATGGTAACAGCATGTTTGGCCTGATGACTGCTTAAAAGTCATAAATTGAGTGTTTGGTTACACTGTATGTACCACAGAATAGAGCATTACATGCATTTGTCACGCAAAAATGTCAGAAATGTATTCCCATGGATGTAAACCAATACATTTGCCACAAATTTGAAGAAAAAGGTTAAAATACTTTTTTCTGTAAGAGCTCAAAGGGCACAAACACACTAATTAATTGCAGATTTTGCATGCATCAATTTTGGCAGTAATCAAATTTTAGGAAAACGATCATACAGATTTTTTTTTAAATTTGCATATATCATAAACAGGTGATTGTCAAACAAATGTCCAAAAATAAAAAAAATTCACCGAGTCGTTTTTTAACTGCAGTTACCATGACTATGCCAATGTCAATTTAAAGAAATAAAGACAATTTTAGACACAGTTGACTGAAATTAGTTGAGAAACTTCTATTGATAAAGATGAGAAGCTGAAACTTTGAATTAGCATAGAGTAGGTGTTACTGCATTCAATAAAAAAATAATTATGCTTCTAGCTGCATTAGATCTCATTTAAATAGCAAATTACTGGCTGCCATGCTGTTAAAAAAAAGAGAACAGAAAATGGTAACGTCACAACTTTTTCAGGGCCTGCAGCAGTGGTGACGCTATGTTGCTAGGCAACCAGGCTGCTCATAAAAGATATGTGCAGTGTACCACGGTTGAGTCACCTTAATGCGTCTTTAGGCCAAACTTCCTCAAGATAATTGTCCAGAAGGGCTAGCACGCACAATTGTTTTAAAAAGTTTGTTTCCGCCTATATAAAAAATCTTCAGTTGCATTGGATTTGTAATGTTGCATTAAACTAAGAGTTCAAAATGTATTGCCAATTCGTACCTTCTTGAATCCTTCTGTGCCATTTTCAATATCATAGAACGTCGCTCCTGAAATGGTCACTTGGAATGTCCCAGGCACGCAGCAACGTTTTGGTCTTGGCTGCAAATATATATATATAAGTTTGTGATACATGAAAAATGTATTATTGCTTTTATAATAAGAAGCAGTGTCTATTCGGGCCATCCTGATGTTCTATGAGGTGGAACATAAAGTTGTTCTCGTTTGAAACAGTCCGATGGTTGTGTCACGATTTTCGACATTAGGATCTCATGTCATTCTATAAAAAGAAATGCCAGTGCAGAGTTTCAAGAAAAAAACTCTAAAATGTTTCCAAAACAAAGTGTGAGTTACAAAATTGACATTCCAAAATCAGCAAAGCGATTTTCATATTAGTTTCATTTGAAGGCAAAGATTTTCTGGCACGTTGTTCCATAAAATCAAAAATAACAAAATGAAAAGATTTGACATGAAAGCACCCTTTTCTGGGACAGTCTCCCATAAACTAGATATAAATAATAAAATGATAAAGAAAACAATATTTTTAAAGTCACTGATAAACATATAAGTTTTAGTTTAATAAATGTGCAAAAATGCATACGTGTATATATAAGTTAGATTTGAAAAAAGAAGAAAAATATTACCCTCTCCTGATTCAGAACAACCACTGAAGCACAAGTGAAGGACACAAGTCCCAGAAGAAAGAGAATACCATTCATGTTGCTGTAAATATAGAAAGACAAATTAAAAGCAATATCACGAATTTTCAAGAGAGATATAATCAAAATGACCAGGACATCAGGCATTTTCCTGGACGCTGATGAAGATAGGGCATTTCCAACCAAAAATGCGAAATTCTTGGGAAATTGCATTTTCACCTTTTTGAAAAAATTATCAGGCAAGATAACCAAACCTGCACCGCGGACGCAGCTAGCATTGAATATGAAAATGTCTGAGTGTTCTGCCACTTTATACTTAAAAACTGTATTCCATATTTATGAGCAGCAGTGTAATTTGAATTTCTGGATGGAGAGGGTGTCAGTGTCACACACCGGTAAATGCTGTGTACTGGAACTCTGATTTAAGCATTCTCTTCACATATGCACACTGCACAGTGCAATACAACCTCAATTTGCAAATAAACTTCTACACGTGTGTTTGCAAATAAGCTTCTATGTTTTTTAAAGCTAAAGTGTTGCACATACTAACTTTTGAACAAATTTTATATGATAGTCAAATTATATTGGTAATGGCACAAATGCCTTGTAGGCATCAGCAAACCAAAGTTTTGTTGTGGTTATGTTGTGTCCTGATTGCAAACATAAAAGCTGGTCAATAAAATTGTATTTGGATTTCAGTTTGCTCATAAATCTTTTAAAACTTCTACCATGACATGCAAAGCATGCAAAGTACGTTGTTTATTATTGATTTGAATATTGCATATTGAAAGAACTTACCAGTAGTACAGCCAGCCAGGAATAACCACTGTTGTTGTTGTCAGCTTTAAATTTATACAAAGCACTGAGCAAAGTTTCTTATTGACACAAACCATGTGACTCCATGGTCTGTTGCACTCACATGATGCTGAGTCATGGTACCACTTAAAATATTATTTTTGTCATGGCTTAGTTAATTTTTATCATCAGGTGCTGTTGGACTTGGAGACATGATAAAATTAATTTGTGCTAATGAGTTTGGTAAACAAAGCTTATTCACTGTTGTCCGCGTTCAGAGGGTTTATTGGTGTTTTATGTGTAAGTCTCTGTTTCTGAAAACAATTCTCGCTATATTTTATTTTTGTAAGAGTTTAGTTTGTTTGTATTCATTTTATTTAGGTTGGTCGATTTACATACAATAGTGTGTAAAGTAGGTGATATTAATGATAGGTGACATTAGTGAAAACACCCCTCCACATAAAGTGGTTCTGGCTCAAATCAAAACAGAGAGTCGAAAGTCTAAAACGTCAAAAACAATGTAACTGTGAAAACAACTTTCAGACCCATTCAATCCTAATGGGCACATCTCCTTTGCATCCATTTTGAGATAACATCACAATGTTTGTTGAAATGATGTAGAATTGTATGGTACATAGAAAGGTTATGTCAAAATGCTGTAATGCTACTCCAAAGATGAAATGTTGTGGTAATGTTTCACCATTTTGTGAATAAAAAACCACAACATTGAATTAATCTTTCATTTACTAGAATAATGAACCTCACTTACTTATTGCATAACATGATTAGTTTTTTTCGGCCTTAGCACTTTGTTGTTTATTGTTTATTGTTATAGCACTTATATAGCGCTAACGTCACCCTGGCGGGTGTTCTGGTGCACTTTACAATGAAATTTACAGTTGTTGAACAGCTCAGTCTTCAGCAGATGCCTGTTGAATCAGGGCCGGTTGTCATCCATTCTTGTTTGGCGTCTTTGCTGTCCATGCTTCCTTGTGGAGTCTGGCAGGAAGTGTTGCTGCTCACACCAGACAGGAGGGTGAACCTCCTGCCAACACAAGTGGACACCCTCCCCTGGCCACAGCCACACCAACTCACTCCAATTGAGTTCCAGGTCCAGGAGTCGTACCCAGGTCCTCTCAGGCCAGCGGAATCAAAAGCAACTGCTATAACCATAGGCCACAGGGATATATATTCTATTTGGTTGAAGTGTTAAAATATAACTTCTGAAGGTGTATTTGCATCAAAATTCAAATGAGTGTCCAAAATGAGTCATCAACATAACTGTGTTCACAATAGTGTGCTACAAGTCATATACATGGAAACATGTAGTTACACATACATATTTTGATTTGAAAACAATTCAGATACAGATCAGAAATAACAACAACATGCTGATTAATTACCGTTGACGAATTACAGGTACTTATACTCAGCTACTAGAGGACACGGACGACCTCACAAAAGGCCCTATCCATTGTATTTAAATGAACTGTCAATTTGTCATTGGGTAACCTGTGACCTCATTGATACTGAGTTGGTGACTTGTTTTGATAGCATTGAACATTTCAGTCCGATTCGGCAAGCACATGACATTCACGACAGTAACAGGTTTCAGTTTACGTGATACCCAAGTCTCACCTCCATTCAACCTTGAAATAGTGTAATATTAGGTGGTTAATCTTTGAAAATTGGCCTATTTCTGCACTTTGAGGTGCCAGAATGTTTTGAAAAATACATTTCCTACTGGCCCACTCCTTTAATTTTGCTAAGAATAGGCCCTATATTGCTGCAACAAGATACCTTGTCCCAAATTTTGCTGCTCAGTTAAGTCAATGTCTCCCTCCCAGCTGCACTGTTAAGGTTAGTGGTTTTACAAGAAGGGCTTGCAAGCAACATTTGATGCTAGAAATGGATTCCTCTGGATTTTTACCTTCAGCGAACGAAGTTCGAAGAAGGTATTGTTATCACTTTGGTCAAAAGTTGTCCGTCCGCCGGGCGGGCGGTCGGGCGGTCGGGCGGATAGATAGTTTCAGGGCCAGTACTCAGCCCCTATTGAACGTACATAGATGAAATTTGGTACACATGTAGCCTGTATGGTCTAGTTGTGCCTTGTGATGGTCTGATTGATGGAACTTTTGTAATTTTTGAAATATTGAGAAAAATATAAACAAAATATTTTTTTCCTTTCCGGGCTAGGACTCAGCCCCTATTGCATGCACATGGATGAAATTTGGTACACATGTAGCCTGTATGGTCTAGTTGTGCCTTTTGATGGTCTTATTGATGGGACTTTTGTAATTTTTGAAACATTGAGAAAAATATAAACAAAATATTTTTTTCATTTCCGGGCTAGGACTCGGCCCCTATTGCATATACATTGATGAAATTTGGTACACATGTAGCCTGTATGGTCTAGTTGTGCCTTTTGATGGTCTTATTGATGGAACTTTTGTAATTTTTGAATTATTGAGAAAAATATAAAAAAAAAATTTTTTCCTTTCCGGGCTAGGACTCAGCCCCTACTGCATGCACATGGATGAATTTGGTACATATGTAGCCTGTATGGTCTAGTTGTGCCTTTTGATGGTCTTATTGATGGAACTTTTGTAATTTTTGAAATATTGAGAAAAATATAAACAAAATATTTTTTTCCTTTCCGGGCTAGGACTCAGCCCCTACAGCATGCACATGGATGAAATTTGGTACACATGGTCTAGTTGTGCCTTTTGATGGTCTCATGGATGGATATTTTGTACTTTTTGAAATATTAACAAAAATATTCTAAAAAAATTTGTTTCATTTCCGGGCTAGGACTCAGCCCCTGTAGCATGTACATGGATGAAATTTTTTATGCATGTAGCCTGCATGGTCTAGTTGGGCCTTTTGATGGTCTGATTGATTGATATTCTATACTTTTTTTTTTAATATTGAGAAAAATTGATTGCTTTTTTTTTTTTCATTTCGTGCCAAAACTTTGCCACAACTGAATATACATGGATGAAATTTGTTACATATGTCACCTATAAGATACATTTGTGCCTTTTGCAGGTGTGATTCATGGATATTCTATACATCTTGAAATATTGACAAAAAATATTTAAATTATAATTTTTTGTTTCCAGGCCAAAACTTGGCCATCATTGCATGTCCATAGATGAAATTTTATATAGGCCTACGTCACCCATATAATATTTTAGTGCCTTTTGTTGGTCTGCTTGATAGTTACTCATAATGCTTTTTGAAATATTCTGACCCATACCTCAGAACTTATTCCTTGTTTATGCATGAAACTGGTCCATATTCAGTGCATAATCACTGCATATTGGTCTAGTAAGGCCTTTCGATCATTCAACATACCCTGGTATGCAGGCAGGCAAATGGCGGGGCATATAGATAATTTCAGACTAAGATCGGGCCGCTGTTGTAAATACTACATGCAATTAGGTTCACATCATTTTATGGTGTAATGGTGTCCTTTTTAAATGTTGTTTTTTCGCTGAATGTTTGCTGCTGCGCAGCCTATGTTTATACTACATTTCTCATTGCTGTCTATGTTCAACGTTAGGATTCAGATGACGATTCATTTGCTAATATACCAATCAATCAAACTGAAAAAGCTAAAGTGAGAACACTCATACCTCTAGAGTGAATCTGCGGTAACTTTTGCCTTGGCATAATAATAGGGGAGAGCGGAGCACAGTGAGACGGAAGGCACAGTGAGACAAAACCCGTACATAGCGTGTAACTGGTACTGTCTGAAGAACAACCCTCTTTTATATTGTTCAAAAAGTTATTGTAATATATATGTGTCAGACTGTCCCATATCCTGAGTAAATAATTTTGCCAAATGACTTTTTGTTATGATTCCCAAGAAAAAAGGGGATGATGCAAATCAATCGCTAGGGATTCAAACCTTGGTTAATTGTCTAAGTTTAGTGAGATTACGATCCACAATACACTTATCTGGTCCACAGAATTCCAAAATTTATTAAGAAAGCTGTGTGGGGCAGAGTGAGCCGGTTTGAGGTGGTGCACGTGAGACTTCAAAAAATACACTAAAAACAGCCTGAATGTAAAGTACAGCTCACATTTCATAATAGAAGACAAAATTCCTTCCATAAACCTCTGATTTTAGTGAGCCATATCTAAAGAGAAGCATCAGAGAAGAATTGTGATTAGCATACATGTTGCAGGTGCGGTCTACAGGTTAAATAAGTCGTGCATGTTACTTGTGAGATGATTTTTCCAAACATGCTGAAAAGAGGATCTAAAAATTCACCTAGCAAGCTGTTTTCATTAGTATATAGTAGTTTTTGCAGTAAAAATTGATGGATTAAGTCTGCAGGTCCAGAGTGTTGGCTGTGATTGTTGCAGATGCCCTGTGTCACCTTGCCCCGTCTGCTGTCTAACTGTGCCAGTGCCACGGGGCACAGTCAGACATGCACTTGACTGGCATTGATGTAACTCAAAGTTTCTTAAAACTTGTAAAAGTTAGGAACTTGAAACTACTGGATATTTTACCTAATTTTGGAACACTTAAACATAAAAAAAGGGTCTCACTGTGCCCTCTCTCCCCTACCCCATGAATCACTGACACCAACTTTATAGATTTAACACAAGCTTGAAATATAAAAGTTGACAGAAAATATGTGGAAAGAATTCTGTTTAGACTTCTACTATATTGATTGTCCTACATTTTAAGTTCTTCTCAATTTTATTTAAAAGAAAAAAAAAACAAAAAGGGCAAAATGTATGTCAAACGTGATACTTGGATGCATGCATGAAGAAATATCTTTAGACGGGAAAACAAGCATATTTGAATATGAAAAATAATATATCAGAAAAATACATCAATTCAAGGTCAGTCTGTCATATACTAAGGTGGCCGGCCTATATGCGGCACGGGGTTACATGAAACCAGGCCTAAATTCAACTTCATTGATTTTTTTCGCCAAATTGGTGCTATTTGCAGATACTTCGTTCATCGGCACATGTTATCATGCCCTCAAATTTTGAAAATGCTAATTCAGTGGACAATTAAGAAAGCTTTTTTTTGGGGGGGGGGGTCCAAGTAATTTGTTTGCTTCTTCAGTTGGAATTAATGTCAAGTAAAGTAAAGATTGTCTCAATGCAACATTGAGGTTCTTGAGACCCTTGATAGGGCATGCTGACTTCTCATTTTGAGTGGTAGCTATTGCAGACAATATCTAAATTATGCCCAATTTTACAATCTGGCATGGCTATTTCTCCTGTTGGCAAACTATTTTAACTGTTGGCAAACTATCCCCTTTGGGCAAAATAATACAACTTTGCCCAAAGCACAGGCCGGAGCCTAAAAGAGTCAATAGAGTCTTATTTGTCTCTGGAGTCTTGCTTGTCACAAGACTAGAATCTTAGATGTCATTAGTAAATAATGGTATTACTATAGACATGTAAGACAATTCTTTATTTAAGACAATTCTCATCCTGGTTCTTGGTATTACTATAGACATGTAAGACAATTCTTTATTTAAGACAATTCTCATCCAGGTTCTTGCCTGTGAAGTAACCTGAAAAAAACATACTAGAAAATTGCCTCGTCACTAAAGATAACACCTAACAATAAGGAAAAACCTATTTTTTCGCAAAATATAACAATAAGAGAATGGTTACCAAGAAAATATATGCAATAATAGATCTGGTCAAACCGAAAGCCTAAAATGGACAAAAGAGTGAACAATGGAGTACAGTGATAAAATAGAACAGAAAACCACCAGAAAACAGTAATCAGAAAACATCCTAAATAGCTACGTGCTGCTCCCAGTAAGGTTGAGCTAACCCAGCGACACGGGCATGTGCATACCGAAAGAAGAAGAAAAAGAATAGCAAATAATTTTGTGACAAAAAAAGAAATTTAAAATCTGTTTTGTAAATATGTACATCCTTTTAAGGATTCAGTTGAGGCATGCCATGAGTTACTAGATTGAACAATGGTCAAGATTTTGCACGTCCAGTGCAGGGTAAAAGTGTTTTTTTTTTGCACATGTATAGCGGAAAATCGCAAAATTGTGACATAACGCCGTTACTGGCATTTTATTACTGAAAACAAAGAGGCCTGTCAGTGGCAATTTCTCATTTTTCATTCCTTGAAAAGGATGTGAAACCTTCTTTCCTGCAAAAATTATTTACTTTCCCATAAAGGCATCAGAAATGACGATCTCATGCCATTGTCATGTTTTTTGGCAAAATATACGTCCAAAAAACGGCAAAATGCACATTTTAGGGTGACAAAATTGTTCACAGTGTCACATGCAAGGGGTTATAGCTTGGAATCACAACTCACATGAGGTCTTAGTTTTCAAATGGCTGCCTCTCAAAAGGCAAGCAACATAGCCAGCTGATATTTTAGGGGAAGCTCAACCATACTTTCAAAATTTTGAAAAACATTCCATTGACTAATTTTGGTTGCCATGGTAATCTACGGAAATGGCAAACATGCATTTCAAAGTCATTTTCACCGAATGTGTAGAATACCAAGTTAATTCAAAGCAAAAATTTTGAAATATGGGCAAGATCTAAATTAAAGACTTGTTCAAAAAGATATAAAGTATTATATATCAATTATGTTGCCATAGCAACCGGAATAAACAAGTTTCAGATGCTAGCACAATACAGTTGAGGTCAAAAATTTGCATACAGACGGACAGGAAATAGTTAAAGCTGTATTATGTAAGTGCAAATGGATCTACATATTTGGCAATTTTATTTCTTGTTTCTTACATATTGAAATTATGAATTTGACTATAATTGGTCCATTTGACCAAATCCCCTTAAAAATACAGGGCATTAATGTGTGAGTCGTCCAAAGTTGATGGGTCAGAAGTTTGCATACACTCCGGGACCATGGTTGTATTATGCAATATTTATGCCTTTAATTGAAAAATATTTCATTGTTCTATCCTAGTTTGTAGAAAAAAAGTCTCAAATGTATTATCCTCAGAGTTCTGTTGAAAAAAATTGGTAAATTATGTCCATACAATAGAGGGCCCGGACACAATCTTTCACTTTCTCCGTGAATCTCCATGGGATCATGCAAACAGTATGGAGAAGATAAAAAGATGCAAATTATATGAATGCACAATATTGGGTGTCATAGGGAGCAATTTGGAAGCATTTTAAATTGTTGTATCCTCAGTACAGCACATAGTTGGTCATTTCAAGACCCAAGAGTTAATCTGTGCTCTGCAGAGAACTGGAAGAAGAGCCAAACTGGTGGCGACAGACAACATAACAATCATCAGAATGGCTGAACAGAATCCAAGGGTGATTAAAAATGAAATATGCAATGATGTGGGGGTGGCTGGGGTGAAGGTGTCAACTGGCGCATAGATGTGGACATTACGTGGAGGAGTACTCCGAGGATGCAAAGATAGAAAGAAGTCACTGCTACGAGAAAAAAATCATGCATTGAGTGTAGTCTTCTCCTCGGTATGTCAACACCTATATAAACAGTTCTTGTAAGAGTTGGCATACTCCAGACAAATTTTCACATGGTATTCTCGCACCTCTGGCTTATTTCCATCTTTGCATCCTCGGAGTCCTTTTCCACGTAATGTCCACATCTATGCGCTGGTGGACACCTTCACCCAAGACACCCCCACATCATTGCATATTTCATTTTTAGTCACCCTTGGATTCTGTTCAGCCATTCTGATGATTCTCTTTCAGTAAGTTGGCATCACAGTATCAGATTATCATTGTGTTGCTATGGCAACTATATTGAAATAACACAGCCATCAATTTCATGAGTTCTTCTTATTCAAATGGCCGTTTCTCGCTAACGATGAAAGGTTGCCTTATGATATTTTAGGAATAGATCACATTCACTTTCATAATTATGAAACAAATCTAGTAGTGTTTCTGTTGCTATGGAAACCATCAGAAATGGTAAATTTTCTCTCTAAAGTGATTTTCATTGAATGTGTAGAATACAATTCTCATCACATACAAAAAAAGTGAATTACGGACAAAATATATTCAAAACTAACTTGAAAACTGATGGATAGTATTATATTCGAAACATGTTGCCATAGCAACCAGAATCTCTCAAAAACTTGCATGATAGATATATACAATTTATTGTGTATCTAAGGACCTATCGCATGTGCAACCTTACGTATATGATATATCAGTTCTGATGTTTGCGAGGCCAAGGAGTCAAATTGTAATATCAAAAGAAAGCTAATTTGCATATCTTCATAATTATGAGTACAAAATGACGGTTTACAGTATTATTAGGGTTTTTTACTTCATGAAACTGATGTTATCAATTTTAGTAGAGCAGCTGAAGGCCAGTTTCCAGGTTTCGGACCGCAGTCCCCACTTGGAGATACAATAACATGTTTCATTAGCCAAAATTTATGGTAAATTCCCTCATTTCTGATTAATATTCCCAGACCAAATCTAAACTTCCAAGTTGCTATATTTAAAAAATGGGCTGCTTTCTGGAGCTTCGGTCCTTTGTATTAGGCGTCTGAGCTTCTCCAGACTTCCAGATTTATACAGTGCATATCCCACATATTCTAGTTTTACTGTGTGGTTCAAAATATCTTTTGCAGAATGTAGGCCTATAGACATTTTTCTTTTTATGTCTATTGTTGTTTGGCTATGGTGGCCTACAATGTGTCACCATGGCAACCACACTGAAAATGAGGCTGAAACCTCACTATAGCTGACATTTGTGGCCTCGTCAATATCAAAATAATTGATCTGTAACTTAACATTGTACCTTATATAGGTCCAGAAATACACAACAAATGTATTAACCTTGCATGCTAGCGTCTGAGACACGTTGATTCTGGTTGCTATGAACAGAGATTTCATACACACTGCTTCATTACATTTTTGATGAGTCTATTTATAATATTCATCACTTACAACAAGAATCATTTAGAGGGAAAATTTACCTTTTCTGGTGGTTTCCATGGCAACCAAGAGTAATCAATGGAATTATTCGTAATTATGAAAGAAAGGTTGATACAACTTAAATGTCTTGAGGCAACTTTCTCA
Source organism: Platynereis dumerilii (assembly GCA_026936325.1). NCBI lineage: Eukaryota > Metazoa > Annelida > Polychaeta > Phyllodocida > Nereididae > Platynereis > Platynereis dumerilii. Next base: position 32,191,239 of record JAPTHN010000008.1, read on the forward strand.
GTTAATGAGAAACAACTCTTTGAAAAACAGGACATCATGAAATTGGTGGCTTTGTAATTTCAGAATGGTTGCTACAGCAACACACTCAAACACAAAATGATATTTTGATACCAACTGCCAGAAAGAGTTCTCCCATCATATCTCACATGTTTATCATTTTGGGGCATTTATAACAAATGAATCTCAGGATGTAACTATATTACAGTTTGACAAGATTTCATCTGGTCAAAGAGAGGAATAATGTTGTTTTCTTAAGAAATGATGCCTAATAATGCTGTAAAGGCACTATTTAAATTTATTAGTAAATATGCAAATTAGCTAACTTCTGACATCGAAATTCAATTCCTTGGCCTCACAAACATCAGAATTTATGTACCGTATAAGGTTGCACCTTCGATGGGTCCTTAGATACACAACAAATTTTATATCTATTATGATAGTTTCTTTGAGACATGTTTATTCTGGTTGCTATGGCAACATATTTCAAATATAATGCTTCCTGTCAGTGTTTATTGTTTAAGTTAGTTTGGAATATATATATTTTTTCAATATTTCACTCTTTTGTATGTGATGAGCATTGTATTCTACACATTCAATGAAAATCACTTGGGAGAGAAAGTTCACCTTTTCTGTTGGTTTCCATAGCAACAAAAACTCTACTAGAATTGTTTCATAATTATGAAATTTAATCTATTCCTAAATTATCATAAGGCAACCTTTTATTATTAGCGAGAAACAGCCATTTGAAAAAGAGGAATTCATGAAATTGATAGCTATGTTATTTGAAAATAGTTGCCATAGAAACACACTGAATCAAAATTTGATACTGCAATACCAAATGACTGAAAGAGTTATCCACTAGATTTCAGAATAATTGGGGCATAAGCAAATGAACCTTAGAATATAAATATGTTGCAGTTTAACAAGATTTTGTGCGGTCAGAGAGAGGAATAATGCTCAATAAATCCGTAAAGGCATCGATTTTGCTTCTTTTTATGAGCAAATATGCAAATTAGCTTACTTTTGATATCAAAATTAGATTCCTTGGCCTCAAAAACATCAAGATTGATGTATCATAAAAGACTCTACCTTAAATAAGTCCAGAGATACGTAAAACATTGCATCTATAGTGCTAGCATCTGAAACATGTTTATTCTAGTTGCTATGGCAACATAATTCGTATATAATACTTTATATCTTTTTGAACAAGTGTCTAATTTTTTATTTTGCCCATATTTCAATCTTTTTTGCTTTGAATCAAGATGGTGTTCTACACATTTGATGAAAATCACTTCGAAATGCATGTTTGCCATTTCTGGTGGTTTCCGTGGCAACCAAAATTAGTCAATGGAATGTTTCCAAAATTTTGAAAGTATAGTTGAGCTTCTCCTAAAATATCAGCTGGCTATGTTGCTTGCCTTTTGAGATGCAGCCATTTGAAAACTAGGACCTCATGTGAGTTCTGATTCCATAATTTTAAATTGGTTGCTATAGCAACACACTCAAACAAAATCTGATTTTGTAACACCCACTGGTTGAAAGAGTTGCCCCACCAGAATTCAGATATTTATAATTTTTTAAGTTATACTGTTCAACCGTGGCTCTCTAAAAGAAAATAAGAGCACAAACTAACAAAATCTGAGAAATAGTCTCCTAAAGTGTTGCCATGGTAACGAGAAAGAGATGGAAAATCAAAATTTCACCCATAAAGTAGTGAGACCAGTAAAAGGCACCACATTACTCATCAATGAAAGCCTTGCTTCAACAGCAACTGTGATACACCATGATAAGTTTTATAAAATTTATTTTGACAAAAGCAGACTTGTTGCCATGGAAACCAAAATAAAACATCTCCGGTCCAAGAAATTGATAAAACCATGCATGGCCACCATGAAAAAATTCAGAAAATTTCCTTTCTGACAGTACCAAATTTGAGGAGTGTGGATCGCTGCGAACAAAGTACCCTTTTTATTCACATTTTTGGCCTTTGGCTCCCTGACTATTGTCCACTCTATTGAGTGGTAGATGGGCTCCTCATCCGATGCAGAACATTCTGTTTATATTAAAAGGCCCTGTAACATCATCTGAGACCATTCCAGCACGACCAAAGACAAAATGTGACCACATGACCATTAACAGGGGCACTGTCATATTCTGGAGAATGGACAACTAATGTGGCTCAGCACACAGTCAAGTGGAAGTTATCATTTTTTGAAAAAATAAAAGGTTTCTGCTTCTGTCCCTATTCACCCGGCCAATCTGTAAAACATGAGAATATCAAGGCCTTCATCAATGCAATTCTAAATGTATCTTGGTTACTTTCAACTTTATAAGACAATTTTTTAGAATATTCATGTTCTCAGCAGCCTTTTACATGTAATATTTGCATGAGAGTTAAAAGATAGCTTTACATCAATAGTGACACCTAAATCTTTGACTTCATTAACTGAATTTACAATTGCATTGTTAATATGTAATGATTCATGTACGGAAGAATTCTTACGATCTGATACCGTCAGTTGAAATTGGTCTGGCTTTGTTTTCATCATATTCATTTCAAACCAATTAGCACCTGTTTCGACATTCTGCTTAAGCTTTGTAAGTGCATTCGAGACTTCATTACCAATAGCTGCAAAAGTATTAATAACTGCATAATACCAATAGTACCGTAATAGGGACAAGGACTTTCGGTTGCATGTTACTACTTTGACCTAGAATGTTAGATAAAATGTATGTCAGGTGCTTTAAAAAGTTAAAACAGAATAATCCTGACTTCAGTCTTGACACTGATATGATATGTAAATGGCACTGCAATGAAATTCGCGCAGCACTTATTATTGTCTATGGCACTATTTTCGATTTTCAGTTCACATAAATATAATACATGCGGACGGTAAATGTAACTTTTTAATATAAAGGATTGGGATAGATGGATAGATAGAGAGATTAGATAGATAGACAGACAATCAGATAAATATATATACGGGGAGCACTGAAGCTATCAAATTCAATCTGTGTTAAATTTGGATCTATTATGTTAAATTGTTGATGTTACATAACTGAAATTAATAAAACCATAGCCATGTAGAGATGGCTATTTCCTGTTAGACTGTTACATAATTTGGTGATAGTTAATGAAAATTACAAATGTAACCTTAAGTGTCATTATTATTTCTTACTTCGTGATCCATTTGAGTCATTAACTTTTATATTGACTTTTAATTTTTATTCAATCAGGGGGTATGGAAATAATTATTTCCAATGTTGATACACATGTTGATTTAAATCCCTGAAAAATGTTATTGGAGGTTGTTATGGGACAAGACTGAAATTTTAAAACTATTTTGGAATATAGAAGTATTTAAATTAATTACTAAACTAAACTGTGACTAAACTATTAGCTCCATTTTCTATAGCAACTACAGGCACTTCCTGATTAGGCAGTCACTGCAGACAGGAGCACCAAACAGAATGAGCTTTTCTTGCGCAAAGTGAGCTGCGCTCATATAAATTAATTGTGTGTACCATTTCAGCCAGCTGGTCTCATATTACTAGAAAGGTCGGGTTGTGATAGTTTGACTTCATGGAGACAAAAAAAGATTGCTTTATTTATGTATAATGTTATCATGATTTATTAATATTTAAATCGGCTTCATGAGCCGAAAGTTACCTGTCATAACTTGCTCGATAGTCATATTGTATCTCTGAAAAGGTTTAATACTATGCTGCAGTCCGTGCAGTATATTTACCCACCAATACTGTTTGCTGCATAAATTGTTAAAAAATGTTCTGTGTGGACATGGAAAAATGCAAGCACTGTCTCAGAATTTATTGCTCATTTAAGTGATTGGATATTTTACAAGGCTGACTGCTACCTAATGTAGCAAACATGTATACATGTCATAGATGATCTCTAAATGTTAAATTTAGTTTGTTTTATTGTATTTTGTTGGGGGGAGGGTTGGTCTAGTGGTAGCGTGCTGGACTGCCAATCACTGGGTCCAGGGTTCGAATCCAGCTCTTGCCGGGTCACCTGGGCATATGTTGGATGGCTGTTTCAATCTTCCTTCGCCTCACTGAAAGGTGAGGATGAGGTATACATGTTCTTAGTTGTAACAAGTGTGAGCTGCCTCTTGAAATACAATGCATAATATGAATCTCATGAGTATCAGGTCTGCTCTGAGGATGCATGTTACAGCAAATTCATTTAGTATGAGTTTCTCTTACTAGATCTCTCAGTGTCTATGTGGTATTTTCGGCTTGACTAATTGGTCCATGAGCAATAAAACGTCCTCCAAATCTCTTCTAAAGTTATACTGGGTGAACCATGAAAAATATATTATTCTGCTTCCGTGAGCAGCTTTGTTTGGAAAGTAGGTATTAGTTAGATATCGATTTGGAGGGTTCTAACATGCATTTTTGTCAGTTAGATCCCGACCGGAGGGAGGTATCTAACTGACTTAGACATCATAATGCTTCTTCTATGATACCTTTCAACTTTTAATTTTTGAAAAATAAACAATAAACTGATTGTTTGTTTGCTGTTATTAATAGTGTTAATCCTTAGCAGGGCGCTAACACGCAAAACTGGCAGTTAGATACCAGCTTTTCCAATGGTATAAGTATCTTGGTGATGTCTAAATATATATATTTATAAGATTAGCAGTTCAAGACAAGCAATCACAACCACCACCAGACACGTCAGTGGCTTTGATGTACGTTTTTATGGTAGGCTATTCAAATTAGATTATGAATGTAATTTAGCCGATCAGCCGATCAGAGGATTCACATGTGCTATGTTTAGCTATCCCATTTAAGAAACCTATAGGCCTACTTGTTGAAATCGCTGTGATTCACAAAGCAGACCTGAACAGTGGCGCATTTACGGGAGGGGGGCATTGAGGCCATGCCCCTCACCAGCTCAAAATTAAGATTGAAGAGATAGGAAACGCCACGGAGCGCCGTGTTTTCTCCCTATGTAATGGCCCCCCTCAGGCCATTTCTAGATACTCCCCTGGACCTGACATTTCTTTCTTGAATTGTGAAAAACAAAGGAAATGCTTTGCGACCCACCTGCTATGGTATGTATTCTAGGATGAGTAACCTTGGTTGCAGAACTAAATTTTTCTGTGAATTGGTCCCATTTAGGTCCCGATATCTCTTTTGTGCTGACAGAAATCACACCCTGATAAACCGCATCGTCATTCAAATTCGGTTTATAGAGACGCGGCGTTCCAAAACTTCCTTCACGTGCAATGGCAAAACCAACAAATACGTACTCTCCATTTGCTAGACCGAGTTCAGCGGACAATATGAGGAATAGTCTCATGGTCGCATGGTCCAACAGCATCAATATTATTCTGCCATTTGTTTTTATATCTTGGATGATGCTTTTCATGATTTGCAACCTGTGTTGGTCAATTCTATCAATTCCAATAGGTGAGTTCATTTTGTTGAAGTGGACTGCAATGTTCCTGTCTTCTGCGGCTTTCTTGACAGCCTGGCCAGTGTTCGTTGACAAGTCAGTTGTGTCAGATACAATATTGAGTCTCGTCCAGTTGAAGTACTGCATCAGATCCAGTAAGGCTGCTTCGCTAGTGTCTTGAATGCCTAATACCCTTGTGAAAGTTGGGTAAGTCTTTTTGTCCGAAAGCGAACCACTGGCACAATAATATGAAACTTGAGGAACATTCCATAGAGCTGCCAATAAACCAACTGGTTTGCACACAGAGCTGCAGGCAGCACCGATTATGCCTTGGATGTTGTATTGTGACTTCCACAATTGCAGAGCTCCTCTCACCCCCTCCTTTGGGCTGCATCTTGTGTCATGAGGTATCCCCACTATGTAGTATCGTGGCAGATGTATCTTGGAATCAGCTATGCCCATGTTCAATGCTGTAATCAATGATGGTCCAGTCAATTTTTGAGGCCACAAGAATCCCAGAACTAAAGTGCCACCGTTGGCTGCAGCTGGAGTTGCATTGGTAACAACTTCATCAGTTGCAACACCTGAGATTACTAAGTGCAATGAAATAATAAAGGCAAACATTTTGACACCTCTTGGCTGCAAAGACATCTTGTCATTGACAGCAGTGCCTAGAAGTGGATGCTCATTCTGCCCTTCCTACTTTTTGTAGTGGCTTCTTGAAGTGTGCACAACATGTAATCAGCATAATATATTCAGAAACTTGCTTAACATGGAGCTTGACTATACTCATGCACGTGACTATACCTGCCTGTTGCAGAAGGAAGCTGTCGAATGGTAGCTTCTTTTACTTCTACAGTCGCTCCATTGACTAAACTTGACTCATGATGTGTTGGCACCATTATCATAAGATGACAAGATTGGGAGTCTGGCGCATGCCCTATTGATTCTGGGATATCCATAGTCTTTCATTTGCCCCGACGTAGAAGACTGGTACAGTAGGGTGTGTCAATTTTTAATTTTTATGCAAATTCAAAAAGCACTAGTGCCCAAAATGTGCATTTTGACCTGGAGAATCCAAATCTGTTCTCGAAATGGCGATACGACAATTCTTACCTACTTCAATTTTGGTTCAAAGTTTTAATGTTTTTTTCGTTTTCGACTATTTTCGCCAATCCGCGGTTCTCTATAACTTTGTCAGTATTTGTCATACACCATTCTTATTGACATGGTTGGAAAGCTCACAAAAAGAGCTTCATTTTGCATACCAACATCAATGGTCTAGGACGATATCTTGACTCCTACTGCCTTTTGGCCTCCATTTTTTAGAAATGAAAATGTTGCAGACAGTCTAATCCCGTCAAAAAAAGGCTTTTGAATTTTTTTTTCACTGATAATTGCAATGATGCACTTCCTCTAAGTTCCAGAATAAGCAAAAAAATATTTTAAGAATTTTTGACCATGGAAAATCCTACTTTATGAGCTTGGAAGTTTTAATGCTACATTTTGTCCGAAGTATTGAAACAAATCAGGGAGGTGCTGTTATATTTCATATTTTAACTTCATAAGAATTAATAATAGGACAACATCACTGGTATCATGAGAATTCTAAGAATATTTTCTTTCTTGTGGTACCACTCATTTGCCCTGCAATAAATTCTGAGGAAGATATGACATTAAATGCAGCAGACCCCATCTCACATTTTACGAGTTTTCAACTAACTTTAACTATACAACTTCATCGCTTACAAGCCAGGCACTCCCATGGTAAAAAATCAAAAAGTTTTTATATTTTGTCATTCTGGAACTTTGAGAAAGTGCATCATTGCAATTATCAGTGAAAAAAAATTCAAAAGCCTTTTTTTGACGGGATTAGACTGTCTGCAACATTTTCATTTCTAAAAAATTGAGGCCAAAGAGCAGTAGAAGTCAAGATATCGTCCTAGACCATTGATGTTGTATGCACAATGAAGCTCTTTTTGTGAGCTTTCCAAACATGTCAATTAGAATGTTGTATGACAAATACTGACAAAGTTATAGAGAACCTCGGATTGGCAAAAATAGTTGAAAAAGAAAAAACATTAAAACTTTGAACCAAAATTGAAGTAGGTAAGAATTGTCGTATCGCCATTTCGAAAACAGATTTGGATTCTCCAGGTCAAAACGCACATTTTAGCCACTAGTGCTTTTTGAATTTGCATAAAAATTGACACACCCTACTGGTACAGAGCATTTTTTAAGGATTTTCGACTGGGAGACCAACGGAACTTCGTAGCACCACGATGTGCGACATCGATCAATCAGCTGAAGATCCATAAAATATTTTGTGTAATGATATGCTTGCGAAAGGGACTTTGGACCTGACTGCTAATTTAGGATTTCTGCTGATTACCACCAAGACAATTTAGACAAATTTTAAATGTATGAAAATTGGAAATCAGAAAGATGGCATCAGCAGAAGCTTAGGCCTAATGGTGAAGATTAATATTTGATATAAAAAAAGGAAGCCTTGATTTTAAATGCACCCAAGAATTAAAAAGTCATTAGAATTAAATGCAAAATTAATGAGAGAGTCTAGGAAAACTGGCCTCCCAGTGATACCAATTTGGGTGTGACTGGGAGACCAACCTGTCCAATGGGAGACAATTTGATCTTCCAGTTTCTATGTTAAAAAAGCACTGGCTAATGATATATTCAGCTGAAACAAGAATAATTATAAGGGTTGCTCAATGAACCAACAAATGACGCCCAATGGGACCGTTAGGGGCCCCAAGCCTCTCCTATCCTAGGGACCCCACAACCTATAGTTGAGCCCCTGTTTGTCAGTTTGTCATTTCATTCACAAAGCTGAGGCTTTTTACTTTTTGTTTTTACCAAAATATTAAGGCTGGGTAACATGATGACCAATGTGCTTGGGTTTTAATCTTGCTTAGTGTTAAACAATGACAAAAAAGTTTAAAAAATTAAAAATGAGTTTCACGTTTGAAAACAACAAAAGATGCCATTATTTTAAAAAAGGCCTTGCCTGTAAGTCTCAGGTTTAGAGCAGTTTTGAAATTGACTTGTATATTAGTTGGAATAGCATTCCATGTGACTGCACCTTTAAACAAGAAAGAATTTTTTACCACCTCTGTCCAACGGAAAGGAACAGGCCATAATAATAGAATGACCAAGGATATAATTTTTATACATGTGTTTGTCTTGAAATAACGTGATTTATACTATTTATTTTTCACAAATGGAGATAACCATTACAAATTCCGATTTTATTTTTTACATTTTAAAGAGACATCCAGAAATAAATCTTCCCCTCCTACTTTTTGTAGGGACCATCTCAGATCTGTGTTAAAAGCTCCAAATGAAGAAATACTTTACATATGAAGTCCCTAACGTATTGGCCATAAAGCACAAGCAAAGTGCTTTGTCATCAATTTATGTGTACTACAGTGGTGTAACTACATGAGTTTCTGGAGGGGGCCAATGGGAAATTGGATTTGCAGAGATACTTTCATTATGGTAGGAGTACCTTCCTGATTGACCTCCAATATTAGGAGGGTGTAAATACCACAAATTTAAGATCAAGTATATATTGCCCCCTCTTGATATGGAAGTAGCTACACCCCCATTATGATAGCATCAAGGTCATGCTTGATTGAGCAGCTGCTTGGTATTCATGGTTGAGTGATTGGGAACCATATCCAAAGCACACCTGGAGCATATCCCATAGAAGCTCATAGAGATTTCCTTCGGAAAATTGGTTAAATATAAGTACTGTATATGCTGACTGACAACAGTCTGCTGTAGAAGCAGGCGAGCGAGCGAGGCTGCAGACTGACGAAATTCACATCGAATTGGGTATCGAATTGGCTTCTAGGTCACTGGAACTGCTGCCTCTAAAGTCTAAAGTCCGCGCTGCTCTATCTCAGGTCCGCGCTCAGCAGAACTCAGCAGAAGTGGACAGCAGACTGCCAGAAATGCATGTAAGCGAGGACGTGAAATAGAGCACCCCAAGTGAAATGTTGTATTCTGCTCGCTGAGGCTCTCAACTGAAGCAGACTACTGTAGCCTGCTGTATATGTATATAAAGATTTGGGATGATAAAATAGATGTGGTCAAACAACACTGTATTAAAATATTATATCATGAGCACATGAAAGGTGTAATAATCCAAATATGCAACCAAGCATTAGTTTGTTGTTATAGAAATAGAAATTTCATGTTCATGACAAAGAATATAAAAGGGCAGTGATGTAGTCGAGGCCGGGACATCCGAGGCCAAGACCGAGACCGAGGCATGTACCTCCGAGGCCAAGGCGAGGCCGAGGCCATCAAAATATGGCCTCGAGGCCGGCCTCGAGGACGAGGCCAGTCCCGAGGCCACCATCACTCAACCAAAGACACCCGAGACCGAGGCAAGGACAGGGATTTGGCATCCGAGACCGAGCCAAGGCCGAGGCCATCAAAATAAGGGCCCGAGGCCGGCCTCGAGGACGAGGCCGGCCTCGAGACCTCCAACACTGTAAAAGGGCTTCTCATTGCCTGGTTTGTTGTCTGTGTTTGTAACACCTGTAAAAAGGCATGCCTAATAATGAGGTAACTAAATGTGAAATATAGGAGGTATATGTTAGGGTGCATCGTCTGCCCCTATATCTTCAAAACATCATGCACTTTTGCATGATTATTCCTTTGTATCATAAAAGAAGCCCTGCTAAATTTTAGGAAAATATTCCACTGCTAAAGGGTGGCACAACAGCCTTGAATTTTCAGTATTAGGTCATATATTAGCGATTCGCGGTTATAAATAATATTGTCAATTTTTATTGAAATGTTTACTGCATGGCACAGTTACATTCCTTAGATAGAGAGCTTTAATTTGAATACCAATATTAATGGTTTCCATTAAATAGAAGTCACAATTGTGCCGAGATATTCTCTTTTTTATCGGGTAAAATTTGATAAATCAAAAAAAAGGATGTTAATATGACTTTGGGAACTCAAAGAAGTCTACAAAGTGAGGATATGGTCTACTACATCATTTGATAAAACCTTGATTGCATTATGGTGTAGTCAGAAGAAAGACAGAGGCAGAGCGGTGTCTCAATGAACTGTTGTATTTCTCATATTTACATGTAATTTATGTAAATTTGCACATTTGAATTTGATGAATAACTATCCAGAAAAAATATCACATTTTATTCTTTCTTCAGCGAAGTGTTCCTTATGTTTTATTCTAATGATTACGTTAAAGTTAGGCAGAAGTATACCTTTTAAGTTGATTTTTCTAAACATTTTGTCATAATAATCAAAAAATTCAAGCTTTCCAAAAAGCTACAGCATGAGCACTTTTCAGAAATATAGCTCTCTACCATACAAATTAAAGACAATTTTCTTCTAAGAACAATGGTATATGAACTGAAGTCATACAACCAACCGTAAGTTAGATATTTCTAACCGTGACTTTTAATAGCATTATTTTTTGGCAATTTTGGACTAAACTTTGACATAAAAGTGCCACCCTAAGGCCACATCCGATCTTATTGACATTTTGCAGAATATGTTTCTATGGGCAAAGGAATTAGGAACAATATGGCAAAAGTGCAAATGAATATGTAAATTTTTTCATTTTTAGGGGCAGACGATGCACCCTAGTATATGTAATTGCACATGCATAACAAATCAACATAATATTATAAAAATAAAATATGTGTTTGAAGAAATCTCATATTTCATACAAAGGTTCCTACTTTTTTCTTTTTTTAAGAATTTCTTGTTAAAATCTTGACGACTGCCTTTGTGGTTAATAACACCTCCCGGAGATTAAATCAGTACGTGTATGTTGCTCTCTGCTTGCAGTTCGATTTTTTTCTATTTGTATTCCTGTTTGATTGTTTGTTGTTGTTGTTGCCCCCCCTGTTCCGGCACCCTTGGATAGGGTTGGCCTAGTGGTAGCGTAATCAGTCCAGGGTTCGAATCAAGCTCTTGCAGGGTCACAGATGTTCGAGCCTGTTTCAATCATCCTTCGCCTCATTGTCGTGTCCTCCTCCTGTCCTAATTAGCCTACCGATTACATGAATACTGGAAGTAAAGCCCAAATAGTCAGTAGACCATAAATCCATTGACATAATACTATTCAGTATAATGTATATCATTTCTATCAATGCGTGGTATTTCAGTCTAAGTCCAGCGCCTAGTCCGGTGCCCTGGTGCCCCGATCAGCAAACGCTGAGTCAGGGGATGGGAACTGATTTCTGTAATCTGATTGGCTGAATGGAGTGGGACTGCAAAATGGCTGCCAGGCAGTGCAATTGGATGAAAAGTAAACCAGGTCACAACATAAGCGGCACCAACTGGGTCAATGATTAGAGGCTATACCTTATTCATGAATATTAATGTGTCCCTGTTATAGACAATTTTGACACAAATAAATGTCCTGCCTTGTTGTCAGAGAAAAAGTATAGAAGTGAAATATCTCATTGGGTTGGCTTATCTTATGGTGCACATGTTGCATGCCTGTATATATCAGCATTAAATCATTTAAACATTCTGTCTGCACAGACATTATTGGTAAGAATAAATGCATGTAGATGAATATTTCTACACTACAGTGGTAGAATTACATTATTTGGGTATATTAATTAGACCTAATAATTAGATTTCATAGACAGATTTACGCCAGAATTGCACTTCTTGCACACATGCATCTTGTAATATGGGCCCGTATGATTAAGCCTTATCTTAAAATTAGTTGTAACAATGTCATGTGCAACCTACCTTTGCCAAAGTCTTGTGAGGAGCTTAATTTATTGTACCTGTTCTAAAAGAAAATACATGCATTAGCTTTCTCAAAATTATATTTATTATGCTGGCTCTAATCCTTGGATGACAATGGCAAATGTAGACCAAGGGTGCACGGTTTAAAAATGTCTTGAAAGTGGGCACAGCGACTCCAAAATCCATATCAATCCTCGGTCTTCTGTCATGCTGGGCTTACAATGTATATTTTGAACTTTTTCTTTATTTTTTATTGCACCTCATAGAGAGAAAATCAAAGAAACATACTCATTAACAACAACAAATACAGTTACAGGCGTACTACAGAAAAAGTAAATTTCACAGTCCATTTAGGTGATATATTGGCCCTACAATAACCCCGCTTTCCTCCTTACAACTTGGACTACAAGTATTTCTTTGAAAAGATTTTTGTCAATTTGCTTAAGTTCCTATAGATACAACAGAAATACCAGGGGCAGTTTTGATGAATATTAATTGTAACTCATGTTAAGGCCTATACTAGAGACACAATAGAGCTGATTCAGAAAAGAGCGATGACAGCAATATACCCAGGATTACATTATGATACCATTCTGAGCAATGTGGGTATTGCTTCTATCTGTGCTAGAAGGGAAAACATTAGCAGGAATTTTTTTAATGCCATGAAAAGCCGACAGTCACAAGCTTAATCATATGTTGCCAGACTTTAATGTGTTGAAATGTGCTGTCATGTCAATTACACTCAAAAGATCACCATCGGAGTACGAATATAAGATGAAAGGTCAGGTTGTACCGAGAGTGGACCATCATGACTATCTAGGCGTGACAATTAGTCATAAGTTGTCATGGAACTTACATACAAAAAAGATAACATCAAAAGCACTCAAAACATTGGGCATGCTGTGGAGGAGTTTACACTCCTGTTCTAAGGAAATTTAAACTTTGGCTTACCTAACTTTAGTCAAGCCGCAGTTAGAATATGCGTCTTGTGCACCATACTCCAAAAAGCATGTTAAACCATAGAAGGGGTCCAAAATGCAGCAGCACGTTTTGCTGCTGGGAATAACAGCAGGTATACCAGCGTCAGTGGCTTGGTTCAGGAATTAAAATGGAAAAGCCTGGAACAGAGAAGACTGATTGAAGATGTTACCATGTTTCACCGGATAGATCAGGGATTAGTTAAAATACCTTTTCCAGCAGTCGTGATTCCAGCACACTTGCAAAGCACCAGGAGGTGCCATGATAAGCAGAAGGCTGTGATAGGTGCATCACTGAACGTTTATAAATGCTCCTATTTCGTAAGGACGATCCCTCACTGGAATTCGCTCCCAGCTAGCTGTGTCGAAGCTGCCAGTAGTGCAGCTTTCACAGCAGAAATTAAGAAGATAATGTAAAGAACTATGTTTTTAGCCCGCACATTTTTTGCCGCACCGCACTTGCACCCGCTCGATCACGAGACCTACACAAAGCTGGTATAGGCAACGCCTCCTCAGCTCACCATTGAAGGATTGAAGGATTGAAGGAACCCAGAAGCACACAATATGATCTCAGTACTTCAAAGCGTTATTCTGTGATAAAATGTCGAACCAGTCGCTTTCAGAATTCATTCCTGCCTTGGGCCTTGAGTAACTGTCAGTGATATTTGTTTAAACTGTGTTATTGTGTTTTTACATCTTAATGTATTTTATTAAATTTTTTATGTATTTTAGTTAATTTTAGTATAATTTAACTGTTTTAACTAGCTATATTTATTATATATTTTAGTATATCTTACATAAATTTTCTTTACATATTCACAATTTATTGTATAAATCCAACTATATTTTGTGGTTGCCAATAAATTATATTCTTCTTCTTCTTCTTCTTCTTCTTCCCAGAGACAAATTAGTTATTTCACCTCTCAGAAACACAGCATGAAATTAATTGATGGATATATATAATATAATATATTTTATCTGCTCCTTTATGGATTATATAGATAGTGGATGGTGAGAAGACTAATATTGAGTTTTATTGGCTAAAGCAGTAATATTGGTCGAGGCCGTAGGCCGTAGGCATGCACGCTTATCCTGTCCTGACTGGTTCTGGTTCTGGTATTTGATATCCACACGTTTCAGTGGAGTAACCACCTAGGAAAAGGCGTATTTTTGGTCCATAAGAATATTGTTCCATTCACGATCCCTGTTGACATGCAGACGGAAACAAATACTGTTACAGAGCTGGTTTGATGGTATTGACTTGTTTTTTAGTGCCACTACTGAACTAATACTACTACTACTGCTAGTTAATCTACCAATGGTACTACTATCGCTACTCTGGAGCTTCTGGGACCCACAGCGGTAACCCCACCCATTCAAGACTGCTGATGTGACTTCTTCGCTAGATGTTGGAACTTGTAGGCCTTCTTCCCGGTAGAGTCAAGCCACCAGGTGTTCTGTTGCTACAGTGTTTCTGCTGCTTATCGCTAGGTGGCAGTCAATGTTGGTTGCTGGCCAAAACCAGTTTCTGCCCACATGAGCAGCATAGCAGCATCCCAGGGAATCATCAGCTGCATGAACAGCCGCATCAATAGCACTAAGTGATGCTCTGAGGACATATTTGGATTGGCCAAATTCGGATTACAATGGCAGCATGAGGTTAGTATGGTTATACCATGTAACCGTTTGTGTCAATAAGTATTGACCTGCACATTGATGATACCTTTGATTAGCCTTAATTGTCTATATTTTCTGTAACAATCCTTCTGTTTTTCAAGAACCAGTATAAAAGCAATGCTAAAGTCTGTTTGTAGAAGCTTATTTAGCCTACATACATGTGTTGTTTGACAATGCTAATTCTGGTTTCCTGAACATTTTTCACAAACAATTATGGTTAGTTATATCATTGTATGTCACAGTTGATATATCAGTTCCTTTTAGATATTATCCATATTCTTAACCTGCTAATTTCATGTGATATTCCCCACATGTCGTGGATTAAGGCATGATCTATTCTCTAAAGCCCTGAATCCATGAGTCATAACTATAATTTAGCCCCCATTTGTGTTTCTTCACCTGATTCCTCTATGTGGACTATTCCTTACACACCCATAATTATATTATAACTGTTACTGTCACAGTATAGATTGGTCACTGCATTATAAGACCGCCCCTTCGGCGGTCATGATGTGGTCTCTCGTGGGGTTGCGGTCTCTCATGTCGGTGCAAAACGCACTAAAAATACTATTAAGTGCGGTAGGAAGGCGGTCACATTAGGCAAGTTAGTCCTACAGTAGGAGGTCTTTAACCCAGTCTTTAACCCAGTCTTATAATGAAGGTACCATAGTATTATAATGATTGCACATGTAGAGTGAGTTCAGAAACTTCATAGGCTTATCGTGGCACCTTTTAAAATGTTGTGCTTGTTCCATAAAAAGAGTGAGTAAAAACTTCAAATTTTACAGTGTGTGCAATTCTCGCCAGATTCATGCTCATCTATAGGATTCCGCATCAAATGGATTCAAGCTCTCCAACAGTGGCATGGTTTATTGCACACCTGACAAATAGCCATGTGTTACAAGATACCTGGCCGCATTGATGCAAACTGATTTTTGAAATGTTATCAAATTAATCACTGGTAATCAGTCTTAGTGACACTACTAGGGGGCAACCATAATTTCCGGGGAGGTCGGACTTTCCTCGATGGGAAATTATTAATTTCACGGGAATGGTGGTACCTAGTATTTATCCCTTTCAAGCGCTCTTTGTCCTTGTATTGATTCCTAAATCAAGCAAAGCTAACTAAAAAGAATGATTTTTTTTTTAATCCATGCCCCTCCCCCCACCCTGGATATTAAATGGTCATTGCATAAAGTGCCTGTTACCTGTAGCACCTGAACAGTATGCATGACACAATCATGACACTAACGAATCACGATTTATTATATATATATACATAATGTTGATACAACAACAAACTACATTAAATGTCACAACACCAGTCCTAGGTGTAAGTTGTCAAGTACAGGTAATAATTTACGAGGCCAATACAAAAACAGATAATTAACACAGTTATTGTAAGTTGTGTAATGCTCTAACACAAGAAACTAACAAATGTATAGGCCCTATACATGTATAATATAATATTTATACTTGTATGTCCACCTTTGGCCATGTATATATTTTTCAACATTTGGCATATCCACGAATGTGTGTAAGTGTAAAAACGAGCATGAACGAATTTGTAGACATGCAAAAACGAGCATATTACTCGTCTATATGTAAAATCTAATATCCCACAATAGGCAGTGACGTTCTGGCAAAATACCATGTGATTCACACCATGTGGTTCATCGTTGTG
Source organism: Platynereis dumerilii (assembly GCA_026936325.1). Classification (NCBI taxonomy): domain Eukaryota; kingdom Metazoa; phylum Annelida; class Polychaeta; order Phyllodocida; family Nereididae; genus Platynereis; species Platynereis dumerilii. The sequence continues at coordinate 32,207,773 of JAPTHN010000008.1, forward strand.
AACCACATGCATCTCATTATCTGACGTTGTTATGTAAACAATGGGCAGTGAAGTGATGACGTCACAATGTTTTGACGCTCTGATTGGTCGGTGTGGTTGCTAAGGATCTTTTTTGGGCATTCAAACAAAATAGTGCCTCTTTAAATTATTAATTATTTTTACCAGAGGTCTATTTTTATTGTGGGATATAAATAAAACTTAATGGGAGTGTGGTTCACAGCAATGAACCTCACTCATGTCAGGTCTGCTGCAGAATTAACACTCGTCCTTCGGACTCGTGTTGTATTCTTCCGCGACCTGACATTCATGAGGTTCATTGCTGTGAACCACACTCCCATTAAGTTTTATTATAACATTTGTGTATGTGCCACATTTGTCACTCGTACAAATGCCATTACTAACATTCGTGGAAGTGCTAGATAATTAGGGTTTAGGGTCAGAATTAGGATTAGAGTCAGTTTTAGCCAAGTTTGTAGTTCTAATGTTTGTAATTACACATACACAAATTCGTGAAATGTAATATTTCACACTTACACGAATGCTAAATTCGTGTACATGTTCGTTTTTGCAGGTTTACAAATTCGTGTACATGCCAAATAGTGAAAAATATATACCTCCATTGCACCACAACAACTTTTAATGCCATTTACCCAACTTATTTGGGCTCAATCTTGGGATACTGAGTTGATATTAAGAAGTACGAATTAAATGCAATTTTGAGTGAAATTCCAACAAAATACTTCACTTTTCCAATTTCCCTCATACATTTGTATACACCTACACTTCTTCACTTACACTGTGTCCAACATAACACAACTACTCCCTCCCACCTATCAGCCTGGCCCTGTAGGCAACACTAATCAATACAGAGTTGTGTTATGGCATGGATTGCCCGGCTTTGATGGGAATTTGCTTGGCCTAAGGGCCTGCACCCTCAACAAGCTATTGATTACTTTTCCCTCGCTATTCCTAACATTCCTACGTGTCATTCCCACACGCGAGTATTCACACAAAACTTTTGCTATAGGGTAATAGTCATACCACTCGAAGAATTTTAGGAGGGCAAGGTAAATTTGCGAAATTTCATTATCCAAGTATCATACTTTTTCAAATGATGTACATGGGCAAAAACAGATTTTGAAAAATTTGAAATCAATCATCTGCCCAGGTTTTGAGCCTCCTTGCCCGAATTTTTTATGTTGTCCTAATCTTTGGGGGATGACCTAGATGACTGCATTAACAAGAAATTTTCTTTTTTTTAAATAGAGGCGATTTGTAAAGAAAATTCAGCTTGTTCACCAAATTTTGCCTTCTGCATGTTTTACCGCCGATCACACCAAAAATTTTGGCCTTTGGCCTCCTATAGCAGGAGTCCTGTGCTCAATTATTAAGGGCGAATCCCGCTAAATAGGGTGACAAAGCATATGAATCAGGATAGGGCTTTTAAAAGCATCACCTCAAAAAACCCTTTTTATAAAACTAATATTGGTCACATGACCACCTTCCTCTAGAGGAGGGTTGGTCTAGTGGTCTCGTGCTTGGCTGCCAATCGCTGGGTCCAGGGTTCGAATCCAGCTCTTGCCGGTTCCCCTTGGCCTATGTCGGACGGCTGTATCAATCATCTTTTGCCTCATTACCGTGTCCTCCTCCTGTCCTAATTAGCCTACCAAGTGCATAAATACAGGACATAAAGCCCCAATCATCCATCCATCCATCCCATCCAACCACCTTCCTGTTGCAACAGGAGGGGGGGGGAACGTTACCTCAGTTGTTGGCGCACTGGTTTAACAATCAGTGCCAAGCTGGATTTCTGCTCTGGGCCTGTAGGTCACCCGGACTTCTGATGGGCAGCAGTTTTGACTATGCATCCTTGCTTCATTGCTGTATCCCACTCCTGTCCTAATAAGTCTAACAAAAAATGCATAAATTCAAGTGGTAAAGCTCCTATCATATATCCATCAATCATGCTGCATCATGCAGCATTTCACATTTATAACAATTTACGGCCCCCAAAAAGAGACCGCAACTCACCGAAAGATCACCAAAGGTGCCTTTTACTATGTGGGACCACTGTGTTGTTATTTTAAACGATCTGGGAAATTATGTCACTTTGTCCAAAGACGACATCTTATAATTTTCTCAGATCTGTACTTTATATCCTGCAGATGGTGATATGTCAAAACTATGCGAAATTGAATAGTATCACACACACAAGGACAGGAAAGTTTAGCATTCGAACCTCAAAATCATCGAATAATGCAACAGGTACACTGCACAGGCCCTTTGATAATATTTCATAAATGCCTGGGTGCGGCTAATAATCTAGTAATTAGTGGTACTTTGTTGCGTGTGCTAAAAAACATGTCACTGGTGGCGAGCTTGGACTAGAATTGAAATTAATTTCTTACGCTTATTCATAATCTGCATATAAATGTACTTGAATTATGAATCCAGGGATGGATTTTATTAAAAAGGAACATAAATGTGTGTGATAGATTTATTTGGGTGTGTGCAATGCAATTTTGAGTGAAAATCCATATTGACAATCTACCATAGCGACCATTCTACTGGTGTTTCTGAAACTAGTACCAATATAGCCCTACTAGAAAAAGTTGCTTTGGCGCAAAGGATGCTGCAAGGATCTTTTTCTTCTGTTATGTGTTTCCTGAAGTGTAAATAATAAAACACAGCGAATTGGCGTTTTGAATTATTAAAATTGAATGATTAACTACATACAAAGGACAACAATACATTTAATTGCCATCATAACATTTTTCTTCTTGAAATTGTTGCCTGCCATTGGTCAAAAAGTAGTTCATAAGTTCATGAATAATTCTGAATTTTGTTCCAGAATAGAAATGGGAACACATAGGTGATGTGCTGCTAATTATAAGCACTTATTTATGAAGCTGCTACTACCCTGGGTATTTGGTATCATTAAAATAGGCTTGGTTGCACATATTTATGCGGCATGATTAAAATGGTTTGTGGTTTTGGCGTTGATGACCAGAATAAAAATGGTTACATGTTTTCAAAATCCCATTACCTTGGTAATGTACATGGGTTCGAGTAAACACTGGGATTTTCCTGTCAATTGGCATGTGACCCTAAGTTAGATAATTTTTTCACAAGAAACCAAGTTTTAAAATGACAATATAACACAAACAGTATACTGTTTTTATACTAGAAGTCCTGATTTAAAGATACAATCATGAGATATTTAAATATAAAATATTTGTTCATTTTAGTGATTATAAAGACAAAAATAGCCTAATTGGCGACAATACGTAACTGATTGATTTCAAATTTCTCCTGGTACAATTGGACAGCATACTGGTTATGAAAACAGTTTGTTGTTTTCAGACAAAATCAGCCAAAATGCTTTAAAAGTCCCTCACTTTGGGTCATTAATGAGTACACATGCAGCTCTGTTTTAACACTGTCAATGGACTTGAGCCAAAATGTTTCCGTCCACTGCATAACATACCAATATTTTATTAGAGTGTTTACTATCCTTTTTTCTATATTGATTCTCCATTCATCACCAGTATCTGCAGTGCTGTAATGCCCCATGTATGATTAATGTTGCAGAGGTCATAAACACAGCAATAAAAATGGCATACATTTCCATCTTTGCTTCATTGTGGATCACTTTTGCATTGAACAACAGCTACGTTCAGCCTTTAGCAATATAATTTTGAATTTGAGTATGAATTTTGTTAATGTTTTTTAAAATGTGAAATACAATTAAACAAGGGGATTTAAAGGGGGTGCTACTTCCCCTTAACAACATGAATAAGTTACATTACAGCCCAACACTTTGATATAGAATTAGAGAGGACTGTGGCACTGTGAAAATGGCACTACGTGTGTCATCATGTTGATGATTTCTCATGATCAAACCCAATACTTTCAATGTTAATTTGATTTAATTAGACTTATCCCACTTGTTGGTGACAGCCAAACGAAAGGATTATGCATCTGATTTTCACTCTAAATCCGTTATGAGAAGTCAAATGACTTTCTCTTGATTGTGACTGATCAAACACCTCTATGTTTCCCATGTTGAAAGTACAGAAGATGACACTTCATCGGCTATCATGAGTCACGAAGTGCCATTTTCACAGTGTCAAAGTCCACTCTAATTCTATATCACAGCGATGCACTTTGATAAAGAAAAAGTGAGGATCAGTTCACTGTGAAAAATGCACTTCATGATTCATGACAGCTGATGAAGTGTCATCTTCTATACTTTCAACATGGGAAACACAGAGGCAGTTTGATTAGTCATGATCAAGAGAAGGCCATTTGACTTGTCATAACTTTTTTTGGATTGAAAATCAGATGCATGATCCTTTTGTTTGGCTGTCACCAACAAGAGGGATAAGACTCCTTAAATCAAATTAACATGGAAAGTATTGGGTATGATCATGACAAATCATCTGTATGATGACACACGAAGTGCCATTTTCACAGTGCCACAGTCCACTATTTTTCGGTATCAAAGTGCATCGCTGTAAAGTGTTTGGCTGTGATATACGTAGCCATTTTCAGCACAACCCTCTTTTAATGACAGCTATTTTAATATTTTGCAATCAATTGTACCAACAAAAAAAAAACATACCATGTAAGATGCATCCTTATTGAAAGAGAGCAATTATCTCTACATATTTTTTGATTTAACAGTTTTGAGCAACGTCAACTTCAGAACACTTGTCAGCCCATGCATAAGCACTATCATTTTTGAAAGAAAGGATACATGTCCACAATTTTCAGCCAAGATTAGTCCCCTTTTACAAAAACTTGAATTTCAAACAGACATCTTCTCCGATTTTCATGAATTTGACCAGTTTGCAGAACTGCATATTGACACTGTCACTGCATATTTGTAGCTTGATTTGTCTGATCCAGCAGACCCTGAGTGCATAACTGACTGTACCCCTCTTTTCCAAAATTTTAAGGTTAGGCTTGACTGAATTTATTTTAACCAAAAGATGCTTAATCTCCACTCTAATGACTTCTTGTTCCACCCAAGGAACTCAATCAATAAAAATGTAACAAAACAAGTCCTGAGTAGTCCACCAGATCTAAAAAATTAGACTTAGAAACAATTTTTTCCCACACACTTTATGAATTCTGCAAACTAGTATATATGTCGTTTGTGGCTCCCCTGCATTGGTTATATATCCATTTGAGAAGCCACAGATTTTATATCCATTTGAGAAGCCACAGATTTTATATCCATTTGAGAAGCCACAGATTTTATATCCATTTGAGAAGCCACAGATTTTATATCCATTTCAGAAACCACAGGTTTTATATCCATTTGAGAAGCCACAAATTTTATATCCTTTTGAGAAGCCACAGATTTTATATCCATTTGAGAATTCACAGATTTTATATCCATTTGAGAAGCCACAGATTTTATATCCATTTGAGAAGCCACAGATTTCATATATCCATTTGAGAAGCCACAGATTTTATATCCATTTGAGAATTCACAGATTTTATATCCATTTGAGAAGCCACAGATTTATATCCATTTGAGAAGCCACAGATTTCATATATCCATTTGAGAAGCCACAGGTTTTATATCCATCTGAGAAGCCACAAATTTTATATGCATTTGAGAAGCCACAGATTTTATATCCATTTGAGATTTCACAGATTTTATATCCATTTAAGAAGCCACCGATTTAATATTCATTTGAGAATTCACAGATTTTATATCAATTTGAGAAGCCACAGATTTATATCATTTGAGAAGCCACAGATTTTATATCCATTTGAGAAGCCACAGATTTTATATCAATTTGAGAAGCCACAGGTTTTTTATCCATTTGAGAAGCCACAGATGTACCATTTGAGAAGCCACAGATTTTCGAAAACAAGGGTCGGCTCCTCTCGATAGTTGCTGACTCAGCCAGGAATGATGCTATTGAGCTGCAAATATTTTGTTGAACTGTATATCTTATTGTTGTGATTTCTGTAGTCTGTATTATTTGCTTCTTTTTTTTTCAGGAATCATGTCGGATCCAGCAAGATGACAGAGAAGGAAACTTGAGAAGAGCAATGGAAAGGGCAGTAAGGAGGAAGACAACAAGAGCATCAAAATGATGGAAGTGTGAGGTAGCCGGGTGCTTTTCTTGGGTGAGCATCATTATTTGGATCTGAGAAACACTTTTAACTTGATGTCTACCGAAATTATGATAGCTTGGTTCAGAACCATGGTCCACTGAAGCCGGACAGGCTTTCCGCAGCTCAGACTATTTCTGGCGCTGGTTTTTTTTTTTTTTTTCGGATAGGTCATTTAATTTCCAGAATTTTGGGACATGTAGGTACATGCCCACTGGCCTATCCATTGTATCTTGTATTTTACACTTCATCTTTCCTTTAGAGCTCTCATTCTATTCTGGTCTATTTCCTTCACAGTTTCCTTCTCTGTGAATGCTGTCCTCCTCTGTGTATACACTCTCTTTTTCCCGCCTCGGGGTCGCGTCTTTCTTCAGCACCCACCCACTTCCTCCCTATCTTTTCCTTTTTCTCCTTTTCCTGTCTCGAACTCTCGTTTCTGTCTCTCTGTTTTAGTTAGACACCGATTTGGAGGGTTCTAACATGCATTTTTGTCAATTAGATCCTGACCGGAGGGAGGATCTAACTGACAAAAATGCATGTTAGGACCAGACAAAGAGGTGTCTATCTGACTTAGACATCATATGCTTGTTCTATTATTTGTTTTAACTTATAATTTGTGCAAAATAAACGATAATCTGGTTGTTTGTTTGCTGTTGTAAACAATTTTAATACTTAGCAGGGCGCTAACATGCAATATTGTCAGTTAGATACCGTTTTTTCCAATAAGGAAGTTTAAATATCTCACACTCAAAATTTTAACTTATTTAAATTGAGGCCTTTTGCCTCCCAAAAATACCCATGTTCCCTGGTATCATCTCATTTTTTATGTTGTAGGCCTACCTAAATTTTCTACTCCTTGCATAAATTTCGTTTTTGTACTATTGTATAAACCTCATTTTGTATTAGATCATCCTTCCTTTCGCTTTGTGTATTCTATTACCTATTTTATAATCTCATATTATTGTCTCAATTATCTTCTTATTTGCTCAATTATGTCTGTTATTAAGCTTCTTAAAAAAGTCGTGATCTACAATAATTGTCAATCGTTGTTTGAGCCATAGGCTGGTCCGGAGCAGCAGGCTCCTGTCTGTGTGTCTCTCTCTCCTTGTATATGTGTGTGATTGTGGTATGAATGATTTCTGTAATTCTAGCGTCCAAAAGGAAAACCTAGTAAGTCACATTCCGGACATTCTGAGAAAATTGACTTTTAAATTCCAGTCCTAGCAGTAAGAGATGGACTTACTTGGATTTGCCAGTGTCATTCTGGGGTGACGGGCAACTTCTTGAAAATCTAAATTTAATAAATATATAGAAACATGTCTCAGAAGTCCTCTTTTGACCTTAGCTCACTTTGGCCCAAAATGTGACTAACTAGGTTTTCCTTTTGGATGCTAGAATTGTCTTGTTTCACTGCACCAATTAAAGGTACTGCGGCAATTTCACTTAGGGACCGTTTAGAATTTACGAAGGGGGGGGTGAGAGCTTTGGTCGAGGGGGTATTAACTTTTCACACGTGTTTCAAGGGGGGGGTGTTAATCTTTTACAACACTTCCAAGGGGGGGTAAGAAATTTTAACAACGAAAAAATATTAAAAAACATGCATAAACTAATTTTATTTGGACTTTTTAACACGCAAAAGTCCGCAAAATGACGCGAATCTATACGCGTGGCCGACTGGCCATGTATAACAGTATATATGTGTGTATTGCTTCGTATGTCGAGGGAGGGGTACTAAAAATACGCATGAAACTCAAGGGGGGTATCAATTTTTGACGGGAAGTTCCAGCAAAACTCCCACCGCCCCCCCCTCCTAGTCATAAATTCTGAACTGTCCCTTATATCCTTTTGTTTGTCCCTTGTCCCTCATCCGGTGGATTCAATCAACATTAAACAGTATAAAGGTTAAATCCAAAGATTGAAGATCTAATTTTTCAATGTTTCGGGCTTAGTTTCACTATCATCACTTGTAAGGGTATCCTGTATGAAGTTGGTCAGATAGATAGATCTTCACATTCGCATTCATACTGAATTATTTAAACTATATCATGGAAGACAAAAAGACATACATCTATATTAAGTTATTTACGCCTTGGGAAAGATATCTGTGCCTTTTCCTTTCTTATGAAGTTACCATATTCCATAAATTGTGTTCATTCACACATGATAAACTTCATATGAATAAAGCTGAAACTTGTAAACATATTCATGATCTTATGTATTTGTTGGATTACAGATCAATTCTGGTCGATTCAGGCTACAGAATGATTGGCCAGTTTTTCTTCTTTCTCCTCATTGGAGGGATTGGCTATGACTTCAGCACTGGACATGGCAGAGGGGTGAGTTTATTCTATTTTGTCCAGTAATTAAGTGCAGGTAGCAAAAAAAGCTTATTATAAAAAATACGGTATACATGGATCTTTTCAGCATTGTATTTATAATTGCAGGCGGTGGCGGGGAACAGAGTGCCCAAAATTATGATGCTTCGGCGACAAATCAGACATTACGTGCCAGGAAGAAGAGCCACAATTACAGTAGTATATCAAGCGAGTGATCCATTGACACTCAGATGGTTCCGTCACACTTCTGTGGGCCCTCGTCCATATTCTGAGATCCCAAACATGCTTCCTGCTCTTGGTTAGTATACACTATACACTATACACTATTGTATGTCTAATTTATGTCTACATATTATGTTATTATAGTGGTAGGTACTCTTCACAGGCATTATCACTGTAAATTTTGAATTTTGAGTTAGCTTAATTGATTGAGTGAGATGGTTGCACAAAGATAGCTTGTTGTTTGCAAGTTATAACAACATAAAGATTATCATAACTCAAAACGGCAAGCTATCATGGCTCAAACAAATTGTGCAACCATCTCACTCAATCATTTGAGCTAACTCAAAATTTCAAATTTTACAGTGTAATTGACATTTTATGATGAAAGAAAAAGTATTTTATTAGCAAAAATATCCGACCATGCTTTTTAAGTATTATGATAGTACGCTCAAGATAGAGAAAATTTAGAAACCAAGTAAATTGCTCTGGCACTATGGAGTTAAATTGATTTGTGGAATCATTTCTTTATTTTTAGGTGATCCCAGATTCGACAACTCGTCAATTTATGCAGGAAATGTGGTTGCCACTACATTAGTCATTAAACGGGTAGATTTGGATCCATTCCCTGCAAAGTATACCCTGGTCTTATCGGGCACACGACAACCTGTTAGTTACCAACTAGAGACGAACATTGTCGCAGAGACGCCCCACCAGCGAGATGCCCTGGAAGCCATGTATTGGACGTCCCCACCAGATCCACGAGTTAGTTTCGGATTTAAAGGAGAATTTCACGTCAGTTGTACAGCAAAGTTAGACGCGGAGAGTTCAAGATTTCTTGATGAATTGAGCATGTACCGTAGCTTCCTTGAGAAGTCAGTTCGTCACAAGAAACGGCCCCGATTGCAATCGACCAGTTGCGGTATGGTACACAGAGAGAATAATAAGTATCGCTACCACGGCGGAGAAGCGAAGTATCTGTACATGGGACGCCGAATCCCAATCAAATATGGGTTCGCTAAATATCACGTGGGCATTGAAGTTAGCAATGCCACAAGAGTAGATCAAGGTCTTTATACTTGTGCCATGGAGCGGGTCCAAGATCGAATGTACGCAAGTTCATGGATTCAGCAGGGGAAGAAATACGCTAAGCCAATAATTGAATTTGTCCCGTGTGAAGCTCATCAATTAAACGAGCGAACTGAAACTGTGACGCTCACCATGGTTGAGAATAAGGAGTCGTGCTTCAGATGTCGTGGATATGGTTACCCCTATGCATCCATGACAATGCTAAAAGATGGCTGGCCGATGGTCCCCAGCAGCAATCTTCTCATCAATACCCACCTGTCCGTCTCCGAGGGAGCGTTAAGTGAAATAACTGTAACATTTTTGCATCCTACTTCATTAAATTCTGGCCGATACGAATGCAAAGCGGAAAATGAAATCGATCAAGTAGATTACAAATTCCGATTATCTGTTGTTAAATATTAATCTTAAAATATTCAAGGCTAGCATCGGTTTTTTTAGATACTCCAAATTTTAAAAACTTACCTATTGCCTGCCCACTAGCCCATAAAAATACCACCGATGACCGACTGTTATGCTTCATATGAATGAATATTTTGCATAATATCGTTGAACTAAATTCTTCTAACTTCAAAGATGTATATTGTTATTCATACTAAACCCTGTTGTCAACATTTTAATTGTCTAATGATGTAATGCATGTAAATGTATCATAATCAGCATGAGTTATTTAGATTAATTGATCATGATGTGCATTCCTGTTTTCAACATAACTTGCTTTGCTGTTGTGAATATTGAATGACCTTTTTTAAGGAATGATCTTATGAATATATATATCACATATATGTAACACCTTGAAGAATTATTGTAAAAAATAGATTGGCCAGTTGTATTGCATCCATTCTCCAATGGGGTCTACTGTATCCTACTTCTGACAATTTTGCAAATTAATATGTTTGGAAGAAATCAAAATATTATGAATAACTGTGAATATTAATAATGATGTGACGCAAAATGTAATTTATCACACCAGACCTTCAAAAATTATTGTCAAATTTATATGAGAACTTTTTTTTTTAACCACTGAAAGTCATGCAATTTGGAATTTTTACCTGGGGCGTCTTGAAGCTACGACAATATTCAACGTTGAATCCTGTGGCTCCAACCATACAGATACAAATACAGATATTCAGACACAGATAATGTCCTTGAATTTACTTCTAATGGGAACCCTGAATATATGATCTCTTGTAATAAGGCAACTTGCCTCATGCGATTGACTTCCTCTAGCACCAGTAGTATTTTCAGTCACTGTGAATTGGCAGTTTAGGCACTGTATATCCTCAAGACAGAACACTGTGTGAACTTTTTTTTTTCACATGCCAGATTTCAGCATGAAGCTAACTCTTCATACACTCTTCATACACTCCTGCTCATAAATATGGAATACTTTTTTGGAAAAAAGGTGTCAAGTAAAAGTAAGTTTCAGAGTGCGAATGCAAGCAAGGTCCATTGTAAAGGTCAAATCATCTTCTCTAACCACTCTTTGAAAGCCTCAACTACATTATTTGCAAGAATTTTTAATTTTTTGTTGAATGCACCTCACCCTAAAAAACCCCCTGAATTTCCATATTTCGTGCTGCTGTAACTTTTCCTGGGTCTAACGCTGCAGCATACGTTTTACACAAGAGCATGTTCTCCCCTTTAGCATTCATTGGAAGTAGTTACCATTGAATCAGACCATCATGTGCTCCAGCAGAAGTTGCTAAAGTTATCAATTTCAATGGAGAATATTGAAGTATTCCATATTTATGAGCAACGGTGTATAAATTGTGGAAGTTGAGATATCATGCATACCCTTCATTTCATTATTCACACATTCATTGTAGAGGTCTTTATTTGTAATAATTTCTTCAATCAAACCATGAATATGGGAGCAATCCGCGATATGTTCACTTTTGGTCAGTACAAGTTCAGTACAATTCTACATACAACTCCAGTGGCAAGATGTTTCAAAAAGTAAAAACAGGTCATTGTGTGGAACAAATACAAATGAAAATTTGAAAAAGAGTTCGTATGTATATATTATTAACTTTTTATGTCTGTTGTCTTCCTGAAAGAAATGTTAACTCTTCAACCCACATGTGTAAGGCTCAATGTAAGTTTTTGAAATCGGGATAACGCGAGTGCACGTGATTCTATTATACCCATATTTATTGTATAGATCTTTATTTGTAATAGATTTATATAATATTGTCTGTAGATATTCAATCTAATCACCAGTAAAGGCCAGCCAAAGAAACAGTTGGCCAGACTATACACATTTATGTGTTGTCTCTTTGTGCTACAATTACAGGTGATTTCATTACCATGCCATTCTTGTCATTCACACTTGGCTGTGAGGAATCAATTCTAAACCAGCACATACAACGTTTGATAAATGAAATCTGACGTTCTGTTGTTTCTAAACCAATCAGATTTAAAACTAAAAATGGCATGTATTTGGTGGGTCTAGAACCTAAGAATCGCGTACTAATGAAATCACCTGTAACTCACATGACTTGAATATGAAATATTAGAGACTTGTATTTAGATAATGTTATTATAGATATTATCAGACATGACTAGACTACAAAAGTTAAAAAATGTTTAAAATGTTTGTTGTTTATGTTTCCGACTCCATAGATATAATGTCATTACATAATTATTGTTTTGATTTTTTGTTATTAATGAATTGATTAAGAAAAAGGTAATATGAATGCTTTTTGTATAAATTAAAGTCAAGGAAAGAATAGGTGTCTTTGGCATGGGAACATTAAAGAAAGTATTTTTAGCACAATGAGAATAAAAAAAGTTTGTCCGGAGGTTAAAATCCATAGCTCACCATCCCAAGTGTCATTTGGCCGACACATTACTCATCTTTCTCCCGCTAGAAAAAAAGTGAATTGCCAGAACAGTTTTATTAATTTTTGACAATGTTCCTGGTCTAGTTGTCAGCAGTGCAAATTTTTAACTCAACAATATCACTATGGTCTATAATTATCTTACTCTTTATTTTCTCGCTAGAAAATTCATTATTGACAATTCTGACCAAACTTCAGGGCTTTGGCTTGTGATTAAAGCTAAAAATCCAACAGGGGTCGCTATTTTGCTTTGCCTCAGAACATGACTAGAAAGAGACCCCTGGCGGCGTGTTTTGGAATGACAGAAGTTCTTAAGGGAAGATAGTGAAGCAGAACAGGCCTGCAGCAGTCTGGTGAAAATGAGAACTGCATGCTGCCATCTGGCACATAGTTAAGTTTTTTATGCTGCTGCATTGCAGCTTCAAAGAAGTATTTCCACTTTCATGGAACATTCACAAAGTTTCTATTCAACATTGAGGTAAATCAGAGTAAGACTCAGCAATAGCATTCCCTAAGGAAGTAGACAAGGCCATCAACACACCCAGAAACAGCCCTGGTTTCTTCTAAACAAAATTTTGTGAGTTCCTAAATCTCAGTTTAAGTGGACCCCTCACTGAAACTAGCGGAATTGCATACTTGCCACAAGGTGGTAACACATGACAGCATAAGTTATGTTCTGATCTGCCAAGGCTGGAAAAAGCAGTGGCAATGAAACAGCGGTCCACTTGTAGACAGGGCCTGCAGTAAATTGTCAATTAGCTCACAGAGTTGCTAATAATATTGGTGAAGCACTCATCTTTTGGTCGCATAGATATGAATGGTAGAAATTCTTTGTCACAACATGAACACAATGTTGCAGATGTTTCACAACATTGCCGCAAAGTCTATGCTAATGTCATATTTTTGACATTTCAACACATTGCTTGCATAATGTTCCGACAAAGGTTTTGGTTATCATCTGTACTGTACAGTAGGCACATACAGTGCCGCCTGTAAGTAAGTGAAACGCATGACATTGTGCCATTGCATCAATGCTAAACATCCTCAGCCAAACTGCTTGTGGAGGCATGAATTCTCATCGGATGAAAGGGAAACAAAGTGGGTCATAAAGGCCAATGTGTGAGGCAAGTGGGATAAAAATAGCAGCCCATTTTCTTCGCTGTAGTCGGAGTTAGGTATGGGTCAAAGTCTTTGATAAGTAAGTGAACCACCCTTCCCTATGTTTTAACATTGGGCATGCGTTTCACTTACTTACCAAAGACTTTGACCCATGCCTAACTCCAACTACAGCAAAGAAAATTGGCTACTATTTTTATCCCACATGCATCACATATCGGCCTTTATGACCTAAAATGTTTTCCTCTCATCAGACGAGAATTCATCCTTCCAGAAGCATTTTGGTTAAGGATGTTTAACATTGATGCAATGGCACAATATCATGCGTTTCACTTACTTACAGGCGGCACTGTAGATGAATAGCAAAAAAAAATATTTGTTTTAGCTGGCCTCGATTTCTATGCTGGCCTGCAATTCGAATAAATATTTTACTTGACTTGATGCGAGTCTCTGATTGGCCACTTTGTTAAAAGGCTGATATGAGGCAAGACAGAGACTGGAGGCCTCAAGAGACATTCTACCTTCTTGTGCAGCTGTTCTTCAATTTGCTTTAAAATCAAGTTACTTCATATGCCTCCAATTCCTGTTACTCTGAAATCTTGATTAAAGATTCCACAATATTATGATGCACATTGATGTGACGATTTTGTTCCCTATGTAATGCCATGTGTCTTCCCTATCAGGGTGCCTTGGCGGTCCAACGTCGGCCCGAAGCTGGTCCGATGCTACTGACATCGGACTGACGCTGGGCCGACGTTGGACCGCCGAGGCAGGCTGACAGGGTTTGCTGGCTGAGTAGTTTGATGCTCTCCTTGCAATTTTGAGGTCCAGGTTCGATTCCGCTGCATGGCAATACCTGACTGCTAAATTTAGATACTGACAGGGAGTCATCTGGTGATAGACATGCTGCAAAGTGGCCAAGCCAATGGAACTCAATTAAGCTTGAAACTCCTACTGCATCTTTCTATGTGGTAGGTGTTGTCTACAGCACTTACATCTAACATACAATAATTGCTCTACATTTTCCTATTTTAAATGTTTGCAGCCTAATTTAACAGTGTGGTGTCACAGAGACGATTAATCAATTTCAATTTTTTATTTTGTTCAAAAAATAAGTTGTCATGTTTAAACAGCATGACTAATCATGAATACACGTATGTTGTACAAATACACTGTATATATAGTGATTATAATCCTATGTATACCTACGCTTTATACAAGAATGAAAAATGTTTGCATGACATAGCAAACGTCTATGTTGACTTGGTGGATCTGCAACATTGACACAATATAAACAGAGTCAAATAAAAAACCTAGAACCATGTAAAGTGCTATTTTTTTCTGGAAATGCTTCAGACAGGCAATTGAGTGTATGTAAATGTGTAATCAGGTGTCAAAGGACTCAGTTGCATCTGTGGCCAAGTTTATCACATTGGAGTATGGCCACTTGGCATAAGGCACCCGACAGAACTAATATTGACAATATTCGATTTAGTTGGTCCCACCTGACTTGTTAAAATTTTATTGTTTGAGATGTCAGGTCAAACATTTTCACGTGCAATGACATTCCAGTGCACCAATCCAGCTATGGATGGATGGATGATTGGGGCTTTGCGTCCTGTATTCATAAATGCACTTGGTAGGCTAATTAGGACAGGAGGAGGACCAACAATGAGGCGAAGGATGATCGAAACAGCCGATCAACATACGCCCTAGCGACCCGGCAAGAGCTGGATTCAAACCCTGGACCCAGCGATTGGCAGTCCAGCAAGCTACCCAACCTAGCCCCCCCCCCAATCCATTTATGGAAACAGGTCCTCAAAAAGCACAGGGGTAGATCTAGAAAATGTTACAAATGTATAGGTACCAAAAGTATTGGGACTTTATTTTTTATTTTACATTAAAATCTATAGGTCCAAGGAAGTGGGGGGGAGGGTTTCAATTGAACCCCCTAAACCCGCTCCTCCCTGGATCCACTACCGAAGATTGTACATTTAATATATAGGGGAGACCGGGGCTAGTTGACACAGGGGCAAGTTGTCACAATGCTTATTACTCAGCTATGGATGGTAGCAACTGCATGGCAATTAAATGAATTTTGACCTTTTTTAACATGGGGAATATTTTGTAATGATATCACAAAAATGTGTAGTCTGTCATGCACTATGTGAAGATTTCTGAAAATTTAAACTAAATTTTTTCACCATTATCAAATTTTACATTGTCTTCCAGTTTGAGACAATTTTTTGGAGATTAAGGTATTGATTCATGATGGCATTAACCATAGTCTCCGTGAACAATGTGTCTTGTGTTTTCTAAATGGAACCAGAATATATTCTCTTAAGGGAACGTAACACTTGGAGTTTAAGCGCCATCACTCATCCACTCTCTTTTATTGTCAATATGAAATATTTAAGATATATAGTTTTTCATTCTCTCTATCTCTCGTTTTCTCTTTTTTTTAACAGATATGTTTAAATTGTTGTAATTATAATGTTGAAATTTATTGTATCAAATCGAGGGTTAAAAGGCAAATACACCTTTTAGGTGTCAGCCTGCCATATGTTCTTTTTGGTCCAATAAACTTGAAACTTGAAACTGAAACTTGATAAGCCATGATTTGGTTTAAACATATTTATTAGTCACTTTACCAACGAGCCAAAGGCTCAATTACAGGCTCAGCCCTGATTTATGATGGCATTCATCCAAAGTCTTTGCAAGATGTGTATTTTTGTTTTTCAAAAGGAATCCGATGTATTGCAAGCTTGGATTACAGAAAATCTGTCAAGAGATGTTAGATTGGCCATATGAGTGTGACAACTTGCCCCGGGCTCAGGGCAAGTTGTCTCATTATCATAAAAATGACTTGGAGTTACAACATGACCTACAAAGAAACACATGGTTGATAAATCAGGGCGAAAGCTGAATAAAAACTTTCTCAAGACTTACAATAATGCTACAGGTTTGGAAGTTTCCAGACAACCTTAAACTAGAGACCTCTCAGATACAGTCAAACTTGAAGTACAAAAAATTGTAACAACTAGCCCCAGTCTCCCCTACATGCCATCTAATAGACACATTTAACAAAGGCCTAATTAAAATGCAACATTGTCCAATCTTTGTCATGCATGGAAAAGCATTCTTGTTAACATATTCTGCAATTTAACACTGGTCATGTGAGTCTGACCAATATTGTTCATGAAAAAAAAATTCTCTTACACCCACATTGCAGACAAAAGAGTACTAGAAGATATCAAAGATTGATTAACAAACAATGTAAACATTCTGAATACATGATTTATTAATTATATAAACATATATAATACTTTAAAATAAAATATAAACCCAAGAATGAACCAACCAATATGACTTTTGCACCCAAACAGTCCTGAAAGCACACTAGTATCTAGAGAACAAGACTTGTCATAGCAATTTAATTCAAATGGACAGAAATCGCATTTGATCACACAGATACACATTGGCGCACTGGATGGGGAGGGGAGCAGATGCTAAGATTCAGACAAGAGGCAACACAATTTGGTCAGAATGTTTTAGTTATCATAAATGTAAATCAAAGGTTTCTAAACTACTTTATTTGAAATAGTAATATGTAGATGGCAATGCCATAGATTCGCGGAGCTCAAATTGAATGTTCTTATTTGAAACAATGTTTTCTGTGACACTTAATTAGTGATAAACAACAGACACGGTCAGTTTGCCCTGAATCAATTAATTGACATGCCATTCAAGTACAGTAATAGCAATCAGCTTCTGAACTTCACAATTCAAATAAACTTCACACATCACTGTTGCTAAATTAACCAGGCTGCTGTTAGTTCAGCCATTTTCCCAGGGTGTGGCACTGTTCATACTAATTTTGTCGATCGGAGTGATGATTAATTTGGTCTATTGCAGTGATGCCTAAGTTTGTACAGAGGTGAAGTAGCTTTAAATAAAACAGGTCATTAACAACCAGTATGATCCTCTGGAATAAATACAGTTCAGAAATGATAACCCCCCCCCCGCCCCCCCCCTTAAATAAACTTGAATATCTCAAAGAAACGTACGAGTTTTATGATAACCAGCTCTATTCCCTAGGTGACACAATTTTAAAATCATTTAAGTGGAGATTAATTTTGGTTAAAAAATTGTAAAGCCTAAACATTTTGTTTTTTAAGAGGGGTGCATGCAATCAGGGTCTGCTGGATCAGACAAAAATAAACCAATCAAGCAGCCTCTGAGTGAATATGCAGGCCTCCAAACAGGTCAATCTCACAAGAATCAAAGATGGCATCATTTTTATATTAAAGTTTTTGTAGAGGGGGATCAATTTTGAACAGTTTCTAAAGATTAATAACCATCGTAAGTACCATTATCTATGTCTTCTCGAATTTTCTTAAACACCACAAAATTGAGAACAATGACTACTATTATAAGCACCACGCCAAGTACAATTCCAACTATGCTGACGATCAAAGATGTCTTCCCGAGTTCCTTCGCCTTTTCGTAATCTCCTCTTCCTGCTTCACTCTTCGACATATCTGCAAAGTTCAAGTAAAAGTTTCGCAAGTGAGTGTTTTAATTATAGTATAACAGCAGTAACGGATTGCATGAACGCTTAACACAGGAATCTCCCATTCCCGGGAATCCCAGGAACAAACCCTAGTTCGAATCGAGGTCACGCTTAGTCATCTGGGCCTACATGTATGTTGGACGGCTGTGTCAATCCTCCTTCGCCTCATTCTTGTGTCCTCCTCCTGTCCCGATTAGCCAAGCAAGTGCATAAATACAGGATGTAAAGCCCTGGTCATCCATTCATTATTCATTTATGAACTGATATAAATATTTAGTATCCCCAAAAGTCATGTAAGTTTATACACAGCTTGTGGAAAGGTGAGCCATAGCAACAGAAAAATAATTTAAACATCTTCAACAGGACCCACATCTTCGAAATAGATAATAATATTACCAAAATACCTAAAAAATGTTCTTTAACAATTTCATTCATCTACATGAAATTGAATGGTCTGTCGAAAAATAGGTTTGAAAAATTGGCCATTCGTTACGGAGCTTCCAAAATCATTTTTGGAGCCAAGAAATTAATTAGGATAGGAGGAGGACAGTGTAATCTATTACAAGCAAATCTTATTAACAACGAGACAGGATATTTTGGCTACTTACATGAACAAATTATTGCTCCAATGCCCAAAGGTAGGCAGCAACAGAGAGTGACAAAAATAGCTAATCCGAAATGGGAAGCAGGGGGTGGCTGGTACACAGCGTTTGGTTGATGCACTGTATGAATAGAGACGGGAGGTTGCGTAACTGGCTGATGTTGATATGAACTATGAGTATAGGCGGCAGCACTGTCTTTCCCATATGGCGACTCGGAATGTACGTAGCCCCCTGAAAGCAAAATAAATGTTAAAGTTAAAAGAAATTATACATCATTATATAAGCTGTAAAGCTATTAAAGTGCACATCAGCAGATTTAGCCAAGAATGTGGTATATTCCCATTTGAAAGCAATTCGACAGCAGCCTTAAAGCTATTAGACATCACCAAGATACTTATACCATTGGAAAAGCTGGTATCTAACTGACAATTTTGCATGTTAGCGCCCAGCTAGGGATTAACTCTGTTTACAAATCAGATTATTGTTTATTTTGCAAAAATTATAAGTTAAAATGTATAATAGAAGAAGCATATATGATGTCTAAGTCAGTTAGACACCGATTTGGAGGGTTCTAACATGCATTTTTGTCAGTTAGAACCCTCCAAATCCGTGTCTAACTAATACTTAGATCCGCAGATTTTAAAATGCTCCAGAGATTAATTTCAATCATATCTGACATATTCTACCTGATAAATTGAAATAATTATCATGGTATGCGAACTATGTATATGAAAATAAATTCAGTTCAAAGTGTAAACAAATGGTTTTAAATGCTGCGAAGTACTCTTGTATATTGTTTACAAAACAAACAATACAGGAGTCTCCTGCAGTGTAAGATGCTCAATTAAACATTTATAATGTTAATTGCATCTAAAATAGACATTCCACTATTTTCAAATTACTTTCAATTTGGAATATACCACTGCACCTGAATATGTATGCTAAATAATAATCAATGTTGGCAAACAGACATAATTATTTACATTTCACAAGGTATGTACATAGACTTAAAACTTTGTCATTCACTCACGTACAATATAACAAAATTAGCATAATAACACGCTCGTACATAATAACATATCACTGACACATGGACTCCCATACACAAAAATCTACATGAAGCTGAAAATCTCCAGAAAGCCAATAAGTAGACCCCATTTAAGCATGTAACTCCCAACCAAAGGTTCCATTTGTGGCTTCCAGGAGTTGACGAAAGTTATTTGTACATCACAAAAATATTGAGCATCACAAAAGAGGCCTATGCATGGTATACATTGATATATACTTTATAGTATTCATTGAAAATCATTTCTAAAATGGATGGCACACTTACCGTTTTGTCTTGTGTTTTCCATTTCGAGAGTAGACCTATATGATCCTATTGGTAATACTTGTCCAAATTCTTTCTTCTAAATGCGGCTCTCCTAATGTTCATCGAGACTATATTTGAGGAGCGTTGATCTGACTCACAAATCATTGCGCAAGAGCTGATGTGGTTTCAATCACTCCGAGGCTGACCCAAGTAAAAACTACTAAAACAACAAGCAAGCACATTCTGTATGCCGTATGGTAAAAATCGACCTTACAATTTTTTCTTCTTTTGTTGTTTTAAGTGGAAATTGTGAATCACTGCAAATCTGACCAAGCAAATTTCACAATTCTGGAATCGCTGACCGAGGTTGCTTGCCCAACCTTGCAGAGGAAGATCCAATGTTCCTCTTTCCTTAAGTGGAATTATTTTTCCCCTAACAGATAGGTTCAATTCATTCTGCTTATTTCATTACTACAGGGAGACAAGAAGTGACAAAATGATCATGTGACAATGTCGGAATCATGCATTTGTTCTAAGTGAGAGAAACTATGTTATTTTTTCTTTGTTGAACTTGATCACCTGTTTATTGCCAAATGAAAAGTGCTAAATCATTGCTGTCTGCACCTCAGCAGATATCAACACTCAATGCCCAATGTGGCATATAAAAATCCCTTGTCAGCAGACCACTTGAACAACTAACCATTATATATCATTTCCTTGCACTTTTGTTACCCTGCAACAAAGTTTTCGTAACATTTTATTGATGTTATTGCGCCATAATCACATCAGTTTGAACCCACGCCCTCAAAGCCAGCTTAACCTTCAGGCCACAAAGGCCACCCTGCCACATAGGCAAGTCCACCCCTGGTTGTGATTGAAGTCCTGTCAATAATCCTTTCCACAAGTTTGCCTTTCATGCTTGATTTGTTGCAAAATGCATGCGAGTTACAAAAATATCTTTTATCTAATATTGACTGACCCTAGTCCCATTGTTGCTGAACAACGCTAGCTCGGATTAGACATCGCCAAGATACTTATGACATTGGAAAAACCGGTATCTAACTGACAGTTTTGCATGTTAGCGCCCTGCTAAGGATTCACACTTTTAACAACAGCAAACAAACAATCAGATTATTGTTTATTTTGCAAAAATTAAAAGTCAAAAAGTATAATAGAAGAATCATACGATGTCTAAGTCAGTCAGACACCTCTTTGTCAGGTTCTATTTACAGAATCAGGTGGCGCCAGCATAGCAGGCTGCCGCGGTTTTGACAAGCTCTCCATCAAGCAATTAAATTTTCACTTCTATGCACTTCACAAAGTTGATCTACACTTTAAAACTGAAGTTGTCATTGACGATAAGCTGAACTTTAAAGACAATTTACATCATGTCTATGTCAAATGTATAAAGAGACTGCACCATCTAAGAATTCTCTATAATATCCATCTAGATAGGAACATCTTGTCATTATTCTATAAGTCAATTGTTGAGTCTGTAATGAATTTTGCTATTGTAACTTGGTATGGATCATCACACAACAAAGATCGTAATAAGCTTGTAAAGATAATCAGAGCAGCTAGGAAGATGGGTGTAGAAACAAGAAATTTAAATGAAATATATGATGAATCTTGTTTGAAAATATTGACAAAAATACTAAAAGATGAAAAACACCCACTCCATTGTAATTTTAATTTCTTAAGATCTGGTAAAATACTCTGTGTGCCAAAACATCGCACCACTAGATATGCTAATACATTTGTAAATCATGCCATCAAACTATACAACCATAAATCTAGTCTGTGATCCTCTGTATATATATCTACTTCAGTATTATAATTTATTCTTGTCATATCATATTTATTTATTTGCACTGCTTGGTGTGCTTGTCTATTTATGCCAAATTGAGTTTCATCATGTACATATGTTTATTGATGATACAATAAAGTAATATCTTATCTTATCTTATCTTATCTTATCTTATAACCCTCCAAATCGGTGTCTAACTAATACTGAGACTTCCAGAATTCATAGTCATGCATGAGTTGATTCAATTCTCTCCTCATGTTTAAACTCCCAACTTTGAGCCTCTGTTTCTGGAATTAATACTAACGATATTCCTAAACCAATTATACCATGTGACAATGGAGGCTTTAATCATGACCAGTTTCAACTTTCAGGGCAGTTGTTCCACCACAGGGGCAGTTGCCCATCAGTTGCTGCGGGTGAATTCAATTCTTGCAGAGTTCACTGCCTGT
Source organism: Platynereis dumerilii (assembly GCA_026936325.1). Lineage (NCBI taxonomy): Eukaryota > Metazoa > Annelida > Polychaeta > Phyllodocida > Nereididae > Platynereis > Platynereis dumerilii. Next base: position 32,230,251 of record JAPTHN010000008.1, read on the forward strand.
GGCAACTTACTTTGTTGCCTCCTGTGCATGTATAAAAGCGCAATCTCTCAATATAAATTTATGTAAAGTATAAACTCTGTCATACTGTCATATTATAGCGAGGCACTCGCACGGCCCGTAGGGCCGTGCGTGCGAGCCTTGATGTCTAGTCACGTGCCTTTTTCTCAAAAGGCATGCATCGCAAAAATTTTGTACATCTGCGCAACCGCACTACGAGAAAAGCGTTCCTTGTGAACGAGATCCTCACGGATTCTCACGGGAGCAGCCAATGTTTGGTTACCAAGGAGATGACATCGACATTACGACCAAGCGATTGGATTGACCATGTTGACAGACTGAAGCTGCTTGATGCAACACACTCACACAAAAGTGACAACACAGACTGAAAACGTAAGTTTGAGTTAAATTATTTGGTGAACAATGATTACGTGACGTCATTCAGTTGTAACAACTTCATAATGTTTACTTCACGCCCCCGTCTACACATTACAACGATCTTGTTTTGTGGTTTTTGCGACGCAACGATGTGTCAATTTCACTAAAAATGTAAGTTTTAGACCACCCAGAGAATCTACCCTAGACGATTCCCTCAGAGAGTCTGAATTATCATAAATTTACGTCACGAGCGTCATAGCCAATCAGCGGGCAGTATTTCTCTCCAGTTCAAAACTTTACCGGCGATTTGCGAAGCGTCTATTAACTTCTCAGAGACGTATGACCTATCATTTTGAAGGTCTCAGAGAGATCTATCTACCCATATAAGGATCTCACCTCTAATCCACTCGGAAATGTGCGCAACAGCGAAATCGGCCTCATTTGCATAACATGCTTGGAAGCCTGTTTATTGGTCAGAATTGTGGGCTTGTTTGACTAAATCACTGAAGGCTTTGCTGAAGTGTTTTAGACTAGATTTTGTTACGAATTGTTGATATATAGTCACGGTAACCAATTGGCGGGGGTGTGAAGGCGACGGTGACACCCTATAAGTCCGAGGGCCCGCCAAATCGCGGGCCCGCGAGTCCGAGGGCCCGCCACTCCGAGGGCCCGCCACTCCGAGGTGCCCTCAGGGCATCTTTAGTCTGAGGTGCCCTCAGGGCACCCCTTAAATTCGTCGCCTGAGGCCCGCTATTCCGAGGGCCCGCCGGTCCGAATCCAAAGTGCCCTGAGGGCATCACCACGCTGTGACTATGGACCTGTCTCTGTGATGTCCTCAGGTGAGATGGACGCCTGGGGATGGACGATGTGACTCTGTATGGAGCTGTATCATCTAACTATGTCTCTGTCTTTATCTATGTCTCTGTCTCCATAGATGTCTCTGTCTGACTCAGTGACTGTCTCTGTAAATGTAGGCCTACATGTATGTCTCTGGTTCTATCTATCTGTCTACGCTTTCCCATGTAAAGCAACTTTGATATTACGAAATGTGGTCTGCATCAACTATCTAGAAATTCTGACAAGAATGTGGTCTATACTAGAATAGCCAGGTAATTGCCAGAGGAGTCGGAGGGGCGGGGGAGCGGCATCGAGTATGTTTGGGCCAGTGTTGGAGGCCTCGGGACCAGACTCTTCTTTGCCTGGGATGTCCACAATGAAACAAAATTATTTCTATTCCAGATATGTTTGCTCATCTGGTATGTTCATTAATCTTGAGAAATTGCTGCCACTGAGATTATTTTCTCCTATAGGCCTATATTTCCAGAAAATCATGTTTTTTAAAAAATTAATTCAGTTATTTGGTTGAAAAAATTAAGAAAAATGCTATTTTCTAAGGGACCATTCAGAATTTATGATTGGGGGGTGGGAGTTTTGCTGGAACTTCCCGTCAAAAATTGATACCCCCCCCCTTAAGTTTCATGTGGATTTTTTTAGTACCCCACCCCTAGGTTTCACGCGTATTTTTAGTACCCCCCCCTCGACATACAAAGCCATACACACATATATACTGGTATACATGGCCACGCGTACAGATTCGCATCATTTCGCGGACTTTTGCACGTAAAAAAGTCCAAATAAAATTAGTTTATGTGTGTTTTTTAACTGTTTTTCTTTGATAAAATTTCTTACCCCCCCTTGGAAGTGTTGTCAAAAATTAATACCCCCCTTGAAAAACGTGTGAAAAGTTAGTACCCCCCCTCGGCCGAAACTCCCACCCCCCCCCCACAGTCATAAATTCTGAACGGTCCCTAAGGCTTGAATACAGACAGATATGTTGGGTCTAGATGTTTGATTGTTGACATCACCAAGTACTACCAAAAATCAAAACTGTACTTGAAATTTACAAATTTTAAGAATTTTTGCCATGGTAGGATTTTGTTGCCGTATAAGCCAATTTCAATTGAGCATAACAGAATCACATCAGACAGCGTAACAGAATCACACAATTTTCTTCTTTCTTCAGCACCTTGTCCAAAAGAGGGCATAATTTCCATCTGAGCAATCTTAGACATAATAGATATCAAAATGCTTTTAGAGTATATCCCTAGGATGATGACGGCTAGTCTTATCTTTTCCATACTTGGAACAGTTTTCTTAAATCAGATAATGAAATCAAAAAGTAGCAAAATTTGCTGTTTTTGTCCGCGATTCCGTTATGCGGTGTTCAGCTCACAGACATTCTATGTATTAGAAATGTTAGTTTATATTCATTTAAGTCTAAATAGATCACTAAGTCATAATTTCTGTAATCACAAATTTTGTAATGCACCATTAAGGTGTAATTTTTGTGCTTTTTCTGTGATTCCGTTACCCTGGAATTCATGAATTATTGTGGTCGTTTATGCAGGTATATCGAGTAAAAATTGGTTCAGAATGCGAGATTGAAGATGACGCTATTGCGATAACAGGGGTCCACCAATGATTTTGTTCAGGTGCCCACTGTTGGGACAGTCCGCCCTCCGGGTCCGCCCCTTGGGGCCCATTAGAAACAGTTTGCCCGGGGCCCAAAAATGTACTGATACGGCCCTGGAACTAACACATGTGATGACAAAGTATGAGTCAATCATGAATTGGCTCCATATTGAGATCATGGTATGACATCTGTTTATTAGTTGATCCTGAGTTTACAAAAAGTGTGCTTACAATAGGAAAATCATTATTAAATCATATATATGAAACTCACAAATGTGATGACAAACTTGACAAAGTGTGAGCCAACCATGGCTCCACTGCTTTGAGCTCACATTGAGCTCACTGTGTGATAGCCTATACAGTTGTGAGTTCATCCTGACTTCACAAGCTGTGAGATAAAAAATAAATAAGAACGTTTTTCGAAAAAAAAAAGTGGATTTAAATCTGGCCTTTCTGTCATGATTTGTCAAGTTGTAAACATTTCAAGCAATAATCCACAGAAACATATACTAAGCACTTTCTAAATCATCATGATGAAATAAAATTTTGAGTTTGATTGAAATAATATGGAAGAATTTATGTATGTTGAAAAGTTTTATAAATGATGTCCAAATATGGTTAAGTAAATATTTAGTTCAATAACCAACTTCATCAATTTGGCAAAATGTGATATGCTGTCCCGTGATTTGGGCATTTTACTCTTCGTAGAAACTATTAAACCAGAGACAAAATATGATTTGCTGTAATGAGATTTTGATGCATTCTACTCTTCATAAATTCAAGGTTCACTAATTTCCCTAGGGGGGTCTGATGTGACTTTTTACCCCATGCAAGGGTCAAGAAGTCACAACCGCGGGGTAACAAGTCACAGGCAATTGTTGTGGACATACAGCACTATATGAGTTAATGTGCAGACCCAGACTTGATAGTCATCCTTGTGCATAAAATTTATAGTGAACCTTCCAAAGCTATCGGCATGCAATGACAATGCATCATCAGCAAAGCCTGCGCCAGAAATTGTCCAAAGTTTGCAAAATGAAAACTTACTGCAATACTCTCTCAGAAGTATTATTGATGATAGATGGTGATAAGATTGTAAGCTAAAAGCCTCAAGTGTGGAATATTTTACTTTCCTTAGCATAGAATACTGATTTCATGGTACCCTATGGTAAAATATCGCAGTGCTGGGGTGAAATGTCAGTGTGAGTTTTCACCCCTCATCTGTTTTTTACATTCAACACATTATCATGGCAACTTGGTGATCATATGGCCAAAAATGGGTTCACAGTATGAAAGACTATTACCCAAAAGACCTTGAAACAGTAGCACAACTTCCTATGTCACAGAGACCAGACATTAATAGAGAAAGTTCAGAATTCATAAAACCTGTTTAAGACACCAAAAATGCATGAGGTAGGAAAAAACCCACTTTGCATAATGAGCATAATTTTCATAATCCCTGCAGACCTTCTTCTCATAAAAGCATCCCAAATGATGATTTGAGCTTAAGAATTAGGTCAATGCAAGTTGGTCAAAAAGGCCTGTGACTTTTTACCCCCGTGACTTTTCACCCCCTCTTCCCCTACTCTTGAAGAAACCCTTTCTTCAAGATATACCATAACTTTCTTAATAATGCTCAGATTTGAATGAAAATTTCAGAATTTCTGTTCAGTCTGCGAGGGAACGCAATGGTTTTCGACCCAAATATATTTGATACCATAGGACTTGCCTTGAAAAGACGATTCCAATGGTACCAAAATTGTCAAAATTGGATGACTCTGGCCCGAACTAGACCATGTTGTTTGCAGAATATGTCTGTATTTTTTTAAAAATATAAATTGGTCACACCAGTTAATCAATCAACAAATCAATCAATCAATCAATCAATCAATCAGTTACTTAGTCAGTCAGTTAATTGGTCAAACAGTCAGTCAGATAAATCAATCAATCAATTAATCTATCTATCCATCTATCTATCTATCCAAATACAAAGAAACAACCTGTCTAATAGTGTCTATCTATCTATCTACTATCTATCTATCAGTGGCATACTTGTAGGGGAGAGCGGGGCACAGTGAGACAGCAGGCACAGTGAGACAGTGCCCCTAGAGTCAAAGTACCGGTGGTACTGTTTACAGAACTACCATCTCTTATGTTGAACAAAAATTACATGAGTGAAAGGTAAACCTAAATCCGGAAAAGTTTCGAAGCATAGGGCCAGTGAAATTTCAATTTATTGGTTTTTAGCCTCGATAAGTAAATAATTTTGCCTAATGACTTTTTGTTCTGATGCCTAAGCATTAGGAGTTTAATGCAAATCAATCACCAGGGATTGAAGCTATGGCTGTTTGACTTATTTTAATATGCTGGCGATCCCCAATTTTGGCATGTGTCTCCACGGAATTTTAAAATTTAATAAAGAATGCTGTACGGGGCACAGTGAGACGGGGCACAGTGAGACACCACAGAATAGAGTAGAAACACCTTGAATTTGGGGTAACACTCATAATTCATAATCTTCAAAGAGATGCCTGTCATTTACCTCTTGTTTTAGAGAGTTATATCAAAAGGGAAGCTTCAGGAAAGAATTTTGATTAGTAAGGCATAAGAAAGTAACAGGTGCGGCTGGTTAAATATGTTATGCACATGTCCACCGACATGATTTTGTCATACTTGCATGAAAAAGGAACTAGAAACCCACCTCACCAACTTTTCATGATGAAATATATCAGTTTTCATAATATCCATTGACAAAGTTATTCTGCATGCCTAGAGGGTTAGCAATTGTGGTAGCAGACTTCCCTGTCTCACTGTGCCCCGCCTGCTGTCTCACTGTGCCCCTATCCACTGGAGTTACAGTGCTAATTTTATAGACTTACTACCAGTCTACCCTCCCCCTCAAATTTGCCATAGATAGATAGATATCTAGATGGATAGATAGATAATGGGTACTCTTATGTTCCTTAGGGTACTCTTGTGTTCCCTAGGACATTATTGTGTTCCTTGGGGCATTCAAGATTGTGTTCCTCACACTCTAAAGTAGTGGACACTGTGACGCGTCCAGTGTGTTCTGTAATGAACACAAATTGGAACACTATGTGGTCTGGCTGGAACACTATTGGTCTGACTGGAGCACTATGTGTTCTGGCTGGAACACCGTGTGTTCTGCGATGTTCTATAGTGACATATCTGGAACACATGTTACACTATGTATGCCAGATAGAACACTGGGTGATCTTTATTAAACGCATGTGTGCTAAATCAGAACACTGGGTGATCCTTATCAAACACATGTGTGCTAAATCAGAACATCAGTGTACAAGACACTGGTGCCACCTTCTGGTGCTTTTATCATCAAATGGAATACTTCTGCAGACGCCATTTTGCTGAACAGGCAGGAGCTGCATCATCTGTCCTGGATTTGAAATAGGCTACAGGTAATGTGTGGCTGGGAAAATATTCTGATATCAGTCCATTTCACATTGTTTAACTGTTTGTGCACAAAATGTACCAAATTCCAAAACTGGTGCTTGTTTCTTTCATCAAATTTTCAAAAAAGACATAACAATGTCAAGAGATGTTATATTTTGTTTTCAAAAATAACTGTCTAAGGGCAATCAATCTATTTTGATAATATATTGTGGATGGAGTAGCTTAGGGTGATCTGTTGACACTGATTGCATAGAAAAAAAACCCCAAAGTCCGATCTTGAATTTTATGTACCGGGTGTAGAACATATGTGTTCAAAGACAGAACACTAGTATAAACAATTAAACTAACAAACTGATCGGTATCATCTTGAAATTCTGATATTCATCTTACGAATAACAACTTAATGTGATGGTAACTATTTCTGTCTTGCAGGTTTTTGTGGAAATTCAATTTTAACATGGGGGAAATGACAGATTGACAAAGGCTGCAGAACGTCTGAAATGTGTTATTATTGCAATGGAAGAATCGACAGAGGATGAGTTTCCAAAAAGAGAAACAAATGAAAAGGTATATTGATCATATCATTGTGGAATTTTCAGTCTGCTTTAACTGTCAGATATTTGCTATTAACAGTTACCCTATCTACCTTAGATTGCCCATGAATGTTGCAATATCTGATAAAACTCGTTGTTAACTTGCATGGCCAATCTATGAATGTAAGGTTCATTTTACTACTGTTCAAACTAAGTCATGAATATGTCTCGCTTCACCGAATGCAAACCTGCACTAGCCTTTCCTCACCATTGGTTCGTTTCACAATTAAAATTAAAGAAATAATAAATTTATTGCTTGCAGGACCCCATGCATCAAGCATGTGGATAATAAGGGCAATTTCCAAAGAGGGAAGTCCACAGAAAACGCCAAATTCATAATTCAAATCAAGAAGGTAAACATTTTTTCTGGTTATCATTTGTCAAAGGTGTTTTTATATAAAATGGATTTCATAAATACAGTTCATGGAATCTGCCTAAACATCTACTTGCAGCAGTTTTGCAGGAATGCTGCTCATCAAGCTGGAATGATAATTTATCATACAATTTTTAAAAATAGCTTATGATTGATGTATTAGTTGCTTAAAATTTGGTTAATTGGCTTCAAGGGAGAGTACATTGACACCAGTGCTTGACCCAGCAATAAAATCTGTTTTGCCAGCTACTTTTATGCTATGATAATGTCACTATTAATTATTGTACTTTTTAGGATGTCGCTGATGAAAACTTTGAGAAAGCACTGAAGACCTCTTGTCTGTTCAGCAAGGTCATGTGGATCATGATGAACAGACACTACAAATAGATGGCAATGGAAGCATCAGGAGGCCTCATAATGGCAGTGCTTAATGGGGTTGTCATCGAAAACAACCATATTCGATATGATATAATCGACAAACACTTTTGCCGCTCATCAACATGTTGATGCCCATTCAAGAACTGAGAAAAACGGCCAAGTGTCATCTTTTTTGATGATTTTTTCATTAAAAATTGCAGTAATTTTGAATTATCATTGCATTCACCAACTCGAAGACACAGTCTTGCCCAAGTTCTCAACGTGAGTTTTCAGGCGAGAACAGAGTGGAACGGCGTGGATTTGATGTAACCAATGTGAATTTCTTGATTTTCTCCAGTAAATATGACAAAAATATATTGGATACTTGTGAAATCTATCGACTCATAGTCGATATGGATGACTTTTCTTACTGCATCTTCGACAAGCTATATCCAAGGCCTTACTCAACTTTTTGAGACTCTTTTCAATATTTTGTCATTGTATTGAGGACCAAGTCAAATTTAATGGCTAGGCCTACTCATTATAAAATGTTTATCGTGAAATATATCAGAAATTTAAAATATTTGAAGATTAAACCATGCAAATTTCACAAATTGTTTACATAATGTAATGTTTTGTTAATATAGATGTTAAAAATGATCAACTGTCATTTCTTATTTTTGAAGTGTTTAGATATCATGGAACACATGTGTTCTAATGGCTGCATTAGAACACACCGGAACACTAGATGAGTGTTCTCAATGTGTTTCAGCGTCCATAGTGTTGGCAGTGTTCTGAAATGCACACTTTGGATGCTAGCGTTTTCCCTGCTGGACGGCATTCAGTATGTTCTGTAATAGAACACACATGTTCTGTTGAATACAGCACTAGTGTTTAACTATGGAACACACATGTTCTGTTGAATAAAGCACTAGTGTTTAACTATGGAACACACATGTTCTGTTCAATAAAGCGCTAGTGTTTAACTATGGAACTGCAGTGTTCAGTTCTTAAATGGAACGCTATGACTGCGTTCTCAAAGTGTTACGATATAGTGTTCTAATTTGTGTTCCGTTTCAGAACACATGACTTTAGAGTGCAGGGCACTCTGATGTTCATCTGGGCACTCTTGTGTTCCTTAAAGCACACATTTTTTCCTTAGGGCACTCTTGGGTTCCCTAGGGCACTCTTTGTGTTAATTTGAGCACCCTCTTTTCCTTAGGGCACTCTTGTTTTTCTTAGGACACTCTTGTTTTCCTCAGGGCACTCTTGTGTTCATTTTAAAAGCACCCTCTTTTTCCTTAGGGCACTCTTGTTTTGTCAGGGCACTTTTTGGTTCCTCGGTGCAATTTTTTCTTCCTTAGGGAACTTTTTTCTTGTGACCTTCTTTCATGTCACTCTTTGTTTCTCAGGACACTCTCTTGCTCCTCAAGGCACTCTAACTTCTGTTCCTTAGCGCATTTTAGCCCCCTTTTGGGCAAACTTGTGTTTCTTACTAAAGCACCATAATCATACTCAGGATACTCTTGTGTTCCTCAGGCCACTTTTTGTTTTCTCAGGGCACGTTTGTGTTCCTTAGGGAACTTCTTAATTCCTTGGGAACCTTTGTGTTCCTCAGGGCATCTTTGTGTTCCTCGCTGCACCTTTGTGTTCCTCTGGGCACCTTTGTGTTCCTCAGGGCACCTTTGTGTTCCTCAGGGCACCTTTGTGTTCCTCAGGGCACCTTTGTGTTCCTCAGGACACCTTTGTGTTCCTTAGGGCACCTTTGAGTTCCTTAGGGCACCTTTGTATTCTTTAGGGCACCTTTGTGTTCCTCAGGACACCTTTGTGTTCCTTAGGGCACCTTTGTGTTCCTTAGGACACCTTTGTGTTCCTCAGGGCACCTTTGTATTCCTCAGGGCACCTTTGTATTCCTCAGGGCACATTTGTGTTCCTCAGGGGCACATTTGTTTCTCCTCAGGGCACATTTGTTTCTCCTCAGGGCACATTTGTTTCTCCTCAGGACACTTTTTTTCTCCTCAGGGCTCCCTAGTTTTCCTTAGGGCACTTTTTGATTCTTCGGGACACTTTTGTGTTTTCATGGCACTTTTTCCCACACTGGAGATTTTTCCCGAATGGAATTAAAATTTTAGGGAGGGTCCCTTAAGAGACACTAAGCTTAGGGAAGGCCCCAAAAAGTCCCTAAAAAGTTATGTGCATTGCAGGCTTTGGGTCGAGTACAATCTATTGATTGGATATCAATTGCACAGCGAGTGCAAAAGCTTGCATTTAGGAGTGTAGTATAAAGGGGTCATTCTCAAATTTTGGGACAATTTGCGCAACTCTAGCTCCCTGACATTCATTTGAATGTGATTAATATCTGAAGCGTCGATTTACATTTGTTATTCATATTTCTATCTAGAACCACTGCATTTGGAGCAAAAAGTCATTCATTAGACCTTTTCTTTGTGCATTTTGTCAAGTAATCCGTGCAAAATCAATGGTTTTTCCCTGTCACTGGACCTGGCATGACAAAATCAAGTGTTCATTTTTCTCCTAATGCACCATTTTATTTTTAAGCAAAGTTTCTTTGCACGATTCATGAGAATATAGACTTGAATTTATATCTAGTTCACTTTAAATTTTTTTTGGTCTTATTTCATTGATTAAATTGATACAACAGATGTGTCACTAATTTATGTCAATTTTTTTGTCCACTCCGTTACTTGCCATAGCTGGGTTCATTGTTGTTTTTAATGAGCTTTTTTCACTGAATATCATCAGACACATGTGCACCATAGTACCACTGCCTTGCAGAATTCATAAAACATGCATTCAATAAATTATGACATAATATTCGAAGAAAATGTTTTTGGTCTCACCAGAATGTCCCCTCCGTTTCCTTCATTACCAAGCTTACCAATGATAGTTTTAAAGAGTGATTTCATGTAGGCCTATATATTGCTGAGGGTGACAGCTTTTAATATTCTGCAATTATTTTATCCAATCTCCAAAATAAAAATCAGTATTGAGCGAGAAGCAAAAAATCTGCTGATATGAGATGAAGTACTTCTGAAAATAATAGTTACATCAATCTTTTATTGTTTTTCCTTTTGTTGTTGTTCCTACAGTTGGTTTTTTACATCAAAATTCCACTCCATTACCACATTGTCCCCTCCGTTACAGGACAATTTTTGCTATACCCTTTGTCCCGAAATTTGATAATGGCCCAAATATCTGTGGCCGACTGAATGACCATCCATGAAATTAGCTTACGTGTATTCTTGTAATACAGGCTGTTAGCTCATTCTGTTTGTTTTAATCCCATTTGACAGATACATTATACATATAATCCTGTCTAGGGACTGCTTCTTTGGAATAGGGAACTTATAGGGCCTTCTCCGGCCCGGCAGGGCCTGCCCTTCCCTATGCTTTAAGGGAGCCTAAATTTTTAGTCCATTATATAAAAATCCCAACTGAAGACAAAGAGGAACTAATGCATGGATGGATGGACGATTCGGGCCTTGTATCAATGTATCCAAATTTAGGGCATCGGAAAGCCATCTGACTGGGGTGGGGGGGGGGGTGGGAAGGTGCTGAACTGGAAGGTCGATTGGATGGGGGAACGCTCAGAGGAGACATAGTTCTCTGCTGAAACTACTGCTCCGACCCATGAATGTATCATGTCCTTATGCACTAAGGACAATTACATGTACGAGGAAGGAAGAGAGGAAGGAAGGAAAGAAAGAAGAAAGGAAGGACACATCAATAGGGTGGAGCTTGATTGGAACTGCAGTCCAACATGAGTCCAGGTGTACCAGTCAATAGCAGTTAGACAATGCAATAGCAATCGGGCAATTCAATAGCAATCAGGCACTTCAATGGCAATCAGGCAATTCAGTAACAACCAAGTTATTTAATAGCGATCAAGCAATCCAAAAGCAATCAGTCTGGTTCATAATTTTAAAAGGCTCCAAGGACTGATGGTGCCCTAAGGGCATTCTAACTTGCCCTGAGGGCATTTCGGACTGACGGGCCTTCGGACTGCTGGGCCTTGCAGACGGTACCCCAGTTTTCCGACTAACGGGCATCAAAATGATGCCCTCAGGGCACCATTGTCAGATGATGCCCTCAGGGCATCGTGGTGCCCTCAAGGCACCATGGTGCCCTCAGGGTATCAGAAATTCGAACTGGCGGGCCCTCGGAATGATGGGCCTTCGGACCGGCGCACCCTCGGACTGGCGTGCCCTCGGACTGGCGGGCGGACACCGAAGGCGACAGCCCCCACGGGAACCACGAAAAAACGATCGTTTTCAGTTGCCAAATATGGTCATATTGACGGCCCGCCAAAGTGAATTTTTTCCGTTAGCTGTTGTTGAGTCGATCGTGTCATGTGTTGATTGCGTCATGTAAACATTTCGTACGTAGCATTCTCATGGCGTCATGAAATCATGTAGCTAGTCTGAATAAAGTTACAAGACATTAATGCACCTACTTGCACAGTTTTATAGATGGATTCGTCATGTAGCAAAAGTCACTGGCCTTGGAAGTTACTCCTGTGCCTGTACGGTACTACTACTACACGGTACACGTACTACGTACTACACGCACACGAAGCCTTGGTAAATCCAATAGGTGCTAATTTTGACAAAACAAAATAGTTTTGATATTGTTCAAGATTCGTCTGACATGAAACAAAACTGACAGCCAAGTTCCTTTGGCTGACGTCATGAAATCCCCCCCCCCCCTCCTTTCAGAAAACACTGCTGTCCCAGGGCCAGACCAATCACAGAAGAGTAATGTTGACTGACGTCTTCAGTTGTTGATGTCAATGACCTTTTCTAACAGTGCAACAATGTAACAAACTGAGGATTTCCAGACAAAGAAGTGTCTGACTTTTTGTAACTTTGATATTACTCAATGACGCTTGATTGACCTTGCACCTGAACATCTTAAACTTAATTAAAAATCACCTGAAGAAACTGGACTTCATCAGAAATCACAAAAATACTGGTACATGGCTTCTAGAGCAGCTAGAGGGCAGGGGTTTTCGACTAACTACACAACTTTTTATTTCAAGCGCATATAGCTTGATTTGATATTTCAGTTGATGATAATTTATCCTGGCCCAAAATGACCACACAAAAAAAAAATCAACAACTCATTAATGTCAACAGTCTTTTTTGAAATTCAGTCTAGTGGGCTGTCAGTATAATTTTTTGACCATATTTGGAACAATAATGAATAAATTTGTTTATGAATTCATCTCATATTTTAATTTAATATTATTGACATGGCAATATGACACAACTTTATTTAGGGACCATTCAGAATTGATGACTGGTGGATGGAGTCACATGCACATATGGGACGGACGTTTCATCGGAGTACAGTCTGAAGGTGTCCTATACCCAAGACGGGCAATTCACCCTGAATTTTTAACGTGTTGTGGATATGGCTTAGTAGGCAGTGGATCTGCCCAGATATTGGCCAGGTTTTGCCCTGATCTGTCATTTGTTCTGATGCCTTATGGGGGCTGCAAGGGGGATCCAGGAAATTTCGGTCGGGGGGGGGGGGTCTATCGGCTTATCACACTGCGACGTAAAGCGATTCCGTGCTCTAATTAGCATGTAAAAATATTAAAAAATTTCTTAATTTCATGCGGTGGGGAGGTGAATGCATCCCCCGATTCCCCAACTCCAATATTCTGAAAATTATAGTTAAAAGTTAACTTATCAGGACTACCCGCATTGCGTCATTTGAATCCTACGGAATTCCCAGCTGGAGAATATAGTTGGTAACACTGTGTAAAATTTCACATGGATTGCATTAAAATCTAATTTTTAAACAATTATTTTGTTAGGCAGCAATTTCTCGGACGAGTCATTTTTACCAGGTACTCCCTTCATGAACTGACAAGCAAGTGACGTCGTCATCAGATGACGTCATCAGATGACACCATGGCCGTGACGTCACCTAGTTGTCAACAATTGTTCTATTTACAATGTGTTCATCATGTTTTGCTTGCTTGCTGGTCAAATCTATGGACTCGTGTTGTATTCTTCCATGACCTGACATTCACGAGGTTCATTGGTGTGAACCACACTCCCATTAAGTTTTTATTATAAAATAAACTGTTCAAATAATGTGTAACATACTTGCTGATCAATTTAAATTAAATAAATCATGATTTCAGTGTGAACATTAAACTGAAGATTTCTAAAACTGCAATTTAATCTGCCATGCCTGCTGAATTGGCTCTCTAATATTCTTTTCATTAGCCTCTGAAAACTTTTTTCATATATTTTCAGGAGTTCTGACAACTTTCCTTGACGAAGAATGTGTACTCACAGAGATCTGGTGCAGATGAAACAAAGAATTAAGCTCAGTGTGCTTCATCATGAAGTCGACCCGAGTGCAACTGGTGATTAACAAGCATATTTAAATTAGTACATATAAAGAATTAACATTTTTTTAAATTTTTTACTATTTTCTAAAGAAAAAGATTATAAGGCCAAAACTCATTTAGATGTATCCTAAATGGATGATGCCCCTCCAGACTAGATTTTATATATCGCTGTAAGTGTTCACCATAACAGTGATTTGAAATGAATCGATATGCAAAATTGACACAAAAAATTGGCTTCTAATTCATGAAAAATTTGTAATTTTTCTATCAGATCTACATAAGATATATGTATATATATAGGCCTGTTGTTTGTGAATGCCTTTGTAATTGACCTTTCTTTTTCCAGCGCCACTAGACCGCTGAAACCAGAAAGTGCCGTCAAAGCTGTTGGAAATGCATGTCGACCATCATTATTCTCTTGGAAAGCCTAAAGAATTCTCACATAAACAATTTAGAGATATGGAGTAATGGTCGTTATTTCAAGAACTGTTTTATTGCAATGCTTGTCTATATATTGATACTTTCTGATTGACATAATTTGTTTTTGCTGCCAAATTATCCTGGCACAATCATGAGATGCTCTATTTTATATGCCATAATTATTTGAGTAGAGACTGGACAAAGACAAAGTCCAATAACATGGTGGTTTGTTTCTTCTGTATGGGGGCACGTGTCTGTGTTGTATTGTAAACTCCATACAGTAGACCCATGTGCCGAAAGGTCACTCTGCATTCTTACTGGAATTGACTCTATCCTGGGGAAACCTAGCGGTGTTAACTGAACTAGGATATTCAATTTTATTTTATTTTATAAAGGCTCCATATTTCAATTTGGACCTAATTCCAGTAAGTTGCAGAGTATCTGAACCTCTGCACTTCGGGGACCTTGTCGCCACTGTGAAGCAGTCTCTTTCAAACAAATTATGGCATTTGTAAGTTAATTGCAGTAATACAGACAGTCAAATTTCCTACTCGGCATATAGCTCATATCCAATCACATGGGCCGTCCGCATTTAAATGTGCAATGTCGCCGCTCCGCAAATTCCCCACATCTGCATTTTGCTATTTATTACTGATCTACCAGTATGAAATTTGTCCATTTGGAAAGTTTTGGTTTTAAATTTTGTCAATGGGACATAGTTGAGAGCAAGGACTGACTTTCGTTTTGAACAGACGCAACAATGTTACATGTAGATCAAAATAATTTCCTTATTTTTTAGCTTGTCTATTTCCTTGGAAAACAAAGAGCTATTGTCATCACTCGATTGTCTTGTTGTCGCATTAAGGTTATATAATATAACAAATAAAAACGGCTATTATGAGGACTTTATATAAATACAAAACAATGCAACAAATTTTTATTTTAAGTCACAGGGCAAAAAGATACAGTATGTACATGTATACAAAAAATCTGTCCGTCCGTCGGGCGGCGGGTGTCCAGATAACGGGCGTCCCACTGTGCATTGGGCAGTTATAACTATTGCATGTATATTTTTTATTTTGGTACTTCATTTGATCTTTTATCGTAGGTGTCCCTTTTAGGGTCTAATCCGCATGACATTAATACTTTTCTCACAATTATTGAAAAAATTTTTTTTGTCTATTGGGCAGTATGCTAAAACTATGGCATGCATAATTTTCATTTTTGGTAAATTATTGTATCTTTTGTCCTAGTTGTTCCTTTTAGGGGTCTAATCCACATGACATTATAACTTTTCTCACAATTGTTGAAAAATGTGAAAATGTACTTTTTTCATTTCTGGAGTGGAATTCAAAACCTGCTGTATTTAATGTCACTGAAATTTGCATACAGTATGCATTAAAGTAAGTCACTCTAAAGTCCTAAAGTATTACCATATTTCTGAAATTGCAGTATGATGTTGCTGGGCCTAAATGCTACAAATCCAGCCAGAAAAAAAGTTTTCTATCCGCACTTACTTTTTCGGTAGGGCCAATCGAATTTACATTAAAATGTTACAGGTGATTTCATTAGTACACGATTCTTGGGTTCCAGACCCACCAAATACATGCTATTTTTAGTTAATCTGATTGGTTTAGAAGCAACAGAACGTCACATATTGGATTTATCAAACGTAGTAATTACTGGTTTAGCATTGATTCCACACAGCCAAGTGTGAAAGACAAGAATCGCATGGTAATGAAATCACCTGTAATAAAAATACAAACTTTATTAGTTTTTTACGGATAAAGTATAGCTAGAGAATTACCATGTTTTCAAATTCTGACGAGATAATCCTTGCTTTATTAACTGTAAATTGGTAAAAAAATGAAGTGGCCGTCCACATCCGTTTTTAAGCTGTGGTCAGTCAAATGCGCACACAACAGGCAAATTAAGGGACCGTTTAGAATTTATGACTGGGGGGGTGGGAGTTTTGGCCGAGGGGGTACTAACTTTTCACATGTGTTTCAAGGAGGGGGGTATTAATTTTTGGCAACACTTCCAAGGGGGGGGGGGTAAGAAATTTTAACAAAGAAAAATTTAAAAAAAACACGCATAAATTAATTTTATTTGGACTTTTTTACGCGCAAAAGTCCGTGAAATGACGCAAATCTGTATGCGTGGCCGTGTATAACAGTATATATGTGTGTATTGCTTTGTATGTCGAGGGGGGGGGGGTACTAAAAATACGGGTGAAACCTAAGGGTGGGGTACTAAAAATCCGCATGAAACTCAAGGGGGGGTATTAATTTTTGACAGGAAGTTCCAGCAAAACTCCCACCCTCCCCAGTCATAAATTCTGAATGGTCCCTAAGCTTAATCTTTCATGAGAAGAATTAGAATTAGAATTATTTTATTTTTCCACACATGGTACATTTTTTTACAAATATAGCAATAATTTCATTAACATAGATATAATACAACAAAGTGTGAAATGGAGATGTATCCGAGTATATAAATACTATTCCCCTAAGGTGAATACATCCCCATACTTTTAACATATATGTATTTAAATTAAAAATTATAAATTGAAATATGCCCATTAATTGATTATATAAGCATGTCAATTGTGTATGAAACTATCAGAATATCATAGTACAATGTATAATAACTAAATTAATAGATTACCATTGTATTTCTTGAACAATCCAACAATAGTACAACCTTTCAAATTTATACAATAATAGTATTATCACTCAATTACGTTATACAATAAATAGCTTGTATAATATCAATTTTCAATGTTTATGTTTCATATATATGCCTATGTACAGAATAATTTTTATCTAACTGTATCCATCAAAGACATACTTAAGATATCCTCGAGAAAAAAGCCTACTGTTAGTCTTATTTTTAATTTCATTTGACAGTAACAACCAATAATTTGGCGCCCTTCCCAGAAAACTATTGTTATAAATCTGCAATGTATGTTGTGGTGTTAGCAAATTATTACGATTCCTAGTATGTCTTTCATGTCTTACAGTTTCAAAAAGATTAACAATTCGACTTGGTAGTATGTTATTTACATATCTATGAGAAATATGCAGTAATGAAAGTTTAATATGATCTTCTAATAATGGCAATTTTGCTTTCTTAAAGTACGGTTTTAGGCTTGTGCGTCTATTCAAATTAAAAAGAGCTCTAATCGCTTTGTTTTGGCTAACTTTAATTTTTCTTAAACAAACTTGGCTTATCATTGAGCCCCATGAAGATAAGGCATAACTTAAATGGCTTTGAATGTTACATAAGTATAATAATCGCTTAGCATGATATGGTAAGATATTTTTAGTCATGTTCAAGCTGTAGATTCCCACTGTTAGTTTACTTAGAAGTGACTTGACATGCGAGTTCCAATCTAAATGTTCATCTAATATCACCCCTAGAAATTTAACATTTGAAACCCTCGTTATTTCCCTTCCATCAATTTCAACTTTTCCATTATAGTTGACATTTTTATTCTTAGTTTTAAATAGGATATAGTGGGTCTTTTCAATATTTAAAGTAAGTGAATTACTATCAAACCATTTACTCAGTATTATCAAATCTTCATTAAGTTTTCGATAGAGAAATTTGAGATTGTTTCCAGAAATAAATAAAGTTGTGTCATCGGCAAATATTACAGAGTTACAGAATTTCAGACATTTTGGCAAATCGTTGGCAAGAATAATATACAATAAAGGGCCTAGTACTGACCCCTGAGGGGTTCCATAGTCAATACCTACTTTTTCTGATAATATATCATTATAGTTCACCTGAATACTTCTATTATATAAATAGCTTTTTATCCACTTTAAAGAAATTCCCCTTACCCCATAAATTTCTAATTTCCTAAAAAGTGTTTCATGTTTAATGCTATCGAATGCTTTTGTCATATCTAGAAATAAACCCAATGTATACATACCCTTATTAAACCCATCTAGTATATTACCCGTTAAATCTAAAATGGCATCTGAAGTACTCCTTTGTTTTCTAAATCCATATTGTCCCTCGTACAAGACCTTATTCTTTGTTAGAAATTTGGTAATTCGGTTATTCACAACTTTTTCAAGAATCTTAGAAATCACTGGTAATAATGAAACAGGTCTATAATTATTCATTTCCTTTTTATTCTTTCCCTTGTATAATGGCTTAACTACAGCTAATTTCATGTTAACCGGGAATACTCCGTTTGTTAAAGATTTATTGAAAACTATACAAAGTGCCTTAATGATACTGGGATAGATTGATTTAAGTATATTATTAGTCATCAGATCGTAACCCCTACTGTTCTTTGATTTAAGTGACAAAATATATTTTTCTATTTCTTTTATCGAAGTAGGGAATAAGTAACAATTACTATCAACCCTTTTAATTTTATTATTAATGGGGTCTTCAAGGGTTCCCTTATTTTCTATCTTCTCTGCCAACGATTTACCTATGTTTCCATAGTATTTAGCAAAAGCATTGCTGATTATTTGACTGTTTCTTTCTTTCACGCCATTTAGGATAAACTCTTCACTAATTAGTTTCTTGTTCTTCACCTTTCCCGTAATTTCATGAATCACATTCCACAATTTCTTAGAGTCATTTCTATTTTTTTGTTATAATTTCATTGTAGTAATTAGTCTTAGCAATTCTCCTAAGTTTGTTATAACAATTTCTATATTCTTTATACAAAATATACTCATGACAATCACGAGGTTTACGTAGCACCTTCTTATACATTCTTAAACATTTAATAGATGACGTTTTCAATCCAAGAGAATACATATACCAAGGTTCTCTTCCTTTATATTTTGATTTGTGTTTACAGTATTTCATTGGTGCATACCAATCCATAGCTCTTGTTATCTCAGCATCTATTTCAAAACTGCCTTCATCAACTGTAAGTTCTTCCAGATAAGACCAGTCCTTATTTAACAATGTACCCTTAACATTTCTCAAAACAGTATCATTGATTTTCCGCGATTTATATGATATATCATTAGAACATGAAAAACTATCATCTTGAATAATTGCTATGCATAGTAAATGATCTGATATATCTGTAGTAACTATATGTGATTTTACATTGGTGGTAAGTTCAGCATCTATGTAGATATTATCAATAAGTGTGGCTGAGTTATGGGTAATGCGAGTAGGCTTAGTAATACACGGGATGAGACAATTCATTAAATTAAATTCAAGAAACTTCATTGTATTATTATGACTGTTTATCCGAAGAGAATCAAGATTCTGGTCAGTACCAATGACAATTCTCTTATGTTCACCCTTTATCCTACTTACAATTGTTTCATAATCATTTAGAAAATCAACTTCACTAGTTCCTGGAATTCTATAAATCTCTCCAACGACAACATTTCTTTTTCCATTTCTATTAATCTCAATAAATACAGACTCAAATTTACATTCATGAAATAAGCTCAAATCTTGCCTAACAGTATATTTTAAATTAGATTTAACCATAATGGAGACACCACCTCTGGATTTTGTTTTTCTATATTCGCTTATCAGGTCATAATTTTCAAAATGAAATTTGTCGAAATTTCTACTATTCAGAAAAGTCTCACAAAGTAAAAATATATCGGGTAACAAGTTCTGTTGTTGCATTTTGTCTAGGAGATCAATTATATCATCAAATTTGTTCGGTATACTATGAACATTCAAGTGACATATTTTTATATTAGGGAAATCAGCACATAACACATCAAATGAACTTAAGTCTAAATATGTACAATCAGCGAAAACATTGTTATCTGTATCAATTAACTGGGTCAGATTAAAATCAGGATTATTTTCTAATTCAAGTATATCATTCATGATAGTGTTAATGCAATTTTAACATCAATTTGATTGTTCATTGCATCAGATGTAACAAACAACAATGCAACGCTGCTTATATAAAAATATTTCACAACCATCCAGCGACCAATCAACATGTACATTTCACCAAAACCGCATTTTTTACATTCAAGAATACTATATTCACTATAATTAGGTTTTTTAAGCCAAGCTTCTAACTTTATCCTCATATCACGTATCTTAAAGTATCCCAAAAAATCAAGCTTCATGCTAATGTTAGTTTTCCAAACTTTTCCCATAGTCATGCCAACAAACAAAAAACTCCCTTTTTCATAAACAACACTGTCAACAGCTTCTTGTCTTGTCACCAGATTCATTGCCAATAGCAAATATAGTCCAAGTGTTACAACAACTAACATACACACAACAATCATTGAACATGTGTCACTAGTTGTAAACAGATCAAAAGGAAACAAAGATTTGCAAACACTGCAACTAGATAAAGTAGTCTGACTATTATAACCATTAACAACAATTTCATCCAAATATAACCGCACCACCAAATACCCAAAATTTGACCACAATGAACCCTCATCAATAATTGCAAACACACATCTTGAAATCAGCTGACTGACTTGACATAGTGAACCAAATCCACCAACAACCATACTCAAGCAAACAATCAGATTAAATCTTGCAACAGCAATATACAGTTGATTAAGTAAATCTCCAAGTTTGTTAAACAATATCATATTCAACAACTTTAAATGCTCACTGTCAAAAACAAAGTAAGTACATATGTATACATCAACAAAGTTCATTCTTATTGATTTGTTCAATAATTAACAGACAGCAAAATCTAATATTTTTTTTACAGTACAGCAGCTGTCAAAACTAATGACAGAAATAAACCAAAACAATATCAGAATAAAGAGTTAATATACCAACAACCTGATGGGTTTTGTTATTGGTCTGTAGACTGAATCTGTGACAGCTACAAAAATGCCAGGTGAGCTCAGAGAAAGAGAACAACAGCAAAATTAACTCAACAAGCAGCATAACACAACAAAGAAATCATTCTATACCATAAAATCATATTTGTATAAGAAATAACCAGTAATAGTAATACGTTAATAGTAGAAAAAACAGAAGCCAAAAAGTCCAATATTTAAGGAGAAACCCCGCACGGAAGCACAACAGGCCGAATCACATACCAAAATGTTCGCCAGAATGTCAGCCATCCGAATCCGGCTAAGAAAACCACTGGCTCTGGGTACCAACTGCGGGAGAGCTGTTGCCATGGCAACAGACTTATCAAAATTGTAATTGGCAAATAATTCATTTTCAATGCCTTTCCCAAAAACCAAAGTTCACAGACAAGGTTTCTGTGCCTGGGCCAACCACAGTTGAGACAATCTCCCCACCGGCAGACCAACCCTGCTCCTGCATAGAAAGAGGCTCGTTGACTCAGGTCTAATATTTCCAGGTATAATTTTAGCTTGGAATTTGATTGACCCATTTCATTTTAAATATCCAGTGTGCTTAATATGAAAATGTCAACCACTTTGGCGTGTGAATTTTATCAAAGTCCCCTTTTAATTCAATAATTCATAGGGGATTAACTTCCACACTCCTCAAAAAGATCTCTACTTTTTTGCATTATACCATTTTGTTAATTAATGTTAGGGGGCTCTTCCTGTTGGCTGTAGCTGTGATGGTTGCCATATTGGTTAAGGCACAATTTCTGGTTTTGCGAAGAACTGAAGATTCTTAGTTTCTCATCATATTTTATCAAATTTCCTGATTTGACTTTTGAATCATACTATTAATTCAAGGACCCCTTACGCTACTCCATCAAAACTACTGATTGTCCAGTTATGAAAACTTGCAAGTACCTTTTCTGTATTCTCTACAATGTCCTTAGCCAGGTTTCATGTTCAAATTACAGTCACAGAAATTGAGATGATGTTTTTTCTCATATTCTAACTATAGGCTTAGAAAACACCCTTTATTTCCCCCTTCCCTCACATGCATGCTTTCACAGGTCCTATGCTAGTGAAACAAAATGTTCATGATAATAATTTCCTTTGTTCTGGAGTCATGACTAGACCCAGAGAAACATGATTCCATTGTAGTTTGTGCAAAGAAAAAAACTGTCGTCTGGTCAACTTATATTGTCTGGTGATTTCTATCTGGGGCGTTATTTCTTTCTGAGCTTTCTGTTGGTCTCGAGCTCCTACCGCGACCTGATTTCACCTAGGCTGTAAAGACAATAGATTCCTTATTTTAATTGCAGCTGTCAAAAATGGTCATTTTGTGCCTCGCTCTTATGCTATGGCATTTACATATTAATATAGACATCTTGTATTTAACTGTTTGGTCTTGTGACATTACCATTGGTAACAGATGACATCGCTGCCCTCTGGTGCACAATACTATTTATGTCATCTTTTCTTTTCAGAAGAAAATGTAATAGGGTAAGTTTCTTTGAGTCAGACACCTGAAGGTTGTAATCTTGAGTCGGACATTTTTTGAAGGGCCTAAGTGGCTAACTGAGAGCTTGTCTACTTGTGTAGGCCTATTTGGTGCCAATCTTTAGCTTACGACATCCTTTTTTGTTCAGAAAGTATCAGCATGATACTAAGAAACAAAGTGGATTTTTTTTATGTTTCTATAGATTAGATACTGTGTACTCACCAAATTACTCAATAGAGGATTTTTTTGTTTATATTTTGCTAGTTCTCATATATAGAGCAAACAACAAACTTTGCAATATAGCCAGTATGCTATACAATAGTACAGGTAATACACATAAAAAATTGGAATCGATCAGTTAAGTTTTCTGGTAAATTATGGTGCATTTTTTACTAGAACTGCCAAATCTTTCGATTGTTGGATAATTTAATGCCCGTAATTTCCCACCAAGATGTCCAGTGCATTTTTTTGTTTGTCATAATTTTTAATTCTTGGGTGCATTTGAAAGCAAGGCTTCTTCGTTCGAAATCAAACAATATTGTTTAGCTGTCTTTACAATTATACTTCTGCTGATGCTTTGATTTGATTTGATTTGATTTATTTGTTATTTTCCCGAAGGCAATTGTTTGCCGCTGTTGGGAAAAGTTTCAAATATTACAAAATTCAAAAATATATATTAAGAAAAATGGTAATAAAATGAAAATTCTGAAATTTATATGAGCATTGTTTTTACGAGGGCTGTGGGATAAGTTGTTTTGGTGTCATGTTGTCTCATACGTCATCTCTTCTGTTTTCCGTCTTGCGATAGAATTTGCTGAACAATTTCCAATATTTCGTATCTCAGGTCTTCATCTTCTTCCAGTTCATTTTCATACTTTTTGCATTGTTTTGTATTTTCTTGCTTCTCCGCTTGTTCAATGTGAGATTTTTCTTGCGTTTTCTCAGAATTTAACTGGGTAGTGTCTTCAATTACTTCTTGTGTAGTTATGGTTGCATTACATTCTTGTTCTCTTGCTAATACAACAGCTTGATTGTAACATTCAATGTTTTTCGTAAATTCTTTTGGCTTGCCATTTTCTTTTTCTATGATAAATACCGATCCTTCATAAGTGTACGTGGAGTGAATCTTCCTTTTCTTTTTCAGTCCTCTTGCAAGGTATAGTAATTCTCTTTTATCAGGCATGAGATCTTCATTTATGAAAATGTCAGAATGTAGAAGCTGCTTTCTTCGGTTCCTGTAAATGTATCTCTTGTCCCAAATACTTGAAAATTTGACTTTTACCTTTCTTGGTTGTATATTGGCTGCTGTTTCTGCCTTTCCAATCCTTTCACATTTCAAACTCATATCAGTTCTCCCAAATTTCGCTTCCAAAATTTCTGTGATTTTTCTATGAAGATTTTCATTCTTGTCTTCTGCCACTCCAGTGATGATTAGGTTATGCCGTTTCTCAACTTTCAATTTTTGGTAGAGAGAATCTTTTCCATCTAAAATTTTTTCTTCTTTTAATTCTGTTTTATTTTCTGTAAATTGAACTCCTGTTTGTTCTATATTCTTTAATATAATTGATGGCTGACTTTCCTGCGATTGTATCGTTTCAGTTGTGAGAATTTTGTCTTTCAATTTTTCTATTTCTTCTTTTTGTCTGGTGATTTGTTCTTCTTGATTTTCTATCTTTTTAAGAAGCAAGTCAAGTTTGGCATTGTGGGCTTCCTTCAAATCTTTCACGAGCATATTTATAATGCTGACTAATTCCAAGTTGCAGTTTATCAATCCATGGTTGTCCCTAGAAACACTTGTCTCTGCAGTTATAGCCTCATTCTGAACTGTACATGTCTGTGATTTAACCAAAGTCTCTTCTATGCCTCGTTTTGGTTGCTGTTCTGCCTCACTTCTGATACTGTACATTTTACATCTTGTATGAGCTGATTCTTTGATCCATGTTTTTATAATATATCGACTTGTAAAAAATATTTCGCGATGATGCTTGTGTTCCCTGTCATTTATTTTACGTCTGTGACAAATTTCATCTTTTTCTGTGTCCTATAAACATGTAAGTTGTCCTGTATCAGTGCTGAGCTGTTGAAGCACGTCTTCACTTGTTGATAGCCTCGTCTTTTTGACTTCCAACTTTCATAAATCTAAAATATGTCTAACTTTATTTGGTGGAAATTGGCTAGAATCTGAAAAAAATTATCTTGTGGATCTACAGCTGATTGATAGATTTCACGACTCGTGCACGTGCATCATGGTGCTACGAAGTCCGGTTGGTCTCCCAGTCAAAAATCCTTAAAAATTCCCTCTGAGGATGTCTAATACTTAAATACAGCACACTGGCTATGTTATGTTGTGATTGAATTGGCTTCTAGGCCAAAATTAAAAATTTTACGATTAACTAGGTCGCTTTGCGTAGAGCAAATGGTATACAGTGTAGAATGTAGATGGGACAAAAAAAATGTTTTTCCCTCGATTTTGTGTCAGAAATTTGTGAATTTTAGTAGAATTTTGTCATGTTTCAGATAGCTTTTGCTGGCCTATGGTATTGATCTGACTTCAGTTTCTTAGCCATGGAGTCAGGAGTAAGCTTAACCTCTTCTGTGCTCTAATATGAGTTTTATGAAGTGAAAGGAAGACTCTAAAGCACCTGTATCTTTGATGTCATGTTTTGAGAATACAGCTGTCTGACTCAAACATGCCCTATGTCATTTTTTATTTCAGAAGTCTAGCCTCTAATTTAGTTCTTGTGTAGTGCCAATTGTCTTTTTCTGTTAGATATAGTAAAAAACGTTTAATGTGAGGCCCTGGTGAACAATCAATGAACCACAGGCCAGGCAAGATGTCTCTTTTTTTAAATGTACAGAATCTAAACTTACCCTAACATAAACTCACACAAATGAAGTTCTGGTTTATCATGTTCACAAGGTTCTTCATCTTTGCTGTTAATCTCTTCTTTTCCAATTCAATAATCAATCCAACATCTCATCTTTCCCTCCAACAATCCACACTTTCTTCCTGGTCCGCCATATCATGATAAGATCTCCTTTAATGTAAATTCAATTGGCCCTACTGAAAAACTAAGTGCAGATCAATAGAACACTTTTTTTGCCTGGATTTGTAGCATTTCGGCCAAAAAACATCATACTGAAATTTCAGAAATATGGTAATATATTAGGACTTCGGGGTGATTAACTTTAAAAAAATTAAAAATTTTCTGTAAATTAACAAGTCTTTATTTTTTGAAAAACAAAAATGTTAATGTTGTTCTGTATCATCACTCATCAATCACAATTGACTGAAATAAGCCTTCTCAACGAAGAGACTAACAGTATTCAGGGACATTGAAAAGATGTTTTTTTTTTACTTAGTCACTTACATCGGTCTCATGAAATTTAGTTTCCACTTGCACACCCAAGAGGAAAATAGATAGCCCAAATGCCTTGAAATAAGTCAATATACGTATAATAAATACGAAATGCAGGAGGTTTGTCCCAATGTAAAATAGAGATCACCATGTAAACGCAATTACACTCTAAAAAATGTCGGGACAAAATTGTTTTTTTAGATTCAAAATGGTTTTTTGAAAAACCAAATTTCAATGCAAAACCAACATGGATTTTTAAAAAAATCCATGTTGGTTTTTTGCATTGAAATTTGGTTTTTCAAAAAACCATTTTGAATCTAAAAAACCAATTTTGTCTGAATTTTTTTAGAGTGTACGCATATTTACGAAATGCGATCTATTTGTGAGTAATTACCTATAGGATCAAAAGCTAAAAAAAAATTTAATCTCCATAAATCCCGGATGTGAAACTCAAAACCGATGAATACAACAGTGGAACCAGAGCTTTATGCTTTGAGGACTCAAGTGCCCTGCAAAAGTCTGAGCTCAAGTGAGCCCCTGCCCATTTCTTCTTCTTTTTTTTTGTGCATTTTTATTTGTCAAATCCCCCCCCCCTTCCAACATTTTCTGTGTGCACCCCTGGAGTGGGCATGTACACTGTACAGTGTATATATACTGCTTCACATCAAACATTAAAAGAGAATTTTTTTTTACAGTTTTAGCAGTTGGTATTTGCTCAACAACACCAATACAAAAATACAGACCAGAGAGGAAAAAGCTGAATGCAACATTGATTAAATGTCCCTCATAAATTTGCTATTAAGCTCAATGACTTTGAATATGAATTAGTTTGGTTCAAGTAAATATTAAGAAAGGTATAGGCCCAGTTCTGGTGAATATCAACTGTCCTCTTAAACCAGTGATTTAGTCGAGGCCAGGACATCCAAGACTAAGGCAAGGCCAAGGATTTGGCATCTGAGACAGAGCCAAGGCCGAGGTCATCAAAATATGTCTTTAAGGCTGGTCCTGAGGCCTCCATCACTGGCCAAAAGACAACCAGGAACGAGGCAAGGCCTAGGATTTGGTATCCGAGACCGGGCCAAGGCCATTAAAATATGGCTCCGAGGCTGGCCTTGAGACCTCCAACTCTGTCTTAAACCCTCCTCTTTTATCTGGCTCTGTGGTGTGTTCTTCAGACTCAGACTCAGCACTGTGTACTCACTACTCACCCAGTGACCTAATAAAGGAATGTTTTGTTTACATTTTGCTAGTTCTCATATATTATAGAGTTCACAACAAACCTTGTCATACAGCCAGTATGCTGTCTTACAGTGCAAGTAATACACATAAAGATGTTGGAATCAACCAGTTAATTTTTCTGGGAGATTAGGCAGTTTTAGTAAATTATAGAGCATTTTTTACTAGAATTTTGTGATTTTTGAATATTTAAAGTTTGTAATTTCACATCTAGATGTATAATACCTAAATACAGCGTGTACTGCATGGCTATGTTATGTTGTAATTGAATTGGAAGATTTTATTATTAACTAGGTCACTTTGAATAGAGGAAACGGTAGACAGTGTCAGACTCACACAGATTTATTTTGCCAACAATTATAACATGTTTAATTACAAAGTAAGAGGGGCGTTCAGAAGGTTCATGGCCTTTTTTTGTATCGATGTCTTAACCTGTAAAAAAAGTTACATTAAGTATACTTAACAGTACATCGATTCATCAAGGTTAGGAAATGTCTCTGGCGAAACTTTTTGCGTGTGAAACGTCACCAAAGATTGTGTACATCATGTTCAATGCAAAACTTGGCCCAAAACCTTTTTAAAATAAACATCCGATTTTCAAAATTTAAAAACCTGCATTCAATGCACTTATTCATTTTGCTCCATTTGCAATATTAACTTCGCAAAAAGCGTTTTGCCGCATTACGCTGCAATAATGCAAAGTTGCAAAATCCCAGACCACAACAAACCAGGGGCAGATTCATGCTTTACTTTTGTAGGGGGGGGGGATATTTTTCAGGCCTGACATCACACACTGTTAAATAGTACGGAAAAACACTTTTTACACATCCTTGGTTATGTAATATTGTCATGAAACAAGGGGAGGGGCTTTGGAATTTTTCTATGGGTACTTATTTCATAGAAATGCCTACTTTATAATATTAGAACATTTTATTATATGCCACATACCCTCAGGTTCATCATAAGATTGATACAGTACCCTTTTTAAGGGTACTTTTCTTGTTATACCGACACTTACGTGTACAATGTATATCCAGTCTAAAACTGCATTTTTTACAGGATAAAATTCAGCAATTTTTTAATTGATTTCAAAACATTTGGAAAATTTGCACAGTTTTAAGTCATTCTGTGGTTGCCATGGAATCAGAAAGTTCAGCTAGGTGGCAGAGGTAATATGGAGATCAGGAAAGCCAATGAATTGGGGCTGAGAGACACCTTGAAGTACAACTTGTTTAAGTGAGATTGACAATAATTGACAGAAGAAATATAAAATTAGCTTTTATTTTATAAATACTCACAAGTAGATCAAAAGCAGTAATTCATACACTACCCTCCAAAAGTTTGAATACACCAGTATAAGTGAGGTTTCTTTTAAAAATACTTGATTTTGAATGGAATTTTTGTTTAATATTTACATCAAACAATATAACAAGTCACATTGAAGTCAGAAGTTGTCTTTATTTTGTCATTTTAGGTCATTTTGGTTGAAATTTATGGCCTTTCTCGATATCCCAAATTTTGGTATTTTATAGAAAATTGTCACAGCCGAGCCATCTTCTAGGTTTATGAAATTTAATCATATTCAAGCATTTCCAGAGTTTTAACATGATCGTAGCAGTTATTTTTGACACTGAAAAGACAGTTTAAAAATTGGACATTGACCACCCAAAAAAACTAAATTTAGATAATTTTGGGTCACCATGAAGTATAATCATAGAATGTATCTTCTCTAGTGAAAATTATTTTATTTGAGCTGTTTCAGCATTGTTTTGACCCAAAAATAGCCAAAATCAGTATTTTTGTCAGATTTTCAACGGCCATTTTCTGGTCCGAAACTACGAGTAAAATCATCAAAAACCAGTGGAAATGTGTAAAAAATGATAAAATATCATAAATATGGAAGACAACAGTGGTTTTATAGCTTTTTATAAAAAATGAAAAAATTGGATATCAAGAAATTTATATAAATTTATACCAAAATATTATCTAAAACCATGAAATATGGACACCTTATGGCCTGAATGTGAATTTCCATATTGTTTGATGTAAGTATAAGAAAAGTTGTGTTGAAGACGAGTTATTTTTGAAAGAAATCTCACCTTTTCTGGTGTATTCAAACTTTTGGAGGGTAGTGTACACCTGACCCATTGAAATAAATGTTCCTTGAAGCCCTCCAGACAAAGTTTTGTGAAAGCATTTCTATCATCCAAAGCCTTTTCTCCTCCGGTGCCTGAAACTATAGCCCCCAGTGACTAAAGTAATAGAAAACCAAGACTTATGTAAAGCTATATTTCACAGGAATAGCTGGGATGGATAATGCTGTCCCTTCAGGTCTCTTGCTCAAACCAGTGAATCCTGATGTAGTTAAGGACCCAAATTCTGCCTCCCGAATCTCTTTTGCAAATTCTGGCATGCAAGAGTGCTTTCCCATATGGGTTCAATTTAAGAATAAAACCGTTTGGTGCTTTGAAAGTATATTTAGAAGCTAATATAATATTTTCTGTGTCAAATATTGTCAATCTTACTGATACAAGTGACAGAGAGAAGTATAAAAAAAAAGTATTCCCCATATGTTGCCCGTTCCCTCAGGCCATTTCTAGACAAGCCCCTGATGTGGATCGTAATGCCTGAAAACCAAGGTAGGGAAAAGTTGATACAATGTGAAAAACCCCCTTGCAGAATTCCCAGCACAGCTGCAAAGATGCAATTGGAACTCAGTAAAGGCTTGCAACTCCAATTGCATCTTTCTATGTGCCCGGCAACCATTATATTCTCAAAGAATCATAATATTTCTCTAAGCTTACAGTTTGAATATCATCTTAATATCATATGGCTAGCGGAAATACTCGCTTCTCATTGGCTGACAGCCGTGCAATATTCTACGATATTGCACGCATTATATTGCACGGTAATTTTAACATGTGAAAGATTGGACGGACCTGAGAGGAAGCACAACGTTTCAGTGCTGCTGCAGCCACAGGCTGGCAAACAGTTTGTGTTTTCCGATTTTAGTAAAAAGTGCACTGTACAGCAACGGAGGCATTTAGAAAGCTCGTTTTTGCGGCAAAAGATGCGTCTTTTTAAGGGCTATCAGGATATCTATTTTTTTTTCGTACTGATTATATTATTTGTATTTCTAGAATAAAGCAATAAGTGACCGAAAAAAAACATTTTTGCCGATTTTTTTGTGTTTAGAGGTCTAAAGTCTGCTATAAAGTTTCAGAAAAAAAAATCTAAAATAAAATCCATTATCAAGTAAATCATTTTTCCATTCGGAAAGTGTGAACATTTTTTTTGTGAGTGAAATATTTATTGCTTTTTGACGAGATACATTATAAAAAGGCCCTTTCCTTTGCATTTGCCACAAAAAAACCATATGATGTAACAGTTATTGCACATCACCTCGTGCAATATTATACAGTTATCGCACAGCACCGAGTGCAATATCAGTTTTTATGGCACCGAGGTGACTAATATTAGTCACCTCGGTGCCATAAAAACTGATATTGCACGAGGTGATGTGCAATAACTGTTATATCATATGGTTTTTTTGTGGCAAATGCAAAGAAAAGGGCTGGAATTCCTTGTCCAAACTCTTTTTTGTGTGTCTTTTGACCTACGTGTTTAAAATGTATCTCTTCAAAAGTCAATAACTATTTGACTCACAAATTTTTTTGTCACACTATTAGAATCCACAAATGATATACTTGATGATGGATTTTTTTCAGATTTTTATCTGAAACTTTATAGCAGACTTTAGACCTCTAAACACAACAAAGTCACTGAAAAATCGGCAAAAAAGCCGTTTTTCGGCCACTTAATGCCTTATTCTGATGCCACAAATAAAATAACCAACACAAAAAGTTGATATCCACCTGGCCCGTAAATATGCGCATCTTTTGCCACCATCCCCATCTTTCTATCTGCCTCCGTTGCTGTGCAGTTCCTTTTTTAGTAAAACCAACAAACACAACATTTTTGTTTGCTTGTGGCTGCAGCAGCATCAAAATATGGTGCTTCCTCTCAGGTCCGTCCAATCTCTTACATGTTAAAATGAGCGTGCAATAACATGCGTGCAATATCGTAGAATATTGCACGGCTGTCAGCCAATGAGCAGCGAGTTTATCCCCCATCAAGTGCATTATCAGCCACCACAGAGTGTGATCTGTGGTGTGTGATCTGCCTGCTCAGATCACACACCTTGGTTACCATAGCAACACAGCACAACACAGCACCTTGCTGCCTGCTGAGCAGTTAAAACTGTGCGTAATTTTCAAAAAACGTGACTGTGATTGCAGGATAATTGTTAAGGCAATGATCATCTCAGCACCTTCAAACTTTCAGGAATCCTTTTACAATGTATATTGGGTATTGTCCTAAAATGGTATGGTTTTAAGGCTTACGGATAAAAAGTAACAGAGGTATAAGTAAAGAAAAATAAAAAAAAATTTGTTAAAAGTAAGGGAAAAGTCATGAAAATTGACCTGAAAATTGTTGTTTCTGAAGTGGCTAAAAATTGATTGCTTCGCACCAGTAGAACATAGAACCTTAAAAATTGGCATGAGTGTTACCAGTTATATGTAAGACATTGTGTGAAAAGTACAGTACTATACATGAAATACTTTTTTTGTACCGGCGATGTGAGAAACAAATGGGAATGAACTTTTAAAGTTCAAAAATGCAACTTAAAAGCAAAAAAGGTTGTTGCGGTTTTAATTTTTTTGTGTTAAAAGTTTTAGGACTATAAACATCAAACTTGCTGAGCCTCCAGGAAACTACTATAGCAAAAACATCTGAAAGTTTCATCTTTCTATTATTCACTCATTTTGAATGATGCCTTTTCAAAGTTGCGAGGGTGAAAAATCTACAAAAAGCGCAAAAATTATAGTTTCTTGTTCACTAAAAAAATTCTCTTTCTCTCACATATTAATATAGTACCTCAATATTTTGCGTTCTGCAAGACAAATATATTTTACAAAATATGTGAAGGTTTCATATTCATAGAGTAATTTTCTGATGTGCTACACCTCTATGAAGTCCAGAAAAGCAAATCCAATACGAACAAACTTTGGCACAGCAAATTGGCCTATGTATAGGCCAATTTAGCCTAGATTAAGTTAAAATCAACATTTTATCATACTATAATATATAGAAATTGATTCCTGTGTCTCTCTTTGCTTACATTGTTAAAGGTGTGGCTGGGGGATAAAAGGGAAACCCAACTCGTCAGTGATCTGTTTGGTCAGATCAGACTCGGAGGGCGCTACGTGCCCACCTCGTCTGATCTGACCAAACAGATCACTGACTCGTAGGGTTTCCCTATAATTTCCGCTAACATATGATATCAGTAAAAATTGATATTGCACTTGCCACTCGGTGCTGTGCGATATTTGTATATTGTGCCTAACTTCATTGCTTTCTAGAGGAAGGTTCTTCCTGAAATTCTTTAAGACATACAATAAGCTTTCTGTAACCAGTAGTATAAAACATATAATTATTATGACATTATCATGGTAAAATAGTTATAGAAAATTATCGATTGGTGATAAAAAGTAATCCAAATGATTGCGAATGCTGTTTCTTCCCTCAGCAATAATATTAGAATTAATAACCATCATAATAAACATCGAAAATGTCTTTATGAACGTTTTTGTATACCACAACAACCATCACGATGACTACAATTATAAGCACAACTCCGAGTACAATTCCAACAATGCTGATGATCAGTGATGTTTTCCCCAGTTCCTTCGCCTTTTCGTAATTTCCTTTTCCGGCTTCGTTCTTCGACATATCTGAAGGATTGAGAATAAATATTTAAATCAGAAGGTTGAATGAATGCTCGACAGAGTCTGCACTGTTTACAAGATATGCACCTGATAAGAGGATTTGAAGACAAACAGGTAACTGAATGATGTGCCAAAGCCGGTTTGCAAGTCAAAACTGAAAAATTGAAGGTTTCCAATAGACCGTTAATCTGCAGTGAGCTCTGAGAACTTTGTGTTGGTTTGCAGAATCTGATATAAGTTGAATACAACAATGTTTTTTAATTTCATGTATTCTCTTGTCTTCTGTAATGCTCTTCCGTCTATTAGGATAAAGCGCGGCTCCGGAGAACCATGACTTTTTTAATTAAATAATCAGAAGAATGAAATTCTCCTTGTTCATTCTCCCTGAAAGTAGCAAGGAGTGACCCCACGCTGCCGACTTCAATAGTTTTAGCTGTTCTGTCTACTGTAGGGCTGCTTTACAGCCAAACACTTTGATATAGTATGATTAGAGTGGACTGTGGCACTGTGAAAATGGCATCCCGTGACTCATGATATCTGATGAAGTGTCATCTTCTCTACTTTCAACATGGGAAACATAGAGGCTGTTTGATTAGTCATGATCAAGAGAAAGCCATTTGACTTCTCATAACGGACTTTAGAGTGAAAATCAGATGCATAATGCTTTCGTTTGGCTGTCACCAACCAGTGGGATAAGTCTCCTTCAATCAAATTAACATTGAAAATATTGGGTTTGATCATGACAAATCATCAGCATGATGACACCCGAAGTACCATTTTCACAGTCCACTCTAATTCTATATCAAAGTGTTTGGCTGTAAAGTGGATGACTTGTGAAAATTGTTGTATGGGCTTTTATCATTCAAAATGCCTCCAATTGTCACTGTTTATAACAGAAGACTATCATGAAGTCTAAACTGCTTTAGGCAACACACTTTGATGTAGGCTATTAAAGTGACTGATGAAAATGTCGGAAGTACAGATACATATTTTCTACTGAAGTAAAACTTTCCCGATAACCAGGAAAGGAAACTCACAAAGAAATTATTCAACAAAGCCCTTATTCGACATGATGTCATTATAATTTTCATAGCTATTTGTCTTGTGAAAACTTTGTTTCGCCGTGACATCACCGGGTATTTGTGAATCGTCAACCTGAGTCACTCAGTTCAGAGTTTTACATTTTGGTTTATGACATAGGAATTTGAAACTGTCAGCCAATTTTATTTCTTGTGTACAGCCAGAAAGAACAGCTTCCAAGCCGAGTGTTACACCTTACCATAACAGTCTCAGTGAGGTTTATTCACGATTGGCCATATGGTCAAGACACAGATTAAGAGCTTCAGGTATATCAACAGCCAGTTCACTTCACAGCTTCAATGCTTCTTTTGTATTTGTATAGGTTATTCACCTAGGGAGAGGCAATACGTGATTTATCCAGCAAGGGCGTTAGCCCGAGCTGTGATAAACACATATTGCCGATCCCGCGGTGAATAACTGGCTTATACCATAAGACAAAACTGAAACTTGTCGTTTGTTGCTGTGGTTTTTCACAGCTTCACTTATTATTCTCCCATGGGAGGATAACTGGACAACAAAGAATATGGGTTTTATTGCAGTGAAATACTGGCTCATGATTGGCTGACAGAGGTGTCGAATCGTATAATGCCACTTCTGGCTCAGTTTTGTTTCAGTCATGGAACAATGACAAACACAAAATTACTGACAATGGCATGATGGGCTTTGATGGGAATTCGTCAGGGGGTGACCATGGGGTTTACAGGAGGGGGCTTGGCGTTTTCCTCAAAGGGAAGTTATATTTATTTTGTGGTAACAGTGACAGTAATTTTTTATTTCAAGCTTGGCCCATATCCAAAATTTTTATTTTTAAATCAAACAGCATCATGTCCAAAAAATAATCACACCAGAAATTTTTAGAGTTCCCAGGAAGAGTTTATTTTTGATTTTCAAGTAAAAATCCAAACCGGAGCTCTTTACTCATATAGCAGGTTCATATGAAATGACTTTCTCATTTTCATAATCACAGATGATAATATTTTTTATTCAGCTGCACCCTGAGTGAATGCTGGAACTTGAGTATGCCAAAAGATTAAAAATATTTCATGTGAGACAAAATGTGCAGGGATCAAATTTTGTTATTTTATGCCCTGTATTCTAGAAACAATAATTAAGTTACCTCATGGCAGGATACCACCCCTACACACTCACGTTGACTCCTCTAGCCTCAAATAACCTAACCTTAACCCCTTTTAGCCTCACCCAGTCTCAAATCCCTTATTTTGCCTAAAGTTCTATCAACTACCCTCAACTTCTCTCAACTTCCCATAACTACCCTGGGCTCCTCTCAGTTATCCTCGGCTTGCTTCAACTGCTTCAACTGAACTCAGCTTCCCTCAACTACCCTCAGCTTTACCCTCTGTATCCTTCAACTACCCTTGGTTATAGATCCAACATTGGTTGTCCAGACAGGAAAAAGAACCCAGGTCCCAGAGGTTAGCCTGAATATTAAGAAAGAGAGAAAAATGTTATTTTTTTAATCAAGGCTCTTTCAGGGACATAACTATGATTTGGTCCCACATTTCTTTTAAATGTTGAATTTTAGCGAGTTCTAATCCTTCAGTTTGGCAAACAGTAGAAGCTGAGCTGTTATTCACACTGTCTCTTGGTTGGATCCTCAAAGCAACCAGGCATGACTGTCTGCAAAACTATCTGTGATCAAAAACAAAAGAGAGTTTTCAAATAGTGGTCTAACACAATGGGATTTCAATAACTGTGACACAACTCAATAAGGTGTCTGGCCATATGGTCAATCGTGCATAAACCTCAATGTGTTCCAAACAAAGTGTGTTATGTTTTTCACAAGACACTGGTCATCACAACTTCCACTTTTTTAAAAATTTGTTGTCTGTCATGAGGATATTGAAGCATCTATCAACCAGTGCAGGTAAGCTAAACCATTTAAACATGCATAATCCATGTGTCAAAGTATTTAGTCCGTTTCTTGAAGTATGTCTTGTAATATACAAAGTTATGCAATTAATACTGTGACATCACAGTCTTGGGAGAAAGCGAAGTACAAACTGGAAAAACACATAGCTGTGAGAACGATAATAACATGGATATATATGTGATATCAGAACATCCTTTTTTGGTGTAGTCATGATCAACAAAGGGTCTCTTATAATTTGTTGCAAGAACTGCATTCTGAATTATCTACTGGAGTCAAATTTTGAAGTGGGTCAAGCCAACAAGCATTCTATCGCATTAATTTATTACAGATCTCATATTAGTGTGCCATGTTCCATGTGAATATATGCAGAGATGATGTTAGTATTCCAATACTGACATCACTATCGGCACTCCAAGCTTAAGTGTTATGTGCTGTCAAAGTGTGAATAACAATTGATTAATCTGCATTCATTGGTATAGCGTTTGGATTCTGTTGGAGCAGATAAAACTGATGTGTTTGAGCCACTTGCTTGATCCATCATGGTGTCGTTTGACGTGAAATTGCTCCTTGACGGCAGCACCTCGTGGCTTTTCAGCCTTTTTGGTGAGATCTGGGCCTAAGAAATAGTTCAGAATTTATGACTGGGATGGTGGGGAGATTATTTGGAAGTGAACATGGTTTTGTTGCATGGGTATACCAGAGGACAAGAAATGGGGAGGGAAGGTAGGTAGTTGCTCCCCAAAAATTTGGGAAAGGCCAGACAAGGAGGTTAAAAATTTGGGTCGATCATCAAATTAACATTATTGGAAATCAGTGATAAGTATGCTCTCAAGCAAAACTTCAGCCCCCCCCCTCAGTTCTTAAATTCGGAAGGGTCCCTGAGTATCTTATTTTGTCAAGACAGAGCAGAACATGATTACCTCTCAGACCAACAAGTGAATGTGAGAATGGATGAATTCGTTTTGTTGTAAAAGTGCTAAAACTGATAACAGACAAATACACAAAATCCATACATTAGCTTGAATTAGTAACTTTTGGATGTACTCACAACATTAAACAGAATAATCAGTGTTGTGCAACAACCTAAAAGCTTATTGTGGATTCGTAATTGTGTGATCAGTGTGGGTTCCAAGTGACGCAACTGAAACTGCGAATATACCAACTGTGAAATTATTATACTGATACTGACATCACAAGAGCACTGTGGCAGTTGAAAAGAACATGGCGCATTAATATGAGATCTGTAATAATGATTCATTTATGCATAGTCACTTTGAATTTTCAATTTTGCTTTAAAATAATGCTGAAGAGGATAATCCATTTAATTAGGGTATTTTCACTCACAAACTTATCAGCGATTTTCAAATGCTTCTGACTTATCAAGTGAATGATTTGTAAAAATACCTCATTCGAGGGTGCAGCAAAATGAATCATTTCTGAGCATTTGAGTGAAGCTGCAAGACTTGATGATCAGAAAAGATTAGACAGAGGGCCAACAACTGACAGGTTCTATGCAAACCAGCTACTAGGCTACAAAAAACATATTTGGCTACTTACAGGAACAAATTATTGCTCCAATGCCCAAAGGTAGAATGCAGCAGACAGTAACAAATATAGCTAGTCCGAAATGAGCTGAAGGAGGCGACAGGGACATGGCGTTTGGTTGATGCACAGTTGGAATAGAGCCAGGAGCTTGTCTGGCTGGAGGATTTTGGTGTGAACTGTGATTATTGCTGACAGCACTGTCTCTGACAAGTGGTTTTGTTACTGGCAGATGTTGATGTGAGGTATGAGGCTCTTGGACAGCACTGCCCCTTGCATATGCCCACTTAGAATTCGTTGGATCTTGTTCTTCAGTCCTTTGGGTCCTTTGGCTTTGGTTCCTCTGATTTTGTTGCTGTCGGGACGGGTTGGAGCATCCTGCTGAAACAAAATAGTAAATTAATTATAATAATATGATTAAGTATGACTTAGTATGTACAGGAGCTTGGAACATCTGTGTCCATAGTCATTGTAGGCCTATTCGTATGAAATGGCAACTGCTTCCCAAAATCACAACAATGGCATGAAGTCAAACGTAATCATGTGGCTCAATGAGATCACCTATTATTTTGGCTCAACATTCAAACCAAGTCTGCCAACAGCCTGCCAGCAGATTTGACAATTCTGTTCGACTTATTTTTGCAGCAGCAGTATCATTACAACACCATTTCTATGGTAAGGAAATTGATATGTAGGCCTATGTGGTAAATAGACACACAAAATTTACATGCAATCTGTTTGTGAAGAGAAGTGTTACTGTTAAATGCATTATGCCCATTAAAAAAACAATTCACTTACCGACTTGTGCTTTGGCAAGAGAACCGCTGTCTTTGTTTTCCATTTTTAGGGTGTGTGGTAGTATTTGTCCCTATCGTTATTCCAAAAGCAGGACTCTGAATACTTTGGAAAGATTACACGATGTGCAATTATCTGATGCATAAACCATTCAACAAGAGACATGCATTTCTCTCTAAGGGCCAATCAGGCGATAGGTGGGGGGGGGGGGGGGTCTTTCTTTTTTCATTTGCAAAGCGATGAAAAACAAATTTCTTCGCTTGCAACGGAACAACAATATTTCTTATAACAATACCATGTGCACATTACGGTAGCCTATACCAGCTTTTCGGTGTCAAGTGGCAAACAAACTATTTTTTTTCACCCAAAATCCATAGCCCCCTCTTTCAAGGATCATCTGGTCGGCCCCTAACATTACTGAAACAACAAGGAAGTACATTACGACGCGGCATTGTGTAAACTTTCTTGATGTTGTTTCTCCCTTCTTTCCTTTTAGTGTAAATTGTGCCATACTGCAACTCTGGCTATGCAAATCAGACCAGTTTTGTTTGGAATGGTGTGTAAATAAGGATGCTGTTCTACTTTATTTTCCTGAGCTTCACATGAATCACATTGCACCTGTCTTTGGGCTGAGGTATTGCCGACGAAAGACAAGTTGTACTTACATAATTGCACTGGCATGTGCCTTGTGAGGTTACATCCCTGTCCATGCCATGTTATTCTGTGTGACTCATAAGCAATTTTTGAGGTCACATCCTATAATTTCAATGCTGTCAAAACAATTCACTACCTTGTCAAAGCACTCATCTGTGGGGTCACAACTTATTCAACTACAAAATGATAAAGGCAATGGATAGGGCTTGTTGTGAGGTCATTGATGATTACAAACAGCTCAAAGTAAATATTAGTCATTTGCTGAATGTAATATAATTCGTATTGATATATACAGGCGATTGGTTTTCGGTTTCTACTGATCTTTTTGTGGTATGGAAATGAATTATAACCGAGGGCGGACGTCAAAATCTGCTGAGAATGCAACGTCATATTGGAGTTACATTAAGATTAAGATGGCCATTTTACTTTTGTATGACCAGTAAAAAAAAAAAATGGCTAAAGGAAAATGTTTATGAGACATAGGGGAGACCGGGGTAAGTTGTGCCGCGGGGTAAGCTGTGCCGCCCACTGTTGGGGTTAAAGGAAGAACTGAGCAAAGAAGGCAATGCCACCCATATATAGCCTACCCACTTGGTCAACATCATTAGGCACCAAGAAAAAAACTATCAAATATAATGGTATGAAAAGCTACACTCATAAATTCAATTTTATTGCTGAAAACTTCAAGTGTCGAGGACTGACATTCTGGTTTCTCAGTCATTTGGTATTTGTAATAAGATGATGTCCCTCTGGAAGGATAGAGTTAAGAGGTATATCTAGACATTTCTGTTAGGTTTCATTTCACATTGGTTATTTTTGACAACCATTTTCATACAGAATATCAATTTGGGGTAAGTTGTGCCGTTTTGATTGGGGTAAGTTGTGCCAATGGTATGACATAGAAATTAATATTTTATTCATCTTTTTTTTGTCTTAATTTTACGCAAGGCCTAAACATGTTGTGAAATAACTTACACTGAAAGGAAAATGTGTCAAAAGTGTTACACCACCCTCTAAACAATAAATAATTCTGGTATCTTCAGCATTTTTAATTTGTGTATAAAATGGCTAATAAGTGTCTGATTAGTTTCATATAACATGTCAGTCATACATCAAAAACGATACAATGTGAAATACTAAATTTTTTTGGAATAAATTAAGCGGCACAACTTACCCCTTCATGCGGCACAACTTACCCCGGTATACCGGGGCAAGTTGTGCCACTTGACCTACTTTTTTAGAATGCCAACCATGACCTTCCCAATGGTCGGACTACCCTGAAACTTCGGCAGATTCTGGCCAACATATTATATTTTGATGTCTGATTTTCAGATTGCATGATTAAGCTTTGGTTTTTCGAAAAATCAGCATGACGCAAAAAATGGCATAACTTACCCCGGTCTCCTCTAGTTCCTTGTCATCATTTTGAGTTCCCTTTCTGACCTCAGTCTGATATCAGTAGAAGATCAGTCAATGGACAACGTCATGCTGACATTGGCTTTTGAGTTTCTGTGTGTGGGGAAGCAATACTGTCCCAGTGACTTTATCTATTTAAGTCAAGGTTAGTCATGATCTAAAATGACCAAAATGCAAAACCACACTGACATCGCAATGCACATCACATCTCTGTTTTTTTCTTCTTAATCAACCAGGTAAAACATCTCCTATGCTCACACAATCATGCCCCTGTGTATGTACTCTGATTGACTTTATGTTCTTAATATCACATCTTCTATGTCATTGAATACGTACATAAGACTGCATCTGTCGACTCAATAAGCTTATTATGCAATTGTTTATAACTGTTCTTGACTGTGAATAACTATTGCATGGGCACCGAAATGACTGTCTTGACTTTCCAGAGCACCAGTGCATGGACATTTTAGCGGTTGCCGCTGTCCATGCCTGGTTGCTCTAGACTCATCTACATGAAAACGCCCAATCATTTTTTAACGTTATATAATATTATATATATACTTATCATTAATGAATACCTGATATTTACATTTCAATAACTGCAGTCATTTTACAATCATAAACAATGACACGTATAGATACATAGTCAGCAACTAATTCTCCTTATCTGAATCGATTATCAATTAGGTGGCTGGAACCTAGATTTATAATGTTAATATTCATATTGATCTTACATGTACCTGCTTATATTTTAAGTAATCAGCTTTGACTCTGTATAATTTTTTAGCATTTTGTACTTTATATATTATTTTGAATACATGTGTATCTGTGATGATATGAGAATGTCAATAAAAGATAATATATATAACAAAGTGATACAGACTGAAAACTTTATTCAGGTAAAATATGTCACTTTTTAGAACACTTGATTTTTCCATTTTCAGTTTTAAAAATACAACTGTACTTATGTGCATTCAGTTTATATCATACAATTCAAAAGCATCAAATTCATTTAAATTTCACAGTAGCATATTAAAGGCAAAAATTTACATGAAACAGACTCTATTTCTGCAATAAGTAAGTATTCATTTTATTCACAATGATATCATCAACATAATATACAATACTATTTACATATTTATACTTCAGAAATTAAGAACCAAAAGTAAGGTTGGGTGTTGCATCTGGTTTGCCCGCACTAGAGCCTGCCAAGTCATGTTAACCACCCCTTAGGGTGGATGAAGAAATCATAGCCGACAGCCTCGCAAAGACACCCAGAGACAATATCTAGAATAACAATTATGTATCTACATTAACAACTTGAATAAGTAAACTATATAAAATGCATATATTTTGTACAATCTTAACTCTTTCTGGTGGTCAACATCAGTATGATTTCAAATGAGATAAACAATCAATTAATTGAAATTCGCTTCTGATTATAATTAAAAGGGAGCAAACTCGGCAAAGTTGTAATTATCATTAGTTCCAGTTGTGTCTGTTTCAAGTAAATATGCATGAACTGTTAAGAATGAACAAGTAAAAATATCTGTAACAAAAAATTAATGACAAAACACAGGCTGGCAGGGTCAACACATCAGATGTGAAAACAGGCCCAGTGTTAAGTTTGAAATCAGGGTTACAATTAGGGTTAGATTAATGGGTAGGGTCGGGGTTGAGTTTAGGTTGTCCCTGTGTTTTTCCATTAGATTTCTGTAACAAATCTCCTCATATGTCGATTTTCTCTGACATTTATGCATTGCATGTCGATGAGACACAACGAAAACATCCCTTGCTTCCTTAATTGTGGAATCCATCATGATTTTGATATGTTCTCATGAAATCTTCCAATTGCAATAATTATTGGTTGCAAACATTCAACTGAACATTCAGATGAATTTATCATTTGGAGGTCTTTGGTGGTTCGCCTTATTTATGGTTTATAATTGATTCTTCAGCAGTGGAATATGGGCTATACATGTAAGTGGCGACCCCAGACTTTAGTCTGGGTGGGCCCTGCATGGTTCCGCATTCGCAGGCCAGCATCGTCACATTATATTCTTCAAAATGCCATAACTTGATAATCATTAATTATATACACAAGTATCCTGCAAACAGTGCACATTAATTATACACAACATTATCTGTAGTATAAAGCACCAAGTGATAAGAGTGTTAAAAATCAGCCCTGAATTTACAATGGGAAGATAATGTTATTCACATATTTTCAATACTTGTCAGTCAATGTTACTCTAAAGAACTACAACTTGATATAGATTAATTATATACAAAAAGTATCCTGGAAATGGTGCACATAAACTATAATACAACATTATATATTCTATAAAACATCAACTGGTAATAGTCTTAAGAGATTATAGTTCTCTTTGGCAAAATGTCTTTGTAAAACAAAAATGAACATTGTACAATTGATATTCACAAAAGAATTATCCTGCTAAGCAACAAAATAGACATCAAA
The DNA here is from genome assembly GCA_026936325.1 of Platynereis dumerilii. Lineage (NCBI taxonomy): Eukaryota > Metazoa > Annelida > Polychaeta > Phyllodocida > Nereididae > Platynereis > Platynereis dumerilii. The sequence goes on from JAPTHN010000008.1 coordinate 32,273,197, forward strand.
AATAGATAGAAAAATTATATAAACACAACAACAGATATGAAAATAAATTGTACAAAAATAATTATCATCATATTTAAATCCTGTCCAGCAATGGAAAAATTAAAGCATTCACTTATAGTTTGAAATGTGCATTTGACATTTCTGTTCCAGTCAAATCAGTCAACAATAAGTTTTTATCACAGCAAAGGCCAAAGCCCTCATTGACACTAGTTGGATAAAAAAACATGTTGCCTCTCGTTGGGGCCACACACAACTGGGTCTGTGGAAGTATAATATTTGTTGTCATTCAGAAGTTCAAATTTCTCACAATGGACTCTTCTCCATTTCTCTTTGTTTTTCTTTCTGATTTTAAAGTTGAGCAGAACAGATTCCAATTGCCTTCTTGATTCCTCCTATAAAGCATAAATCAAAAGTTAGTTGTCATTTATCTTGATAAAAATATATAGTAAACAAGAAATTCTTTTAAAAAAAAGAATTGTAGGGACCTTTGTGTGAAATATGAGATTTCTTCAAAGACAGATTTTATTTTCTGAATATTCAATTGATTTCCTATGTATGTGTAGTCACATCTATACCTCCAATGTACCTACTGTGATTTGACAAACCTACTGCATGTTACCTCATGATTGGACATGCCTAATTATAGTTTTTATAAATATTTTTTTGTCATAAAAAAAATTCTAGAACAACAAACTAATTCTTCCTTGCTTATTAGGATTATTACACTTTTCATAAAATGTGAACATCATAGGAGTAGTGAGAAGTTGAATATCTAATGTTTTCATACAGTGTGTTTGTACACTTCTATTATATGATCCCAAATCTTCATAAACTTACCCTTGTGGACAATTTCCTTTGAGGAACGTTGATCTGAGGAAGCATTAAACCTCCAATACACATCGGACCCAACGTTTGAAAACTACGTATTTTGTCGACAAATGGTTACGAGATTATTACGTACGTATACATCGTAAATATTGCGTATTTCTCCAACCTCTGATGTTAACGTACCCCCCACGTTGAAGGAATGGTCGTTATACGCCTCTGGGGCGTCAGGCGTAGCAGGCCAGCCCAGCGCGCTGCTTCTTACGCATGCGCACAATCAATGAAGAAGGAGGCCATGGCTGTCCACGCTCGTGTGTATTGGGATTATATGGGTCCAGAACATCGTCTATTCCACCGTAACAAGTCATTTATCTATGGAATATCGATTACAGGATGTGTATTGATTAAATCAAACCTTCGGATGGACTGTGGGGGTTGTGATCGCTTCAGAATCAGCCGTTCTAGTCGGCGATGCGAAGCATGTGGATTTCTTGACAGCGGTTGTATTTCGGATTTCAACAGACAATATCTGGTGAAATATGGCCTGAAATCACTTGTTTGAGGGTGGACGTCATGTATAATATCGAGGAAAGACTGGTGGTCAAGTGCTACGCTGGATTACTGGTGTTCTGGACTCACTGCTTTATGTGAAAGAGGCACATTAATTCGCCATGTCAACCGGGGCGCCGGCCAGGGGCGGAGCGCGCGGATGGGCCGGGAGACTGCCGCATTGCTTCAGGCGGACCCAGCCACCCGGCCTGCCCGGCCCCCTCAGAAAAAAATTAATTTAATTTAATTGAATAAAGCCCTTGAATATTGGCCCTCGTTATGAATAAAGAATGCTCTCATATGTGTGATTTTATTGCAGGATTTTTTTTAGGGGGGGGGGCAGATTTCAAGATTTTTTTTTTTTTTTGAGGTCTTGATGGGATGGATGGTTGGTTGGAGATCTGCAAAGAGAAAACATAAATTAAAGCAGTGAAGAGAAGAGAAAAACAGAGAGAGATAGAGAGAGCAGAGCCAAGCAGCAAGCACTGAAGGTGGCTCCAAAATTAGCAGACTTTTCTTCCTTGTTTTACCAAGCAGTCTGCAGTCCATTTCAGGACTAAAATAAATAAGAATATTTACTTACCTTGTAAGGGATTAATGCTGCAACTCTGAAGAGTTGGAAAAATCCCAATCCAAATTGGCCTGCTGGATAGGTGGCATTCTGTTGCAAGTAGGCTCAGTTCAACTCCGGTCTCAACTGATTCTCTCTTGCTCGTTTTTGGTTGAGCAGTACTTGGTTTTTTTTTGGCCTATCTAATCTTTCGCACGTTAACAGATATATATATTGAAATTTTTGTAATTGGTGGATCTACTATCTCTTCATGGCTTCATTCAATCATCACCAGCAAGCATCCTGTTGGAGTTTTTATATTCTCCCAAGTTACCAGATAGATTGAAATAGGTATGGAATAGATGGCGCTACAAGGCTCTCTGAGAATCAGGATCCTAGGTTCTGCAACTTTGTGCAAACCTTCAACAAACCTTTGGCAGATACGTATGATCAGACGTTTGTCCTGAACATTACTTTCAAACGTTGTCCATACATATCAAAAACACGTTGGAGAAACCTTGGAACTTACGTATTGCCAAATGTGCGACCATACCTTTGATCAACCTATGAATCAAAGGTATGGTCATACGTAATAGTCTTAGGTTGTAAAAACCTCTCAAATGAATGTTCGACAAACCTATGAATCAAAGGTATGGTGAAACGTAATAGTCGAACTTTCTTCAAACCTCTCAACCAAAGGAATGACTTACGTAATAGTCTAAGGTTTCAAAAACCTCTCAAATGAATGTTCAACAAACCTATGAATCAAAGGTATGGTCATACGTAATAGTCAAACATTCTTCAAACCTCTCAACCAAAGGTAGACTTACGTATGACTGACACGTTTAGCCAAACGTTACAACAAAACTGTCTTCCAACCTCTCAACCAAAGGTATGACTTACGTGTGACTCGAACGTTAGGCCAAACTATAAAACAAACTATCTGCCAACCTCTTACTAAGGTTGCGACCTACGTATGGTTTTACATCTGAGTGCAACGTTTGGAAATTACCTTTGCCCTACCTTTGTCATACGTCGTTTGGCCAAACGTTTCATTCTAACCAAAATAATTACGTAGGGAAAGGTTTGATTTACGTTGCTGCTCGGGAGGGTAGGCTATATATTTGACCAATTTCCTGAAGGAAATCTCTATGGGATATGCTCCAGGTGTGCTTTGGAGATGGTCCCCAATCACCCAACCATGACCAGTTGACCCAATTGTCATGGTTGAGTGGCTGCTGCCTCTCTGGTGTAGCTACTGTGTATCAAGAGGGGGAAACATATACTTGATTTGTAAATTGTGCTCACAGATACCTCCTCTGTGGCATGAGTACCCTCCTAATATAGGAGGTCAATTAGGAGGGTACTCCTTGCTATAGGGAAAGTATCTCTGCAAGTCCAACTTGCCTGTGGCCCCCTCCAGAAACTTAGAAGCTCCACCACTGCAGTACACAATAACTGATGACAAATTGCACTTGACTGGGTAATTTTGTCCCTTTAGTTAGGGACCTTCAATGTTAAGTCTTTCATCATTTGGAGCTTGTAACATAGATCTGAGATGGTCCCTACAAAAAGTACTGTGTGTATTGCTAAACAATGACAATTGGTAAATTGCTCATCAGTCATATTAACAAAAAATGTCTTGTGATGTGATGTTCCATGTTCGTCACTATGAGGTCCTAATGACCTGATAACCCCACCCATTCTCTCTCATCTTTCCCTTTGTTCTTCTCACGAATTTTACCCCTATCATAGTATCAAGAAAAGTATCCATGAAATTCATATCTGACAGGAGTTTTAATTTCAACATTCATGCTAATTTAAGGCATAAGTTTTACTTTTGAAGACAATATTGTACACTGTGCACTTATAACACCTTTAAATGATCCCACTCACAAATTTTCATTGTGAAGATACGACTCTACATGTAAATGCGGTTTTTTTGGGACTTAATCCGAAAGAAATGTGCGCCAAAATAGACAATTTTTAACTGTCTTTGGAACATTTTGGAACAAAATAAAATTTAGGGTATGTTTAAGATGACATTGATTCCAGATATATCATCACTGCCAAATGTGGGGAAATTGGTCAAATTTGATGATTGAGATGTCATGTTTATCAATTTTAAAATATAAGTTTTGCTGTAACTTTTTGATAAATAATCATATTTTATTGGGAAAAAGACAGTCATGGACTATATTTTAAAATAGGTAATGGTGAAAAGTTTGATCAATATTTGTGCCTCAAAAAGTTAGATCCTCTTAAGGGTTGGGGGTTTCCAGAGATCAGCAATTAGAGGGGTGCAGCTTAATGAGGGATAGAGCGACGTACATGGTGCATCAAAGAGAAGCTGCTCTCCAGGGGTCCTGGGCTAAATATGATACCATTTTCAGCTATTAAGTCATAAAAATTAGTGGTGTCATATCTCAGTTAATGATTTTTCTTCTCCTGGGCTAGTTACCCCAAGATATTACAGTAATGTTGACCCTCGGACCAACGACTGACTCTTTGGTCTAATGGTTGATGTTCACACCTGCCTTCAACGCCGGGGACCATGCAGGTTCGATTTGAGGCTGGGCTACCCCCTCGAAACATATAATATGTATATATAAGCATTTATGACACACAATTTCTATTACATATACTATACAAATGCTGCTTGCAAATATTTCTTTTGAAAATTCAGATGAATCATCAAAATATGTGTTGAGCAACTATTTGTCATGTTCAAGAATGCATTCAATATAGAATGCGCTGAGTTTGTATTTATACTGTTTAACTAAACAAAGTTTGACAAAAAGGACGTTTAGCTTGAATGTGAGTTAGACTTTTCCTGCCACAAAATTGTCCATAAGATAAGAGCTTTAAAAGCTGTCAATATTTATTGAGCGACACTATTTCTTTTACGTCACGTGTTTCAACATAAGTTTTGTTGTAAAGTGTTTTTATTGGAGAATAATTATTGAGAATTTGAGATAAACACCAAGGCTTGCTTTTACTAAGATGGTTTAACTGGAGGTTAAACTAATCCAGACTTAATCCTGGGTTAAACTGGGGGTTTAATAGTGTTTCATTCTACTAAAAGTTAAACTGGGGGTTAATCTATGTTCACTGGTTAACCTGACTGGTTAAACTAATCTTGATTGTATCATATGTTAATCCTAGTTTAAACCTAGGTTAAACTGAGATTAACTCCACCATCACACATGGCTGGTTTAAGAAGATAATACAAAGTTATCGTGGCTTCTAAAATCCAGGGCCTGGTTTCACAAAGATATCGGGGCACGCTCCAGTACTAGGGTGGTTCCGTTCCTGTCCCCACTCCAACTACAGTATCACAAAATTGGGGCATGTCCCAATCTGGCCCTTAGCAGTACCCTGTTTCAATGGGACTGTCCCCGTTGCTGGCCGCAATATTTTAATTTTTGAGCTCTGGGTGTTCTACTGCAGCCATGCAATTAATTGCCTATCAAAATAGTGCAGTACTAAGTCAATTTCTTGATTGTTTGTTTAGATTTCATTTACTGCTGTGATAGGTGGAGGAAGGAGGACAATATAATAGTTAAAGGAGACAAGAAGAGGTAGATATAGGATGAGGAAATGGAAGATAGGACGAGTGAGGAATTAAGAGATAGGATGAGGTGGTGCACTGTAAACCTGATGTGTTGCTTTAACAGCAGCTAGGGTACCGTAATTAATACGAAAAAGAGCCACTTTACGGTAGAAAATCATTGTTTGCATGTACTGTTGTTTTAACTAACTGCCGGCAGCTGGGGTTACAGTGTGGGATAGGAAGGGAATGTTGGAGGAATTGGAGGAGGAGATGGAGAATAAAAGGGATAGATATGACAGCACTTGCACCTTTGAAGTCATGTTTTTACAACACAGCTGTCCGACTCAAAGGTACCCTATATCATTTTTAATTTCAGAAATGTATCCCTAATTTAGTTGTTGAGTTATGCCAAATGTCAATTTTCTGTTAGGTTTAGTAAACGATTAATTTCAGGCCCTGGTTGACAATCAATAACCCATAGGCCAAGCAAGATATCACTTTTTACCTTCAGCGAACGAAGTTCGAAGAAGGTATTGTAATCACTTGGGTAAAAATGCTGTCCGTCCGCCGGGCGGGCGGGCGGGGCGGGCGGGCGGGCGGTCGGGCGGCGGGCGGATAGATCGTTTCCGGCCCGGCACTCGGCCTCTATTGAATGTATGGGGATGAAATTTGGTACACATCTAGCCTGTATGGTCTAGTTGTGCCTTTTGATGGTCTGATGAATAGATCTTAAATACTTTTTGAAATAATTAACAAAATATAAAAATAATTTTTTTTTCGTTTCCGGGCCAAGACTCGGTCACTATTGCATGTGCATGGATGAAATTTGGTACACATGTGGCCTATATGGTCTAGTTGTGCCTTTTGATGGTCTCATTGACAGATATTCTATACTTTCTGAAAAAATGAGAAAAGATATAAAAACATATTTTTTTTGTTTTTTGGGCTAAGACTCGCTCTCTTTTGCATGTACATGGATAAACTTTGGTACACATATGGTCAATATGGTCTAGTTGTGCCTTTTGAAAGGTCTGATGGAAAATATTATATACTTTTTTAAATATTGAAAAAAACATAAAAATTATTATTTTTGTTTCTGGCCCAACATCCGGTCACTATTCCATATACATTGGATGAAGTTTGGTGCACATATGGCTTGCATGGTCTAGTTGTGCCTTTTCATGGTCTGACAGATGACTATTCTATAGTTTTTGTAATATTGAGAAAAAATATTTTAAAGAATTTTTTTTATATCGGAGCCAAAATTTCCCCACTATTGCATATACAGTAATGCGTTTTTCTAAACAAATCACCTATGCAATTAATTTAGCAGTGCTTTTTGATGCGTATAACACTTTATGAATCATTGGAAAAATAGAGATAATGGAAGGCCACTACTCGACCGCTATTGCATACCTATAAGCACTTTCGTAAACGCACCAATTTTATGATATTATTGTAATCTTCTAAAGGTGTTATTCGCTGAAGGTTTGCTGCTGCGCAGCCTATGTTTAAAAATAATTTATACAGAGTCTATGTGTCCCAATGAAAGAACCTTTCCCTATCTGTTTGAAAAATAAAACAAGTGTTTGAAGAGTTTATCTAAAAAATATTACTACATTGGCGTGTCATTGCCTAATTTTTACTTATTTACATCTATTTATTTATTGAGCGCAATCACCTGTTTTGTGTTTAAAAAAAAGAGGAAAAAGTTCACGCGTCCGAATTTCTTTGCACTTGTTGGTGATTTTCAGAGTCCAGGCATATTGGTAAATTGGTTAAACCTAGGAATCTGAGTCCTAGGTTTAACCAATTTACCAATATGTAGCTTGTGCTGGTACTTTTACAGTGTTGATAATTATCCTTATTCTAATTGTGAATGGATAGCTACATAATACACTATAGGCCTATCTGTTTAGAATATTTGCGTTTTACATTAAATTTTCCTTGCCAACAGAAATATCACTTTTTTTTTCACAATATTCAAGATGACTTGCTATCAAATATATAGCAAATCACTAACCATATTTTGTGACTGACACATTGGGAAAGGGCCAATTTTAAGAAGTAACAAAATTGTGAAAATTAATGTAAAAAGAATGTGAAACTTTCTTATTTTTCTTTTTTTAACCAAATTTGCTGCAATGCATACATTGTTTGCTTGATTTTCGTTCAATTCAATACACTTCTTTTAGCCTTTCACAAGTCCCGGGGTGGGGGGGGGGGTACTCCCTCTATAAGGGTGCATATAGAGGCGCCGCTGGATGGTAATGGTTTTTTGGCCTTCTTGGATTAAAATGGTTTTGGTTTTTTGACAATTCTGATTAATTTGGTTCTGGTTTTCGCAACCCCAACATGTTTGGTACCGTTAGAATCGGCTTCAAAAGAGGATTAAAATGGTTTAAAAACCATGAAGATTAAATTGGTTTGCAAAAAAATTTTAGTGAAGGATTAAAATGGTTTGTGGTTTTGGCGCAGTTTCCGGATTAAGGATTAAAATGGTTCTGGTTTTCAAAATTGCCGTGGCGCATCCGTATGCAAAAGTCCGCGAAGTACCCCCCCCCCCGGGCCACAAGTAAATTATAATAAAAGAAGTTTTTGACATTTCTTTAGTCATTTTCTGTGTGTGCACTTATTGTTCACATTGGACAAAAGTAATATTCAAATGATAATTACGTAAAGGTCAAGAAAAAAAGTTCATCAATTCCATTTTGTATTAATGGTTCTATAGATCTATGCATCATCCATGTGTCGATGTGTGGGTATAAAATAGAATGGCAGCATTTCTATTGTTGAATTATTCAAATTTAAAATTATTTGATTTGTAAATGCCTAAAGGTAAGTGGTATTACAGTGAAAAACATCCACATGTTGGCATTGATAAGCCTAAATCAGCTTATCTGGGGCTGTTCCCGCCAACCAAAGAGCTGGTATCCAAGGTGTTGCTAGGGGGAGGAGCCAAGCCACTTGAGCCTCATTCTGAAATCTGAATGCACTGTCAACTGACACTAAATATTATAATGATTCCCTCTCTGGATGATCCTGTTAAACTCATTGCAATCCAAATTCTTGAAATTATTGATCTCTGTAGGCTTAATCCACCAGTTAACCATTCAGGTTAAACTCAGCCTCAATCTCAGTTTTGTTTATGTCCTCAGTTCAAAACTTTCATGGCATTTTTCTTGAGGATTTAGAGAATTACAGATGAAACAAGACAAGGGAAAGGCTGTGTTGGAGTGTAAAAAATATTTTCTCAACTTACATCTTGTCTCCTTCTCCTAAATATAGATGAAAGGCACTTATTTCTTCAACGTTTTTTTGAGGCTACAGATTAAGATGTCACATTTAGTTAATCTGTGGTTAAACTATTTTGATAAAATATGGTTAAACTCCAAGATTAGCTAACCAAAGTTTAACTCTTAAACTAAGGTTAAACTAATCCATTTTAGTAAAAGCAAGCCCAAAGGATTCCATGACTCATCTAAAATTAGCATAGCTGAAGCAATATTATACAGGTACACTGCACATATATACTTGGCACAATGTTTATGCATCATGAAACAGGTAAAATATACAACACTCAAGAATAGGGATCAACTGCACTGCTCTTAGAATTAAGGCAGTAACAAGGTTTTTGATTGTTAACTTTTTCTGTAATTTTCATAATTTTGTGGAGTTCCGTTTAGTTAAATCTAAAACCAGTTGCAGTAGCGGATCCAGGGGGGGGGGGGGCGGTTTAGAGGTTCAAACCCCCCCCCTTTGGCCTGTATATTTAATGTAAAAAAATTAAAAATTTCGGATATTTTTAGTACATTTTCATTCCTAAACCCCCTCCCCCCCCGTACGACATTTTCTGGATCATGAGTGGCACTCGGATGAGTCTCACCTTTAAAAATTTGGTATAGTGCGACTAGTGCTTCTTCACATGTAGCGATAAATGGTCAGACCTCGAAAATTCTCTAAAGCAAATTCCACATTTAAAAGGTTTGTCCCCAGTATGCTTTCTTCGATGCCGAGTGAGTTCATCTGATCGTGCAAATTTCCAAAGACATTCAGGCCAATCGCAAATAAATGGCTTCTCGCCTGGTAAAAAAAGAAAAATAACACACATCATAATTCCCAATTAGCAAATTTGTAGATTCATCTATCGTATAATTTATGAAGGTATATAATCAGAGAATTTAGTTAATTGACTTTAAAATGTTCTGACGAATTTTTCTGGCAGATCTCTTTATTTACAGTCCCCTTATGAAATTTTGACATAGGTAACAAACAGGCAGTTAATACTTGTACATGTATTTCAAATTATATGATTCGCTTAAATTACTCTTTGATTATAAATTTATAAAGGACACGAAACGACAATCAATGCAACAGTGCTATTTTTTTCCTAGATGGGCTTTACTACTTTATCAAAGACATTGATCAACCATTCATCTGACCTGTGTGAGTTCTCAGATGAGCTTTGAGGTGGGAACTCTTGGTGTAGACTTTATTGCAGCCACCAAAAGTGCAGAAGTGTCGTCGACGTTTTTTTGGGGCTGGCGTGGTTGAAAGCGAGTCTGGTTCATCCTGACTGCAAAAGATATAACAATGTTAAATTAATGAACATCTGCATTGGAGGAATAAAACAATGAAGAATAGATCTACATGATATTAAGTTGAATACAATGATGATACAGGCAAATGGCAGTATTTTACTTGGCTTTTGCTGATTCAGACCCTGAGGAAGCATCTATATGCTATAGCAGGGAGACCAAAAGCTGTGTTATTCTTTCCCGATGAAATAACCTTCGAGGCAAAAGAAACAGAAGAAACAAACACATTTATTACCATGAAAGTATTCACATTTAAGACTAACTGCCACCAACATCAACCTTATAACACCTTTGGATGAGATTCCTGTACACCCAGGTATCAGAACAACCCGGCCCAGTCCCTTTGTTGCTGAACAGTGCTAGCTGTAAATTCAGTTCTTTCGTGTTCGAACTCAAACCTTTGAGCCTTCGTTTATAACGTTGCTCATAAATACGGAATACTTCAGTAATCCCCATAGATAATGATAACTTTGACAACTTCTGCTGGAACACATGATGCTTCAATTCAATAGTAACTATTTCCAATCACCACTATTGGAAATAACATGTCACAATAAAAAATTCACATTACAGCATCAACCCCAAGTAGTAATCTAGCAGGTTGAAATATTGAAATTCAGGGAGTTTATGAAGGTAGGGCACATTTAGCCAAAAATTCAAAAGTATTGCTAAATTAGTAGTTGAGCCTTTCAAGGAGTGATTTGGGAAGATAATTCGATCTTTACAGTTGACCTTGCTAGTATTCAAACTCTGAAATACCTTTCTATGCCACTTTAAAACAAAAATACATATTTATGAGCAGGAGTGCATTATGTGACAACGGACTTTTAGGGCTGTTTGTTGCACCACAGCGGCAGTTGCCTGTCAGTTGCTGCATGCATGTGAATTCTGGCAGAGTTCACTGCCTGTGGCAGCTCACTGCTGTTGCCTCTTGTGCATTTATAGAGAGTACAATATCTTAATAAATGCCATGTCTGAAGTCTGTGTGCAGAGTATCCATGTATTGGGAACTGCAAATTTAGTAAGACTAACTTCTTATATCAATAAAGCATGTACGTTACACCATTCTGTCAGGCAATCACAAGACAGCGTTTCACTGCAATAAATCCCATATTTTTTGTTTACCACATATTTTGCAATGTTTATGTGATTGAGTGTTTATTCTTTTTTCCCATGTGATTAAGCTAAACTGTCTCCAGGGCACTGCCAAATTATAAATATAAACAACAACAGACAAATAGACCTTGTAGAATTAGGGCACGTAATATCACCATTGGTTAAGAACAGACATCTTCACCTCTAAAAGTTGTTTTAAAACCTCTTTTTCAGATGTTTCCTTATCTTTGATATTCAGGGCAATGTTTCCATGATGTCATTATATGCACCGTAAACTGGGACACCAAAACTTGATGATCGCCCCAAGCAAATATTTCTCAATATCAGTGAAAAGAACAACAACCAGTATACGGTATATGGGACATTACAAACTTTTCCTTTAAGGAGGACTACCAAAGCCACTCCGGGAAGCGTCTTGTTCAAGGTGTGGTCAAATAGCTTTCCCACGAAAGAAAATTACAATATCCATCTGACAAGCCTATTGTCAACTGTAAATTTTGAATTTTGAGTCAGCTCAAATGATTGAGTGAGATGGTTACATGGTTCCTTTGAGCTAAGATGGCTTGTTGTTTAAAGTTATGACAACACAAAGATTATCATAACTCAAAACAATAAGCTATGTTAGCTCAAATAAATTGTGCAACCATCTCACTCTGACATTTGAGCTGTCTCGAAATTTCAAAATTTGCAGTATATCTGCCAGGTCACCAGGGCCTTTTTTGGACAGCAGTTTCAATCATCCTTTGTGTCATTGCTGTTTCCCTATCCTGTCCTAATTAGCCTACCAAGTGCATAAATATAGGATGTGAAGCTCCAATCATCTATCTATCCATGCATCTCTTTTTCTCTGTTTGCTTACTTGTCCAAAGGAATCACCAATTTTCAGCTGTGTAAAAATTAAAGATTTTCTGAATCCCCAAAAATATTCCATGTGTGGTCATGTCCTTATACTTTCCATGAATTCATGGCACTTGAATTGCAAAAATGTCACTATGTATAGATTCTGTCTTTTATTGTGATATGAGAGGTAAACTTTGTCATTGAAACATACACATGTGGCGGCCTGTGGACTCAGTGGAAAGCGATATTTTTCATAAAAATCAAATATAGCCCTGTGACTTCAAGGATATATGACCTCACATGGAACATTTTGGCAGGGGCGGACTGGTGGCATTTTGGGCCCGTGGCAAAATAAATCAATGGGCCCCTACGTCTCTACCATCGGCGGTATTTCCAATCAAAAAAGAAAAATTATACAGGTCTAATTTAGCAAATTGTTAATATTTGGTTGGGGCCCTCCATATATGAGTAAGCTGTCCTTTCCAGTGTGTGTAATTTCAACACATAACAATGAACTTGACAGCAAAATTTTGCGCTTTTTCTAAAAATTGTATTTTTTGACATCTTGTGGGCCCCCCTGATTGGATGGGCCCGTGGCAGTTGCCACTTTGCCGCATACGCCAGTCCGCGTCTGCATTTTGGGGCACTTCAGAAATCACTTGTATTAGCACAGCTGGAAATGTGCAGTTTCATGTCCCACAACCACAGGTGTGGAAATCACAATTATATTGGTGCAATCCACTGACCAGAGGTTTGACACCGGTGATTACAACAAACAGTCAATGCCAAACAATGCTAAACAAGATAATCCAGCTTGTTATTTTGTCATCGGCCCCTTAAAACACTGTCAGAACATAAGAAAATGTGGCAGACCCAGAGACAATTTGCCAAAGAATTAATAATTTCAACAGTTGAGCATGCATTTTTTGCACATGGAATTTTTAATTGACTATAAGGATATTCGATATTGCATGGGATATCTCGTAAATAGAATGACTAACAAAACGAAACAGAGGACAGTCAGGACACAAATTTACTAGACAAGGTAAGACAAATTCTCCTATTGACATGTCAACACAGAAGTTTTTGTCAACTCACATTGAAACAGTGGAGGTAGTTAATCACATATCAAAGATGCTTCAAGGTTATTCATTGAATAAGTTTGGTTCACGGTGACTACATTTTATATGAATTGACTTTTTCTGATATATGTGCTTTCTCCTAGCCAATGTTTTGATCAAAAAGGAAGTCGTACAATGCTGCCATGTTGTTGCACCATGAGTTTGCACACACCTTTGAGATTATATGGTACACAAGTTTGGTGTATCTGCATGTCATTCTTGCACCAATGTTATTTTTGACGAAAGAAAGCATATATCTTTGTGCGGGCTTTATGTTGAGTGCAATATCTATTCACAGTTTGAGTGAGTTAACTCAAAGGAGTTGCAAAAATCTTCACCATGGCATAATATTATGCATGATCTTGTACACTATTTTGAAAGGAGCAACTTTGCGTTGAGTCATGAAAACATTATTTTGACAAGAACAAAAACTGTATAACAACTTGGCGGTGATTCAAAACTTTCTTTTTTTTGCAGCTGAAGTTAAAACCACGCAAGGGTATAATTTTTGTGGAAAATATGGAGGGGGAAGCAGTGACGCGGTCAGAATCGGCCATCAGAAGCACGAATAAACAAAGTCAGGAATATGCCAAGGCAGAAAGGTAGAGTCAAGGATGGTAAATCCGTCCACTTTTGGCTAAAACTATATTTCCAGGAAAATGGTGAAAGATACAAAAATAAAAATCAGTCCCTTGGAAGGGGCATATTCCGTTTTATCATCAGCACCCAAAAAATTTAAATATTCAAATAAATTTGGCTGAAACCATGACAACAAAGATTGAAGGTCAGGTCACCTAAATCCGTCCACCTTGCTGGTAAATCCGTCCAGCAAGGATGGTAAATCAGTCCACTGGGCATAATACAGCTCTCAACTATCATATCTCATCATTGTTTCAAGTTTTGCAATTTATTAAGTCTTACAAAGGTTTTTGTGTCAATTTCAGAATTGTGATTCACTGATTACGCTTATAATAGAAGGATTAAGTAAAGGAGGTTGAGTTAACTTTGAATAATTCCAATTGACCGCCTCAATTACAATTAAATGACCTTTTAATCCAACCAAAGTTGAATGACTGTTCCTGTCTAATTTCTGAATCAGAAGAATGCCATTTATAATTATTTAAAGTACTAAAGTGCTTTAAAAGTTAATTTAACTTGGGTGGACGGATTTACAAACCTCCTTTCAAGTCACTTTCAAAATATTGATGGTAATTCCGTCCACCTTTATTTCCATTGTATTTCATTCATGGTGTCACAATTCTACAAATCCTGCAAGGCTAATTTAATTTTGCATCTTATTCAACGATTTTTACCTTACACATGTTTGTTTGTTGACAGGAATATGCCTATAAAACTATTGAGTCCCACTTCTGTAATTATCAAAAATCGCTGTGATGACGTCACAGAATTTGATTGTTTTTTTCATTTGTTGTTAAATGGACCTGAAATGTGATAAAAATACCTTTTAACATAATAAATACGGCAAAATTAGTTTTAAAAAGAGTTTCTCTTGTTTTCAAAAGTCACACAACTTTAATAGATATATTTATATGCATACAGTAGGAGTGGACGGATTTACCCTCCTGGACAGATTTGCCATCCTTGACTCTAGGGGACATGATTCATAGAACTTCCCTTTACCAAATTGAGTCAGCGAGCCATTACTGCAACACATTTTGTTTTCACACAAAAAAGTGAGGGGGGGGGGAGTTTCATTTTATTTCCCCCGGGTAAAAAATGTCCCCCCGACCGCCTACTGGCCTGTCCCCCACTGAATTGCGCCCCGGATTACCACGGACTCAGGAGTGGTTGACGAGCTCACTGTACTCTACACTGTCTGATACAGGTAAAGCATGACCTGCTCAGACATTTGACTGCAGTTGCAATAAATAAGAGAAAAAGCAGTCTCATGCAGACATGAATTTCTTGAAACGCCTATCATGTTATCATAAACACCATGTTTTTTAATTTGTCATATATCTCGAAAGGTGTCTAAAACATTGTGGTATCATTCAGAGTTTTTGAGTCACGCATTTTGCATGTGTACAAGATCGGTGTCACGAGCCATTCATCGGCTGATGTTTTTTTAATGTTCAACCACTGAAGGTAAAAGAATTTCTGTATTCTCGTATTCTCGTATCAGATAAACCAACTCTGACAACAGTCTGTTTTAGAGGGAATTGAATGCAACCAATACTGTAACAGGTCAGAAATATGTCACAAACTTGGCAAATTTATTTCTAGTTGGACTTTGAATTTAAGTGCAGTATGGGCCTATTGTCCAATCCTTAGAAGCACCAAAAGAGAGCCAGAGTGAGTTTGCATTTCTCAAGTTTGTTGAAGTTATTCAACAATACAAACAGGGAGAAATGGTTTGACATACATTGCCATAATAGCATAAAAATATAATATTCCTAGCCATTCAAGTTTCAAAATAGGTTAAGGTGGACATAGGTAATAGGTGCACTAAAGTAAAAGCAGTTATAGTTGATAGATAACTGGCTTTATGTAGAAAATATAGACAAAGCTATGTAGGCTAAACCAAGTTTCCATACGTTTTTTGTAGCGGGGCAGATTTGTCATGAATAGGGGAGTAATATTTCATTTATACATAGAAGCATGAAACTTGGCACATCGTTAAAAAACATCTTAAAGAATAAATTTAGATAGGGAGCCACTTCAGATTTGACCTGGTTGAGCCATGGCAGCCATTTTCCAAAATGGCGGCTAATTCTCTCATTTTCCTGCTTTCTGTGAAGTGCCTACTATGAAAACAGTGGTCATTATTTCTTCTAAAGATCTAAAAAGCACTATCGTTTGTATTGTATTGTATTGTATATACTCTCAGTCATGCACTGCAATGCATGATGGCACGAAATTCGTGGTGAGCCTTCCACTATGATACAGCTCAGGGCAGCCATAGAACGGCGCCCAAGGGCAGAGACAAGGGGAACATTGTCTGAGGTTCCCATGCCGTAGCATTCTCCAGTGTTGGTGACCGCCGTATGATGATGATTGATGAGAAGACTGGGAGTCTGGCACATACCCTATTAATTCAGGGATGCCCAGGGTCTTTCAGTTGCTCCAGCAGAGAACACTGGATACAACCCGCCTCCATTTAATGTCCCATGGGCTCGGACCAAATTGAGTTCCAGGAGTGGGAGTCGAACCCACGACCTCAGAGCCAGACTGGTAGCGCAAACAAGCACCTTAAACTAAGGAATTTTAGGGTGGTCAGGGTCCATTTTGTTATAACTGTTGAAGAAAACGCAGCATTTTCGCGGTTTTCCATAATTCTATGCAATCTCAATTAATATTTAAAAAGACCACATATTTGAATTCCTTGTAAGAAGAGCCTTCAAATGAATGGTAGCATCACTAGTTTTCCGTGAATTCTTTGTCAAAATGAACCTCAGGACCGAAATCTTCAAAAAACTAAAAATTTTCATTTTTTCCATTTCCACTCCAAATTTACGAAACCCATTAATACGAGTACTCATTTGAAAGCTATCTTTGTAAGGAATTGAAATATGCAACTTATTTTTATATTCATTTAGAATTGGCGAAACCACGTAAAACCGTGAAATACAGTAGGGCTTATTTGAGTTGATAATTCTACCAAAATGGATTCTAGAAAGCCTGAAAATAGTTGAGGCTACTAAAAATGTTGTAGTAATGTTCTGAATACCTAGACAAGGAATAACAAACACTATTTGCATGCATTCTATTCATAGGAACTACACAGAAAGCAGCAAAATGGAAGAATTGGCGGCCATTTTGGAAAATGGCTGCCAGTAGCCGTCTATGCTAAATCTGAGGTGGCTCCCTATCCAATTATATTTGTAGAGATGTTTTGTAAGTGTGCGCCAAGTTTCATGCTTCTATGTATAAATGCTCTATTTCTTACATACCTGCCCCGCTATTGCTTGAATCACATTTAAGACGACCATGTCAGACACCATGACATTCTATTTTGCCTTGTAGCTCAGCTCCTGCTTCACTTGGAACTTTGGTTGATGGCTTGTTTGATACCCCAATTACCAGGCCTTGTGCCTCTTTAAAACAATGAAAAAGCTTATAGGTGCAACGGTTGGGCTGCACAAGTTGCTAAAGTGTCTGATCTGTAAATGGTTTAGATAAATGTTTGTTTTTTTCTCAAACAAAATATTTGGAACTACAAACGGACAACAATTAACATTCAAACAAAAATACAATTGCTTTCAATATCTCAAACTGTGAATTCTGTTAGTCACACCGGAGGAAGATTAATCTTGTTATATAACTTCACAAAAATTCAGCAATTGTGGTCATATTGGTGTAACACAGGCCAATCTGAGAAGTGATCGAGGATGGTTGAAGCAGTGAAATGTGAATGGAAAAATATAGACATTTTTGGCACACAGAATTGTCAAGAAGTGATTGCAAAAAACGGAAAAGCATTGGCATACATTGCGGTTGTGCATAATATCTTTCAAATAGAAATCAAAGCTCTTTCAAATGAAGCCAATTCTACTAAGGTATTTTTCTGGCCCGGGTGTGTGGATTTTTCATTCAGGTACTGTGGGACCATGTAGTTCAGCCACTAAAATATCTGTGGGACCATGTAGTTCATGCACTAAAATATCTTATTATTACTACACATTTTTAAAATAATATACAATAAACTAAACAGAGAATTTTGGATCATTTGCATTCATTTTCTCCGAACCAATATAAGTCACGAAGTGCTTCTTTTGAATTTTCATATTTTGATTGTTTTATAACCATTTTTGTAGCCAAATTTTTGTATTCATCGCAGTTTTGTAGTTGTAATAGCCCGAACACAATAAAAAATGGAATAAGCACAGTCCGATGGGTGAGGACAAACTATGTAGTGAGTAATTTGCTGGTCAATATTTATGAAATCTCTAATTTTAGCAATGCATTGAATGCTACTGACAGCACTTTTGACTTATGTCATAATGTGATGTTGGAGGCTGAGTTTGTTGTCAAGTCATATGCCCAGACACTTCTGGTTCTTCGTTTGCATTATAATGTCATCATAAATAACAAGTACTTCACCTAAAGGAGAAGGGTGGTCCGGTAGGGACAGGCAAGGGGTTGGAACATGTAGAGATGAATGAGACATTGAGAACATGAACAGGTATATATAATATGATATGATTAATATCTAGTAAAGATATTTGCATTTCTGTGAAAGTGATGCAAGGAAATGTAGAGCAATGTCAAGGGAACAAGCAGAAACTTATGTATTTTGAAGAAACACTTGATATATATTTATGTAAAATGCTGATATGAGGCAGTGACAGAGTAGGTTAAATATACGTATAGGCAAGACTACTTTTATAGGCAAGACTACTTTTAATTGTAATCAATACACAAGCTATGTTTATACATCAAATGCACTAATTATACTTTCACAAAGTGGCACTTACTAAATAAATTTTGAGCAAAAAAAAGTCCAAATTTCCTAATTAAAGAGAAACATCATATTTCATCAAAATGAATTTATTTTAAATATTTAATTATTTATTTGAACACTCACCAAAATGGAGTGGGATGAAAATGAAAAACAAGGAACATTTTAAATTAAAACAAGCTCTCCGTTGTCACATCACCAGACATATAGACATAGTAAAAAGAAGAGATGTACTTTAGGAAACAGGTTTGATGAAAATCACAGGGTACTGGAATATGAATCCCACACCGCCTTTCTTTTTTTTTCCAAATGATAGTCAAAAACTCAAAAAACCAAAAAGTCAAATTTGATGAGAATCACAGGGTTAGGAATATAAAATCCCAGTCCGTATTTCAGGTCAGTGTAACAATCAGAATAAATCCATAACCAGAAACAAAATATTTCCAAAAACCAAGCCTTAGAAGGAACTCCATTAACCCGATTGCTCTACCCATTCCATGCTGGAGGGAGTTTCTTCATTAACCAAACTGACACAAGAAATATTATATCAAATATCAACGAATGGTGAGCACCAGGCTCGGAATGGGATACTTCAAAAATGCTAAGTGCAATCAGCTAGCTTCAGCTTTGACACCTCCCTTACACTTTGTTCTTCAATGGCAATTACGGTAATGGTGAAACTTAATGTTGGTGTAGCCGTTCTGGTATACAGCTAAAGCCGTTTTGGATATCTAATCATCGCCGTTCTGAAATTGTCAAAATTGCAGTAGCCGTTCTGGCTTATCGCCGTTTTGACTGCACACCGTTGGGACCCAACAAGATCCAACAAAATCCTACATTACAATCTGTCAAAATCTGAAATCGCGAATAAAATGACAAATACGCAATGTACAAACATCATACTTCACCCGAAAGTTCTATACTTGATAAATTATCGTTTGTAATAAATAGATTTACTCAATTTTAATGCTAAATAAGTTAAATTAATGTCTGAAACTGCGAATGGAGGGGCGTCACATTTCCGCCCTTGCAAGCAAAACTGAAATCACGAAAATGCTTCTCCTGCCTTCAATTTTGAAGATATAGAAATAATAATATTTTGTACACCTCTAAACCACTATCAAAGGCATCTTATTTTATCAAATTTGTAATTTTAAATGCAAGTTAATTTTTAATAAATTTACTAGGCCTACCAACCAATCAGCAACGTCCTCTCATACCAAATTCACGGAAATGCACGAATTACGTCGGCAATCTTCGTGGACCAATCAGCAAGCTTGTCTTATGGCAAAATCTCTTGAGTTTGGTCAAACAAAACGGTGGGGCTGCAGCCCCACCAAAAACTCTGTGTGGGTCTTGTTATGGCTGTCATGCCACGACTGCAGAAAATGCAATTTCTGTTTTGTCAGAATTCATTTTTTTGACATTTTATCGCATCCATAACATGATATCAGAAAGGCTTCTACAAAATGCAGAAAAACGGCTAATTCATCAGCAGGAGACGAAGGATCGAATGTGTCTTTGATGACAAGATCATCTGCATATCCTGCTATATGCTGCCAAGGGCCAATGCATTCAGTGATTCAGCTGGCATAAAGATCAAATAAAAGGGGTCTGAGGCAACTCCCTTGTGGGATAGGGTGCATCAAAAAAAGTGAAAGTCAAAAGTGTGATCCGCAACAGCAATAATGTTGTTCCACTGATAGAATAATGTCTTCCTGCAAAATTTTGGATTTTTCAGAGGTGATTTAGAGGTCCCACACAGGCCCTGAAGATTTTTATTAGTTTTTCGCCAAAAAATTCCAAAAATGTGCTGTATCTCGAAAATTATTGCAGCTACATTCATGGGAATGGTTTCAAAATGTCCGCAGACCCCAATTTCCTATTCAACTTCTATAGTAACTATGTGTCTAAAATGCATTGTTTGTGAATTATTGACCAAAAACCTTATTTTTTGCAATATTTCATGCTGTTATTAAATTTTTTGGTGCCGTAGACCCTGTAAGTATTGTTTGTGTCTTGTTTGTGTTTTGTTTAGGTTCCTATCAGCACCCAGTACCATTGATGATGTCCTAAATTATGTATTGTTACATGTAACAGGTTATCTTTAAACATGAGATAGTGATGTCATCTATTGTCTTTTCGACTTACCTGAACCATTTCTGCCGTTTTCATATTGTTATATGAGATTAGTGGAAGCAGCCTATTGAAATTACAGAAATGACAAGGTTAAAGCCATGAAACACAGGGCAAGATGTGAAATATTACAGACACTAATTTTTGTCTTTACACAACCTGTCAAGAAAATAATGTTCGAAACTACTTACGAAATGTAATTGTCAATAGAACTGAGCCTTTTGAGATACAAACCACTGTATTTCCAAAAAAATTGATACCATTGAGACTGCAGAAACGACATGCGAAAAGGTATGAAACAGGACATCAAATGCAATAAATAATAAAAATAATATATAATGTAGTAGGACTATGATCTAATGTTGTGACCATTTCAGATAAATCTGCTCATCGGCATGCACTCAGCATACGGAATTTCTATCATACCAATAATTATAGAGATAACTTCTGGACATGGCCGGAGAAGGGTTGGAACTTGCATCCACAGTGGGCAAGGCAGACCTGTTAATCAGAGTGCATCGAAGCCACATTGACATAAATATGCAAGACGCTAATCATTCTTATGACACAGGGGAATACATGTTCAATAATTGATCCTTCAAAAATATTATTGCCATCGACATCCTTCTGTTGGCCTGAGCCTTGAGTATCTCAAGGTAAATTTGAATTTGCTTATGTACATCGGCCTACATGCAATCCAGATGATTTGGTGTTTCAGGCTTTTTTCATCCTCAAGTTTAGTTATCATGGTTATGCAGTCATGTTCAGCAACCTGTAGAAGTTTGTGAAAAGGTCTATTGGAATGCACAGCTCTGGCAAAGTCTGTTGCATGATTTTTGCTATTTTCTTCACCAATCACCATCATTCGCAATATCAATGACAGCTGTGATATTTGCATCACTGTTTGTATAGGTGACACCGCACCTCCATTCACTGACGGGCAGGTGAAGAAAACAGCTGTGAATTTGCAACTGCTGCATCATAAACCTCAAATCAACCCAAGCAAGATCGCTCAACTGTGTTGGCCAACCTACTTTTGTCAGGAACTGGTGCCTGCCACAGAAGTGAAACAGAATTTGCCTGTGCATTCCTTTTCTCATTATTCTCTAGGTTGTTGAATATGACTGCACAACTAAACTTGAGAAAGAGGAAAGCTTGAAACACCAAATCATCTGGTGACGTATTCAAGGCAGGCCAACAGATTGATGTCGATGGCAATAATATTTTTGAAGGATCAATTATTGAACATGTATTCCCCTGTGTCATAAGAATGATTAGCGTCTTGCATATTTATGTCAATGTGGCTTCGATGCACTCTGGTTAACATGTCTGCCTTGTATGCTGTGGATGCAAGTTCCAACCCTTCTGCGGCCAAGTCCCGAGGTTATCACTATAACGAATGGTATGATAGACATTCCGAATGGTGAGTGCCGATGAGCAGATTTATCTTGAATGGGCATATATAAAATCAAAGGCTTACTACATTATATTATTTTTATTATCTATTTCACTTGATGTCCTGTTTCATACCATTTAGCTTGTCATTTCTGTAGTCTCAGTGGTATCAATTTTTTTTGCTATTATTAAATTCTTTGGTGCTGTAGACTCTGTAAGTTTTGTTCAAGTCTTTTTCTGTTTTGTTTAGGTTCCCATTAGTGCCCACAACAATTGATGATGTCCTTAATTATGTATTGTCATGTCACAGGTTATCTAAAATAAGATAGTGATGTCATATATTGTCTTTTTGACTTCCCAGTACCATTTCTAACGTTTTCATATTGTTATAGGAGATTAGTTGAAGCAGCCTATTGAAATTACAGAAATGACAAGGTTAAAGCTTTGAAACAGGGCAAGACGGGAAATATTACAGACACTAATCATTGTCTTTACACAGCCTGTCAAGAAAATTATGTTCAATAATACTTACAAAATATAACTGTCAATAGAACTGAGCCTGTTGATATAAACCACTGTATTTCCAAAAAAATATGGCAAAAAATAAGGTTTTTGGTCAATAATTCACAAACAATGCATTTTAGACAAATAGTTACTATGGAAGTTGAATAGGAAATTGGGGTCTGCGGACATTTTGACACCATTCCCATGAATGTAGCTGCAATAGTTTTCTAGATACAGCACATTTTCGGAAATTTTTGACGAAAAACTAATTAAAATCTTCGGGGCCTGTGTGGGACCTCTAAATCACCTCTGAAAAATCCAAAATTTTGCAGGAAGACATTATTCTACCAGTGGAACAACATTATTGCTGTTGCGGATCACGCTTTTGACTTTCACTTTTTTTGATGCACCCTATTGTGGGACCGAGAAATTGAATGTCATTCAAAGCTATTTTCCTATGTTTTTGAGAATTTATCTAATATTACACAGGAGATGAGCAGTATATACACTGCAAAAAATTCCCGTTAAATTTTACAGTCAAATTAACTGGCAACTTTGTTCCAGGTCTAAGAACTGTAAAAGTACTCATAAACCTTAACAGAACAATGAACCGTAAAAAGCAGATTGGTACATTGAACTGTAATTTTGCGGATTCAACAAAGTGATATTACGGTATAATGTACGTATATAAAACAGTTTATTTAAAGTATATTTTACAGTTATATCAACAGTCAAACATAGAAAGTAAAGCATGCAAGGAGCTGTAGAATCTGCTGTAAAAATACGGATAGAATCTGTTATTTTTACTTTTGCATAAGTGTGAAACAACAGACTACGACTGTGATTTAACAGTCGCATAGCTGCAGGGATGTGCCGAAGCTGGAATCGGCTGAGAGAGCCAATGACTCCAGGCTCGGCCTTGCTCTTCTCTTGCTTGACAGCAGGGAAGTAAGTCCATCAATTAAACCCAGCAATTAATTCGCATTGTTGGGATATTTTCCAAGAGAAGCAGGTGTCAAGTTTACAGAAGTATGTTCTATTCATGCAGACTGCGCTTGGGTTATTTTGGTTTTAATATTGTTATTCTTTAGAACACACCATAAGACTCACAAAAATGTCAATGTCACAAATAGACATTACAACTTTTGCATAATGACAACATCTTTAAGATCATATGAATGAGGATGTTCCCTTGCCTTCAGATAAATTATAAATTAAGTTTGATTAACAGCTGTGTAAAGCATATGTTATAGATGGCGCAACATGTGTGTTCTGTGGTTGTAGTCAATTTAATCTCTTGTTTATAGAATCTTACCAGGTGTATTAACTGTTTGGCCATTTCAAATGTTTTGTCTGCGTATTACAAGTTGCCAGTAAATTAACGGTTGAAGTAATTGTTCATCAACGTGAACTGAATGTTAAATGACATGTTGTATCAAATTTATCTTGGAGCCAGTTTGTTGCTGACAAAGAACTTTAAATTCCCAGACAAAGTCCGTATAAAAAAAATACTGGTAAAATAACAATAAATTAACAGTTCCATTAGCCACAAAAACACGCTCATTTCTTACAGTGTAATGTATCAAGAGAAATTTGGGATTAAAGCTCGCAAATTTTCAATTCCGTAGCCATTTTCATTATTGCAAAATAAAAAAAACACGTTTTGTTCTGAATATATATTGTGTTAGAAAGGCAATTTATCTGAACTTTCTCATACCGTGAGGTTTCTTCATAGACTCCATGATTTGATAAACTTGTTGAACTCCCAGAATTTTTATCTGCAAGAATAATCAATAGAGCATAAGAAATTTATAAATTATTTGGAAAAAACAAAAATTGAACCAAAGTACAGTGGTTATATTATTTTTTTCAGTTACTTTTAAAATATCCAGTGGTGGATCGGGGGGGGGGCTAGGGGGTCCCCTAAGACCACTGAGATTAAAAGTAGAATTTTGAAGAAAATATGTAGCCACGCTAGCCAGCAAAGGTAGAAAAATGCTGCCACCAAGACAACCTGATCTGAATCCGCCACTGATAACATGCAGCCTCGTTAACATTTAATGGTTCATCAAAATTAATTGCTGCTGACTGATAATATGTGTATTCTAAAGATAAAAAGATTAATTTACCTGATGGACTCAGAAGAGAGGACGAACTTGAGCTGACGTGGTTCCCAGATAACCAAGCTTTTGTCGACAAGTTTATTGGTTCATCTTGTGTTAACTGAAAGACAAAAAACAATGGATGTTACCTTAAGAAATATCTATTTTTTATCCATTGTATAGAGGTACCATCGAACAGTGTTAATCAGGGGTGGTGTAGTAGCAGCATGCAAGGTTTCCATTTTATACAGTGATGGACATGTGAAAATTTGTCGGAGGAGCTCTTGGCTCGTGTGCCAGTGGCACCATATATATGCCAAATTTTTAAAAGGGACAGATTTGTGCCTCCAGAAAATCATTTCAGCAAGTTGTACCTGGATGACAGACATTTACCAGGATGTTTGTAATTTCACCAAGTCAAGTGCTGATCATTGGGGGAGCTATGGCAAAGTTAGGAAATAGGGCAAGTTGACCTAACTTCAGCCTCTCACCCAACTTCAGCCCCCTACAGAAAACTCTGTGTAATTAAATTTGATGTGGTCAAGGTGCCAGTTTTTCAGTTTAGAGTTATTGTCAATGTGTTTAGTAAAAATTATGAAAAATTGATGACCATTCGAACACAAAAAGGAGAATTTTAATGCTTTCTCAGTGGACAGCATTTTGCTTGTTTTCCTGGCTGAAGAAGAAAAAAAAAGCAATTTGAGTAAAACTATTTAACTTCCACTGCTTTAATTTCAATTGCATTATTTTTTCACAATCTTATATGTGTATATCATCAATATGAAGAAATCTGAAATATTATTTATTGCACACTTTGGCATTCAAAAGTGAAGCTCGTCTGTTTCTAGAAGTTAGGTGCTGATTGCCAGTTTTGGGTTCATGCTCTACATTATTAGATATTCTTGACAATTAAATAGGCAATGAATTCTTGGCAAATGGTTGGACATTTTTGTAATTGTATTTTAATTTACCCAGTCATGCAAAATGTGCAATGCAGATGCAGGCACACAATTTGTGGCGAGCCTTCCAACATTATACAGCTCAGGGCAGCCATATAAAACTTCGCCAAAGGACAGTAGTTACAAAAGGATTATAGCCCAAAATTCCATGTCATAGACTCATAGCATTCTCCAAAGTCAGTGATAACCCACAGCGCTCCTGAAGAAACATTGGGGTTAAAAAAATGAACCGAAAATGGGACCTATAGAGTAGCGCGGAGCATGCAGCCCCCCTTAACTTCGAGGTGCGATTTGACCTACTTCTTGTGGTCGATCATTTAAATGCTTATGTTGTCAGGAAGGGATCACTTGACTCTACTTATAGCTAGTGAAACAAATGCCTACCAATTTTAATAAAGGAGTTACGGCCCTTTTTGTAAAAAATATAAATTGGCCTTCTTACCCCACCCATTGGGCAAGAAGCCCCCCTATTATAATCCTATGGCAATTTTTTTGCAAGCGCATTCAGCTTGAAAGTTATTTCTTGGGGTTCTTCTATCATTTTTAAGGCATTCTATTCACTTTTTCTGAATTTCAGAATTTTTGTGTTCATACATTAATTTTTTTATATTTTTTACCCTGTTATAATTTTGGCCAAATTTTTTCGATTTCAATTAGCTATTCTATCAAGATTTAAGGTAAAGTACACATTATGAAATGGTTCCTGAAGCAGCTTCAAGGCCTCAGTGAAGGGGGGCCTCATGCCCCATACCATGTGGGGCCTCTCGCCCCAAACTCACATATTTTAATTTGACCTCTATATTTTGAGCTAAAATGAAAAAATATGATCCAAATCATATTTATGTAATGGTCATAAAGTGAAGCAATGCAGATATCCATTATATACTTTTAAAAATTTCCAAAGTTATCTCTGACAACCACTTTCAAAGAATTAATCAAAGTTACAAAAACCATGCACCTTTTCTTGTTTCTGTAATTACTTCTATGGTTTGGGGCTGTTTGCCCTGAAAATTTGTGACGTCACCTAAAAAGCCTCTAGCTTCAATCCTATCAATAAGAAAAAGCACCAAAAATGTAAGTTTAGATATATCCCTGGGGGGCCTCTCACCTAACCCGGGCTTCTTGCCCCGACCCACTTTACCACCTGAAACTGCACGATCATACGAACGTTTTAAGACAAAAACGAAAAAAATCTGTTGGGAATATTTCCAGAAATTCAAGTTTTTTGAAAATTGTGTTTATCTCACACTTGAATACATGTTTCAGTCTTTAGGGGTTATTAAAAAAACTTGTTTCCTTAAACTGGATATGAAAAGTTTCATACAGCTTTTAAAAAGTGAAAGCATGTCTAATACAGATATAAAAATGAAAAGTAAGTATCTTCTCACAACACTGATTATTATTATCTCAGACAGGTTTCTCATTGGCCCATCTAGTTTATATGATACTATCTATATACAATAGTTCAAATAGAGCAAATGTGATGCAGGCTGAAGTGTTGACAGCAATATCTAGAGTGATATCTGAGGCTTAAGTAAACGCGTCACAATTTAATTTTCTAACACAGGTTTGTGAAAGCATCCATGATATCCACCGAAAAGTTTTACTAAGTTTGTGAAAGCAGCTGATATCTTTTTCTGCATCTTGGAGGCCTAAATTAGGGTAAATATGGTTCAAAATTAGGTACTATTTAATATTGAACAGAATGACCTCAAATCCTTAGATGTAATATAGGCTATGAAACTAGGCTTGGCTGTTCTCGGCTGTGTGCGGAATTGGACTTGATGTTTGCTACACTTTTTCAGGAACCTTGTACATGCCTAACTGCAGTGAACACTATGGTGATTGTTTGAATATATATCCAGCACATAAATGCACTTCTTAATCTGAGAATCTCTTTGAATAGAACAGATTTAGGGAGGCACCAAAGTATGTGTGCATGCACAGAATCTTAGAATGCAACAGCTAATAGGGCCTAAGTATTTTTGGGCAACATATTCTGCACTGTACATCAAGGCTCGAGAGTCACTCGAGATCAGTAACTGGATAAATTAATTTCCCTCAGAGGTTTACCTGCTAATTTTCTCTTTCACAATCAGAAAATAGATGTAAACCTGCATATTTTAAGTCAGTCATTTGGATTTGGAAAGAGCTGTTACAGCTCACTGTGCAATATACACTCTTGCTCATAAATATGGAATATAGGCATATGTCAAAAAGTGAGTAGAAATTTGATAGCACCATTTCGTGATGGGAGCTGCAAACAGACTTCCAACAATTTTTCTAGATAAATATGGGTCCATTCTACATCACAAAGTGGAAATTTTATTAATTTGGAGAAAATCTTGAAAGCTCAGCTCAATTATGGAAATACTGAAAAAACAACAAACATTCCAGATTTTCAACTGGTTGAAATCACATGAAATATTGTTGATACATGAAATAAGAATAATTAGGGTCAAAATGAGTTAGTAACATAATTTATATTGGAAATAATACCCTCTAGGGGTAACCAGGACCATCATCTGAATGGCACACCCCACTTAATTGTGATTTGAGAATTTCTTTCTTTCTAAAGGGACTTAAGTTCTGAAATTCTAAGGGATAGAAGGTAGAGGATGCATATCATGGATGTACAATTTCATTTGGCACCAATGATACTCGATTTTGATACAATCAGGAAAAATTATGATTCAATAATTTTGACAATTTCTTGAAATTTGAAAATGTTTGGACTACCTAAACATCAGAACCACTTTTATGTACTGAAAAGTACACCCATGAAGAGTTCTTCCAAATGGTACCATGGCTTCCACTGACAAAAATTTTGATCGCTCGCTATTGACTGTTTGTCACATCACAACAGTGTCAATTTAGAACTCCAATTGATGGCAGCCAAAAAACTATAAATCACTGAATGAATTCACAGAAAATATTGCAAAAGGTCATCCTTGCAAGTGCATCACACATAGGCCTGACTAAAAAAGACTTTGTATATGTTAGGTGTGTGATCCGCTATCATGGTAAACAAAAAATTGTTGTGTTGTGATAAACAGTTAATAGCGAACGATGTTATCAATTTCCAGCCAGAACAATGGTGCCATTTAGAGAATATCTTCTTTGGTGTACCTTTCAGTACATCGAAAGTGGTTTCTATTAAGTGATCACACACTGAAAAAATTTCGAGAAATTGTCAAAATTCCCAGATTAAGATATTTCCTGACTGCGTCCAAATCAAGCATCATTCAGACAAATGAAATTGTGTCTCCAACATATGTATCCACTGCCTTCCACCCCTTAAAGTTTCAGAGCTAAAGCTCTTTTAGAGAGAAAAATATTCACAAATCAAGAAAAAATAGGTGACCCATTCAAATCGAAGTCTAGATTACCCCTAATGGGTATTTCCCCAATATTTACTATTTTACTAACTCATTTTGACCGCAATTAATCTTTCATTGTCAATTATTTTCATGTATCAATAGCATTTCATGTGATATCAACCAGTTGAAAATATGGAATATTTGTTGTTTTTTCAGTAGTTTCGTTATTGACCCCCGTTGTCAAAATTTCCCCAAATTCATAAAATTTCCACTTTGTCATGTTGAATGGATCCATATTTATCTAGAAAAAATGTTGGAAGTCTGTTTGCAGCTCCCATCATGAAAATGGTGTTACCAAATTTCGACAGACTTTTTGACATCAGCTTATATTCCATATTTATTAGCAAGAGTGTATTTATAATACACATTTGATAAGGGAGCAGGAAAGCGGTATCATTCTTCTTTAAACTGAGTCTGGCAACTTTGTGTTTTTTTGATCATTACTGCCTGCATGATAATGTTTGAAAGTTGACAATCTGCTGCAGTACGCTCGACCAAACATAATTTCTAGACCCACTTTTCACACTTAAAGCTTTCCATATACATGTCAAGCAAGGTTTCAAACTTCTTGACGATAAAAAGGGAAAAAAATATAATATATATTTTTTTTAGTGTTTTTGAATTTTCAGTGAGTGATAAACAATGTGTCACATTTATTTCGATATAGTCACAAAATATTTAAATTTTATCATTGTAACGTGTTTGAAATTCTTAACAGTTTCCATTGTGTTTTCAAGCCTGTTTTTGTATTATAAGCCATTTTACATGTATTCATTCAGGATGCCCAGAGTCTTCCAGTTGCCCAATCACTAGATTTTACCCCCCCCCCCCCTACATTTAATTCCCATGGGCTGTGACGAAATTGGCTAATTTTCGGATTTTAGTGTTTGTTAGGGCATTCTATAAAATGTCTCCTTCGAAAAGAATATTTACATTATAAAGCTGCCTGTTCTGCAGTCTTAAAGTGGTCTCTGGTGTGAAAGACGGTTTCTCGTTGCGGTTAAAAATGCGCAAAAAAATATCACTTTGTGCGGATCTGCAGGAGGAAGGTGTCCGCATAAGGCAAGTTGATCTTAAAACAGAATTCGGCTACCACTAAGTGTTCTGATTTTATGTACCACGTCTAGTCTTCTGTTTTTATTGCTTTGTTATTGTTTTTTATTGTTTTATCACTCGTTTATCAGCTTTTGCTGTTGTTTTGTTGTTGTATACATGCGAGTATAAATAACATTTATTTATTTATTATTTATTTACTGTATCACTGAACCATTTTCTCAGGAGGTTGTTGAACTTCACAAGTGATCATTTTTACATGCATGCCTCCACCCAGGCAAGCCATGCCAAGCCCAAAACTTTGGTCCAAATTTCACACACGATCTCCTAAATTGAAACATGTGCAATTGTGCATGTATATAACTATGTCTACAAGAGAATTTTCCATTTCACTAGGGTTACACAACACTCTAAAAAATGTCGGGACAAAATTGGTTTTTTAGATTCAAAATGGTTTTTTGAAAAACCAAATTTCAATGCAAAACCAAAATGGATTTTTAAAAAAATCCATTTTGGTTTTTTGCATTGAAATTTGGTTTTTCAAAAAACCATTTTGAATCTAAAAAACCAATTTTGTCTGGAATTTTTTAGAGTGAACAGACCTACTTTTGATATGGAATGTTTCATTTGAAAAGAAGAAACTTGAAGGACAGATGCTTTTTTTCTTATCTACCTGAAAATTGTAGGAGATTCAGGTACACATACAACCTGTTCGTTGTCTTTTACACTCTCTGTCAGTCAACTAGTGTCCAATAATATTACTTCTACAAATATATATATATATATATTCATTTTATGTAATAGATGTGTCCAAATCTGAATTCTTCTACACATTTACTGAACCACAGTAAAAACTACAACAGTGTATGTAGATGTGTAATCCAGAATAAATATATTCTTAAATAAATAAATAAATAAAATAGTTGATAGTGCCCAATTTTAAATTGATAACATTGTTGCCTGGTACTGACAACACTGTTTCTAACGGCAAGCAATCATGGTTGAATGATGAGAAGGGAGAGAGTACTTGTTCCCTAACATGTTACACACTCATAGGCGTACGGGAGGGGGGGCAGGGGGGGCAATCGCCCCCCCCCCCCAAAAGTTTAGGAAACAGTAAGATTCGGGCAAAAAGGCTAAAAAATTCGGGCAGATGATTTTATGAAAAC
Source organism: Platynereis dumerilii (assembly GCA_026936325.1). NCBI lineage: Eukaryota > Metazoa > Annelida > Polychaeta > Phyllodocida > Nereididae > Platynereis > Platynereis dumerilii. The sequence goes on from JAPTHN010000008.1 coordinate 32,304,466, forward strand.
TACTTCAAATTAATGATTTCACGGGAATTTAATTTGAAATGTTTATAAATTCAGATCGTGAAATGCGGGCAAATGTCGCTCGCCCCCCAAAATTTGCGCGCCCCGTATGCCTATGTACACACTTACTCATTTGAGGGATCTTTTATTTTCAGCACGGACACCGAAGCAAGGGACTGCTATTTTTCTTTTGAATACACTGAAAATATTTTAGATTCGATGCATCACCCATTCGCTGCATGTGCAGGCTCTGGTCAGATCCAGACGCAATTGTCTAGGGGAACCGGTTGTGTTTTGGCATTTGCGGTCTCATGTTATTGCATTATTTCTAACTATTTATCTTGAGATTGGTTTTGGAGGTGATAAGAACTCCACTCACAACCTCAATTCAATGCTGCAAGTCCCTTCATGACTGTCATTGACTGATCTCCTTCATATTATCCTCTCTATCTATACATCTATCCATAGATCTGTCTTTAGATCTTCTATCCATACATGTATTATCTTTTTAACCATCTATGCTATTGTCATCTCTAGAAAATGTCCTTTGCTCCATGAAAAGTCTAACCACAGTGTATTTACTCGCCCATTTTTGGGAATTGCAGCTGCAGCAAGGTCACGATGACATTGCCTCAACATGTCTAAATTTGGCCCAGGCTTTCCTAAAAAAATTGCACAAACATTGATGATGTGTCTTCACACAAGTCTCCCTATTTCCATTGAGAACAGCGTATAAAATAAGCGTGCAACGATCCCAAAATGTGCAGTGATCAATCTGAAATGTGCAGTGATCAATCTGTATTTGTGCAGTGATCAAAATTCAAATTCACCCTTTTTGCGTCATTGTGAACTGTAGAATCCCCACAATGTACTTTGTATTTCAACCAATTGATACTTTTGTTTGCCTGATGATGGTCAATTGGTAATCTTTTGGAAATTTGCAATGCTTGATATCACAATACCAGCCCTCAACAACACTGATTGGTTATCCATATTAATGGCGATAGTCTGCGCAAGACGATACGCGCAGTGATCAAATTTTCTTATTTTATACCCTGATTGAGAAATCCAACTGCATGTACCAGATTGTATGAACGCTTGACATGGGTTATCCTAAAGTGGTTAAGCTATTTTAGTGATATTATGTCAATGCTGAACATTAGTTAGGTAACTATATTTAATTAAATGACCTCATGTTACAGTATGACAAATTTTTTTTTCCAATAACTTGGTTAGACGGTAAGTTATAGGAATTAACCACTTTAGGATAATCCGTGTTAAGCGTTCATATACAGGACTCTAGGGTGTAAACATATATCCGCCAATGTTATATAAGATATTTACCACTTACGGTCAAATTCACTGTGCAGATTAAAGTGGTTTGAAATAATTCAATCTTAGAAAGAGTGCTAAAAAAGCTCTAAGAAGGCTATTACTCTATCATTTTACATGTTGTCCTTCAAAAGTGTCCAGAAAAGGGCCAGACAGGGAACCTTTTTTTTAATAAGCTAATTTTCCTTTTAAAAGATCTTGTTGTAAGAAATCTCTAGTAACATGAGCTTACTTCAACCTTGAAGCAATACAACTATTTCGAAAATAGTCCACAAAGTAAGTGAAAAAAAACTTAGCCTCAATTGCATGTGTCAAAATTGTGATTTAAATGTTCTGAAAGAAATGAATATAGCATACACTTTTATTTCAAAATAATCAGGACATGTCGGGTTTCAAAATGGTAAATTCTTGGAAGTCCTTCTCAAAACATGTTATTCACGCTTCAATTATTTTTTTGTAAATTTTGAGGGCAAAATAATATTTATTTTCTTGTTTTCTATTCATAATTTTTTTCTTTTTTCCTGCTCTGTTTAGTAATTGAAGCAGAGAAAGGCTGCGGTCCATCCATAAAATCTTGTCAACAATGTTATTCCTGCATAGTCTGAGAGAGGGGCTTACAGATTTTTAAATGAAAAGTGAAGCCAGTTTGTCCGTTCCCATGTGCTGTTTATTGAGAAACTAGTTGGGGCCAGAACATGTCTCTTTAAGGTATTTTTTCTCTTTTACGACACCTTTTATCGTTTATCATATTTCTTTGAAATATATGCAATTTCTGGAACAAGGAAAATTATTTGTTGGTCATAAAATTAATATTTAAATGGCACAACCATGAAACCTGTGCAGCACTAATTAGTTTTTTTAGGACTTATAGTGCTACCATAACTTTCATTTTTATTTCATATTCATTTTATGCATGAAAGGCAGTTCTGTAACTGTTTTAAAAAAAAGAAAGACAAATATAGAGAGACATAGAGAAAGATAGAATAAAAGATGAAAAATATGAATGATAGGTAAATAGATAGATGGATAAATAGATAAATGAACAGATTGATAGATAGCTAGATAATTAAAATAAGATTGACATATAATTATAATCAGCTATAACATACAACACCGAAAGCTACCAAATTCAAGTCTATGCTAGATTGTTGTTATTACATAACAGTGATAAAAAAATGTATCTGCATGTAGACTAATTGCTCACTGTACATAATTATCAGTTGACAAAGATTATGTAACCTTAATTTTGTTATGCTTTCTTGTTGTCTGTTTTGAAGTGAAATGAATCAAATTTTAGTAATTCAATTTAGCTTGTCAAGGCTTATAATTAATTATTCAATAAAAATAATAGATACAGGGAATATTAATGGAGAAAATTGAATTTTTGAGACACTTTGAATATGAGTACGTCATGTTTTGTAAAATTCGAAAGTAAATCATTGATAAGTGGCTGGTCCCACTTGACGTAATTTCCTGCTGTTGACCATTGATGAGACTATCATTGCACAGATGCTTGAAACCTTTCTTGTGCTCAATTCACTTCGAGAAAAGGCCTTCGGCCGTTTCCCTGCTCGAATATCAAACAAGATGGTACATTGTAGCACTCTGTTGAGCGCATCGGCCCGCCGCTGAATTTTTGCAAGTTTTGTGTATTCATTGCACTTTGCTGCATATCTTAACACGCTATTGTATATCATATGTTAGGCCCGGCAACATTAAATTTTGTAGTCCTAGAGTCAAATTGGTGAAGCTCTTCTCCAAAAGAGTATGGGCTCATTCATGAATGAAGTATAAGTAGGAGCGCAGCTGCAGTAAGAGAGGGTGGGTTTAAATAAATATGTGAATATAAAAAGACTCGTGTCGTAAGTAAGTAAGTAAGTAAAAAAATTTTATTTAAAAGTCGGTAATATAGGTTAACAAGTAACAGAAGCACAAGTGCTTGTTTCCGACAACGATCATAAGACACAGATGAAATGAAATATGTACAGATGAGAATAGGAGTTAAAAATTACATCGATTTCAGACTGCATAAAAAGCAGTCACCACATTGACATTTAAAATCAAAATCTTTCAATTTGTGTTTAAAAACTTTAAAATCATCTAACTTAAAACATCAGGTAAGCGATTCCACAAAAGAGCACCTTGGTAGCGAAGAGAATTGTAACCATACATTACTGTATTGTAAGTATTTTGTCGAAGTCTTACACTATTTCTGAAACAATATACACTTACACGTATCCAAAGAACAGATCTCAACCAAATTCTAATCAGTTCTTCATTTCAGTGAATTGAAAAATCCTGGCGAGTTTTGGTTAAATCTGTTCCGCGGTTTTTCCACAGTCATGCTGACAGAACGGATAGACGGACGGACAGCTAGACAGACATATGCCAGTGAAAATATTAGACCCATCCTTCTGCTGGCCTAACTAAGGGAGATGTTGAAGCTAGGTCAATCTTTGCATGTGCACCATGTAATCATCTGTACTTTATTGCACTGCGCTAGCCCACCGCCAGGTGGCTATAGCAGTGCCCTTGTTTTCATAGCCTTCCAGATTCGTCAACTAACATTTGCTGCAAATTTTATGTGTGAGCTCCTGGTTCTTTGACATAACTTTTAACGTTCTCCTTCACATGTATGTTCTGTATCTATCATGAAGTTTTTCCCCCACATGTTTAGACTTGTGTTAGGGGGTTAATTGTGTCATATTCCAACTGTTGTGCCTTAGACATTTCACAACTGTTCCCTACTCAGCACATTGAGCATGCTTCTATATATGCTAGGCCTGCAGTCTGCTGCACAATGCACCTGGTTAATCGGTTGCATGGGGTACAGTGAATGCACCAGGTCAACCAGGTTCTTCTGGTGTTCTTCAGGGTGGTATCTTGAGCCCCAAACTGTTCAATGAATTCCTCTCTGATCTCCCAGATTATTTGAATAGGGCAGATGGAATAGAAATAGAAGGGACCTTATTTACACACCTTCTCTATGCAGATGACATAGTCCTAATATCTGAAACTGCTCAAGGTCTACAGAACAGCATTGACTCACTGCATAAATTCTGTACAAAATGGCACTTAATTGTAAATACGGCAAAAACTAAAGTAATGCAAATCAGTACCAAAAGTAAAAATAATTTTGTTTATAATAAACAGAACATCGACAATGTTGACAATTTTAAATACTTGGGTCACACCATTAGTGCACACAAAAACATTCATAAACAAATGCCAGATTACATTGCCACCCAAGCGCAAAAGGCTTTATTTGCCCTACAAGGGCGCATGAAACCACTAGGACATATACCGCCATCTTTGGGTATCAAAATGTTTGATAGTTATGTCCTTCCAATCCTAGAATATAACAGCATGTTTTGGTCTCGTAAAACTGAAATAACTAAAATTGAGAAAATACAGATTGGCTACCTTAAGCACATCCTTAGCGTTAGAAGACAAACACCAACGCCTGCCGTGTATGCAGAGACAGGTAGATTCCCTCTAATATTAAGACAGAAATTAGCAACTGTAAACTACTGGGCCAGAGTTAGAAGTATCCCAAGTTATGATATTCTAAACAAATGCCTATCTATACAGGAAAAGCTTCACAATGCCGGTCAAGAAAACTGGTATAGCAAAATAGGAAAAGTAATGAGTGATGCTGACATTACAAATTGGGCATCCTTTGAACCTGACTCCTTGATAAAGGAAGTAATTTCCAACTGTATACTAAAGAACAAACTCAAATTCTCAGTAAAATAAATGATTCGGATAAATTTCCAAAACTTCGCACATATAAACTGTTTAAGAATAGCTACTGTCTAGAACCCTATCTAAATCTTAATCTCTCTAAAAAAACATACAGCAACATAGCTAGATTTAGAGTAAGCTCCCATAACCTAACAATTGAAACAGGCAGACATAATATACCTAAAACTCCTGTAGAACTTAGAAAATGTGACAAATGTGATACAGGTGATATAGAAGATGAACTGCACAGCCTCTTAATATGCAATTATAACACTGCCCCAAGAACAGAGCTCTTGTACAAAGTGATGAGACTAATACCTAACTTTAATAATCTCGATCAAACCCAAAAATTTAAACTGATTATGTCAGATAAAAGACCTGAAATAATACAAGCCCTAGGTTCCTACCTAAACAAAATTATGGGATAAGAGAAAATAAAGAATAAAGCAAATGAATAAACAATAAAAATCCTTAGGCTAGAAATAGGAGCCACCCTATCTGTTGAGCTGATAAGCATTCTGCTCAATTGATGATTGCTAAAACTGTAAATGTTTCTCTGCACTTGTCAGGACTTCATGGCATGTACATTGAGCGGTTACCGCTAGTGCATGCCAGAAGCCATTGCTATATGACGACATGAACAGTGAAAACCTCCCGATATTGACATTTGCAAATTTTTATGCTATGCCTCAGTGCCAATCGTGACTATTAATCAAAAGACACACCTGTTCTTCCTGCACAGAGTCTGTGTACACAGCTCTGGAAAAGAAACTGTTATGCTGATGACAATGTTGCTTGTTTTACTAATCTCAATGGCTGTTATTTTATTTTTTAATTCAAGTAGCATATATATATCATTTCAAGTATTACACTATTACATCTATTGCAAAATGTGACTGGGACCAGCCTGTAAAATATTTATATGCTGTAATTTTGTAAAATATCACATAACAAAATTGATGTTAAGCATTTCATGATATTGATATACTACGATATTGTGTAATCAATTGTTAATCAACTATAGTTTTTATTTCTAATTCTTCCTGTTAAATTACAATAATTAGCATTTAGAATAGACTTAGCATTGTAGTTTGTTTTTCATTGTATTTCTATTTGATGATCATTGTATTTTCATTGATGACACATGTATCTGTTATGATATAAGGATGTCAATAAAAGTTTATATATATATAATAAAATGCACTGGTCAGAAAAAAATGGGTACTTGGAAAAAGGTGCATGGCTAACATAGAAATGAAGGAAGGGAATACTTTGATTATAGAATTATCTCATCACATTTTGTAATACTGCTCAGCATGGTTACCCACAAACAAGGACCGGTGAAAATGGCTCCATTTCTTATGAGATTTCCATGCATTTAAGCTAGTGTACTGGCAATAATGGTAGTGGAGATCATGTGGAGACTACAACATGTCTTTTTCCGTTTTATTTTCTGGCAAATTTAAGAAAAAAATCCAAAATGCCCTATGGTTTTGCACAACAAAAACCAGGAAAGATACACTGTAACCTAAATGGCACACCCAAGTCTAAGTCTTCCATGTTAAAGTGTGCCTTTGGGCAACTGTGGGAGTGCTTTTTAGGAGACCTAGTGCCTGAAAGCCCAATTTTGTCTCAAGACTATTGCATCCTGTAAAAAATATATAAAGTTTAATATTTAGTATCCTAGGCATATTTTGATAGAATATGTCTTACAGATATGTAGAAGCTTATATAAACATTTATTAGTGAATATCATTCTGATATACGAAGGGATGCGTCATGTTGCAAACTCAGTATAGCGCAGTGCATCATTCATCGCTATGCGATTATGACATGTCTAGTTTGCAAAATGGCTATGCTTCTGCTTACGCAGAATTTGAGTTGCAAACTGTATTTTGATATTGATGCTCGTGGAGTAGTGTATTTCTATGAACATTAAATCCTTTTTTGTCATGGATCTGATAAGGGGCCCGACGAGAGCCAGGGGGGCCTCTATGGATTTCACCACATGGACAATCTTTTTTGTACCGACAAACTGTTTATTTCTAACGTGTAGGAGTGTTATAGTACTTCTGATAACTTAATTTTGTTCTGAACAAAATTTTTCAGTTAAGTTGTAAATAAACCCAAATAGGCAAATTCCATCGTCTTCCCCCCCCCCATCAAAGATGTGGTCGGTTGTGTTCAGCACACGAAAAAAAAGTTTATTTCCATCTGCTTGCAGGGGTAGCATAATGTGGTAAAATTGCGGAAAAAAGGTTTGCCATGTTTCCGCATGTAAAAAAATTGTTTGTCGACGGTTCACGAACAAAAAAAATTTTATCCTGCGTATAAAATCCATAGCCCCCAACTATCGTCTGATCAGCCCCTTACGCATGTGCAAATTATGGCGGAAACAAAGCAATTACCTCATTATTGTAATTCTGCATGGGTTGACAACATTGATGGGAAAAGCCACAATGGCAGCACGTGACCTCTTTGTAAATGTAGGTCACCTGAGGGTCAGGGGTCATGGTAGAGGTCGTTTCCTGTTTCATGTCTGGTTCGACGAGCCAAGTTGATTCGTCAGGACCCGCTTGTTCGAGATCTTGATTCGAACCCGGGTCCTCCTTTCCGGCTGTCATCTTCTGTCTTGCTGTTCACAGTTTGAAAGAAATCCTAAATTGTCTAAATATTAAACATTTCACCAAAATAGAATGTCCATGAAGTGCTTTCACGAATCGTGACAAATGATCTTTGTGAAAGTGATTGTTTTATAGCATTGTTGAACTTTCATAAATATTTATATATATGTGTGTGTGTGTACCATGTATAATACTGAATTAAATTGTCAAAATATAAACAGTCATCCTGGGTATGGCTATATAATAATATAATAAAAAACAAATATCCTGGAAATGCCAATGTGCATGTTGATATGTTAGTCACATATTATACGTCAAACTTTCTTTGTCTTGGTATAAAAGACATATATGTCATGCTCTCTTTAAAATTTCCTGTTATGGCAATGCTTTTAAGTTTATATGTATATTGTCATTCTGCCAATGTATGTGCTTAATTTCAATGTGCAATAAAATCATTTTGAATGGTAGTGTATTCACATTGTCAAAATGCTATATGTCCATACTTCTAATACTTTCTCATGATCACTACTGACTCGAAGAGAATGGTTAGCATGTAGAGTAAACCAGCCAACACACCTTCTGGTTCCAGCTGAGTGACTTTCCCTTTCACCATGACGCAGCTAGGTGCATTGCCCCAATATTTACCCTCTAGAATATCCCTTTGGGGTTAGCATTAAGTCCCTGCATAACAAAGTCATGCATGCATTTCAGGGTGTGGTGGGGATAGGTCTTTTCAAAGATATAAGGGTGAGAAGTATATTAGTGTAACTGACATATGATTGGGGCTAAACGCCCTGTATTTATGCACTTGATTGATTAATCAGGACAGGAAGAGGACACGGCGAAGGATGATTGCAACAGCCGTCCAACATGTGGGTCCGTTAAGTGTTAGATTCAAACCCTGGACAAGCAATTGGCAGCCCAGCACGCTCATTGTGATAACACTTGCCCTGAGAGAGATGTAACAAAAAATGGAAGATTGTAAGGAAGTTCAATAGATATTGCTGTCTACAAGTGGACCGCTGTTACATTGCCACTTCTTTTTCCAGCCTTGGCAGATGAGAACATATATGCTGTCATGTGTTGCCACCTAGTGACTAGTGTGCTATTCCGCGAGCTCCTGCGAGCGGTCCACATCATTTCAGTCTGAGGAACTAACACAATTTTGTCTGGAAGAAACCGGGGCTGTTTCTGAGTGTGCTGATGGCCTTGTCTACTTCCTTAGAGAATGTGATTCCCGAGTCTGACTCTGGTATACATCAATGTTGAATAGAAATTTTGTGAATGTGCAATCAAATTGGAACTATTTCTTTTGACAGCAATGCTGTAGCTTACAAAATCAACTTTTGTGCCAGGTGGCAGCTCATTTTCACCAGAATATAGATATTCAATTAAGCAGTATATCTTAAAGTAGGCATATCTATTAGATAGATACCCAAAGAAAAAAATGTAATACCCCTCCCCTTGTTTCGTGAATAATCTTACACAACCCAAGATGTGTCAAATCTGCCAGTTATTAAATAGCAGTTATTAATTTTTCTTAACCTCAAATAAAAGTAAACTAGTTATATACAGTTCTACCCGAAAGTTTACATACCCCGATGCAAAATGACCAATATCTCTATCACCATGGCAATTTTAACAACAATAGGCAAATTATACATGAAATACTAGAATGAACGCTCAGAGATCGCATACCTCAGCCTGCCTTGAAAAGAAGACTCGGACTGAACACAACTTTCTAATTCTTGATATCTGTTATCGATCAATAATCAAGTAATTTATACAACATTAAAACATTTTTTTGTAATTTTAATAGAATATATATATGTCAAAAGGGTGACCATATCAGAGAAACGATTTTTCAATAGGCCGATTGGAGCTCAGTATTTAATGGATAATGGCAATCAATCAATCAATATAGAACATCAATCATTTTTTGTGATTCAGATTTTTTTTTAAGGGTGACCAATACTGACCATGTCAGAGAAACTGTCTTTAAATGGGCCCATTAGAGGTATTTGAAATGGACATGGCAATCATAAATCAATCTATCTATCTACATATCTATGTGTTCGTCTTTCTATCTGTTTATGCCTCTATCCATCTGTCTGTTATTTTCTCTTTTTTTTTCAAGGATTATTTGTCTTTTTTTCCTGCAAAGCATAATAGAGTAAAATGAACTAGCAGGCCAAGAGAGTTTACATTTTTACAATCTGTTCAGCAATTCTGAATCGTAATTGAATCTAATAAATTACAGGAATTTATTGATTGTCATTGCTTATTGATTGGCGTTGGTCAGTGTAATCATCATCAAATACAATATTAATGGCCGATCATCCAATCAATCTTAGCTTCAGATCCTTTTTATTTGTCAACATACATATCAATTGCATATAAACTATACTATCAGTTGTGTATTCCACTACAGTTCATGCAGCACGGTAGAGGACTAATTTTGACTTTCTTTTACTGCAGTGCCAAAAAAGCTCCAATCTTCACCAAAATTTAATCAGGTATTGTGCAGCACCAATGAAAACATCGTGCCGAAGGAAATCTAGATCCATTGAGTATTCTTGGCAGGAGTCGATTAACAAACACACAAACCCACAAGCACAGATCCCAGAAACTGCCCACCCTCACAATACTCCGCCCTGCAGGCTGAGTAATAATGCACTGCATATGGCTGAACACTTTTGAACCATTGAAAATTAAATAGAAATGAGATTCTATGGTATTATCAGTTGAATTTTATAACACTTTCAAAAGTTTACATACCCTTCCGTAATATCATATATTTCCCCCCTTTACTTGGGATCATGTTCAACTTGCTGGATTTTACTACATTATTTCAAAAGTCCTCCGAGGACATCTTTGGTTATTTAAATCCATTCTGCATCACAATATTTCTGTAACTCCCATCCTCCCCACGCAAGCCCTGCTAAAATGGACAGGGCTTTCTGCTATTTCCAACCTCTTCTGTGATTGGCTGCTTATTTAGGTCATAAGCATTTTGCAGGCAGATTTAGTCCGATTATGGACACTTAGAGGATTACTGGCAACTGAGAAAACCAGTGTAAAACAAGCAAACTTTCAAACAGTTTCATTTCAGAACTGTGAAAATACATAATTCAATGGAATTTTCGGAACTGTGATAGCACCTTTCATCAATACACAATTTCTCCATTTGTAACAGTGTGAAACAGAAGCAACAATTTCAAACTGTGATGTAGCTGAACCAAAACTGGGTCAGTTAATTAAGTATTCATGAATTAGCAAAGGTTATGGGCCATTTTGTCATGGTATGACTTGGGATGATGGTAAATCCAAATTCATTGTTGTTCTCCACCAGCGCACAATCTGTCTCAGATCAACCCATAATTCATCAATAATATTCTTGTCTGGAGGGCGTCAAACCACTGAAGGGCCTTTTCCCAACTGCCCTGGAAAGTATTTTGCAGGATTAGTGGAAGGTTTTGGATTGTTGTCCTGTCACTCCGAGTTTCATCCCGTTTAATTGAAAGTTCATATAGTATTATGTAAACTTTTGAAAATGTTATAAACTTGTCCTGGCAATGGAGAAATTGGTAATTTTGCATAAGGGTATGCGAACTTTTGGGTAGAACTGTGAAACAGATTTGCAAAAATTCCTCCCCCCCCCCCCCACAAAAATGATCCTGGATGTGTAGCAACTTTGCATCCTAACAGCGTAATGTGACGAAAGGTCTTTTGTGTAATCTGACTTGTATTATTAAAGTCTGTAGCCCAAATTATGTAGGGGGAACCGGGGCACATTGGGACGCTTTTAACGTCTACTAATTTTGCTCAATGCTGAAAGCACTGAAGAACTCAGAAGTTTGCATGAATATCACCAATACTATTGAGCTTAAATGCAAGGCATAAAAAACTAGACTGCACCTATTCTTTTGGAGCCAGAGAGCAAAATGTGAGTCGTAAAAATGATTAATAATAATTTTATAATAATAATAATTTATTTTGTATACCGTAAAATCCAACAATTTGCTCTAAAACGGTTTACAATATCACAGAAAATAGTCATATGTAAAAATAAAGTATATAAATAGATATAAATAGATGCAAGAATGATAAAAATGTAGTGTAAAAGTCTAATTGAAATGTTCTTTAAAAAGAAAGGTCTTTAAGGCAGATTTAAAAGAGTCTACTGTAGGACGTCCACGGAGATTGGCTGGCAGCATGTTCCATAGTCTTGGCCCTGCATGGCTCAATGTAGCATTCATGATGAAAGAACTGCGTGTGAATGGCACCTGCAGCATTCCGCTGTCAGATGATCTTAAGTCACGAGATGGAACATAGTTCTTGAATAATTCGGCTATATACACCGGAGCATAGCCATGCTGTGCCTTGTATATTGTCAAAAGGACTTTGTATTTTATCCTTTGATGTACAGGCAGCCAGTGAAGATGGTGAAGCACTGGTGTGATGTGATCATATTTCCTACTACCTGAGACAAGTCTTGCTGCTGAATTTTGAACACTTTGTAGTCGCTCAAGTACATACTTGGGTGCTCCAAGAAACAAAGAGTTGCAATAATCCAGCTTTGAGGAGATGAAGGCATGAACTAGGGTTTCTAGACATTCTTGAGAAAGGAACTGCTTAATTCTGGATAAACTTCTGATGTGGATATAAGCATTCCTACATTGGTTTGTTACTTGCTTCTGCATGGTCATTTTGTCATCAAAAATGAAACCAAGACTTTTCACACTGCATTGGGGAATAATGTCTTGTTCTCCAACAGAGATGACACAATTCTGCAATTTTGAGATGATGTTTGTATTTCCAAAAACCATTGCCTCTGTTTTGCTGTCGTTCATTTTGAGATGATAGCTCCCCATCCATTGACGAACTACGCTGATGCATCGTTTCATGGTCTCAGTGGCTGTTGCTTCACTCAATGGATCAAATGACAAGTATATCTGTGTGTCGTCGGCGTAGAAATGATAGCTGACACCCAAACCGGAAAGCACTTGTCCAAGAGATGTAGTATAGATGGTGAAAAGTATAGGGCCTAAAACAGACCCTTGTGGCACACCTGTTTCCAATTTAAAGGAAGATGATTGTGCGTCGGCACAGATGATCGATTGTTGGCGGTCTGTCAAATATGATGAAAACCAGTTAAGCACAGCTCCATCGATACCCATTCTGCTGAGGATGTTAAGCAGCTTGGAGTGGTTGATGGTATCAAAAGCCGCAGACAAATCGAGTAAAATTAAGAATACAGCTTTTCTATTCCCAATGGCCATTGCAATGTCTTCCTTTATTCTGAGCAAAGCTGACTCTGTGCTATGATGTTCTCTATAAGCAGACTGAAATGTCTCTGTGAGATTGTTCTGATGTAAATAGAGTTTCAATCTTGCAGCAACCACTTTTTCGAGTACTTTGGATAAGAATGCAAGATTTGACACAGGACGGTAGTTGGACATAAGCTCAGTGTCAAGGTTTGCTTTCTTCAGTAGGGGTGTTACTAGGGCATGCTTGAAAGCTGTTGGGAATATTCCCGTCTGGAGAGAAGCATTGATGATGTCTGAAATGGCAGGTGCTAGATCAGTTACGCACGACTTGAGAAGACTCGTAGGAATTGGATCGAGGGAACACTGATTGTCCCAATGCACCCCGGCGTGGCACATTGGGACATCAGCTGGGGAACATTGGGACATCAATCAAAAAATCATTTTAACACTCTGTAGATGTGCATTAGATATTATATATAAGTAGTTCGTAAGACAATATACAGTGCATTAACACCTTGTAGTGCCAATATTTAATAACTTTAAATAGCTCTAAACATTCAACATAAATTTTCCTGGGTGCGGACATCTATGTAAGTAACACACAGTGCTTTGCGACGAATTTGTTCACAGAGCATGGTAATCCACTATGGCTCTATTCACTGTGGCCTGAATACCTGTTGTGTTCTGTTCCAGGTCATTCAGTTGACTTGGACACTTAAATTTTGCCACATCAAGTGCGTCCCAATGTGCCCGAATTCACTGTCCCAATTGGCCCCGATATGAATTTTACACCGAAATGCTAATTTCTCAGGCAACAGTGAGTGTGTTTATCAGGATAGCAATTCACAACTCTTCGTTACGATATATCAAATTCATGCAAGCACTGAGAAAGCCTCATTGTTCATGGTTTGTCCACAGAATGGTTTGAATTGAACCTGTCCATGTCTACTTTAGTAGGAGGAAAACAAACTTTTCCTCGCCATACTTCTGCATGTGGCTGTAATTTGTCATCAAAATGATAGAAACGTCAGGATGTGAAATTACAAGATATGATGGCACTACCATATCATATACCTTGCAAGGAACCAAGAAAACCCCACTGTCCCATAGTGCCCCGCATCCCAATGTGTCCCGGTTCCCCCTACTTAAGGTGGCTCGCTACTCGCGAAATTACGTCACCTGCACACATTTCCGCGAAGCCACACAGGCCCTATCTATAGTAGCGTCACCATTGCAGCTGATCTCTGCTGTCATCTTTTTTCAATTCTAAGAATTTCTAGTGTAGGCGGCTTCGTTTGCAAATTGCTCCACTTCTATTGGGGTTAGAGACTTCCCGTTCGGATCACTAGAAGCGCTGTGATGAGTACTACAAGCAGTCGGAGTGTAAGCTTGATACTCATAATAGAACATTTTTACAGGCGATTTTACTCAAGCAGGTCTAATTTCGCAAAAATGACTTGGTAATAAACAAGAAATTCTTTAAAAAAAGAATTGTAGGGACCTGAGGGTTCTTCAAACACATATTTTATTTTCCAAATGTTCAAATAATGTTTTATGTATGTGCAGTTGCATCTATACCTCCAATGTACCACTGTGAGTGTGTGATATAACAAACCTAATACATGTTACATCATGATTAGGCATGCCTAATTACAGGTGTTATTAACATAGACAGCAAACCAAGCAATGAGAAGCCCTTTTAAATTCTTTGTCATGAACATGAAATTTCTATTTCCATTACAACAAACTAATTGTGGCTTGCATAATATTTGGATTATTACACTTTTAGACTGGCCAGTTTGTGAGAAGTTGAATATCTAATGTTCTCATACAGTGTTTTCTTTTATCACTTGTCTTATGTTGTCTCAAATGTTTATACACTTAGGCTATATAATTTTTTTTGAAGGAAATCTCTATGGGATAATATTATGCTCCAGGTGTGCTTTGGATATGGTCCCCAATCACTCAACCATGACAGCTCCCACGGTCATGCAGTGAAGGAGCTACTGAGCATAAAGAGGGGCAAATATATACTTGATTTGTAAATTGTAGTCACAGTTACCTTTGCTGTAGCATGAGTATCCTCCTAATATTGGAGGTAAATTTGGAGGGTACTCCTGCTATAGGGAAAGTATATCTGCAAGGCCAACTTCCTAGTGGCCCCCTCCAGAAACTCAAGAAGCTCCACCACTGCAGTACACATAAATTGATGACAAATAGCACTTGGCTGATTATTTTTGCCCCTTTAGTTAGGGACCTCCACTGTCAAATCTTTCCTCGTTTGGAGCTTATAACACAGATCTGAGATGGTCCCTACAAAAAAAATTGTACATCAATTTCAAGGTTGGTAGGAAGGGTTGTCTGTATTATAATATTTTCCCCTCTATTTTTGGAAGTAGATGACAAAGAATTAAAATAACCTATCTAGTCAATTTGTTTTAGCACTATGGTTTATAAAAAACGTTAAAACTGTCAAAATCAAAACTTTTATTCCGAGACCCTAGGAAAGCTTTAAACTAAATATATCCCTTTGAAATTGCAATCAGCTTTTCCCTCCAAGTGTTTTCTTTTAATTTCATGCTTCATTGCATAATATGGGATGCATGACCACGGAATGGCAGGGAAAACTTCACAGTGAGAAATTTAAGAAAAAAAATTCAGTTTTTCAGGTTTGGGTGAACTGACTTTCTCATGCATAATCTCAAATATTTTTTTTTAAAGGCTGGTAGCGACCACTTTTTTTGCATATCTTTGGTATAAACTATATTTTTGGATCATTCTAAACTATTTTTGAGAAATCCTATCTCGGAAAGTTCACGAGTATCTAGCCCCCTTAAGCAAAAACAGAACATTTTTTGCAATTTCACGCCACATCATTACTTAAAATCAGGATTTTACCTGAAAAATGGGCCAAAAATCACGCTTCTTTCATCATTTGCTGAGTAAATGCTCACTTCAGTGGCCCTTATTTGGTATGAATTTGAAGCCAATATCCAGAACCATAACATAGGACTTTTGAATTCTTTTTAAAGGAACATGTATGTTTCTGAGGCACATTTGTTTACGTTTTTGAAATAATATTGCTGAAAAATTATCAAAAATAGGGTGTTACTCCCAATATATGTGGTGTATTTGATGAAAGCTGCCCTGAAGACTCTACAATATATGCTCTACATGTATGTCATATATAAATTTAAAGAAATTAGATTTCCTTTGATGATAAATTAACATTTAGCTTAGTTTTCCTTTGTTGCCATGGAAATAAAAACTTTTAAAAATTTGGCATTATTCAGCTACTATCAGTTATTTCCAGTAGTTAGAACTCCTTGGTAAATATTATCCTGGAACTTGCATATGTTTGTAACAAAATTACATTGTCATTTGATGAAAAATACATTACAAAATTTGATGGTCATGTCACACTTTGGCTTCATTATTTATTAGACAGGCCATAAGAAGGTGGCATACTTCTATTTTCCTCCCACTTCTTCGACCCCTTTTGGTGGCGTGTCCCTATGAAATGTAAAATTTTCCCCATTTTTTCACCATGTTTCACCCAGTGACATCCAAAGAACTATGGGACCCTTTACCATGTGATTCTGGTCATCCAGCCCTGACTGTGTGAATGCAATGCATAGGGCTGCTAACTGTGTTCTGTTTAGCCTACTGCGTGTGTGACGTTTTTCGTGATCATAGACCAATCAGATTAGGCAAAAATTCGATGTAGCAAGGTGGATAGAGACTGTAGAATCTTGTACTAATGAAATCGCCTGTAACAGATCAAATTGAATTGCACGTTGGAAAGTTTACGGGTCATTTTGAAATAGCCATATGGTCATAATGGTGTGCAGAAGAATTATATTGCCAATGCACCCATCAACTTTGAGATCACTCCATCCCCAATTCCCCATGTAGAGTCAGGGATGGCAAATCCGTCCAGGAGGGTAAATCCGTCCACCCCCTAATATATACATTTAAATATACCCATTGTAGTTGTGCAAGTCTTAAATGCACGAGAAATTAATTTTTAACATATTTTGCCGTTTTTATTGTTTTGATAGCATTTTTTAATCATAATTCAGGTGATTTAACAATAAGGGATAAAAACAATGAAATTCTGTGACGTCACCACAGACATTTTGCGAATTTCAGAGTGTTGGTTATCCTATGCTTGCTGGCCTATTCCCATCTACAAATACATGTATTTCAGGTAAAAAGTCAATGATTAGGAAGTAAAATTATACTGAATTTGTAAAATTACTTGATTGTGACACCTTGAATGGCAATACAATGCAAATAAAAGTGGACGGAATTACCATCATCATTTTAGGACTGGCTTGATTGGGAGTTTGTAAATCCGTCCACCTACATTAAATATCACTTAGAGCACTTTTATGACTTTCAATGTTAAGAAATTGCATAAAACTGATAAGAGAAATTAGTTTGGGGCAATTATACCACTTTGATTTGGTTACAATGGTTCCTTTATTGTAATTCAGATGGTCCATTGAAATTCTGCATAGTTAAATTAACCTCTATTGGCCAATTCTTCTATAACAAGTGCAATCAGTATCTCACCTCCCTAAAATCAACAGAAATTCTTGATAAAAGTTAAATGAATGTAAAATTTAAAAAAAAAATCCAGACATGATAGATTTGTGCTGCATAATGCCCTGTGGACGGATTTACCATCCTTGCTGGACGGATTTAGCAGCAGGGTGGACGGATTTAGGTGCCCTAACATTCAATTTGGTTGCCATGGTTTCAGCAAAAGTTATTTGAATATTTTATATTTTTGGCTGTTGATGATAGTACGGAATATGTCCTTTCTAATGGACTAATTTTTATTTCTGTATCTATTCTCATTTTCCTGAAAATACAGTTATAGCCAAAAGTGGACGGAATTACCCTCCTTGACTCTAGCCTTTCTTGACTCTCGTCAGATGATAAATTAAGAGTACAGTTAGATTTTCATTCATGGCGAACAACACACATTAACCTGCTTCATGAAATTTTGTTCCACATAACATATGATAAGAATCAAATGTTTGTGCAACATGGTCAACCTGCAGCATCATGCTTCCAACAGTGGACCATAGTGGGGTGTTAAAGAGTACGGTATATTCCTGGACGTCACAAAACTCGCAACGGGATATACGATGATTCAAGGCAACAGTTTTCTGTAGGACTAATGAACTATACTAGTAGTGGTACTACCAGGTCATATTTTGAGCCCTTGTATAAAGCTAGGTTATTGGAAGTATTTGAGAAAGTTTCCTTTATGACATTTATTTAATAGAAATACCTATTTTTGGATAATTAGACCTTTAATTACACTCCACATGTATGCCTTCAGGTTCGTGGCAATGTTGATACAGTACCTATTTTTAAGGGTACTATTCTTGTTTATTTATGTACACTAAAAATGCAATGGTGAGATACCCTTGTTGTATTATGCCCCATAAACACCAGGGGGACAAAATATCCAGACATCTCAGGTATATCAGGTAAGAAACCTCATTGCACACATACTGAGATAATCTGAAAGCAAATGGAACATTTTGACAAGAACGACAAGAACGTTTTCTACGAATGACAAAATGGGATTTATTGCTCATCCGCCATAGAAGCGGAGGCTATGCAACTCTCACTGGCTGAGAGAAGGTCACATGTCAGTCAATAGTTGAGTGTATTGCCCATGCAGTAACTTTGACAAGCAGGTCATTAATATACAATTATGGACTTCGGTTGAGGTCAACATCAGGTTTTACGGACCTGACCGGTGATGTTCACCGAGGCCGAAGGCCAAGGGGAATTTAACTAGGTCAGCTCTGTTAAACCTGATATTGACCGAAACTGAAACCCACTATTGTTTTGTTCCATGACAATTTTTTTTTTTTTTTTGGAATAATTTTTTTAGATTTTTTTTTCACAACTTTGTTTGGAACTTTTTCTTTGGCTTCTTTTTTTAGGTAGATTTTTTTAAAAATTTTTAATTGTTTTGGAAATTCTTTATTTTTTTAGGAATTTTTCGTTTTTGGAGATTTTTTTGCTTTTTGGATTTTTAATTTTTTTTGCATTGTTTTTTTGAGAATCTTTTTTTTTGCATTTTTTTTTTGTAAAATTTTCTTTTGTGAAATTGTTCTCCAGGGAAGTCAATAACACATGTGATATTCACTGATCAGTGTATAACATTTCCCATATTGACCTGCCTGTCACACACAGGTGAACATCACAAGATGCAGGTGGCTTGTTGGCCAATCAGGAGGCTTGTTAAACTGGCGTCATGAAACTATTAAAATTTTATAATTATGGATTTCAGTTGAGGTCAATATCAGTTTTACTGACCTGATATTTGGCTGAGGTGAATTTCACTAGTTGAGGTCCTCATAACATGTATTGATGCAAACTGAAGTCCACAACTGTTTTGTTCCAGGACGTACGGGCCTCCTGATCGGCTAACAAGCCACGTGCATATTGTGATATTCATCTGTGTACGACAGGCAGGTTAATGTGGGATATGTTATTGTCTGATCAGTCAATGCCACATGTGTTATTGACCTCTCCTTCTCCAAAAAAAATAAATTTCAAAAAAAGCTTCAAAAAAGAAAAAAAGTAAATTTATTCCAAAAACTGAAAATTTTGTAAAAAGATTTGAATCTAAACCACAGATATTTCAGTGAAAATGAATAATATTATTTCTTTTTGTCCTAGAACAAAACAACTTTAGACTTCCTTTTGGGTTAAAACATCTTTTTTTGGACCTCACCCAGTGATATTCACCTTAGTCGAATATCACCGGTCCAGTCCGTAAAACCTGATATTGACCTCAAGCGAAGTCCATAATTAGTAAAGATACTATCATACCATAGTCAATAAAATAATCATTTTGCTAAGCTTTGCAATGTTATGAAGTTGGTGTCTGTTTATCTTTTCTGAATAGGCCTAATGAAACAAATATAGACGGGCTATATTGGTTTTTTTCCCAGTTGGGGCGAAGCTGGACATGATACTGAATGTACAGTGGTGCTTGCCTGTTTTAAAATGCCTTCCAAGTTGTAGTAATCAGTTAAGATTGTATTCTTGCAGGAATAGACCGCCAGTGAAGTCGCTTTCTGTCTTGTGGACTCTCGCCGTTGCAACTTCACTGTGAGATGAATTGCCGAGTTTTGGGCCATGCACCCGAAGTTAAATGTGCAGAGATAATGAGATATGCTATACAAAAAGCCATTTCCATTGTCCATGTTGGGTGTAACCAAAACATGTACTGCTGTTTTGACTATTTCTTTGCTCAAAAACTTTTGCAGGTTAGAAACTTTTTGCGGAATAAAATTTGAGTTCTCCATTGTCATGATTTTCGTCTATGGTTATCCCCAATTTTCAGACATTTCCATACTGTTTTCAAATTGATTGAATTACATAGTCAAAGTTCTATAAAATATAGTAGGCATCATTAGAATATACACATTTGAGTGAAAATTACGTTTTTCAAGAAACTGTTTCATAATCTACAGTGTAACAGTCTGTATATCAACAATATAGCTATTGGTGAAAAATAAACTTGCAGATATTGTATTGTAAAATGACATATATACTGTCTATATTCACATTATGGTCAGTGCAATCTTCACTAGGCCCATAGTAAAGGACATTTCTTTTTATTTACATTCTTGCAAGCAGTTAAGCATAACCCAAACCTATATTTAGAGTTTAGCACAAAACACTGCAATAAGAGTGAAGACCTGACACCATTCTTCGAAGCACTTGTGTGAGTGACTTTATTGTGCAGGGCACTGGTCTTCAAAATTATTGTACAAGTTCATTTTGCCATGAAAAAAAGGCCATGTGTGAGAAACCATCAATGACCGGCAGATCACAGTTATATTACCCAAAAAAGGACATTATTTTCCTTCAAAGTGAAAACATAGGAAATTGTCAAAAATATATAATTTAGTTACAAAAAATGTCTTTAACTTGTTTTTGTTTATTATGCTTTATCCTCATTTGTTTGTCCATTGTATTGATAATGATAGGTGGAACATTTGGTGCCGATATCGTTCGGGTGCTGGTGGTGTCTTGGTATCGGTGATGCTTGAGGTGTCAATGTTGTCTTTGGTGCCAATGCTGTTTTTGGTGACAAATAACTCGGGAAGTACA
Organism: Platynereis dumerilii; assembly: GCA_026936325.1. Taxonomy (NCBI): domain Eukaryota; kingdom Metazoa; phylum Annelida; class Polychaeta; order Phyllodocida; family Nereididae; genus Platynereis; species Platynereis dumerilii. The sequence continues at coordinate 32,325,590 of JAPTHN010000008.1, forward strand.
CTGGTGCCCGAAGTAATTTGAATAATCATGCACATTTTTCCCTCAGACTTTGCACAATGTCTGCGACTCTGTGTAATTGTAGAATTTTTTGTTGAAACCTGCAAAATTCCAGCGGAATTGTAGTAGGAATTTGTCGAAGGGCAGAAGTACAGATTTTTAAATGTTGAATTCCCACAGAAGTGCAGACTTTTTAAACAATTGCAGCATTCCTGCAGAAACTTTGCAATAGAAAAAATCTCTGGTAGAACTGTATATTTACTATACAGTTGTAAATTCCAGCGAAATGAAGAATTCCATGCAGAATTACTCTGCTGATGCAGGAAGAATTTTAGGTGCACTGAGTGCTATTTACTGCATGATATTACTATTAATTTTGGTCTCTTCTATATCCCATACATGCAAGCAACGATCTAGTAGTTATAACCTGACTCTTTTTAGTGCAAAGTAATTCTCTCATTCACAACCCTACACCCTAGTATTATTATTACATTATGTTCCATAAGTTAGTTCCTATTTAAGCACCGACAAGCAGAGCAATTTTCACCAAAGCATTAGTTTCGCCAAATAACTGTTGGGCAGCTTGAAAATGAGGAGAAAGCTGAATAACTGTGAACAGGTCTTTTATTCCTGTACAGGTTGTTTCCTACTGCCTTCTCTGCTTTTAGGGGAAGTTGAGTTTAGCACCCAATACTTCATTGACAATAAAAACATTCTGTGTTTCTTTCGGGTAGAATGGGCAAAATAGTACACAGATATTGACTGATGCAATTTTAAGATTTGAAAATAAAAATAAAACTTTTATTTTTTTAATCTTACAGTTTGCTCAGGGACACAGTGCACTGTTATGAAACTTCAAGACATAATTCTCTGCTCTCCTTGGATTCTATGGTCACCAGGACCTTTGTTGGACAGCATTTTCAATATTCCTTTGCCTCATTGTTTTGTCCTTCTGCCCTGGATAGATAACTGCAGAATGCAAAACTATAAGTGAAGCACCACCACTAATCCCTCCATGATGATGTCCATCCCTCCATTCTAGTAAATTTCCTGCCTGTCCCACTTAGCCTATAATCATTATAAAACTGCAGGAAGCAAAGCAGTATAAGGAGCACCTTCTTCATATGATCATTTTTTTTTAAATATAGATCACACACATGTGAGACAAACAGGAGTATTTTTAGGTGTATGTTGTGTGTATAGATGGAAGTGATGCAAAGTTCATGGTGCTAAGGTCATTACAGCCTTTCACTTTGATAAAGAAAAAATGAGGAACAGTTCACTGTAAAAAATGCACTCGTGACTCATGATAGCTGATGAAGTGTCATCTTCTCTACTTTCAACATGGGAAATATAGAGGCAGTTTAATTAGTCATGATCAAGAAAAGGCCATTTGACTTGTAACTGATTTTGGATTGAAAATCAGAATTCATAATCCTTTCGTTTGGCTGTCACCAGCAAGAGGGACAAGTCTCCTGAAATCAAATTAACATTGCAAGTATTGGGCATGATCATGACAAATCATCAGTATGATGACACATGAAGTGCCATTTTCACAGTGCAGCAGTACACTCTTTTTCGGTATCATAGTGACAGACTGTAAACATTTGCTACACGTATACGGGTTCCGTGAAGGTTTGGTTTGCCAAGACAACAGTATTAGACAGCACTTGAACAATATACTCATACGTGTCATTCGTAAAGTGTAATAAAACCTCTGATTTATCAGGTGAGGCTCTAGCGTGAGCTGTGATAAATGCATTTATACCATTCGACACCTCTGTCAGCCAATCACATGCCAGTGTTACAGGGAAATTATTCCTATATTCTTTGTTGTCTAGATATCCTCTCATGTTTGAGTGTTTCAGTGTTTGTCTCATGGTATAAGCCAGTTATTCACCATGGGATCAGGAATATGTGTTTATCACACCTCGGGCTAAAGCCCTCGGGTGATAAATCACATATTCCCTAACCGTGGTGAATAACCTATACATATTGTCAATATCAATAGTCCGGTGTATGAGGTCAAAAAATGGACCCGCAAGTTAACCGGCTGGAATTTGGTCCACCTTGTACCAAATTTTCTGAATTTTCCAGAAATGACATCCGTTTTGCTCCAGTCCGAGGCTATCTCCATGAAAAATGGTTGTCAAGGCAACCCTTTTCTGTTTTTAGAAATATGTATAAATAATGGATTTTGTTCTGTAAAATAAGGTATGTTTGCTGCAATTGGTGGAATATGACCTAAAAATCTTCCCTTGCATGTTTCATGATGTTTCAGTTGGATTTGCAACTTTTTGTTATTGTTATGTTACCATAGCAACGGTTTGAATGATAAAAAGTCATATTTTGCTTACTTACTGCAAAAACAACATTGATGACAGGAAAAATATTTCAGTTACCAGCATGCTTTTTCTGGTATTTGAAAGCGCAAGTCCCTAAAATTAAGAAAAAATTATCACAGGCCAGCTGTGTTGATAAATTTTACCATGGCAACAGATTTTAATTGATGATGCACATTTTTTGTAAATGAACCAATTCACATATTTAGCCATTTCTCCAGTTCAAATTACTGTAGAATCTTGAAATTTGGTACATCGACTGGAATTTTGACCTTCTTTATTTTTCGACAATTTGTTGAGATATCTGTTGCCATGGCAACCATTTGCACCCCTTTTTCCAAACAATTACACATCAGCAATTATGCTTGGCTAGATATGGCTGTGTAATACAGTAAACTGATGTAAATTTGATTAAATGTGATGGTAGAACGTCACTGGTTTGTTTTCTTAAGATATCTTCCATTTTCAAGGTCACATGACCATTACCATGACAACCAAATACAATAACAACTAGTTCTCAATTATTCCCAATAAATTTATCGGGAATGAGCATTCACCAGACTTTACCTGGAAATTAGAAGTCTAATTTTTTTAAGATTATGACATCACCTTTCATCTATGATTAAATAGTAAGGTAAACGGGACAAAGTGTAGACTAGTGCTTCCTATATTTAAACTTTCAGGACTTAGACTAAGAAAGACATCTAACGTTAACAACTATTAACATGGCCAGTTAGTGGGAGTTGTAGAAGCTAATGGTAACTAGGAGGCAACCTTTGAAAAGGTAGGAAATGATTCGACATCGAATACGTGGGCTTGCAGGCAAAAGATTGAACAATTCATACGAAAAATCAATGGAAACACATAACCGAATATACCATTGAAAACACAAAAACTGCTCAAAATACTTGTTCATCCCTTTCGGCATTGATTTTGAGGGTAAATTACCCCGTGACATCAAAGTCAAACTTGAATTATGTCCTCATGTCAAGATACTAAACTTGCGCAAAATTTGAAGAAAATCGTCCAAGTCAATCAAGAGTTATGAATATTTACCCCTTTTTTGGGGTAATTATCTAAAAACGGCAATTTTTACCCAAAAACATCAATGGTGTGAAGTAAAGTCCCAACCGATGCCTGTTATACCATTGCAAATATAAGAACCACTCAAAACACATATTCGCCCCTTTCGATCCTGAATATGGGGGTAAATTAACCCATGACATCAAAATCATACTTGCATTATGTCCCCATGTCAAGATACTAAACCTGTGCAAAATTTGAAGAAAATCGTCCAAGTCAATCAAAAGTTATGAATATTTACCCCTTTTTTGGGGTTATTACCTAAAAACGGCAATTTTAACCCAAAAACATCAATGGTGTGAAGTAGAGTCCCAACCGATGCCTGTTATACCATTGCAAAGATAAGAACTGCTCAATACACATATTCACCCCTTTCAATCCTGAATATGGGGGTAAATTAACCCGTGACATCAAAATCATACTTGCATAATGTGCCCATGTCAAGATACTAAACCTGTGCAAAATTTGAAGAAAATCGTCCAAGTCAGTCAAAAGTTATGAATATTTACCCCTTTTTGGGGGTTTTTACCTAAAAACAGCAATTTTAACCCAAAAACATCAATGGTGTGAAGTAAAGTCCCAACCGATGCCAATTGTACAATTGGAAAGACAAGAACTGCTCAAAATACATATTCACCCCTTTCGATCTTGAATATGGGGGTAAATTACCCCATGACATCAAAATCATACTTGCATTATGTCCCAATGTCAAGATACTAAACCTGTGCAAAATTTGAAGAAAATCGTCCAAGTCAATCTAAAGTTATCAATTTTTACCCCCTTTTGTGGTAATTACCTTAAAATGACAATTTTCACCTAAAGACATCTGTATTGTGAAGTAAAGTCCCAACCGATGCCTATTATACCATTGCAAAGATAAGAACTGCTCAAAACACATATTCACCCCTTTCGATCTTGAATACGGGGGTAAATTACCCCATGACATCAAAATCGTACTTGCGTTATGTCCCCATGTCAAGATACTAAACCTGTGCAAAATTTGAAGAAAATCGTCCAAGTCAATCAAAAGTTATGAATATTTACCCCTTTTTTGGGGTAATTACCTAAAAACGGCAATTTTAACCCAAAAACATCAATGGTGTGCAGTAAAGTCCCAACCGATGCCTGTTATACCATTGCAAAGATAAGAACTGCTCAAAACACATATGTGACCTGCTCCACCAAAATGAGTTCAAAGTAGGCAATCTGTATTTTCCAGAAATGAGCAAAATGTGTCTGTATGTATGTGTCTTTCTGTCTGTCCTGCATGATTGTACGCACAAAGTTTCATGGTGACATGACCAAATAAAGTATTTATTATTATTATTATTATTATTATTAAAAGGTCACATTTTGATGATTTTTAGCTGTTGGTACCACGTTTTAGCAAAAATAATTTGCTTTGATTATTTTAGACCATCTTAACCAAAAATTGATTTTAAATTATTCTAATTGGTCATCCTTCTTGATTTTCTTAGTTCTTTCATTACAATTGCGGGAAATTAAAATACCATTTTCTCAAAGTTCGATGATTCGTATCATCAATGTTTGAGGTGCCATATCTTTGGATTGGATGGAGATATCAAGACAAATGAAACATCATTTTAAAGCCAAATTCCAGTAGAACAAAGTCATTTTCACAATTGAATATGATAGCAGGCCGACTTTGAACCCATTTTGGTGGAGCAGGTCACATATTCACCCCTTTCGATCCTGAATATGGGGGTAAATTAACCCATGACATCAAAATCATGCTTGCATTATGTGCCCATGCCAAGATACTAAACTTGTGCAAAATTTGAAGGAAATCGTCCAAGTCAGTCAAAAGTTATGAATATTTACCCCTTTTTTGGGGTTTTTACCTAAAAACAGCAATTTTAACCCAAAAACATCAATGGTGTGAAGTAAAGTCCCAACCGATGCCAATTGTACAATTGCAAAGACAAGAACTGCTCAAAATACATATTCACCCCTTTCGATCTTGAATATGGGGGTAAATTACCCCATGACATCAAAATCATACTTGCATTATGTCCCAATGTCAAGATACTAAACCTGTGCAAAATTTGAAGAAAATCGTCCAAGTCAATCAAAAGTTATCAATATTTACCCCCTTTTTGGGGTAATTACCTTAAAATGACAATTTTCACCTAAAGACATCTGTATTGTGAAGTAAAGTCCCAACCGATGCCTATTATACCATTGCAAAGATAAGAACTGCTCAAAACACATATTCACCCCTTTCGATCTTGAATACGGGGGTAAATTACCCCATGACATCAAAATCGTACTTGCGTTATGTCCCAATGTCAAGATACTAACCCTGTGCAAAATTTGGAGAAAATCGTCCAAGTCAATCATAAGTTATGACTTTTTACCCCTTTTGGGGTAATTACCTAAAAACGACAATTTTTATCCAGGAACATCCACAGCACGAAGGAAAGTCTCAAACGATGCCTATTGTATCATTCAATACACAATAACTGCTCAAAACACATATTCACCCCTTTCGATCCAGAATAAGGGGGTAAATTACCCCTTGACATCAAAATAATACTTGCATTATGTCCCCATTTCAATATACTGGACTTGTGCAAAATTTGGAGAAATTCGTCCATTTTAATCACAAGTTAGAGTCAATCACCCCTTTGGGGGTAATTACCCCCAAAACGTCATTTTTATTTTATAATGTGTCTGTAATTCATGAATACTATATTCACACCAAGTTTCATGAAATTCCCTCCATTGAAACCAAAGTTAAAAAATGTTTTCACTTTTTGGACAAAACACCCATTTTTGAAAGTCCCATAACTCAAAAACCCCTTGTTTGATCAAAATATAAAAGGTGTCTTACCCTGGATGAGTAGTCAGGCTATCAATTACAGCAAAAACTGAGCCTCTAGCCATTATAGTTTTCTCTGAAAACATGGGCAACTGGTTTTTGTCAAAAGGGGGTAAATACCCCTTTACCCTCATCTCCCAATAAACGATATAGGCCAAAAATGTAGCAACACATGTTTATATAAAGGTTCCTAAGTCCTAATTTTCTAACAATGATATTAAAAGAGATAATCCACTTTGAAATTTTGGAAAATTTGACTTTGAGGTGACCTCTGACCTCGAAAAATAGGTCAAGGTCAAAAAAATTTTGCACAACTTCTCCTCTCACTTAGGACTACCTATCCACCAACTTTCATTAACTTTCTCCAATTTTAGGTGGGGTGAAGAATAATAATAAGAGCAAAAACAATACCATTCACCAAGTATTGGTGAATGCTAATGATCTCGTTGGCCTAAAACGATCTTCTTCAAACTGGTAGGCAAAACGATTGAGATTTTTCTTAGTGAATCCATTCCTATGAACAGTTACTCTTACCTACAGTGTGTGAAACTATTGTATTTGATAAAATACACAACTTTTTTCATAAATTACTGAGGATAACAGAATAAACTTAAGGTTTTTGAATAAATGAGCACACTTAAAGGGCTTAAAATCTTCAAATTGTCCTCTTGAAGATGGAGCTTCTAGGCGTCAAAATGATCATTATGGATGTGAATTTATGGAAAGAAGTACAGATCCCAGCTTTCAAGAATGGTAGATCCTGATTACTGGAAAAATTGATGGATTTACCTGTTTTCACCCCTTGAAAGTTGGCCTACTTGGTTCCGAAATGGCTAATATAATAGCCAGCTATTTTTGGTGAATGAACTGATTAACATTTTTAGCCATTTCTCCTCAAATAATTACAGTAGAGTTCTGAAATTTGGTACACAGACTGGAATCTTTTAGTTCTTTCATTTACTGCAGAACAAAACATATTTGTTGCTACGGCAACCATTTAAATCCTAATTTTAAACCATTTCCTATCAGCAATAGCGATGCTGCCCCAAATATAGCTGTGCGACACAGTAAGTTGATGTAAATTAGATTAAATGTGATTGCATAATATCGTCAGGTTGCTTATTTTTAAAATATTCTATTTTCATGGTCACATGACTGCTACCATGGCAACCAGATACAATAACAATGATTTTGTTAGCATAAAAGGGTTTTTAAGGAGCTTCAAAGCATCCAAATGGCCGTTGTGGATGTAAATTTATGGATAAAAGTACACATCTAGAGTTACATAATACCATAAAAATCCTAAGAGTCCAATTTTGTGGGAATATGTATCATATTATCACTTATGATGTACTTCCCTCCAGTTTGGAATGTTAAGATGGAATGCTTATATTACAACTTACACTGTAAACCCGTGCCGTAGGTGCCGTTGAAAAAGTGCCGTAAAACTGACGGCGATCTTACCGTATGTCTTTTAAAACGGTAAATTGCCGTTAATTCAACAGTAAACCGTAATTGTAACAGTCACTACCGTCAAACCTACAGGAAGATACCGTAAAATACAGATACGGCAATTGCTGTTACTTTTACGGGACGTTGCTGTAAAAGTAACAGCAACCTTGCTGTTAGCTGTGAAAACGGCTAGCTGCTGTAATTTCAATGGTTACCGTAATTGTAACAGTAAGCACTGTCAAATTTACAGCAAGTTACCGTAAGCTGCAGATTCAGATATTTGAAATAAAAAATGTAGCCGCTGTTTCAAAATCAGCAGTAATGTTATGCAACTTTATAAGATGGCATAGATAAAGGCAGCTTCGTGGACACTTCAGTTCCTTCTCGCCAGCAAATTCACACAGTGTACCTGTGGTGTTGTCCTGAAGCAAGCAGGCTACTTTCTTCCAAATTAAAAAAAACAAACTTGAAAATAATGTAAAATTTAGAAATAAACTGCATTTTTTTTATGAACATTGTCCTCAGGTCCTATTTCCAAAAATAAATTTTGTCCAATATTTTTCCCCAAATTTTTTTTTCTAACTTATTGTTCACTTAATATTTTTCAAACATTATTTTTTACCCGATTTCATTGATTGTATAGTTCTAACTGGAATTATTTGGAATATTTGATCAGAACCTGGTATTGGTTAATGTACAACAGGTTTTGAAAAAGGGCTAATTACATTTTTGTAGGCCTACTGGCCAACAAATGCTTTTGAGGCGTTAAACTCAAAACTCAAACAATTTAGAATTGCTGTTATTTTAGATGTAGGCCTGTTCATAAGTTCGGATTTAATATTTCTGATAACAGTTGTTATATATATATTTTGTGACTTTTCTGTTTGTTGTTATTCTTATTGGGCATTTTGCTTGATGGCAGAGATTGTCATTATAACATCTATGTTGCTTGTGAATTTTCAATTCTTACCCTTTGTTGTGCCTGTAATGTAAGTTAGAGATTTAAACTCATTTTCACGAATTCAGTTTACCATTGTTATTGTACTTTCCTTTATAATTGCATTTGGACTTATTCACTTCGTGTTTCAAATATATATATTTTATACATTTTCGGTGCTCATTTAATTAGCAATTTATTAAATGGATAAAAGGAACCAAATCTGAACACAAACTTTTGCTTTCTGTGCATCGACAAATATACTATTGCTTCAACTTGTCAAAATTTCGAATTGAGTTTTGTTTTTCATAGGTCGTATTTCAGTATGTTTCACTTAATAATTACAACATCTTTTGTTTTCACATAATTATGTATCGCCTGTATGAAAATCAGGAAGCTGAAGTAACAAAGTCAGTTAAATGAACCTTTTTACATGATCAGAATTCAGTCGGAAATGCATGATGGGACATTGACTCCGTAACAAGATTGATAGTTTATATATATACTTAGGCGTGTGCACTGTTAGAAATTTCAGCACAATCAACGGTTTTATTCCGTAATTTACTGTAGAAATTACAGCTTTCTTGATGTTATGATAACGTGTTTGAATTCACGGTTTAAAAACTGTAACTGAAGACTTCGCCTTTTTTTTTTCCATGCCCTTAAATAGGCTTAATGGGCAATGCCTTAATCAAGGTGTTTAAACTTAAGAGCATTTATTTAATCTTCGGAAGCAGGACTGATATGACACATGAGCAAGGTAAGATTACTATTATTTCTTCATTTGGCATGCATGATAATGCTAAATTATATTTAATAGCCTATTATTTAATAACTACCATAATGGTTAGGCCTATATTGAGGTAATAAAATGGTATGGTTCCATAACCCCCAATATTTTATTATGAGAGATATTCCCTGATGAGGATTGAGGGGGGAGGGTTGGTCTAGTGGTAGCGTGCTGGGCTGACAATCGCTGGGTCCAGGGTTCAAATCTAGCTCTTGCTTTATCACCTAGGCCTATGCTATACAGCTGTTTCAATCATCCTTCACCTCATTGCCGTGTCCTCCTTCTGTCCTAATAAACCTACCAAGTGCATAAATACAGGATGTAAAGCCCCAATCATCTATCCATCCTTCCATCCTTGATGATGGGGCTTTACATCCTGTATTTATGCACTAGTCTTGATAGGTTAATTAGCACAGGAGGAGGACAGGTGGCTCTGCAAGAGCTGAAGTCGAACCCTGGACCCATTGATTGGCAGCCCAACACTCTACCACTGAGCTGATCCTCCCCCCTTGTTAACAGAGGCATTTATTAGAGTTCTCGCCTCTGGCGATGAACTCTTTAATTTTCGCAAGCATCTTCAACACCAGTTAGATTAGTCAAGCCAGCTTGCAACACATACCTGTTTGTACATTCAACCACTGTTCATTTAGGCAATAAGGGTCTTGCCTATCCAACGGTTGCATTTCTATGTGGTTATTGTAGATGTAGCATGTGTAAGGACAGCCTGTTCACAGGTAATTTCTCCTGTCCAAAAAAACTTTCTCCAACATTTCAATAATGATCAACCATGCGCCAAGTGGCCGTTTTCGGTACTAACTCCCTCTGGCCATTCAAACTGCAGACAGCAAGCTGTCAACAGCCCTCAGCATGGCTCTAGCACTGGTAAGTTCGTTTCTTTGACTAAATATGTAATTCTACTCTACAAACATGATGCTGGCTGCAGGATAGATAGCCAAACTGAGTTTTGACAGCAGTATCCTGCCAGAAGTATCCCTGTTTTGACAACTTTTGTGTATTGACAAAAAGTAAACAAACTGCTTGCATTGTGCATGGCTGGCTCAATGCATCTACTCACTGACAGCTGCTTTGATGCTATGATCTGATAAATTGCAACCCCTGCTAGTTATCATAAATTAAAAGCTATCTCACATTTCATATTCTGTCATAATCATAGGCTACAGTCTGAGTCAAGGCCATGAGCATTGGAACACAGTACTAATAGGCCCTGACTTAGTCCTACTGATAGGTTAGACTGCCTTGTAGAAGGTCCTGCATTGGGCTAACATATCAACTCTTCTTTGCAACAGATAGCCTATAGCCCCTAAGAAATGTATACAGGTGTTGTTTGTTGACAGTGTCAGTGTTTACTCAGGGACGTATCCAGAAAATGTCAGACTGTTTATGAATGGAAATATACAAAAAATATCCGATTTAATTTTTTTTAAACTTTAAAATCTACAGGCCCACCAGGGGGGGGGGGGATTTGAACCCGATAAACCCCCCTCAGGATCTGGTACTAGTTGACATAATTTAATTTTACTCTTCTTTATGTCTTTCAGCATCTGGAGTGGTGGTCAATGTCTGATGTCCTACAATACTGAGCAGGAATATGGCATCAATGTTATAATAAATTTTATAATATATTGTAATATATTGTAATAGTGTAATGATTATGATTGATAATGCAATAGGCCTAGTTGATTGCAAATTAAAATTTTGATCTCGCAATTAGCAGTGGCATAGCCAGATTTTGTCCGGAGGAGGGGGGGGGGGGGTTGGTGGTAGTGTGGGTAGAAAGGAAAATAAGCGAACGTTGAGTGGGGTATGGGGGGGAGGCGCAATTGAAAATATTAAGGATTAAGGAAATTAAGATTTAATGCTAAAAGGTACAGTATATTATAATAACAGAAGCAGTTCATTATTATTTTCAAATATGGTCAATCCTCAGAGGAGGGTGTGAATGGCCGCAGGGGGGTCACCTGCCCCTCCCCCCCGCCCCAGGCTATGCCACTGCATGTCGAACAGCTGCTGTTAAAAACAATTAATTCAACGATATTCATTGTTAATTGTGCAATGCATTGTATGGTAATTTTAAGATAGAAATGTTAGAAATTAGCAAACATGTAATTTAAGCTTGAAAGTGTAAAAGATCAAAATGTCAGCGTTACAAAAATGTATAAAATATCACAAATTCCACTAATATGGAAATATATTTAACAAATATCCTTTGACTTTGATCTGTATTAAAATTCACACCAAATCGAAATAATATGAATTTCTGTTGACTTTACTAGACTTGTTGCAATTTCATTAACTAGCTTAGAAATTAGTCCGTGTGTTTTAATGTTGAGTACTGTCCTCAAGTGAGGTTGTGGCCTATTGGATAAGGCATCTGTGATTCTGTGTGACTTCTTCTTGAACCAATAAATCACTGCAATTCAGCCGTGTTGTTGCACATCTCATGACCTGACTGTGAAGTAATCAGAACTCTATTGTGTGTAGATATTTATATATGGAAAGGCAATGGTATGGTAAAATGTTATTTATGGTCGTTTTAAGTCGGTCAGCACATTGCCTAAGCACAGCTTCTGTACGGCATTCATAGAAATAAAAATAACAGTCAATACAATACATCATTTACATTATACCCTTAAAGTCCATATCTGCCCTGGGTTATAAAGCATTTGCCATGTGATACAAGGAATTTGCCGTGTGATGCAGGATTTAGTGAGATATTCCATAGGTACGGGAGGGTCGACATAAAGAGTCGAGGGCAGATACGAAGGACTGATGTCAAAAAAGATAAATTATGCATCATTAAAAGGTCTCGAAAAGACAGGTAACAACTAATAAGCCACAAATAATGTCATTATGTAAGCAATTAATACGATCAGGGATTTGCCAATTGTGCCTTGTTGGCATTTGTTGCATTGAATAACATCTAGTGTTATTATTTAAGGTTGTTACAAGATCAACATTCAACAACATAGCTATTCAGTATACCAAAATGATTTGAATAATCAACGAAGTGTATAATTTAATAACAAACAAAACAAAAATTAAAACTAAATAAGCATATAATGCTCTGAAAATAACATATTGGTCATTTTCGGCAGTGGTGTAATTGGCCGCCAATTGCGATGGCTGCCAGGGCAATTGGCCACCCTAGATATTTGGCCGTCCTGGATTTCGCACAATACACAATCATGTCATGGGTTACTTCTGTTTGAGAGTTTGGGGGAGAATAAATCTTCCAACCCACTATGAATTAAACTGTAGGAGACGTAGGAGAAAAAACAATTTGGTTGGGTGGGTCTGCCCAAAAAGTATTGCTGATTGCTCACATTGCTTCCACCCCTCCTTCCACTAACCACGTCCACATAGCAACCCACACACATGGCGAGAACTCTCAATTCGCATCGGTCCCGATCGAAACTCTAGTTAATCAATATGAATAAATTATCACCACCCTTTAGATTAGAATAACCTAAATGTTACTTTCTAATTTGTGTACAATGCTGAAATATTAATAGGCTTACTATGTAAAAATATCTTAATTTCATTGTTTTTCTTGGAACATTTAATATTTATTTAATTTAATTTATTTGTCATTATTTTATGTTTTACATGTGATTATATGTTACACCACTATCAATGATTTAAAAATAGCTTTGCATTAAGAGTGTCACTTAAGGACTTTGGTCTGGGTTTCATTGGTGATGTTTGCAGACTTAAGACTTAAGCACCGAAGGCAATCAACTAAATAGCAAACAATCAACAACAAGCTTCTAGTCTAAGCCTATACAAGTTAAAGAGTGTTGTCTAATTTTCAGATTCAAGACAGAGGCTGATGAACATGTGTCTCAATTGTGCAATGCTTGTTCATGGAGAGGCCTTTCATGTTTCTTCAGGTCTTTGAAGCTGTCAACTCTTCCAAGGTTTGTGGCACATTGATCTCAACAACATTTTTATGTCTGCTCTCCTTTCCTCTAAATAACTAATGCCAAAAACTCAGTTATATAATATGTCTGCCCTCAACTAGTGAAAAAAAGTAATTTGTTAGTAATCACTGAGGTTTGCAATATTTCACATATAATATATTTGCATTAATTTCCAAATGTAATTGCATGTTTTGCAACAGTTTAACTTCCAAATTCTCCTGGCTTATTTTGCAAAGCTATAATTATGGACATCCTATGGTTTTTAGCTCGTCTGTTTTCTTCGAAATTGAAGAGCTATTGTCGTCACTAGATTGTCAGCGTCATTGTCCCGGTTAAGGTTTGTGTAAGTGTCCATTAGTGACCTTACGTTTCCAATTAGAGTTATGAAATTTGGTACAGGTATGGGCCTGTGGGTATGGATCGGGAGCATATCGAGAAATCCAAGGTGGCATCCATTTTGTGGCAGCCGTTATGGCAGCCATCTTTCTTCATTCTTGAACTGCCCATTGTGACCTTAATATTTCACTTTCAGCTATGAAATTTGGTACAGGTATGGATCAGGTATGGATCAAGAACATGTTGAGAAATCCAAGTGGGCGGCCATTTTGGCAGCAGTCTTTCTTCATTTCTTGAACTGCCCATTGTGACCGTAATATTTCACTTAAGAGTTATGAAATTTGGTACAGGTATTGGCCTGTGGGTATCGATCGGGAGCATGTTGAGAAATCCAAGATGGTGGCCATTTTGTGGCAGCCATTTTGGCAACCATCTTTTTTCATTCTTGAACTCCCCATTGTGACCTTATTATTTCACTTGACAGTTTTGAAAGTTGGTGCAGTCATTGGCCTGTGGGTATTGATCAGGAACATGCTGAGAAATCCAAGATGGCAGCCAATTTGGCAGCCATCTTTCCTTTCTTGAATTGGCCCATTGTAACCTTAATATTTTGCTTAGAGTCATAAAATTTGGTACAGGTATTGGCCTGTGCGTATCTATCGGGAACATCCAAGATTGCGGCCATTTTGTAGCAGCCATTTTGGCAGCCATCTTACTTCATTTCTTGAACTACCCATTGTGATCTCAATATTTTGCTTAGTTATGAAATTTGGTACAGGTATGGGCCTTTGGGTATGAATCTGGAACATGTTGAGAAATCCAAGATGGCCACTAAAATGGCCACTTCAAAATGGCTGACATCCTTGAACTGCCCATTGTGACCTTGCTATTTCGCTTAGAGTTATGAAATTAGGTACAGTTACTGGCCTGTGGGCATGGATCAGGAACATGTCGATAAATCCGAGATTTTGGTCATTTTTGCAGCCATATTTCTTCAATCTTTAACTGCCAGTTGTAACCTTAATACATCGCTTAGGGTTATAAAACTAGCTACAGGTATTGGCCTGTTGGTGATAATCTGGCACACTTTGATAGATTTCACATTGACAGATGAGCGTTTAAACCGCTTGCGGTTCTAGTTAAAAAATAACCTTGATCGCTGGCAAGTCAATCTTCCTACTAGAATCGCCCCCTCCCCTTCCCTCCTACTGTTTGTCACTCTCACTGGACAATCTTGCTCCCTCTCCATTGCCCTCTGCCTTCACTAGGGTGGTCCAAAAAACTTTTTTTGTCAATATCAATTCGCACACCCTCCTATTTTGTGAGAAATGGCACAAAAACAATGCAGTTCAAATTTTATGAAAATCCCACAAGAGGAAGGGGTCTCCCAAAGGCCTTAAAGTTTCAATGTTTTTTAAATTTTCGACCATTTTCGCCAATCCGCGGTTCTCTAAAACTTCATCAGTATTAGTCATACAACATTTTAATTGCCATGGTTGGAAAGCTCTCAAAAAGACCTTCATTTTGCATACTAACATCAATGGTCTAGGACGATATCTTGATTCCCATTGGCTCTTCGGCCTGGAATTTTTAGAATGAAAATGTTGCAGACTGTTTCATCCTGTTAAAAAAGGCTTTTGAATTTTTTTCACTGACTGGTTGCAGTGATTCGCATTCTCTAAGTTCCAGAATGACCAAATATAAAACCTTTTTGATTTTTACTGTGGCAGTGCCTGGCTTACGAGTGATGACATTTTAGTGTTAAAGTTAGTTTAAAACTCTTAAAATGTGAGATGGGTTCTGTTGCATTTCATAACATATTTTCGTCAGAATTTATATTGCAGGGCAACATGAGTGGTACCACATGAAAGAAAATACTCTCAGCATTCTCATGGTACTAGTGATATTGCCCTATATTTTATTCTTATGAAGTTAAAATACAAATATAACAGCCGCTCCCTGATCTGTTTCCATACTTCCGACAAAATTTAGCATAAAAACTTCCAAGCTCAGAAAGCATGATTTTCCATGGCCAAAAATTAAAAAAATATTTTATTTGCTCTTTCTGGAACTTGGACAGTGTGAATCACTGCAATTATCAGTGAAAAAAATTCAAAAAACTTTTTTTAACAGGATTAGACAGTCTGCAACATTTTCGTTTCTAAAAAGTGCTGGCCGAAGAGCCCATGGGAGTCAAGATATCATCCTAGACCATTGATGTTGGTATGCAAAATGTAGGTCTTTTTGAGAGCTTTCCAACCATGGCAATTAGAATGCTGTATGACAAATACTGACAAAGTTATAGAGAACCGCGGATTAACGAAAATGGTCAAAAATGAAAAAAACATTGAAACTTTAAGGCCTTTGGGAGACCCCTTCCTCTAGTCGGATTTCCTTAAAATTTCACCTGCATCAGTTTTATACCTACCCTCATCAAATAAAAGGGTGTGCGATGTGAAATTCACAAAATAATTTTTTCCCATCTAAAAATGAACCGCCCTAGCCTTCACCCTATCCTATCTGCCCTATCCTATCTGCCCTATCCTATCTGCCCTATACTATCTACCTTGTCCTCTCCTCATTCTCCTTCTTTCCCTCTTTCTCCCTCTCTCCCTCTCCTCTCATTCCCCTTCCCTTCTTCCTCATTTCCTTCTTTACGTCCAACCATTATAAAATAACCTTGGTTGCTGTCTGGCCCATCTCTCTCCCTCTCCTCTCTCCCCCTCTCCCCTCTCCCTGCCCCTTTCCCTCCTCTATATCCCCTATTCTATCTCCCCTATCTTATCATCCATATCCTCTCCTTTCCTCTATGCCCTGTCGTCTCTCCTCCTCGCCCTCTCTCTTCCTCTCCCTGTCCTGTCTCCCGCTCCTCCTCTCCCTCTCCTATCTCCCTCTCCTATCTCCCTCTCCTATCTCCCTCTCCTATCTCCCTCTCCTATCTCCCTCTCCTATCTCCCTCTCCTATCTCCCTCTCCTATCTCCCTCTCCTATCTCCCTCTCCTATCTCCCTCTCCTATCTGCCTCTCCTGTCTTCCTCTCCTCTCTCCCTCTCCTCTCTCCCTCTCCTGTCTTCCTCTCCTCTCTCCTTCTCCTCTCTCCCTCTCCTCTCTCCCTCTCCTCACCTCTCTCCCTCTCCTCTCTCCCTCTCCGCTTCTCTTCCCTGTCTCATCCCCTATTCCCTGTGCGCTCTCTCCTTCCTATTCCCTATTCCTCTACCCCTCCTGCCCACTTTCTCTCCTACCACCTGTCACCCTTTCCCTCATTCCACCTATCCTTTGTTTTTCTCACCTTTGAGTTGAGTCCAACCATTTTGAATAATCTTGGTTGCTCGCTGGTAAATCACAATCTTGCTCTTTCTCCTTTATCCCCCCTCTTTTCTCCTTTTCCCTTCCTTTCCTCTTTTCCTTCTTTTATTCTCCCACCTCCTTCACTTCCAGACTTCTCCTTCTTTTCTATCATAGTCTGACGTCCCTAAATCCTCTTTCTGTTTTCCTTCACTCTCCTCTTTCCTGCCTCCATATGGGGTGGGGAGAGGGTTAACTTATCAGCCTATGCAATTAACAAGTGTTGTCGATTTTCAGATTCAAGACAGAGGACGATGAAGTTCATGCGTCTTGTGGAACACCAGTTTACGAATAAGTCATGAAATTCACAGATGGGTCTTTCATGATTGTGTCTTCAGGTCTTTAAAGTTGTCAGCTCTTCCAAGGTCAGTGGCACATTGATCCCAACAACATTTTCTTAATGAAATATAGCCTAGGACTCTCCAACTAATCATTGCGGTTGCATTATTTCACATACATTTGTATTAATTTTAAAGTGCAGTTTTGTGAATGTTTAACTTCCTAATACTCCTCGCTTAATTTACAAAGTTATGAATATGGACATGCAATGTTCATAAAAATAGTCTTCATTGCTGCCTCATCAATCTCCCCTTTGGCGTCTACCTCTCCATCCCCGACCCCCTCCCCTTCAACCCCTCCCACTCCTATCCCCTTTCCCCTCTTTTCCTCCTCTTTTCCTCCTCTTTTCCTCCTCTTTTCCTCCTCTTTTCCTCTTTTCCTCCTCTTTTCCTCCTCTTTTCCTCCTCTTTTCCTCCTGCCCTTCTGTTGCCATATAGCGCCATTTTCAAATAGGTATAGGTTATTAACCGCAAGAGAGGAAATATGTTATTTATCACCCGAGTGCTTTAGCCCTAGGTGTAATAAACACATTCCAGATACCACAGTGAATAACCAACTATCACCACGAGACAATCACTCAACCAGTCTAACTCTCCTCTCTCCATCTCCACTCTCCTCTCCTCTCTACATCTTTTCCCTTCCTCTCCTCTCCTCTCTCCCTCTCTCTTTCCATCTCCCATTCCTGTCTCTCTCTCCTGTCTCCCTCTCCTGTCTCCCTCTCCAGTCTCCCTCTCCAGTCTCCCTCTCCTGTCTCCCTCTCCTGTCTCCCTCTCCTGTCTCCCTCTCCTGTCTCCCTCTCCTGTCTCCCTCTCCTGTCTCCCTCTCCTGTCTCCCTCCCCTGTCTCCCTCCCCGTCTCCCTCCCCTGTCGCCCTCCCCTGTCGCCCTCCCCTGTCGCCCTCCCCTGTCGCCCTCCCCTGTCGCCCTCCCCTGTCGCCCTCCCCTGTCGCCCTCCCCTGTTGCCCTCCCCTGTTGCCCTCCCCTGTTGCCCTCCCCTGTCTCCCTATCATGTCTCCCTCTCATGTCTCCCTCTCATGTCTCCCCCTCATGTCTCCCCCTCATGTCTCTCCCTCATGTCTCACCCTCATGTCTCCATCTCATGGCATCCTCTCCCCAACAAGGTGCTGATGAGACGTAAAGCACAAACACACACACAAACACATGGCATTCTCTCATGGCATCCTCTCTTGGCATCCTCTCTTGTCTCTCTCACTTGTCTCCCTCACTTGTCTCCCTCACTTCTCTCCCTCACTTGTCTCCCTCTCTTGTCTGCCTCTCTTGTGTCCCTCTCTTGCCTGCCTCTCTTGTCCCCTCTCTTGTCCCCTCTCTTGTCTCCCTCTTTTGTCTCCCTCTTTTTTCTCCTTCTTTTGTTTCCCTCTTTTGTCTCCCTCCTTTGTCTCCCTCCTTTGTCTCCTTGTTTGTCTCTCTCTCCTGTCTCTCCCTCTCCTGCCTCTCCCTCTCTTGTCTCCCTCTCCTGTCTCCCTCTCCTGTCTCCCTCTCCTGTCTCCCTGTCCTGTCTCCCTCTCCTGTCTCTCTCATGTCTCCCTCTCCTGTCTCTCTCTCTCATGTCTCCCTCTCTTGTCTCCCTCTCTTGTCTCCCTCTCTTGTCTCCCTCTCTTGTCTCCCTCTCTTGTCTCCCTCTCTTGTCTCCCTCTCTTGTCTCCCTCTTTTGTCTCCTCCCTCTTGTCTCCTCCCTCTTTTGTCTCCTCCCTCTTTTGTCTCCTCCCTCTTTTGCTCTTTTGTCTCCCTCTTCTGTCTCCCTCTTTTGTCTCCCTCTCCTGTTTCCCTCTCCCATCGCCCTCTCCTGTCTCCCTCTCCTGTCTCCCTCTCCTGTCTTCCTCTCCTGTCTCCCTCTCCTGTCTCCCTCTCCTGTCTCCCTCTCCTGTCTCCCTCTCTCATGTCTCCCTCTCCTGTCTCCCTCTCCTGTCTCCCTCTCTTGTCTCCCTCTCTTGTCTCCCTCTCCTGTCTCCCTCTCTTGTCTCCCTCTCTTGTCTCCTCCCTCTTTTGCTCTTTTGTCTCCCGCTTTGGTCTCCCTCTCCTGTTTTCCCTCTCCTGTCGCCCTCTCCTGTCTCCCTCTCCTGTCTCCCTCTCTTGTCTCCCTCTCCTGGCACCCTCTCCCGTCGCCCTCTCCCGTCGCCCTCTCCGGTCGCCCTCTCCCGTCGCCCTCTCCCGTCGCCCTCTCCCGTTGCCCTCTCCCGTCACCCTCTCCGGTTGCCCTCTCCTGTCTTCCTCTCCTGTCTCCCTCTCCTGTCTCCCTCTCCTGTCTCCCTCTCCTGTCTCCCTCTCCTGTCTCCCTCTCCTGTCTCCCTCTCCTGTCTCCCTCTCCTGCTCCTGCCTGAGTACAGTAAAGTACTGCCTTCACCTCTTTCCCCCTTTCCCGCTTTCCCCCCTTTCCCTCTTTCCCTCTTTCCCTCTTTCCCCTTTCCCTCTTTCCCTCTTTCCCCCTATCCCTGCATCCCCACTCTCCCTACTTCCTCTTCTATTCTTTCCTGCTTCTGTTTTCCTTCTCCCTCCCCATCCTCTTCCTATCCTCATTAGCCTATGAAGTTCATAAATACAGGACGTAAAGCCCTAAATCATCATCATCTCGTGTCTCCCTCTCATGTCACCCTCTCGTGTCTCCCTCTCGTGTCTCCCTCTCATGTCTCGTGTCTCCCTCTCGACTCTTGTGTCTCCCTCTCATCTCTCCCTCACGTCTCTCCCTCTCATCTCTCCCTCTCATCTCTCCCTTTCGTCTCTACCTTTCGTCTCTCCCTCTCGTCTCTCCCTCCCGTCTCTCCCTAAGATATTCTTAAACAATGGTTAAAAGCAAACAAAAGCCCAAACAATATCAATGTGTTGTCATGATACAATTCTTGATTACTTTTCAGATGCTATATATTATGACCCCACAAATTTCTGAATTTTGTTCAGTTTCTCTTGTATTCTGATGCGAAAATCACATGTACTGCTTCCATTATTATAGCACTTTTAGTGTGCCTTTCCGCATAATGATTTTCAAAAATTTCTTGATTATGTGAATTTATCCAAATGCCCCCTCGTAGACCACTTGCCCCACTCTTTGAAATCATCTTGATACGCCACTGCAGTATTGAAATATTACAACATGACAAAACCACTCGAGTCAAGGTCACAATCATGATATTGTTATGTAGTGCTCTAATGGGTAGTTTTTTTATCACCTGGTTTTAATATCAGTTATAAAGATTTTTTCCATGTGACCATTTAAATACAGAAATGTGATGTACCAATGGAGCAACAATGGTCATGACGTCACAATTGCATTATTTGGGCCACTGTTTTATGACATCATCAGATATCTGCAATGCTGGTGATGTCATAATTATTAAAACAGATCTCCCTTTGACAGTTATGTTCTAAAAACATCATGGGTCCTGATATTTAGGCTGTAAACAATTTGATAATATTCATAGCCAACCAGCTGGTAATACTTCAATTATGTCTTCTCTTCTATGAATATTTGTCTCTCTATTTACAGGAACATGTGAGCACACTAGAGGTGGCAGAAGAACGGGAGTGTCAGCATTGCCACTTGCCAGTGATAGTTTGATATGGTAAATATGCCTTTATAAGATGTCATTGATAAAGCCTGGCTACTTTTAAAAATGCCTAAACAGGTATCATTTCTACACTCAACAAAAAACGAACGTCCCACTTCATTTTTGCTTATAATATGAAGATAATTTTTTGGCAAAAACCAATAAAATAGTATTGATCCTATTATAAACAAGTATCAATGTGCCAAAAATCATTCTATTGTGACTATTTCCAATCCCCACATCTTGCCAAAAAAATTGGTGTCATTTGAAGTGTGTGACATTGAGCCCTTAAGCAGAAAGTCACTTTATTGCGCTGCCCTGGGGGTGCCCCCCTTGGGCAAGCCTTGGTTTCGTAAGCAAGCTTTTTTGCACACACTGAAATGTTAACATTCTTGCCCCAATTTTATGTAAAAGCTACTGGGCACCTGCCACTACTTTCAGAGCCCTTCTTGACTGTATATTACGGTACTGTCATAAAGTTTGTCCCCGAATCTTTAAACTAACATTTAGTACGTTTATTGTGACATTTTGAAAGTATTTCTTGCCCAGTTATACACACACACTCCCCCAGTGTGGCTATGGCTGCATTAGCCTGGTCTCCTGGCCTGTATGCATTCACATAGCAGGGCACAGGACTATGGCTGCATCACAGCCATCATTGAGGGGGGGCACTCGCTTTCAATTCAGTGAGATTTGTTTTACAGCTTTTTGGGTTCCTATGACATAGTGGGGCTCTACTGGACTAATAAAATGAATTGAACTCACTTAATTCTGAAAAACATGCAATTGTGTTGATTGGTATTGTTTCATATCACCCCCAATGTTGTGAATTTACCAGTTTGTGTTATTTTAATGCAAGTTGAATTCTATGTAGAATTGGCAGATCTAATCTTTAATTTCAAATATAAGTACAATGATTTTTTTACTTGATTTGTGCAGTTGGTCTATGTCAGTGCTTGCTTGTACTCAATTAATCTCAACAGAAAGTTTATTGAAAATGGTGCAATGATATTAAAAATCTAATGGACAATATATCATGTGACATGTTATTTACTATCAGCTGACAATGATAAGAAAGCCTAAAGAAAAACATACCTTAATTCATGTTCACATATCAAGTATTCCCTTAGAAGTGAAAAAAGCAGGTCAGCATGTACTTTATACTTCAAGAATGTCCATTTATCACATGGAACTATGTGTGAGAAACAGGACACACCTTGTAGCAGTCCTGTTTGATGTTAACTGTAAAAGTTAGCTGTTATCAACAACTTGTTTATACTAAATTTGTCCTAAAAGCTATAGTGCCAGCTAGATCCAGTGTTTACAAATTCGGTAGAAAGAATGCAGGAAGGAATGAAGAAAAGACGGAATGAAGGAAGTAATGAACAAAGGAATGAACAAAGGCATGAAGGGAGGAATGTAGGGCATAATCACGAAATAAGCCCCGCACCTCTGACGGAATGAGTGGCAGCCTATGCTTTTCAATGGTCTCGCTCATTCCGTTATCAGATGGCGGGGGCTATTTTGTAATTATGCCGAATGTAGTGGGGGAAGGAAGGGAAGGCCTCGAGATAGATAGACAGATAGATAGACAGCTAAACACATGGATAGATAGATAGATAGATAGATGGATAGATAGATAGATAGATAGATAGATAGATAGATAGATAGATAGATAGATAGATAGATAGATAGATAGATAGATAGATAGATAGATAGATGCAACTATTTAAAGTGATTGCACTTTTTTTTTTTTTAGGAATAGCAGTGGCGCCAATCGGAAATAAGAGAGCAATAACAAGCTGGTAAATTACTCCTGGGCAGAAAGACAGGAGAGTAAAATCAAAGACTGGTGGATAGTTTGGGTCAGTGGGATGGCCAGGAAATGTGTATTTAGGCAAGACAGCAGTGATCCTGGCCAAGATTTGACTGAAATATTACACAGAGGGATATACACTAACTACGGATACATGTGTGATTCACCCTTAGGACTCAGTCCGGGCAGCGCATCATTCACCGGTTTCCGGTTATGACATTTCTAGTTTTAGCTTCAGATCACCTTCGAGATGTGTGTTTGGTACAGCAAGTGACATGACTTTTATGAAAAGTTTACATGACATGACCATTGGCATCTCGGAAATTTGTTCAAATCAAAATATCAAACAGAACAATCATTTTTGAAACTATCTCAATTGAAAGCCGAATAACATAATTCATTTCCCTTGCTGTACGAAACACACATCTGGAAGGTGATCTGTAGCTGCCAAAAATAAAGCATATATATATATGTTACAATTTTTCCACTTTTTAGGGCTCTTTGTCACACAATGCGAAATGACGCCCAGATTTTTCTTGGTGAGATGTGGGTATGGGGCCATTTAAAAAAAAATCCCAACTGTTATAAACAAGGTCAAAGATAAACAGGAAATGGTCGCACTTGAATGATTTTCGGCACATTGACACTTGTTTATAATAGGATCAACTCTATGTTGTTTAATTGGTTTTGGCCAAAAAAAATAAAATCTTACAAATTATAAGCAAAAATGAAGTGGGACGTTTCTTTTTTGAGTGTACAATAGCAAGATTTTATACCTACACTGCAATTTGGTCATTTCTGGGGTAGCTAAGTGGTTAAGATGCCCGCCTGCTTCGCTGAAGCTCTTTGCCTCAACTCCCAGCTGGGGAACCCAACATTTTCAGAGGACCCTCATAAGCCAAATTTCAGCTGGATGTCGTTCAGTGCCAGATTGTATGAACGCTTAACCCGGGTTATCCTGAAGTGGTTAACTCCTATAACATTACTTTTAACAGGGTTATTGTGAAAATAACTAAGCATGTTTAAGCTGACCGCATGTTATATAACGACTAAATCATTTTCCAAGTAACCCTGTTAAAAGATAAGTTTTAGGATAACCCGTGTTAAGTGTGATACAATATGGCACAGTAGAAACGTTATATTGGTGGCTGTTGTATCAGTGTCTGTGCTGGGCATATAAAAAAAAGATCTCTCACATGGGATAAATGTGTAACATGTTGACTGTTGAGGACTCCTGCTCTCTCTCACATCTCATCAATCAACCCTTGTGAGTGCCCGGAACTGGGCTTAGAGGGCTGTACTTACTATATCTATCTATCTATCTATCTATCTATCTATCTATCTATCGCTTTATCCCACTGTAACCATGACTGCCTTATAATTTCTATATAACCAATTATGACTTGACAAAACTTTTCTTGAACAACTTAAAATACTTGTAAATTAGTGCAGCCATTGCATTGTTGGTATTTTGTGTGATCCTCCTCCCTCTTCCCATCTATTGGTTATTTTTACCATTTTCCTTTTGTTCCAGGTGACGTGCCTGCGACTGATTTCTCACTGTTGGTAGGCAATACAGTTGTGATAGAAAAAACGAATACTTTCTACGATGCCCTATCACTACTGTTTGCCAGTTACTACATCCTGAATATGGCTTATCCTCCAGAATATGGCTTATCCTCCGAAGTGCAAACAACCTTGGAATTTATACAGAGGTAACATTATTCTATCTATCTGAAGGTTTAACTGTACTTGGTACAGTGATTGATATAATAGGCCTGTAACTGAAGGCAATCGAGTGCCAATACACAATGTGTTATAGTAACTGACACTGACAGTAATACTGACATCTCTGAATTAATAAATTGAGGCTGAGAGGTCACTGCTTGGCTATTTTTTGCAAACTTGAAAATGTGGAGGTTGTAACAATAATAAATTACCCAACACAATATCGAACAATTAGTCTTGAATGGGTAATTTTTGTAAAGCTTTTACATTTTGAATTATTTTCTTTCAGATGTTTCTTCAAGATAACCCCGAAACGAGGAACTGAGAAAGTGAAAGGAAAGAACCGTACGATGGTTGTGTATCAAGCTAATCAGTGTACGTTACAGTTTATATTGTCTACATGTATGGACAGCAGATGGCATACAGTGTGTGCTCATTAATTTAATGCGGACTATAATATTAAGACACATTTATTTAATATTAAGACACATTTATTTAATGTTAAGACATATTTATTGAATTAAGTTCATTAAATAATTGATGTTGTGTGTGTGGAAATGTTGTCACCTAATTAGTGAAATGTTATTGCGTGAAGCGGCTAATCAGTATCCGTATGCTGTTTATAGTCTGCATATTAAATATACTGGAGGCAATGTGTTCTTACGTATATAATGCAGACTTAAATATTTTCATCAAAAGAATGTATTTTATGTGGAAATGCTGCCGCCTATTTAGTGAAATAATGTTGTGTGAAGCTGCTTATCGATTAATAGATTGTATAAATCGTGAGATAAACATTATATTAATGTACTCTGGATACTGTTTATTTTCACTTATTTATTGATGCTTATAAATGAATAGTAATACATCTTTCATGATCCTGTCTTTTATTTGATATATTTTTGATTCTACATTAATAAAGTAAGTGAATGCATACATGTTTATTTGTTTTGATAAGCACACAAACCGTAACAACCGCATACAGCTTTCTTTTTTTTTGACACCTGTCCCTGCAATTGGAGTAGACTTTTTCAATGACACTTTGTTCCTTACAGTTCATGCTATGTGCGTTTTATATAACTGATTGAACGGGCAATTATTTCCTGCCCACGTACTGTTGCGACAGTTCGCACCTCTGCCACTGTTCAATGAGTGCATAATTACAAAATAAAGAGGAATGTGAAATTTCCATAACAGTGTGCCGACACATTTTTGGGTGGGAAAAAAATTCCTGATGTGCTGAACTACTGTATAATCCGAAGGGGTGTATCTGTAAACTACCTTAAGGGGCCAATAACATATGTGGCGAATATGTGGTCATTCGAAACTTCTGTGTCTTCCATGCTAATTTTGGTACACTGATTATGAGTGCTGGTGTGCAGTTCTCCAGGACCCGTCACTAATAAGACCGCCTTTTTGGCAGGCGTGAAGTGGTCATGTATACGAAGTATACTAAGTGCAATTATTTAAAACACATACTACAGCAGTCCCTGAGTAATAAGACCACCTTTTTGGCAGGCGTGAAGCGGTCTCTCGTGGAGGGTGCATCTGTCACAGTTCATGTTTACTGAAGTATACTAAATGCAATTATTTAAAACACATACTACAGCAGTCCCTGTGTAATAAGACCGCCTTTTGGCAGGCGTGAAGTGGTCTCTCATGGTGGGTGCATCTGTCACATTTCATGTATACAGAAGTATACTAAGTGCAATTATTCAAAACACATGCTACAGCAGTCCCTGTGTAATAAGACTGCCTTTTGGCAGGCAGGAAGTGGTCTCTCACGGGGTGCATCAGTTCATGTATACAGTAACAATCGCATTTTCTGTTACAACATCATCCTGTCATCTAACTTATGATCTAAGATAACGGCATTGGTACAATTAGCTGTTAAATTAACGGCAAGTACTCGCTATAAAATGACGGCATGCTTAGCCGCAATATTTACAGCAACATGCCGTAGCATGAACTTACGGCAAAATGGTCGTAAACTTTACGGCAACTTGCTGTATATATTAAATTACGGCATGAGCCTGTTGAACTTACGGCAACATGTCGTAATTGAAATTACGGCATAACTGTTGATTTTACGGTAAGTTACCGGCTAATTTGCTGCCGGTAATGCCGTAAAACCAACGGTTTCGGTTTTACAGTGTAGCATTGGTTTTCTTCTGTTGTATTTATATGAAAATGAAGTGTATCTCGTCCCCTGCACAAAGCAATCTAAAAATGTTAACAGTAGCTGAGTCCGGTCTAAAATTGCCATATTATCTGTTTGTTGCCTCTCCTTCTTTAAAGCTCGTTTCATTAGAAAACATCTTGTTGTGGATTGAAACAGTTCTGTAGTTTTTTCCTAATTGTATTGACAGAAGGATGATGGATGGACCGACAGACACATGCAAATGAAAACATTAGGCCCATTCTACGTCGAGCCTAATTAGGCTGGTTACTATAATATTGTAGACTGTAGAGTGTTGAGGGTTTGTTATAATAGGTTCCTACTGGCACACTTGGCTAGGTCAGCCCTTTATCTCAGTGGTAGGACATTCAAGAGGTAGCCGGATAAAATCCCACTCACTGTTGAGGTAACAATGATGTGAGATTATGTGTCAAAATCTCCGTTAAGTTTGGCGATATAATACAGTGGAGTGTAGTGGGTTCGGTTTGTATGTATGTATGTTTATTATTGTTGACTAAAAAGGACCCCAGAAATGCAAAAGTCTGACTGGGTATAATAAGTTGCTTCCAGCAGTTGGCTAGGGAACTGGCCCTCTTGCCCAAGTGATATTGCATCAATTTTCTTTGAAGGTCTGTTGAATTATCATGAATCAAAAGTGTAACTAACATTTGCTGTTGTCTTAATTAGAATCATTTAGAGAGGGTGCAACATCTGAATTAACCCAACTGAAATGTGTAAATGTTTGCATGCTATTATGAATGTTTGTAAGCAATATTGATCTGCATTTTCAAATTACATACAATCAGCATTAAAGACGCTACAAGCTCAAAAACTCATACAGTCTGTACCAGGACATTTGCTTTAAAATGTCCCTATTTGACAAATAAGGGGACCTGAAATTTTTACTTGATTTTTGGCTAACATGCCCTGTTATTCCAAGGCTACATACAGCCAATTTATTTTTTAAAAAAGGAAGCAAGAAAAATACCATGTCAAGAAAAAAAAAATGAATTGAGGGCTCATAGCCCCTTCAGATAGTTTCAAGCTGCCAATAGCAACATATTAGTCTCAGTTACTGAAATATGAGTAATGGCATTGGCCATTTTGAATCCAATTTTCCGCCATTTGAGTGGATACTTTTCTGTTGTCCTTCTAGACAGCCTGGATGTGTACTACATTTATACTAGGGCTGTGCCGATGCGACGATTATCGCCGACAATCGTCACTAAAAGGTTCGATTTCGATCATCTC
Organism: Platynereis dumerilii; assembly: GCA_026936325.1. NCBI lineage: Eukaryota > Metazoa > Annelida > Polychaeta > Phyllodocida > Nereididae > Platynereis > Platynereis dumerilii. Next base: position 32,353,525 of record JAPTHN010000008.1, read on the forward strand.
CACAAAATAAGGAAAAATCGATTTTCAGCAGAATGAAGAATTCATAATAGATGGCTGTATTTGGTATCGTTTTGAAGCTCTTCTGGAGCTGTACACCACCGTGCTATCTGTGGTGTTCTTATCTGTGCATATTCCACACTGCTAGCCATGAAAGATATTTCACAAATTAGAAATTAAGTTTTACTGCTACAAGTCTGCATCCATGTTGAATTTATGGATTTTGGAGACAGAAGTGTATCCAATAGAGTAAATACACATCTGTTATCTATTTACAACTGTACTGCTCTGCATGCAGGAGAATGACATGCATGGTTTTAAAGAAGACAGCTTTATCAGCAGTTACATTGGATCAATACATTATAATTATAAATAATATCAAGTCAATCAAATTAATTCATGTACTTTATTTTCTTTTTCCTTCCTGCAAATAGTCTGATGGTCCTGCTCATTATAATTTTAACACCATTAATATTCGTAGAGAGTCAATGAATTCATTGATATATTAATGTTTCGTATAATTATGTTGATCTTGACATTCTAAGCAACAATCGATTTAAAATCGATAATCGAATCGAAATACAAGTCGATTAATAGATTTCAGAAAACTTTTCGATTGCACAGCCCTAATTTATACCATTCATGAATTTATGTCAACAGGGATCGCTTAAATGCTGCGCAGATCCCTTTTCAAGAGTAAAATTTCATGAATTTTAGCTGTTCATTTAGATAAAAAATTAGGTTCAGGCCATGATCTTCAGTTATTACTAGCAATAAGCCCATGCTACCTGCAGAATTAATTGGAATATACATATATTTGGGTGAACAGATTGACTTTCCAGAAAATGAATCACTTCGTCACTGCAGGACTCCAGAAATATCAGCTGAAAACTTATTATCATAAAATAGAGCATTAAAAGGAATGCAATGGCCCTGAAAAGGGAAGAGTACTGCCTTGGGGGCCAAAGGAAGGAACAGGGAAAAAAGAAGCCCAGATATTAAGTAGAAGTGGAGATAAACACTACAAATACGGATACAATATCACTCTCATAGTACAAAAGAAAAGTCCTAGGTTCTTTATTTCAAGCATAAGAAATAATGTTTCACACACTGTTATGTGAAGAGAAGTAGTCATTCTTAGCAATAGATTCACTGATGAAAATCCAATTGTACTGTACATTAATTTGAAAAAGACTGTTTTATGCAGGCTACAGTGCCTGCTCTTTTGGGACCGGAAGGAACAGGCTACAACATTTCACTGGTGATGCTCTATTTCATGTCCTCGCTTACATACTTTTCTGGGCAGATCCAGCCATGTTCTGCAGGACGCGGGCCTGAAAGGCAGCTGTCCCAGTGACCTAGATGCCAATTCGATGTCCAATTCACATGAATTTCTCAAGTCTGCAGCTTTGCTCCTCTCGCCTGCTCTAAACAGCAGACTGGCTTGTCAGTCAGTGTTTTCTGCTGATAAATCATTGCTATTGTATCTGGTTGCCATGGTAACAATCATGTGATCATGAAAATACGAGATTAAAATAAGCAACCTGATGATATTCTGCGAGCAAATTCCATCTAACATACACCAATTTGCTATATCACACAGCCATGTCCAGGCCAGCATTACAGTGCTGGTAGGAAATTGTCTCAAAACGGGGTTTGAACAGTTGCCATAGCAACATAATTGTTTTTTTTTCCTTCAGAAAATTAAACAACTAAAAAATCCCAGTCTGTGTACCAAATTTCAGAACTGTACTGTAATTATTTGTTGAGAAATAGCTAAACTTGATGTTATCAGATCACTCACAAAAAAATCGCTGGTGATTATATCTGCCATTTCGAATACAAGATGGTCAACTTTAAAGGGGTGAAAACAGGTAAATCCATCAATTTTTCTAGTAATTAGGATCTACCATTCTTGAAAGCTGGGATCTGTACTTCTATCCGTAAATTCACATCCATAATGATCATTTTGATGCCTAGAAGCTCCATCTTCAAGAGGACAATTTGAAGGTTTTAAGCCGTTTAACTGTGCTCATTTATTCAAAAACCTTAAGTTTATTCTGTTATCCTCAGTAATTTATGAAAAAAGTTGTGTATTTTATCAAATACAATAGTTTAACAAACTGTACATAAGAGTGACTGTTCATAGGAATGGATTCACTAAGAAAAATCTCAATCATTTTGACTACCAGTTTGAAGAAGATCGTTTTAGGCCAACGAGATCATTGTTATTGTATTTGGTTGTCATGGTAATGGTCATGTGACCTTGAAAATGGAAGATATCTTAAGAAAACAAACCAGCTACGTTCTACCATCACATTTTATCAAATTTACATCAGTTAACTGTATTACATAGCCATATCTAGCCAAGCGTAATTGCTGATGTGGTAATTGTTTGGAAAAAGGGATGCAAACGGTTGCCATGGCAACAGATACCTCAACAAATTGTAGAAAATAAAGAAGGTCAAAATTCCAGTTGACTTACCAAATTTCAAGATTCTACAGTAATTTGAACTGGAGAAATGGCTAAATATGTGAATTGGTTCATTTACAAAAAATGTGCATCATCAATTAAAATCTGTTGCCATGGTAAAATTTTTCAACACAGCTGGCACTTTCAAATACCAGAAAAAGCATGCTGGTAACTGAAATATTTTTCCTGTCATCAATGTTGTTTTTGCAGTAAGTAAGAAAAATATGACTTTTTATCATTCAAACCGTTGCTATGGCAACATAACAATAACAAAAAGTTGCAAATCCAACTGAAACATCATGAAACATGCAAGGGAAGATTTTTAGGTCATATTCCACCAATTGCAGCAAACATACCTTATTTTACAGAACAAAATCCATTATTTATATGTATTTCTAAAAACAGAAAAGGGTTGCCTTGACAACCATTTTTCATGGAGATATTATAGCCTCGGACTGGAGCAAAACGGATGTCATTTCTGGAAAATTCAGAAAATTTGGTACAAGGTGGACCAAATTCCAGCCGGTTAACTTGCGGGTCCATTTTTTGACCTCATACACCGGACTACAATGGAGAAAACAGGCTTATACCCGAGACAATCACTCAAACTTCTAAATATCGCAGAAAAAAAAATAGCAGCGAAGAATAAGGCAACTATCGCAATGAAATACTGGCGTGTGATTGGCTGACAGAGGTGTCAAATGGTATAATAATAATTTACCTCTTGACATTCTTGCCTTGGGTGTATATCACTGACCCATTTGGTTGTGTTGTATTGCAGGCGCTTGTTTTTTTTTTTTTGCCTTATTAATCATAGAAGCTGTATGTCAAAAAGGAACTTTTCTTCATGGTTTAGGACTTTGACAGGCACTTTTTCTATGTTTTGAATAGAAACTTAGGAAGTGATATTTATATGACAAAAACATGCATCTACTCCCTCATACGATGCCAGAAAGTTGAACATCTTTTGTTAACTTTGACTTACACTTGTTATTCTTGTCACTGACAAGTTCAGAATGCTATGAGTTTGTCATTTTAACATAATATAACGTGATGAAAAAGAGATCATCTTTAAATCAGAGTAAATTTTTTACTTTTACAAAAATTGACTTACCTGGAGGTCTCACCTCAAAGCATGACTAACTGCATAGTCCTGAGTTAATGATGTGTAATAATAAGATTTTTCTGTATACACACCCAAGGGAATCGTGTCAGAAAGGTAATGATTATTACATATCTGTCATAATCACCTGACATCTGTCAGCCAATCACATGCCAGTATTTCACTACAGTGATTCCCTCATTCTTTGTTGCCCATTTTTTCTCCAATGTTCAGATGTCTGAGTGCTTGTCGCATAAGCCAGTTTTGCACAATCACGTTCGGAAACACCTGGTTAGAACCCAATGAACGCAAGATAAGACATTTGTCTTTACAGCTTTCCACTTTGACATAGACACAATGAGGATCAGTTCTCTGTGAAAAATGCATTTCTTGACTAATGATAGCGGATGAAGTGTCATCTTCTCTACTTCAACATGGGAATCATAGAGGCTGTTTGATTAGTCATGATCAATAGAAGGCCATTTGACTTGTGAAAACTGATTTCACAGTGAAAATCAGATAAATAATCCTTTCATTTGGCTGTCACCAACAAGCGGGATTAGTCTCCTTAAATCAAATAAACATTGAAAGTATTGGGTTTGATCATGACAAATCATCAACAGTCCACTCTTTTTCTTTATCAAAGTGGAAGGCTGTAATACAGGAGTCCACAAGTTGCAAATTTCCAATATGTGGGATCTTTTTGACATTAAGCAAGCAATAAAGCACTCTTATTTGAATGCATCTTGTCAAGTAGTTAATAGTTTTGGTATGTATGCAGTAAAGGTGCTTTCAACTTTTTGGGCTTTTCCCTACTTTTGCTCGGGTGTTTTCCCTCACAAATGTAAAGCAATTAAATTTTGGAATCACCTGTTATAAATAACCCTCTTGGACCTGTATTAACAATTCCCATTGGACCCATAAAGCAAGCTTGTGCCTCTTCAAGCATTGAATCATACGCAACAAAGTGTAAAGCAGTGCTTCACGAGTTTCTGAGCTTGCAGTCATCTGGCTGTCTCTGTACAACTCCCATTGTCAAGTGTTGTGGGCCATTTTGGATGATTTTGTATAAACGTCTCAAAGGATACTTTCTCTGACATGGGGAGGTTTAAACGTTACCAGGTTTATGGTAGGTCAATTTTCTATTTATTATATAATTTTATTGTTCTACAACTTCGAGATCTCCTTTCAAGAAGATATCACAATTTTATGGTACCGATTTGAATTTATTTTTGGATTTTAGCGTTTTAACGGTAGTTTCCAAAAATATCCAGCGTCAATATTCTGTGAAATTAATCATCTGCTCTATCCATAAATATTGGTAACCGACGACCAATCTTGAATGGTTAAAGAATATTTGATTCGAAACCAAGTTAATGGTTGTGACCGTTCACTGTAAAATTTGAAACGATAATCTGTCTGTTGTCATAACTTAAAGCATCAAGCTGTGCTGGCTCAAAGGAATTGTGCAACCATCTCACTCAATCATTTTAGTTCACTCAAAATTAAAATTTTATAGTGTTAAGTGTCCAGTATTTGGGTGTCGTAAAGTACTATTATTTTAATACTGTAATGAGTGTCAAATATACAGCTACTTTTTAACTCTGCTTAGTTGTTGGTACCCCAGCAGCTACTTGCTCATTGCACTTTTTATTAGTATCGTCTCTGTTGCAAGGGGTCATTGAATTGGTGGTTTCATATTACCAGTTCTTTGGTCAAGGCAGTAAAATTCTCACTAAGTTGAACTACCAACGCCATTGCGACCCACTTATGAAACAAAAAAAAAACTTGCCCCAGTACCAGCGCAGGGTAAGTTGTGCCACGAGGTGGGGCAGTTTTTCCCCTTAGTTTATTCTTAAAAACACACAGTTGCGTTTCACCAGTTTCTTCAGATAGATCATTTGTATCTTTCATGCGCCATATGGCTCTATACATTATCTGAAACTTATAAAACGTTAATGACCAACGAAAAGATCAATTTCAAAATTCTGCAAACACTGAAATTGTTTTTTGTTTGGAACGCTGTAAGACACTTTGAACAATTCACAACCCTGTCAGCGTGCCTCGGCGGTCCGATGTCAGCAGCATTGGACCGGCTTTTGGCCGACGTTGGGCCGACGAGGCACGCTGATAGGGAACGTCCTAGAAATTTTACATAACATGAAACTTATGTTTAGGCAGGCCCGCAGTGATGGAAATGGAAAATTTTCGTCGGGGGAGCTCTCGGCCCGTGTGGCAGCGGCTCGCAACTCCAAATTTTTAAAAAGGGAAAAAATTCTTCCACCAGAGCATAATTTTGTCTAAAAATACTGTGAGGACTGAACAAATAACATGATAATTGTAATTTTACTACTGGTGATTGGGGGAGCTGTAGCAGGGTACAGCTCCCCCTGTTTTTTGGTCAAGGGAGCTCAGCTCCCCCGAGCTCCCCCCCATTTCCATCACTGCAGGCAGGGCATATGAAATAGAGACAAAAAATATAAATGAAAATTAAATTCCTATATCATACCATTCGCACAACTTACCTGAATGCAAAGGTGAAACTTACCCCAAAATGAATGTATTTTCTTCAGAAAATTGACAATGAAAGATAAACCAACGATGCCAGATCATATCTTACAGCGCGATTATCTACATATGCCTCATAGCTCCGATGAGTTAGATCGATTTCATCTATATATCAATGCTAAATGATTAAGAAACAAAAATGTCAGTCCTCTTTGTACACCAGGTTTCAACGACAGATCTAAATTAAATGAGTGTAGCTTTTCACAGCATTATCATATTTGGCAGTTTTTGTCACAGTGTAAAATGATGTTGTCACGGTGTATATAATAGGCCTATACATGGATGGCATTGTTTTCTTCTCCTGGTTCGTCACTTTGACCCAATGGAGGATGCAGGGCTTTGCATTTGGAGTCTGAGTCAGGCGGGACTGAATTACGTACCGGTAGCATAAATCTAATTTGAATAGAATAAAAACGTCTTTCAATGCAAGTGAATGAAGTGATGTGTATGGAGGGACAGGGATTGTCTGTGTTTTCTTGCTAATCTGATTTACTTTCCTAGCTCAGCTGCTCACTGAAGCAGAACACTACGTTTTTCATTCCTGACCATGTTAAACTTAAGGATTTGGAGGACGTTTGATTTACTGATAGACCAATCAGACAAGCTGAAAAAGCTATGCAAATTGTGAGAAAAGTAGTCGAAGAAACTCATACTAAGTGAATCTGCAGTTACAAGTATTCATGTGCATAATCCTATGAAAACTCTCAAGAATTAGGCTTACTTTTTCTCCCCTGTCAGAGTCATTAATCAGGAGACCCAAGGAGTCGAAGTCAGATTGGAGTCTCTTAATATTCAGAGTCGGAGTCGGCTCACTCATTACATGACTCCAAAGCCCTGGTTGGGTAACACAATAGTTACCCGGTGACACAACTTGCCCCAGTTTCCACTATCTATTAATACCTACTGTGAATATATATGTTTTTGGCACTTTAGGCATGGGAGGTAACCACTCTCAGGAAGTATAAAACTTTTTCATGCATAATGATCTTATTCATAACTATTGTACACAAACTCTGAAAGGTATGTCTATATCCCCTTTTTTATTTTTTTCTCATAATTATTCTCATACAGACACAAAGGTGGCAAAAGTTCTGAGACATAATTTATGATCCATCTGTCAAAAAAATCTAATTCACCTCATGCAATTTTTTTAAAGGCAAATGGCATGTGAAAGTTTCACTAAGTCACAAAAATATTTACAAAAGCTAAGGCTGCAAGGAAGTGATGTATGACTTGTTTTCTGTCTCTACAGCTGCAGAGAAGCTCTACAATCTTTCTTTCTTGAATGTTTTCGTTTTTTAAATATCTCTCTTATAATATTTTTCTTAAAATACGCCTTGTCAGTGACTTTGGAGCAACTCTCTGTTACCGCCAATATCCACTATTGTGCCCAATAGGCCTATTGGGCATGGATATTAGGCCTTTGGGCAAAATATGGGGTCTTTTGGCAAATTATAGGGTCTATGGGCAAACTATAGGGCCTTTGGGCATTATGACTCCTTTTGGCATGACTTTCCCAAAGTCATCGCATCCTTCAAAATATCCACGAGGGCTTTGGGCAAAATATAGGTCCTTTGGGCGCATGCCTAAATCACTCATTATCACTCACTCCTGACCACATTGAATTTTTGCAAAGCTCTTATACTTTGGATACATGCCCAAGTCACTCGCAATAACTCTTTTATACTATTTTGGATTTTGACAAATATTCAACTTTGGATAATAGTGAACTGACCAATGAGAATACGTCCTAATATCTTGACCAATGAGAATCCACCCTAATATCCACAGTAGGGGGGTCACTGTAGTTAATAGTTTGTCCAATGAGAATGCCACCTAATATCCTGCCAAATGAGAATCCGGCAAATATCCTAGCCAATGACAGTCAAGCCTAATATCCACAGAGCCATGATTGGCCAGTGGATATAAAGCTGTATTCTCATTGGACACACTGAGACTTCAATGAGATTCCAATCTAATATCAAACAGCCAATGAAAGTTGAGCCTATCATCAAATAGGCTAATAGTCAAAATAGGCTCTTTGGCTAAAGTCAAAAGACTAAGCCAAAATCCATGACAGTCTTTTGCGGATATTTTTGGATATTTGTGAGTGATTATAATAATATGCTTTGGGCATACACAAACAGGCTCTTTGGTCAAAGTCAAAAGACTAAGCCAAAATCCATGACAGTCTTTTGTGGTTATTTGTGGTTGATTTTATATGCTTTGGGCATACACAACTACTGTCACTGACACTAAACTATTCTCCCACCTGCTTCATAAAGACAAACTCCAAACTTGAAGGTAGTTTCCAGTGTATGTGCATTATTTTGAAGTTAGTAAACTTCTTGACTTCACAAGTTTTATGAATTGTTATTTTCTTAACACTGTCAATGGTTGATACAGTAGAGTGCCCAAATATACGTGAATCAGTCATTGTCATGGATTGGATATTGAATTTAGTCATCTTAAGTCATGAAAAGCAAAAATGGCAATTGTCATGCAAGCTCAAAACAGAGGAACAATAAGTCACCGGTGCATAGTTACCATATTTTAAGCTGAATTCCTTTGAAACTTTTCCATTGACATTATTTTCCATTCTTGTGTTTATGTTGTTCTCTAAAGAAAATGTAAAAATCTTGGCATCAGTCATTTTGACAAGTGGCCTAGGGGGCAAAGGTCATCCATGCTTCAGTAGACTGACATATTTTGGGTTCAAAGCCATCACATAGCTGATATACTACCCCATAGATGCCTCACAATAGGGTCTGTCTCATGAGAAGTTGTAATTTATTTTTTGGACAATTTAAGCAAAAGAGTATGATGACACCAAGTCCCAAAAGTGGCTCATGCAAGACAGTTTTTGGTCTACTTTTGTCCATGTAGTAGTTGTATGTATGGTTGACATATTTGTTGTGTCAAAAAAAAGTCAGTCTAATATATTCAAAAGTAAGTTTAGGGTTTTTAGCATTATAAGACAACCACCTTTTGTGGAGAGGTATCTTGTAGGTGTGCATAATTTCGTTGGGTGCACTAAAATCAACTATCCTGCTATTTGAAAAAATTTACTAGCAAAGATCAATATTTATTTCCTAGCAGGAAGTAATCTATTTCTAGCAAATATGTGTATATGGCTGGTCAAGAAGGAATAAATAGCTGTCCAAGGAAGAATAAAGCTGGCAGGGAGAATATGAGGGTCAATGCAAAGCAATCCATGTCAAAATGTTTTCATTCCATGGCCAGCTATAAACATACACTCACCAGCAAAAGAAACCCAACACTTGATATTGGCTTATAATTTTGCAAAGAATTTTTTTGAAAAAAAGAACAAATTATATGGTATTGATCCTTAGATCAACTAGTGTCTTTGTGTCAAAAATCATTTAGCTGTGACCATTTCCTGTCTGCCTTTTGACCTGTTTGATAATAGCCGAAAAATTGGCACAGTAACACTATTTTTTAATTTTACAGGACAATTTGAAAATTGGAGTTTTGCACATTTCAAAATGTAGCAGACAAAACCTCTATGGTTCGGGTCCTTATAATTGAGCTGTTTTAATAAAATTTTCAGACAATTTCACAATGCTGTCCAAAAATTGCCACAATGTTTTAAGAGCAAAATTCAGAGTTAAACACAATTTTTTGCGACGATGAAGGCAATATTTTTAAAATCACATTAACATAACTTGCACACAATTTTAAAATAAAAAAAAACAATATGGATCAAAGCGTGAGATGTTCCAGATTATTGAGTCCAGACATAGACTAAACAGATACGCCAGTGAAAGAGTTCCAGGTCCATAGTTCCAAGTAAAGTTTCTCATTTCAGAATTGAAGTGTCATTCTGAAAAGTTCCTACAGGGGGTGCTTTAGTTTAGGACTCCAATAATATCAGCAATTTTGCCACTCTTATTCTTTCTGTGTAAAATGTTATCAGCCAACTGAAATAGGCCGAACATGTTGTAAGTCAAGCAAAATAGGCAGAAAAAATTAAAATAAACCCAATTTGGAAATGGCAACAGAGACCCTTTAAGAGCAATAGATTCACTTGACAACAGAATTAATGTTTGTATTGATGCCAGTGATCGGCATACTGCATCCTCGAGACTGTTATTGGTTATTGTCAAAGCTTTTCATCTTCCCTGATATGTCTGGTGACTTTTACTGTTATTACATTATTCAGTCATTAAACTTTTTCTATTGCTCTTATGAGACCTGTGTTTTCATTGCTCAAGTGGGTTTAGGAAATTGCGAGGATTAAAACATCATTACTCATGATCACATTAATACTTCCAAAATAACATTTATACAGAAAACCAAGTGATAGTGGCAAAACTGCTGGAATTATTGAAGTCCTAGACTACAGCACCCCCTGCAGGAACTTTTCAGAATGACACTTCAATTCTGAAATGAGAAACTTTACTTGGAACTATGGACCTGGAACTTTTTTACCGGCTCATCTGTTTAGTCCGTGTCTGGAATCAATAATCTGGCACAACTCTCGCTTTGATCCGTATTGTTTTTTATTTTAAAATTGCGTGCAAGTCATATTAATGTGATTTTAAGAATATTGCCTCCGTCGTCGCAAAAAATTGTGTTAAACTCTGAATTTTGCTCTGAAAAAAATTGTGGCAATTCTTAGACAATATAGTGAAATTGTCTGAAAATTAGATTAGAAAAGCTCAAATTTATGGGCCCGAACCATAGAGATTTTGTCTGCTACACCTTGAAATGTGCAAAACTCCAATTTTCAAATTGTCCTGTAAAATTCAAAAATAGTGTTGCAGTGCTAATTTTTCGGCTATTACCATCTGTTTGGCCATTATTTAAAATGGCACCTTTATTTTTGGTGTAACTTGTTGGTAAGGTCATATTTTATTACAAAAACTGAAATGTGATAAACAAGTCAAAAAGCAGACAGGAAATGGTCGCAGCTGAATGATTTTTGGCACAAAGACCCTAGTTGACCTAAGAATCAATACCACATAACTTGTTTTGTCCAAAAAAATGTCTTTGAAAATTATAAGACAAAATCAAGTGTTGCATTTCTTTTGCTGGTGAGTGTATATTTTACAGAAAAATATGACTTTATTAATTTTTACAAGTGAATTTTTGACAAAAAGGCAACTATTCTGAAAATAAGCATAAGAGGGCTCTGTTGGCAACGTCTTTTGAGGGAGAATACGAGTTATTGTCCCTCCAGACTTGTTTATTTCCCCGGGCATGATTGGCGCTATTGGGGCCAATAGATCACTAGAGGAAGTACCAGTCATTGATAGACATGGTACATCAGGCTTGTAAATCAATTTAATCCGTCCATATACCAGCATATGACAAGTCCAAGAAATGTCCTGGACATATGTGTTTTGATATATTTATATGACGGTTGGCTATGAAAAACATTTTTTCAAAATTCACCGAACTTTATTAATCGTGGGTGTTGCTAGTTCTATAAGTTACAGATTCTTATAAATTTTCATGTTATGTCTAACTGCTAAAAGCACACAAAGTAACAAATAATGTGTAACAGTTGGTGATCACTGATATATATGGTTGTATTCTCATTGGAATTTTTCATGTGACTTTGGAATAGGCTCCCACTAGTTTTGTATTTCTTCAAAATATGCAAATACCATAAAAGAGAAAATACTTTGCATGCCAGATCTTTATCAAAATAAGTGAGATGTACAAGGTCAACTGTTGCATTTGCACCATATATGAAATGGCTCTTCTTCTGCAATCTCCAAATTCGAATTTCATACACCTATATTTTCTTATAGGGTATTCATGCGCCTGCAATAGATGGCTAGTGACTGGTCAAATAATAATATAATTATTAACTACACTGGAACCTTTGGGCTTACAGTAGGCCTTTTGTTTCATAGAGCTGTTGCGTGTGGAAAAGTCCTTTTGGAACAGTGAGAATGTTGAGTGACTCTCCAATCTATCATTAGACATGATTGCCTAAAGGAACAGTAGGACAGGTTTCAGAATATTCCCAAAAGGAAACAAAACAAGAAAAGATAAGACTCAATGTACAACAGAATTTATCTTGCTTGTCGTTCTAACCTGGAGTTTCCAATATTTTCCCTGCATTTGTTGCCAGGGGTGCCTTTTAAAGGTGTCAGTTAGTAAGTACATTCAGTTTATGAAATATTGACTTGTGACATAAGATTTTTTCTCTGAATCAAGTGCTTCATTCTGAAATTAGTTCGACTCACTAGTATGTGGGAACTGGAGTGACTTTTTAAAATTTGTCTTGGACTAAGGGCTGTGACATGCAGAAGGCTATTGAAACTTTTAAACAAAAATAATATCAGTTGACAAAATTCTTATAACATTTTTATTTCCTTTTATTCCAATGAAATCATAGTCAGTCAGTTGGTACAACTTGTTTGACTTGCCAGGCAAGTTCCTTCATCACAGTCTTTTTGCAGTTTGACTTTGAAGAAGAAGATATAATATAATAATAATAATAATAATAATAGGCATTTGTATAGCGCTAATTCCAGTAAACTGCTCACTAGCGCTTGTGCATGATGGATCTATTTGTAGAAACTCTTAAACAGATGAGTTTTAAGATTTCTTTTGAAACCGTCAAGTGTCTTGGAGGCCTTGACATTCTCAGGGAGTTGGTTCCAGTTTTGGAGCGGCATGTGACAAGGCTCTGTCTTCGTATTTGTTTTTGTTGTAGGAAGTTGGTTCATTCAAGAGTATTTTGTTATTGCTTCTCAGATTACAATTTCTTTCTGATCTTAGCTGAATCATATTTTGAATATACAAGGAGCTTGTCCGTTTAATGCTTTCCAAGTTATTAACATGAGTTTGAATTGTATTCTGGCCGGGATTGGTAGCCAATGTAGTTGCTTCCTATGCTGACTTGCACTGTCATGCTTTTTCAATTTTTCCATAGTCTAGGTGAGGAGTGAAAAGCGCATGGACTACTGTTTTACAAGTTTCCTTGTCTAGAGACTTCCTAATTTTTAAATATTTCTCAAATTGAAATAGGCATTCCTGCACATTTTGTTGACTTGTTTTTCCATGGTCATATTTTTGTCAAAGATTATACCTAGATTTCTAACGTGATCGGCTGCATTAATTTTGTTTATTAAGTTGGTGTGGACTGCCAATGAGCAGTAATTCAGTTTTTTCTCCATTGTTGCAAAGGTTGTTTTGATGAAGAAATTTCCTGATTTCTGTTATGCACTTTTCCATCTTAAATACCGCATTTCTCTCATCTAAGAAAGTTGGTTTGATAGAGAGAATAAGTTGCTCATCATCGGCATACTTTTGGTCTTTACCTTGATTTTTTGTAGCCACTTCGCTTAATGGAGCGATATATGAATTAAATAGGATTGGTCCCAATTTTGAACCTTGAGGAACCCCAAAATTCAGTGGCAGTGTGGTTGATGCTTTGTCATTAATTATCACTGACTGTGACCTTTCAGAAATGTAAGACTTAAACCAGCGTAGTGCAGAATCATGGATACCATACCTGCTTTCCAAGCGATTCAGTAGAATCTTATGATCAATCATATCAAATGCGGCTGAAAGGTCCAGTAGTGCGAGCATTGTTACTTCACCTTTGCTCATATTCAACATGATATCATCATTGATCTTCGTTAGGAGAGTCTCAGTGCTGTGGAATTTTCTGTAAGCTGATTGTTTCTCATCATCCAGGTTGTTTGTAGTAAGGTGGTCTGTATATTGTTTAATAATAGCACTTTCAATTAGTTTGCCCATTAAAGGCAGATTTGATACTGGTCTATAATTATTATAGATAAGATCCAATCCACCTCTTTTTTAGCAGAGGTTTTACTAAGGCATGTTTCAACTTAGGAGGCATTTCTCCCAGTGAGAGTGACTCATTGACAATCTTGGTTATAATTGGGAGGTATTCATCAATGCATTCGAGCAAAAGCCAAGTGGGAATAGGATCAAGTTGGCAGTGTTTAACAGGCATTTCCCTGATCGATTTCTTAATGTCCCTTAGAGACAAACTTCGAAACTGTCACAGTGTGTGAGGGGCAGTTTCATTTTCATTAACAGTCTTATTTTGTGTACATGTAGCGTCCAACTTTGACCTAAGTGTTTTAATCTTTTCGTCAAAGAATTTATTAAATCATCTACCAGGTTAATTTCATTTGTATGCGGTGGGAGAGGTAGTTCCTGTTTTCTGTTCAGACTTGAGTTCAGTAACTTGATATTCACAACTTGCTCTGTTGAGAATCTCTGGCTCAATTAATAATTGGTGGAAAATTGGAAACTGGCAATTTAAGTTGCAAATGTAACGTCACATTACTTGCTGTGTACTTATTATTTACCCAATAATGCTAAGGTGAAATTTGTCATGGTAATGGCAGCTATCATAATCAATCGTGCACCATTGTCTGGAACAGAGGATAAGTCAAAGTTTTTCGTAAATTGATCATTCTCTATATCACAGAACAGTATTCTGCTGCATCTGTCGCTGTGTGCTGGGCCTATATAGGTGTCTTCATGATGGTTAAGCATGAGCGGTGTATAAATTTAAGATATAAAGCTCTACCAACTGAAGAACCACCCAACTAACTGGTCCAACACTATGTCATGATGGTTTAACTTAAGTCTCCTTATTTTGTCTATTTTGTAAACTGCAGAGGTCTTAGAAAATGGCTGGCTTAACATACAGATATTACTATAAAACTTCCACATTATTTTACCTCCTATTTTTGTGTTTGGTGTGGGTGGGCCGTCAAAATGACTGGAGGTGTTTTGACTAACTCGAATGACTGGGTTCTACACTTGTCACACATCTGGGTCAGTTTTAGACAAGGAGATGGTTATAAATAGGCATCTTACAGGGGCGGATCCAGGGGGGGGGGGCGAAAGGGGCAACCGCCCCCCACCCCCTCAAAAAATAAAAATAAAAATAAAAATATATATATACATATATTTTTTTTTTGTAAAAAAAATTTATGTGAGTCTATAGTAATAGCACTTTCTACATTAGGCCTATTTCATCCTGATTTCTGTCAAAATATTTAGATTTTATACACATATAGACTTACTGTATGAAGTCAAGCATTATTTTAATAAACATACACTTTCCTTTTTTGAGTTGCCTTTTACTTCCCTCAGTTTCTTTGGAATTTTTTGTAAACTTGTTTTTGTCGATTACATGGTTTGATGAATACAGTTCCTTAAAAAAAGATGAAATTATATAAAGTTTATTCATTGTAATCACATACAGTGCACTGTTTTGGAGTATATAACTATAAACATATTGTGAATCTATAGAATCCGTAAAAAGAAAAAAGATCTCATATATGGGCCATTCTCAAATTTCGGGACAACGGGTATAGGAAAATTGTCCTGTAACGGAGGGGACAATGTGGTAACGGAGGGGAATTTTGATGTAAAAAACCAACTATAGGAACAGCAACAAAGGGAAAAATGATAAAAGATTGATGTAACTATTATTTTCAGAACTACTTCATCTCGTATCAGTAGATTTTTTGGTCCAAATGTCGATTTCTTGCTCATGATCTGGTAACGGAGTGGACGGTAACGGAGGGGAACAATTTTTTGCTTTTCGCTCATTACTGCTTTTTATTTTGGAGATAAGACAAAATAATTGCAGAATATTAAAACCTGCCACCCTCAGCAACATATACATGAAATCGCTCTGTAAAATTATCATTGGTAAGCTTGGAAATGAAGGAAACGGAGGGGACATTTTAGTGGGACCAAAAACATTTTTTATGAACATTATGTCATAATTTATTGAATACATGTTTTATGAAGTCTGCAAGGCAGTGGTACTATGGCGCACATACGTCTGATGATATTCAGTGAAAATAGCTCATAAAAAACAATAACGAACAGAGGTATGGCAAGTAACGGAGGGGACAAAAAAATTGACTTAAATTAGTGACACGTTTATTGTATCAATTTAATCAATGAAATTATACCCCAAAAAATTTAATATGAACTAAATATAAATTCAATTATATATTCCCATGAATCGTGCAAAGAAACTTTGAAAATAATGGTATATTAGGAGGAAAATGAACACTTGATTTTGTCATGTCAGGTCCAGTGACAGGGAAAAACCATTGATTTTGCACGGATTTCTGGACATAATGCATTAAAAAAAGTCTAATGAATGACTTTTTGCTCTAAATGCAGTGGTTCTAAGTAGAAATATGAATAACAGATGCAGAGTGACGCTTCCGATATTTATCGCATTCATATTAATGTCAGGGAGCTAGAGTGATGCAAATTGTCCGAAATTTGAGAATGACCCATATATCTCCCCGGCCTGTAACAGTTGTTGAAGAAAAAGTTTTCTGTAACTCCCATCCAAAATTAATTTTTTTTGTTTTGATAAATGCTATAGGTTGAACATCTCAGGATCCAAATGAGTGATGAAAAATGGTGCAAAATTTGTGACATATTTCAATTTTGAAAAAATAAAACACTTCTTTGTATGTCTGCACCTGTCTACAAGTTTACTGCTGTATCATTGCAAGTGCTTTGTTTCATCCTTAAGAAACCGTAGGCTGCCATGTGTTGCAGGCGGTCAACGGAAACTGAGTGTAAGGAACTCATCCGAATTTTATCTGGAAGAAACCAGGGCTGTCTCAGAGTAATATCTTGTCTACTTCGTTGTTAGGGAACGTTATTGTCTAGTCTTATTGCCGTTTACCTTGATTTTGGAAACTATTTGAATGTGCGTCTCCGCCACAATCCCCAAGAGACAGATATCTGCCCTGTGCTAGTTTACGTATTTTCCAAACTCATTCCGGCCATGTTCAGAGGTTGTCACTCTAATAGGATGATTGCTCTGATTGCTGTGATTTTTTATATGTACATATGTAGACTTCTATAAAAAATCACAGTGCACTGTACAAGTGTACATGCAGATATCAATTTTTTAACCAAAATCTTTAATATGGATCCAAGTATTTACGTATATTTGCCTACTGTCTTATTTTTGCACAGCATAATATATTTGGATTCCGATCAAGTGATGCTTTCATGGTTATGATATACTATAACATATGTTACATGGCATTTTATAATTATATATACATTACTATTGTGACTATCTTATTGAAATCATTGCAGGTATCATCATATTACTTCTAAACCTCTCACCTGTGATACATGGAGAGTTTTGTACAGGTAACTATATATATGCTACATTGTTATTTAGAATTTGATTCATGCCATTCACTGATCCAGTAATTCGGAAAAAGAGAAAATAGGTTATAGTTGCACATGCCCCTCATTCTGTTCTCCCAGCTAGCCTGCCCTCCTCCAAGCTCTTCCTGAGGCTCTGGACGGCGGTTTAGAGGGGGGGGGGTTGGGATTCTAAATTAAACTTACCAGGGGACAGGGAATTCAAAAGTAAAATGGCCAAGGGACAGGGAATTCAAAACTAGAATGGCAAAGGGACAAAAAATTCAAAAGTAAAATGGACAAGGATCAGGGGGACTTTAAAAGCAAAATGGCCAAGATACAAAATAACCAAATGTAAGCTTGCCAAGGGACAGGGAATTCAAAAGTAAAATGGCCAAGGGACAGAATACCCAAAAGTAAACTTGCAAAGGGACAGAGAATTCAAACACAAAATGGTCAAGGGACAGAATACCCAAAAGTAAACTTGCAAAGGGACAGAGAATTCAAACACAAAATGGTCAAGGGACAGAATACCCAAAAGTAAACTTGCAAAGGGACAGGGAATTCAAACACAAAATGGTCAAGGGAGCGAATACCCAAAAGTAAACTTGCCAAGGGACGGGAATTCAAACACAAAATGGTCAAGGGACAGAATACCCAAAAGTAAACTTGCCAAGGGACGGGAATTCAAACACAAAATGGTCAAGGGACAGAATACCCAAAAGTAAACTTGCCAAGGGATGGGAATTCAAACACAAAATGGTCAAGGGACAGAATACCCAAAAGTAAACTTGCCAAGGCTTGGGAATTCAAACACAAAATGGTCAAGGGACAGAATACCCAAAAGTAAACTTGCAAAGGGACAGGGAATTCAAAATTAAATTTGGTCAAGGGAGAGAATACTCAGACATAAAATTTCCAAAGTAGTCGCCCAACATAACCCCATCAAGAGCTGAGGGACAGAAAATTCCAAATTCAATAAGAAAAACTACGAAGGGATGGGGAATTTGAAAGTAAATAGCCATATATGTTCAAGAGCTTGCCACTATCTTCTGAATTGGCAGATTAAATATGATGATATTTTCTGCTTCTATCTATCATTAATTTTATCAATAGTGTTTCTCAGATTTTGCTAAGAAGTCTTATGAACACCAAAATTCTGTTACTTTCTTATGTTAACTGTTATTATTTTGTATGTATGTAATTGTTTATTTATTGTCGTCATATATAAAAGTACAAACTTCTTTACGACAGAATACTACACTACTAAAATATGATAGTCATATATCATCATAGTCCAAATTCAGTTCATCTGTATGAGTCCAAATCCATACACATATATAGAGTCCAAATTCGCATAATTGTGTCTTGTTTTAAACCATATTTACATCGGGCCATTTTCCTTTCAGTTTTCACAGTAGGTGGCACTGGTCTGGGACTCCCATGTGCCAACAGCTGGATTTACAATGGCGTCACTATTGTAGGTTGCACACTGGTAGATCACGGCAGGTGAGACTTAGCATATTAATGTCTGTTGTTTTAAAGCTACGGTGCAACTAAAAAAAAGTATGATTACCCCAACAGGAAGCGAGAATCTGCCACTACCCTACCATTCACTCGAAAAAATTTTGGGACAAAACTGGTTTTTTAAATGGAAAACGGTTTTTTGAAAAACCAAACTACCTTACAAAAACCAATACGGTTTTGTCAACAAAAAAACTTTTGGATTTAAAAAAAAACTAATTTTGTCCCGAAATTTTAGAGTGTTTCACAACTTTGGGCTCCCTAAAATTACTACCTACCGTTTCCTATTTTAAACTACCTTTTAAACAGCATTTAATCAACATCAATTCAAACTCCATCACCCCCATTGTGTTTTATTTCTTTGATAATGTGCCCATTGCTTATTGCACTTACATCGGCAGCTGTCTTAATAGAGTTCTTCGTATGGGTTAAAATCGAGATTTGAGGAAAAGAGGAGAACGGAGGACAAAATAGATAAACAGGGAATTCTGAGGGGACTTCGGGCCGAAAATGTTATTTTGCATTGTACTGCATGTCTTCAGATTATGTAAACTGATATTCTTAAGGTGGCTCGCTACTCGTGCAAAGTGGTAGTGAGCGCACATTCACGCGCAGCCAGGCAGGCCCTATCTATCGTAACGTCACCACTCTGCTGTCACTGCTTCAAGATTTTTTTTTAATTTTGAGAATTTCATACGTCGGCCGCTTCGTTTGCAATTTGCGCCGCTTCTATTTGGGTTAGAGACTTCTCGTTTAGAGCATTAGATGCACTATGAAGAGGACTACATACAGCCGGAGTTTCACCTTGATACTCAGAATAGAAAATTTTTACAGGCGATTTTAGACTAGCAGGTCTAATTTCTCAAAGATGACTTTGAGATATAAATAAATTCTTATATCAAAATCCATCGCGGTAGCAAACCTTCTCTTATGCATTTTATTGTCCCTCACAATATTTGGAAATAAATGAAAAAGAAATGAGAAATCCTATCCCGCCAATTTTTTTTAGCGCCATGGTTTATAAAAAAAGTTAAAATTGTCAAAATCAATATTTTGATTCCGAGCCCCTTGGAAAGCCCTTTAAACTAAATATATTTCTTTGAAATTGTAATCAGCTTTTCCATTTAAGTGTCTTCTTTAATTTCATGCTTCATTGAATAATATGGGATGCATGACCACTAAATGACAGGGTAAAGTTCACAGTAAAAAAGTTAAGAAAAAAATAAGAGTTTTTCAGGTTTGCGTGAAATGACTTTCTTGTATTTAACCTCAAATATTTCGAAAAAAGGCTGGTTGCGACCCCCTTTTTTTACATATCCTTTCTATAAACTATATTTTGGACCAAATTAAACTATTTGAAAAAAATCCTATCTTGGAAAGTTCATGAGTATCGAGCCACCTTAAGATACATTAAAGTAATATTAAACCAATCTTCACTACCAAATTTACTTAACAAAAACGAAAAATTTAAGTATACAGAGCTTTACATAACTTTTTTTATTGGATCGATAATTATCAATTCTCTGCCTTTCTGTAATTAAATCACTATTGATTTCTTGCAGAGCCTGGTGTGCCACAACAAGAATATACAATGGGAGCTGGGGCAACTGTCTAGGTAAGTGTGAATTTCTTTTATGAATGAAACTTTGTACTACAGTCACCGCTAACTGCCTTCAGTTTTTTGGAGGGAAGTGACATTTGTCCAAATGTCTTAATAGAAACTTTCGTATCATTTCTCAATAACCACTGATTTAGAATAATGTTGTTGTTGTTGTTGTTGTCTTTTGGACCCTATTTCGTGGTCTGAATGGTCACTCTGGAATTTGATGAATGTTCACACATGAAATAAATTTTTGAATGTCACACATGAGTAATGCTCACACTGATAACTAAAAAAACATCCGGTTCATGGCATTAAATCTTAAAATTATCAGCGTCCAGGGAGCTGCTAAAAGTGGACAAGAGCTTGTAGATTTCAGCTCTTGTTTCTTTTTCTTTGTTTTGGGGCATAATGAAATTGTTAAGTGCCGGTTAAACGATCATCCAGAGGAGTATTGTGTCTGAAATAAATTGCATCAAGGCCATTATGTAATTGTTCCAATTTCTCAAGCAACAGGGGGCATTCAGACAAGACATGTTCAATTGTTTGTAGCGATTTGTTACAAACACAAAGGGGCGAGTCGACTAGCTTCATTCTGAACATGTTTTCATTTAAACGAGTCTGTCCCGTGGCGAGTCTTAACATTTTGACCTCTAGGCCACGATTTGGAACTCTGGGGAGTTTGAATTTGGCAACCTCTGTAATCCAATTATGGAGTTCCCTAGCTGATGTGGATAGGTTCCACATGCACTGCCATCTCGTGGTGGCTTGTCTTTTAAAGGAGTTCTTCAGTGTGCTTAGGGAAACGTCACCCTGATCTTTTGTCTGGTTTTTGGCTTCTTCTGCAGCACGTTTTGTAGCTGCATCCGCAAGCTCATTTCCAGACAGATTAACATGGCCAGCTATCCAGTTGAAGGTGATGTCAACTCCGTCAGATAACAGCGAGTCAATGTACCTACATATCTCATCAATAGTGCCCTGGTGTGAACGGTGAATGTCTGATGAGCATACGCTTGCGATTGCTGACTGGCAGTCATAGAGAATGTAGATACTGCTTGCAAATTCATGAACGCAGGAGTCATAGAAAAATCTAACAGCCAGCAGGATTGCTACAATTTCGGCATGGTAGCTTGTGCTGCATTTAGAGACCGGTTCGGTTATAGTTATTGGACTGGACCTTGCCCCCTGAAGGTAACAAATTGTGTTAATTTTTATCATCTGATAATTATCAGCCTCAGGATATTTAGTGTTCATCAAATTTTTGTCAAAATGAAAATCAGCAGTGTCATATTGAATTGAAAATCTTTTCAAAATAACAATTTAGATGTGTTTTTCGCAGAGAGAGAGAGAGAGAGATAGTGTTTTATGACATCGTAAAATTATATAAATTTGTAACTCACAGGGATTGGAAAGACAAGACATGAAATACATCTGCTAACATATTTTTCATGTCATATCAATTTGCGCAATGTCGTATTACGTACAATCTTGTATTATTAATGTTTTTGATATTTTGGAGCCAACCAGATCATATTTGTAGGGCAGCTATGGATTTGTGAAAATTGACACTCAAAACGAGTTTGTTTTCGCCAGTAGTTAGGACACCGTGATATTAAAATTGTGATAAAGAATTGTTTTGCTACTTTGCATACAAAAACACCGGTTTGTCGTCGCTTCACACATAAAAAAAAAAGTTTGTGTTCAGGTTTAAATCCAAATATCGTCTGGTCAATCCCTTGTTGTGTCATTTAATGGAGCCTTGTGCCATCAAACTGGATTCTCACTTGTTTTAAAAACGATTTCGAGAGAAATCAATCATTATGTTTTAGGATATTTTGTTAGATAATAGGCCAATAACGCCCAATATAATCTTAGTCTAGACTAAACTTCATTTCACTGACCCGTTTTCAGATGCTGACGCTGAATCCTGTACAGCAGCTTGTAAAAGTGAGTGAACTTCTGTGTAGAATATTCGATTAAAATACAATACCCATATGGAGACCAAATAAATTCTGTCTTTTCCGGACATTAAAATTGCTAATAGACCTGTATGGCATTCTAGATTTGTACGATTCACACATTATCTCATTTGTTAACTTTATTTTTTCAGCTGTTACAGACGGAGGTACCTCAGCTGGAGCACCCTGCGTTTTTCCATTTACATATCAAGGCACAACCTACAATTACTGCACAACAGTGGGGCACAATAAGTACGATTTAATGAACATTACAGCTGGGCAATTTGTTATATAGGAAGATTTAAAAAAGGCCATTTTTTAGTGGCACCAAGTACTATTCCTGAAGAAATTTTGCCAAAACTTATGACCACTTGCTAGGGCGACCATCCTTACCAATCTCAATCAAAATTACCATGCAGCCTCACCAATATTTTAACTTGCATTGGAAAGATTTTGGTGGCCAACCATAAATTAAGAATTAACCAAGGAAGTGAATGAACAGATGATGAAGTGTCATAGTCAATAGAGGCTGTTTGGTTAGTCATAGTCAACGTGATTTTTCTAACAGTCAGATACCAACAACAAACAGATGTCTCCTAAAGTTGTTCAAGGGTCATTCCGTGTCAAATCATCAGATTTTCGAGAAATCTTCCACCACCCCGTCTGCGAATAGGCTGAAAAAATTATATGTTGTTTGATGTCTCAAACGATCAACTTCCTGAAAATTTTCAGCTCAATCAGTCAATTTTTCATGATTTGGCTGAGGTTTTAAAATTGTTCATTTTACCAGTTTTTCTTGCATCGTTTTGACCACAACTACATTCTTTGCTCAATAAATCACTTAATACTCAACCTTGAGCTTTGAAATTCGGGATCTACACTAACTGGACAATGGAAAAGGATCTTTGATAGACATTTATTGTTTTTCTATAACGATCAAGAAGTTATGGCCTTGTTAAATTCCCCCCTCAAAAATCAATGTTCACCACAAAAAAATTCAAATCTCCTATAGGTATTCCGGGTATAGATATAAAATTCCTAGGACATATTGTACATATGTACAGTCAAATACTAGTTGAAAATTGGAGATGTGTTCAGCCTTGTTTTTTTATTATATATTGTATATTTTTCAGTATGTAAAAAACAAAACTAGCTGGAACACAAGAGGTACATGTGACACATCCCTGAAAGTTTCCTATTATCTTTCACATCTATAGGGCATAATATAGAAAAGAATTCAGGAATACATTCAGCTTACTTTTGGCTCCTCGGAATTTTGAATATTATTCTGCACAGTGTCCTTGAACTAAGTCTAGGGTTAAAAAAAATGTACAAAGAATCTGTCTACACAGCGTTGTAGTACGTGGTCTCAGCTTCGATTTGATGTAAAGATCTAAAAAATCTGTTGGGAAAATTTTGAGAAAATTGAAATTTAAAATTTTTAGTTTTTCGCACCCTTGTCGCATGCAAAATATCAATTTTAGAACTATAAAATAGCATTGCAGTGTTATCGAAATATCACAGCTTATCTAGTTATACATTAGGTTGCTGAATCAGGTGAAAAATTATAATAAAAAGCATTTTATTGATCATTTTCAACATTTAGAGGTGTTGCAAACTCACCGAATCATATAATGTGTCAAATCAAATATAAACATGGCCATTTCGGCTTTATTATTTCTTTAACTAAAGAAAAGTCGCAAATGAACCACCAAGGTGTGAGAAAATGCCTTGTTAAATTCATTAGTGAGATAAATTGAGATTTTTAGTATTTCACCAGTTAATGTTTTTCAAGTGGGATTCACAGAAACATCTGTAAAGTTATCGGACAACAAATAGTTGACAAATGTAGGAATACCTACTGTCTGCATCTCGCAAGTGTGCATCTTTACCGCAGCTTTGCAGGTACATTGTATTTGACATCCAAGGAAATAATATATTTTCATAGAAGTATTTCTTCAAATCAGCAAAAATAACTCTATGTAAGTGGTCTAATGGCTGAGATGATCTCTTCCAAGTTTTATTACTATGTTTCTGTCGATATAGAAATAAAGGTAGCAATTTGTGGTATTCTGAAGAATTTTGAGTGCTTCGTTTATCTCTTTTTTTGCTAATTGTTTAGATTATTTCATGAAATCTAGTGGTTACGTACTTCCAAAATTCATTTGTTCAGTTATAGCGTGCCTTGGTGCAATTGACAAAGTTTTGAATTGATAGTCAGCAGATTCTCTTCCATGGTCACACAATTAATATTGTTTATCTGTGCATGCTAAAACTGAACAACTGGATTTTGGAAGTAAGCAACCGTTAGATTTCAAGAAATAATCTTAACAATTGGCAAAAACAGGTCAAAAAGGCACATAAAATTCTACAGAAGACCATTAAAATTGCTACCTACATTTCAATATCGACAGAACATTGTAATAAAACTTGGAAGAGATCATCTCAGCCATTAGACCACTTACATAGAGTTATTTTTGCTGATTTGAAGAAATACTTCTATAAAAATATATTATTTCCTTGGATGTCAAATACAATG
Source organism: Platynereis dumerilii (assembly GCA_026936325.1). Classification (NCBI taxonomy): domain Eukaryota; kingdom Metazoa; phylum Annelida; class Polychaeta; order Phyllodocida; family Nereididae; genus Platynereis; species Platynereis dumerilii. Next base: position 32,378,452 of record JAPTHN010000008.1, read on the forward strand.
TACATGCAAAGCTGCGGTAAAGATGCACACTTGCGAGATGCAGACAGTAGGTATTCCTACATTTGTCTACTATTTGTTGTCTGATAACTTTACAGATGTTTTTGTGAATCCCACTTGAAAAACATTAACTGGTGAAGTGCTAAAAATCTCAATTTATCTCACTAATGAATTTAACAAGGCATTTTCTCACACCTTGGTGATTCATTTGCGACTTTTCTTTAGTTAAAGAAATAATAAAGCCGAAATGGCCATGTTTATATTTGATTTGACACATTATATGATTCGTTGAATTTGCAACACCTCTAAATGTTGAAAATGATGTGAAAATTAGAAATAAAATACTTTTTATTATAATTTTTCACCTGATTCAGCAACCTAATGTATAACTAGATAAGCTGTGATATTTCGATAACACTGCAATGCTATTTTATAGTTCTAAAATTGATATTTTGCATGCGACAAGGGTGTGAAAACCTAAAAATTTTAAATTTCAATTTTCTCAAAATTTTCCCAACAGATTTTTTAGATCTTTACATCAAATCAAAGCTGAGACCACGTACTACAACGCTGTGTTGACAGATTCTTCGTACATTTTTTTTAACCCTAGACTTAGTTCAAGGACACTGTGTCTGTCTGTAACAGCAATGCAATTAACTTTTGAGTTGACCTTATGCTAAAGGTATCATAGACACAGCTTTTAAACTTCTCAGGTATATTCTACATATGTATTGTCAAATAATAGTGGAAAATTGGAGATGTGTTCAGCCTCGTTTTTCTTTTTTTTTTCAAAAAATATCATATATATTTGTGGTATGTCAAAAACAAAATTACCTGGATTGTAAGAGGTATAGGTTGCACATCTCTGAAACTTTCCTATCTTTCCCATAAATAGGGTATAATACAGAAAATAATTCAGGAATATGTTCAGCTTACTTTAGGTTCTGCAAAATTTTGAATATTATTCTGTCTGTAATAATATTCAAAATTCAGAGGAACCTAAAGTGAGCTGAAAATTGTCCTGAATTCGTTTCTATATCATATTCTATAGATCTGAAAGATAATAGGAAAGTTTCAGGGATGTGCCACCTATACATCTTGCAATCTAGCTAGTCTTGTTTTTGACATACCGAAAAATATATATTATTTTTCAAAAATTTATATTAAAAAAACGAGGCTGAACACATCTCCAATTTTCCACTATTATTTGACCATGCACATTTAAAACATACCTAAGAAGTTTAAAAGCTGTGTCTATGATACCTTTTGCAGAAGGTCTACTAAGGTCTACTCAACAGTTACACTGCTGTTACGGACAGAATAATATTCAAAATTCCGAGGAACCTAAAGTAAGCTGAAAGTATTCCTGAATTATTTTCTGTATTATACCCTATATATGTGAAAGATAATAGGAAACTCTCAGGGATGTGTCACGTGTACCCCTTGGGATCTAGCTAGTTTTGTCTTAGATATACTGAAAAATATACAATATTTTTCGAAAAATTATATTTAAAAAAAGGGGCTGAACACATCTCCAATTTTCAGCTATTATTTGAATTATTGACCGTACATATGAAGAATATATCCTAGAAATTTTATATCTATACCTGGAATACCTATAGGAGATTTGAATTTTTTTGTGGTGAACATTGATTTTTGAGGGGGGAATTTAACAAGACCATAGTTGCATTATCGTTTTAGCAAAACAATAAATGTCTACCAAAGATTCTTTTCCATAGTCCAGTTAGTGTAGATCCCGAATTTCAAAGCTCAGGGTTAAGTTTTAAGTGATTTATTGAGCAAACAATGCAATTGTGGTCAAAACGATGCCCGAAAAACTGGTAAATTGAGCAATTTTCAAACCTCAGCCAAATCATGAAAAATTGACCGATTGAGCTGACATTTTCAGGAAGTTCATCTTTTGAAACATCAAACAACATATAATTTTTTCAGCCAATTCGCAGACGGGGTGGTGGAAGCCACTTGATGATCTGACATGGAATGACCCTGAAGTGCTTTTGAAACCGCTGCTTTTATCATGACAATTCATAAGTGTGATGTCTCACAATGTGCAATTTTCACATTGCAATATTCCACTTTTTCGGTATAACAGATTGACCAATTGGAATACTATTTCACTTTTCTTAATTATACAGCGAAGTCAGCACATCATATGATGGAAAAATGTCATTTAGTGCCTATTTTCTTCGAATAAAATCATCCTTCATTAAGTCCTTTTTTTTTTCAACAATTTTTACAAAATTACCTTTATATGCGGACTTACAATTCTTTGAATCAGGCAACGATTAAAGCATTATTTGAACATTAGAAACATAGCTTAAACTGGAACATACAATTCCTACTTAATATGTCCAGCTGAGAACCGACCCAATTGGCACATCTACATTGCAGCAATGATGTGACAAAGCCACAATGTTTGTGAAAATTGCTTAGAATAGAATGTTGGAATTGAAGTTGTCACTGTGTCGGGAACGGACATCAACAATATGGCATTAATAACCGATGTTGTGGTAATGTTTCACAATGTTAAAAGATCACAACAATGTGTTCACCCTGTAGTTACATGATTCCTACACTGTAAAATTATAATTTTGAGTCGGCTTAAATGATTGAGTGAGATGGTTGCACAATTCCTTTGAGCTATCATAGTTGTTGTTTTAAGTTATAAAAACAAAAAGATTATCATAACTCAAAACATCAAGCTATGTCAGCTCAAACAAATTGTGCAACCATCTCACTCAATCATTTGAGCTAACTCAAAATTTCAAATTTTACAGTGTAACCAGCATGCAGAGAAGATCTCCCTCAATCAGCAACATCATGTTTATGTTGAAATGTTGTGTGCCCCTTTGGGATATGCTTCTATATTTTACAATTTATTATTCAAGTGCCAGTAGGTAATTTAAACTAATTTTCCATCTCTGATCTGATTACAGACATTGGTGTTCAACAACCCAAACATTCAGAGGTCTCTGGGGGAACTGCAGATTCTGTAAGTTAATTTTATTTTTCTGTATGTGACACAATTGAGACACAGATGAAGTGTGTTAAGGATAATGAGACAGAGAATAGTACCAGCAATCAAGATCAATTATATTCATGTTTCTCATACAGCCAAGGACTGCTCAGGAATTGGAGTTGAACCTGTGACAATTGGACCACTTTGCACAAGTGAGAATGATTTTTCTTCTATTTCTAGTTTATGAAAGATAACGTCTTTTATAACCCAGTGGCCATCCGACCTCACGTCAGGGGAACGTCAAGACGTGTATTTATAGCTCAGTGGCATTATTCCTGGCTGAGCCAGCAGCCTTCGAGTGAACCTTCCCCTGTTTTCAAAAATCCCTGGCTTTTCAAATGGATATGAACAATTTCACCATGCAAGGGAGCCATCAGCTGGATAAACTAACTTCATCATATGTCGCTAGAAAATTTGTTTCGCAATCGTATTTAGAGGACAACTAAGGACTTCTCTTGTAATAGTCTTACAGTTCAGGTTCCTTGGACGCAATAGCAAGTAATTTGAGTGGAGTATAAACACCTTTCGGTAAATTTTTTACGGAAAACCCAAAACTTTCAATTTTTGAAAACAGGGGTATGTGCACTCGGAGTCTCTTGGCTCAAAGAAAAATTAAGTTATAATGCCAAGAATACACACACACTGTCAATATCCAGTTTCAAGTTTCACAGAAATCGAAGAAGAGGTCTTTGAGATGTTCACGTTTTCGTAAAGGGGGACTTATTTTTGTTGAACTGTTTATATTATTCTTTCACTTCGATAATTAAGATTTCCTTGACATACATCCCATAATATTGTCATTTGACTTTCAAAACATTACAACTTGTTGAATAGATTACAATCTTGCCTTTTTCTTTTACTTTCTAAACAGCTAGAACTAAAAATGGTAATTCCAATGGGGCTCCTTGTGTGGTTCCATTTACCTACAAAGGAACCACCTACACTACTTGCACCTCCAGGGATCACAATGTGTGAGTAGAGCCACAACAGGCCTCTGATAGCATAGCACTGTCCTACATCAGTAAAATATAATTACAGGTGATTTCATTTGTACGCGTTTCTTAGGTTCTAGACCCACCAAATACATGACATTTTTAGTTAATCTGATTAATCAAACGTAGTAAGTGCTGGTTTAGCATTGATTCCTCACAGCCAAGTGTGAATGACAAGAATCGCATGGTAATGAAATCACCTGTAATGTGGATTACTTTGGTGCCATTTGGCAATATACAACATGTATTTATAGGAATCTCTCACATGATTACTCTTGGGGTTTTTTCATTTTTCTTGCACATAACACTAAGAGAAGCCTGTTCAGCACATGAGCAGTTTGTCGCCACATTTGGTTGAAACACATGATGTTATAATTGAGAAGAAAACAAATTTTGAAAAACCATAATTCAGTCGTTTCTTTTTTTATATTCAACAAAAAGTAGTGGAACAAAATCACAATGGATGAATTGTCTGCATGTCCTTTGTCAAAATGTGTGTACTTGTGAATATTCTCTTCCTTATTTATCATTTCTGACAACATTGTTTAATAGCTGCTTTTGTTGAAGAATGTATACTTTCTAAAGCTTTTATATAAACCTGTCTGAGCTTCAACATACAAAGATTCAACAAACTTTCGAAAATATTTGAAGATAGCTCAAACTGTAGAGGATGTCCAATCACTGTATATTCTGAGTGTCGCTTTCCACCGAGAGAAAAAAAAATAACATCTTGATACATTTCAGTCTAACCTACTCAAGTTTCAGTAGCTCCTTTGAAAGAATCAAATCTTTTGATGGCATGTAAAAAATAATGTTTTCTTTCCTTCCATAAACTTATAATTGTTGACATAGGGGCATTTTTTCCCACTTCTAAAGTTGCTATGTTAAACAACTGAAGAAAATGGGATGGGCAACAACACCACTTGACAAAATGATGATATTTACTTCCAAACCAATCCCCCCCCCACCCCATTACCCTGTACAAACTGATATAATTTTTTTAGTATATAATGCACATACTCTTTCCTTTTTCTTTTTTTACAGACTTTGGTGTTCAACCACCGCTCTCTATGTTGGAGCATGGGGTGAATGTCCAGGTAAAACATCTCCTCTATTTTAACTCCTATCATGGAACTAACGTTTTTGTAGGGACCATATCAGATCTGTGTTATAAGCTCCAAATGATGAAAGACTTTACATTGAAGGTCCCTAACTAATGGGACAAAAATATCCAGCCAAGTGCTATCTGTCATCAATTATTGTGCACTGCAGAGGTATAGCTTCTATTCTAAGTTTCTGGAGGGGGTCACAAGCAACTTGAACTTGCACAGATACTCTCCCTGTAGCCGGAGTATCCTGCTAATTGACCTCCAATATTAGGAGGGAACTCATGCGACAGAGGAGGTATCTGTGAGTACAATTTACAAACCAAGTATATATTTCCCCATCTTGATGCACAGCAACTACACCAGAGAGGCAGCAGCCACACAACCATGACCATGATTGGGGCGCATCTCCAAAGCACTCCTGGAGCATACCCCACAAAGATTGAGGAAATTGGTCAAATATAGCATAATTTATAAGGATTTGGGATCATATAACAGAAGTGTACAAAAACACTTTATGAAAACATTAGATATTCAACTTCTCACTACTCCTATGATGTTCACATGCTCATGAAAAGTGTAATAATCCAAATAAGCAAGCCAGAATTAGTTTGTTGTTATAGAAATTTCATTTTTATGACAAAAAATATAAAAGGGCTTCTCATTGCTTGGTTTGCTGTCTGTGTTTATAACACTTATAATTAGGCAAGCATTTAATCATGAGGTAACATGCAGTAGGTTTGTCAAATCACAGTAGGTACATTGGAGGTATAGATGTGACTACATACACATTGGAAATCAATTGAATATTTGGAAAATAAACTATGTGTTTGAAGAAAACTCATATTACGTACTAAGGTCCCTACAATTCTTTCTTTTTAAAGAATTTCTTGTTATTCATGTAAATTTGTCATTCTGACCTTATATCAGTTTGTCTGTCTGTAAATTATCAGAGTAGAGCTAAAATTACTGATACAGTATGGTTTCTGATGAAAATCTAGTCACAATTTCTCTGATCTACAAATGAGGCACGAGAACACAAGGCATCTATAGTCTCTCAAGTCTTAAAACACATTAAATATTAACTCCAAAGAAATTTGATAAAGAAATATGAAGAGTCAAGGAGTGATATCCCTATTCACATTCCCTCATCCTGGCAACAGGACTAAGCACTCTAGGAAGTGCTGCTTCCTTTTTTATTTATTTTTATTTTCTTGTGAAATATCATCAAGTTTGGTTGTGATATTTTGTTTAATTCTATTTCACAGATATTACAAATTGTGGATTCTACTGTCCTGGTAAGTGTCTAATAAAAAAAATATTGTTGTAGCGTTTACCTTTCTTTTAAATTCAGGTTCTAGCTCAATTGAGTGGAACATATGATGGATTAGAAAATGATTACCATAATATTGGGTGAATTGGGAACAATCGCAAAAGGCTAACAAGCCCTGGAAAGTTGTATGCTTTTTTAAATTGTTACATCTTCCACTGCATTAATATGCACGTACTGTCTTAGTTTACATATTTATACCATTCGACACCTCTGTCGGCCAATCACATTACAGTATTTCAGGGGAATAATTCCCATATTCTTTGTTGTCCAGTTATCCTCTCATGTTTGAGTGTTTGTCTCATGGTATAAGCCGGTTATTCACCATGGGATCAGGAATATGTGCTTATCACACCTCGGCCTAAAGGCCTCGGTTGATAAATCACATATTCCCTCTCCCGTGGTGAATAACTTTTACATATATATATGTCATTAATGATTGAACTTGCACAATGACTGTTGCCATAGTATGGTCAATACTGACTCACTGGCTCTTCAACTGTTATGCAGACTTTTAATTTCCTTGCCGATTAACTGGCTATTCAAACCTCTGATTGATATGTAAACTTTAACTTCCATGCCACCTACTGACTATTAAAACTTTTGATTGTTATGTAAACTTTTGCTTCCATGCCACCCACTGACTATTCAAACCTCTGATTGTTATGTAAACTTTTATTTCTATGCAACTCTGACTATTAAAAACTTTTGATTGTTATGTAAACTTTTGCTTCCATGCTACCCACTGACTATTCATACCTCTGATTGTTATGTAAACTTTTACTTCCATGCCGCCTCACTGACTATTCAAACCTCTGATTGTTATGTAAACTTTTACTTCTATGTGACTCTGACTATGACTCTGACTATTAAAACTTTTGATTGTTATGTAAACTTTTGCTTCCATGCCACCCACTGACTATTCAAACCTCTGATTGTTATGTAAACTTTTACTTCTGTGCAACTCAGGCTACCCAAACCTCTGATTGATATTTACACTTTTACTTCATGCTGACTCACTGACTATCAAAATTTTTGATTGTTATGTAAAATTTTTTCTTCCATGCTACCCACCGACTATTCAAAGCTCTGATTGTTGTGTAAACTTTTACTTCCATGCCGAATCTCTAACTACTCAAACCTATGATTGTTATGTAAACTTTTACTTCCATGCCGCCTCACTAACTACTCAAACCTCTGATTGTTATGTAAACTTTTACTTCTATGCGACTCTGACTATTAAAAACTTTTGATTGTTATGTAAATTTTTACTTCCATGCCAACTCACTTACCACTCAAACCTCTGATTGTTATGTAAACTTTTACTTCCATCAGGTTTTACCTTGGGTGGTACTGCCAACAGTCAGCCATGCGTCTTTCCTTTCGTGTTCAAAGGAAGAACTTTCGAGACTTGTACAACCTACGAACATGGCAGGTAAATTCTATATGAATTATTAAAATAATTGGTTTGGCATATGTTGATCGATGCTGCCACGCCTATTTTTCTGTGGCACAAGCTTAATGTCTATGAGAGAAAATATGAGAGAACTATTAAATTAAATTAAATTAAATTATTTTATTTATGTGACTCATTTTACTTAAATTGCCCTACCCTACTGGACTTATAACCACTTTACTACAGATCTCAAATAAGGGTGCTATGTTCTTTTCAACTGCCACGGTGCTCATGTGATGTCAGTATGAGCATATTGATGTCACAGTAGTATATTCACAGTTTCAGCTGCTTCACTTGGGACCTTCCCTGATCATATCATCATAAATCTACAGGGAACTGCTTAATGTTGGTGAGACCTAATCATTCTGAACATTTGATGTTTTGAAAACATCCAAAAGTTTCTAATCCCTGCTCAGGGGCGGACTGGCCCTTTGGGCCAGAGGGCAGTGCCCTGGGGCCCACCACCTCAGGGGGGCCCATTAGCAACCCTAAAAAATTCTTGATTATCAAAAATTATGTAAAAGGTAAAAGTCGTATTCTGGGCCTAAAAATCTTCAATTAAAACTTGACAAGTGTAATAAACAATGACGTAAGGGGCCCCTCTCTCAGTTTCAGATGTAGTCCACTAGGAGGGGCCCTGAGATTATGCCTGGACTTTCGGAGCTCCTCCTTGTATGGGCCCCCTATGCCCCCCTTCTGAATCCCCCACTCTCTGCCCCTCACTTAAGGAGGAATGTGTTCCTCTGACTTTTGATTTTTTCATTTTTTGCATGATGATAATTTTCAAGTTATTGATATCACACAAGCAAGGGCCCACTCCCTGTAATCCTAGAGAAGCTTTTGCTTAATTTCATACTACGTGACATAAAATACTATTCATAATTTCATATCATATCATGTAGGTAAGGGCAATTTATTTTCTGCAATTGCAATGGATTTTGATGAAGGTATTAATAAATTAAGAATGTAAACTTGAAAATGCCGCTATTGCGATAGTAGGGGCCCGCCAATGATTTTTGCCCAGGGGCCAGCTGTGGGGCCAGTCCGCCCCTGTCCCTGCTAACATTCTCCAACTGAATAACCATCATGCACACTAATTATTACACATATGAAAACAGAACAATCAGTTGTTTTTCACACTTAGCCATTAAGCCTAAGTTGTTATTAGCAGTTGGAATCGATGCTTGAGCTGTGGTCTCAAATGTTCACAGACAGACAGACAGGCAGACAAATTCTTTGTTGACCTGTGTAAAAAAAATACACCCAGCCCTATGTTGGCTTACAAGTCATCAAAACAATTAAAAAGTAACTTTAACAATAAATGTTCACAGGGAGTGCCCAGATAGTGATGTCAGTATTGACATACTGACATCATATCTGCACATGTTCACATGGGACATGACACACTTATATGAGATCTGTAATAACATGTATGCAATGCTAGACATGTGGCAATACAAAATGAAACAATGGTAAAGAAAAGAATACAAAATATTATGGGTGGGCAGTATCATTTGAAAAACCGAGACTAAACATAAGTTTTGGTCTAGGCCTTATCTAGGTGATGAAGCTCTTTAGCCACACTCATTGTACTGCTCCAAAGTCGTTTAGCCAAATCAGAAATGATAGAAATGCATAGTATTTTTTGCTAAATTCTTCAGCCTGATCAGAATAGTGTTAGCATTTTGCTATTTGGATAATGGCCAGCTAATCCCTATTTTTTTTTTTATAGTATTTGGCATTATAATGTGAAGAAAGACAATGTCATGAAGTAACACTCGAGTAAGCCAAGAATAGGAATGTAGGAAAGTACATCCACTGGTTGTTTGAACTCATTTCCCTGGGCACTTTTGGCTTATTTTGATTCATGGCTGGTCATACAATAAAACCGTATATACACCAGAGGGGGTGTAAGTCACATGCATTGTTATCACTGCAGTGTAAGAGATAACTCTCTTCTGCAAATGTATTTCCCAACTCTTCAGAGCTAAAATGCTGAGGTATTGAGCACTGACAAGTCAAGCAAGGACTTCTAGTGTGCATTTACTTAGTCTGAAATTGTATCAGAGTTACAGAAACATTCCTTATATTCGCGCCCTCAATAAGGCAAGATATTATTTGATCTTTAGTTTCACGGATCTTCTCGAGGTGTACTATTTCTGACTTCGGTCGGAATAATGGAAAAATAATAAAACAGTAATATAAATTCTTTATAATATCAATTTAAAAGGAATTGTTGGTGAGCTAAATTTATATTTTCCATACGCAAATTATCTGTTTCGTCGGTCAATTGGAGAAAGTCTTAAGTAAAAGTTATGTGTATTACTAGTTTTTACTACTGTAAAATTTTGCATTTTTCTTTTTCAGACATTGGTGCTCTACAACCACAGACTGGAGAGGACAATGGGGAAACTGTGTCTATTGTAAGCATAGAAATACATAGAACGGACATGAGACTGATTGATGCCACCTCAAGATGAGGTCACCAAATCTGCCATATTGGAACTGCCCTGAGACATGACGTCACAATAGACTAATTATGATGTGACGTCATGACATTGTTATTAGTCCGGTTGCTGAGGCCCAAAAATGGACCCGAGCGGTAACCGGCTGGAATACATTCTTTCTGAAGCAGAATTTTCTGAATTTTTCAGAAATGGCATTTTTATTGCTCTATCTGGGGGCTATCTTAGTCAAAAATGGTTACCATAGCAACCACAATATGAAATCTAGTAATTTCCATATCTATGTGTCTTTTTATCCGATAGATATAATTTTAGTGTTTATATATATGTTATCAAACATGACCGTGTCATTGGTACCACTGGGGTTAAGGTCAAAGGTCAACTTCATTTGCATATGGAATGTTTTTTCATGAAATTTACTCTTAAAAAGAAGATGGTTTGTTATATTTTATGTTTCATCTTGTCAGACATGGATATTATTGTGAAATCCAAACACAAATTTACTTCAGCATCCATCCACAAAAGTATGATCCCAAATAGTGATGCTTGATTCAGTTAAATGCGAAAAAATTGCCATAGAAACAGGAAAGTCGATCTACCTTGCGTTTTCTGGGTCATTGAAAAATTGACACTCATCTTTCATGCACCACAAATACATCACTTTAGTTAACTTTTATACATTCACAAATGTAACTTTTCTTAGTAAGAATGTACCAATATGTTGTTGAACTGGCCTTTTCAAAAATTTACATTCTGCAATCTATTCTGTTGCCATGGAAACAGTTTTAATATGAAGCAGAATCCAAAATATTTTCTTCTCAGCATGCCGCTTTGATCTAGGTGGTAAGCAGCTGCAAAAGATTGATTCTGAAGTAGAATTTTCTGAATTTTTCAGAAAGGGCATTTTTATTGTTCTATCAGAATGCTATGTTGGTCAAAAATGGTTTCCATGGCAACCAAAATATAAATAAATGTTTAGTTTATGAAATCTAGTTATTTCCATATCTCGGTGTATTTTTATCAGATAGAATACATTTTAGTGTCGATATATATGTAATCAAACATGCCCGTGTCATTGGTACCGCTGGGGTTAAGGTCAAAGGTTAGCTTCATTTGCATATGGAATGTTTTTTCATAGAATTTACCTTTTAAAATATGACAGTTTGTCATATTTTGTGTTTCACTGAGCCAGACTTGGAAATTGTTGTGAAATCCGAGCACTAATTTATTTCAGGATCCATCCACAAGAAGTACAGGGACCAAAACTGTGGTGCTCATTTAATTATAATAGTGCAAGACATTGCCATAGAAACAGAAAGGTTGATCTGCCTTGCGATTTTCGGGTTACTGAATCTTCAGTGCACCACATACACTTCACTTAAGTTTTTAGACATATAAAACTGTAACATATCTTTATAATAATGTGCGCACATGTTGTAGAACCTTTCTTTTATTTAAGGATTACATATAAATGCCATCGATTGTGTTGCCATGGAAACAGTTTGGCTGAGAACCAGAATAACCAGATATGGTCTTTCCAGCATGCATGTATATTTAATCTGGCTGGTGAGCTGCTAGATAAGGTTGATTCTGAAACAGAATTTCTGAATTGTTTAGAAATGGCATTATTATTGCTCAGCCATGGTCGTCATGGCAACAAAAATTTGAATAACTACAACATAAGTTAATAAGTCTGGGAAATTACCATGTAGGTACTGAGGACTCTGATGTCTTCAGCCCTGGAGGACTGTCATTCCAGCACTATCCTTATTTTAAAAGGGTCCCAGCCTGACCAGGACTCTTTTTTTTTCAGTAGCATCATCTTTCGTAGGCAATTTAAAGATAACTGTTGCTGTTATCACTACCTACCTAACTTGGCATGGAGGTGTATCAGCGTCTCAACTTTCTCTGTAAAATTTGTCAGGCCTTTCAATTACATAGCCAGGGAAAGAACATAATGGTTCCCAGTGGCGGATCCAGACAGGGTCGTCTAGGGGGGGCCCGAGCGTGTTTCGGAATTCGCGGGCCCGCGTCACGGTGTATTTCCTTCAAAATACTATTATTAATCTCAGTGGTCTAGGGCCCCCCCCTGTATCCGCCACTGGTTCCAGAGAGAAGGGTACTGTCATGAGTGGCTTATGACTTAGTGAAATGATCTATATCCAGTCCTGCTGCTGACATGCCGGTGTGAGGTGATGATGGCTGCAGAGGGGTCAATTTTTTTTTATGAGACCAGGCTGATCAACCCCACAAACCCAATAATCCTATTTGGACTTCGCGGTTGTTTCCCAGACTGTTTATGAAATCTACTAATTTTAAATAATTTACAGATTTATGACTTTTTAGCTCTTTTTGCAACTGTGTGGTTAAAAAAATTTGAAATATATTCAGTAGACTTTCACCAGCAAAATCCCAGTTGGATCCTTCTGGTTGATGTAGCACGAGGCTGCGGTCATGGGTATCCTGCTACGTCAACAAAACTGTCAATGCCAGAGTTCTGGTCTCCAAGTCTTCTTGACTCCAACAATTAACATAACGAGGAGGGGCCAAGCATGGCCACAGCGCTCATTAATGTCTTGTCATGGACACCATTGCTCAAGTGTCCAAAATGTTGAAATTTGTAGCAGCATCTACTTGCAGGATGTGAGACATTGGGGTTGACCACTGTTCCCACGTTTGGTAAGTGATGAGGCTGGTACACTGGTTCTAGCAGTACTTTTTAACTCAAGATTTTTTCTTATTTGTCTGTTTGACATTCCTTGTCTTCACAAGGATGGTTCCATCTTGTTTGGTCATTTCTTCAGTTTTTTTTAAAAATCAGATCGATTAGGCCTATTAGTTTGTTGTTCTTAAAAGGAGCACAGATTTCTTGCCGGTTTTATACTGAAAAAATATTGATGTGAATAAGTTATTTTGATTTTCTTGTTGTCAGTGAGCTGGCCAGGTTGATGTATCATCTGATGATGACCGCTGTCATTTCCATTGAGATTCTTGCGAGTTTTGCAAAGAAATGCCTTAAGAATTTTTCTGGATCTTCCTCCATGCTCCCCACCCATCATGGAGCCCAGCGACAGGAAGCTCATATTACGGCTTTGCCCAGTTACTAGTCCCAGGAAAACATGGCAAATAATATACTCTTGAGAAAGCTTGATCATTAATACAGCTGCAATCATAGTGAGAAACATGCCAGCATGTGCACACTTGGTCAAAACCTTCCTTGGTTGACCCATCAGCCATGGTCAAGTTCAAATAGGATAGATGCCCTAATGAAAACGTGACAAGCCGATTGACTTGACCAGGCCAGTCTAGCCTACCATAGGGGTGAAGTGCAGGCCTGAGTAATGTATTTTATGGATGGGACAAACTTTGTCCCACTAACTCAGGACCCCTTCATCCTTCATGTAGCCCACAGCAAAGGGGTCGCCTCCTTGGACTTCACAATAATTTCAAAATCTGACTTGGTAAAACTCAAGATATGACTAAGTCAGAACCGCAAAATATGACATACCAGCTTGTTTAGAGGGCAAGTGTTATGAAAAAAACATTTCATATGCAAACAAATTGGACCTTTCACCTTAACGCCAATAGCACCAATGACACGGGTATGCTGATAACTTATATATATATATTGACAATGAAAATTTGCCTATTGGATAAAAAGACAGTGAGATATGGATATTACTAGATTTCATTGAACTAAACCTTTTTTTATATTTTGAACTTGGTTGCCATGGAAACCATTTTTGACCAATATAGCATTCAGATTGAAAACTAAAAATGCCATTTCTGGAAAATTCAGAAAATACAGCTTCAGAATCAAACTTTTCTAGCTGCATACCACCTAGATCAAATATAAATGCTTGGAAGCACATATTTTGTGATTCTGTTTCATGCTAAAGCTGTTTCCATGGCAACAGAATAAGATAACATTGTGTAGATTTAAAAAAAGGTCAGTTCTGCAACATATTCACACATTCTTACAAAAGAAAGTTACTTTTGTGTATTCATAAAAGTGAACTAAAGTGATGTATATCTGGTGCACGAAAGATGAGTGTCCATTTTGAAATGACCCAGAAATCGCAAGGTAGATCAACTTCAATGTTTCTGTGGCAATTTTTCATGTTATAACTTAATCAAGCATCTTGCCTATCGGATAAAAAGGCACCAAGATATGGACATTAGTAGATTTCATTGAACTTAACATTTATTCATATTTTGGTTGCCATGGAATCCTTTTTTGACCAATATAGCATTCTGTTAGAACAATAAAAATGCCATTTCTGAAAAATTCAGAAAATTCTGCTTCAGAATCAATCTCTTTCAGCTGCTTACCACCTAGATCAAAACTGCATGTCGAGGAGAACATATTTTTGATTCTGTTTCATATTGAAACTGTTTCCATGGCAACAAAATAGATTGCAGAATGTAAATTTTTGAAATGGCCAGTTCGACAACATATTGGTACATTCTTACCTATAAAAGTTACATTTGTGAATGTATAAAAGTTAACTAAAGTGATGTATATGTGGTGCATGAAAGATGAGTGTCAATTTTTCAATGACCCAGAAAACGCAAGGTAGATCGACTTTCCTGTTTCTATGGCAATTTTTTAGCATTTAACTGAATCAAGCATCACTATTTGGGATCATCCTTTTCGTGGATGGATGCTGAAGTAAATTTGTGTTTGGATTTCACAATAATATCCATGTCTGACAAGATGAAACATAAAATATAACAAACCATCTTCTTTTTAAGAGTAAATTTTATGAAAAAACATTCCATATGCAAATGAATTTGACCTTTGACCTTAACCCCAGTGGTACCAATGACACGGGCATGTTTGATAACATATATATCGACACTAAAATTTTATCTATCGGATAAAAAGACACATAGATATGGAAATTACTAGATTTCATAATCTTAGTATTTTTTTATATTTTGGTTGCTATGGTAACCATTTTTGACCAAGATAGCCCCCAGATAGAACAATAAAAATGCCATTTCTGAAAAATTCAGAAAATTCTGCTTCAGAAAGAATGTATTCCAGCCGGTTACCGCTCGGGTCCATTTTTGGGCCTCAGCAACCGGACTATATAAGTGACGTCACAGTTATTGGTGATGTCATGGTCCATTGTGCCGGTATTCAGGGCAGTTCCAAGATGGTGGATTTGGTTGCTTCATCTGCCAGAGCCTCATGTCCCTTCTATGTATTTCTATGATTGTAAGACATAATTTATGTATAAATTTATTATTTCCTGAAGTTGAGAAATCATAAGCGTATTTCATCCTGACCAGTATCAGGGCAGATCCATAACGCCTGGTCACATCCGTAACATGTCAAGGTGCCATATATACGCTTACATGTATCATTTAATTGTGTACATGTATACGAGTAATTCCCAAATGATACAGAATGTTAAGACAGTGTTGCTAATTGGTGGAGGTCACATATGTTGTCATATAGAAAAATATGGTAGAAATTATGTTGTTGCAATTTGAACACAACATTGAGATTTTCTCACAATGTTGTGACAACAGTAATTGCTTTTGTCATGTCTTGACGTTACTTCACAACATTGCGAAAATTCAATTTTGCATAATTTAAATTCACAATGTCAAGGATGGCGACATTGACACAACATTACTTAAACCTGAACAGAATACTTTTCTCTTTTAGCACTCAATTGTCCCGTCTCGACACCTGCTCCGACCATTGCACCCACAAGACCCTCCAACCAAGGATATTGTTTAGGTAACTGTACATCATCGTATATCATAATTGTAATATTATCTTGTGGGGAGAGTTAGTTCAATGATAGCCTGCTGGTCTGTCAATCGCTTGGTCCAGGGTTTGAATCCAGCTCTCGTCTTATTGCCATGTCCTCCTAAATATAGGACGTATATCCGAATCATCCATTAATACAGTTATAACTATTTTCCTGTTTTGATTGCGCTTATCAAAGCAATTTTTCACTCTCGTGCCTGCGTCAATAATCTTATTTGTGATTTTGAAGATAATTATTCACACCAGAGAAAAACAAATTCAAATGGACCGTCTGATTAACAATGTATGATACAACTGGAACATGCAAATATATGGATAATGATGGACTCCTCAATCATTTGTATAATTACCTCACAACGAGCATTTTCCTCATTATTGTTTTGGCTTAGCTGTAGAATTTTTTTTTATAATTAGCATTTTTATTTGTTTCAGAGAGAACCTCATTGGGCACAGGCAATGGTAAAGCTTGCGCTCCTGAATGGGAATACAAGGGGCAGTTATATACAACATGTCAGACCTTTGAAAATCCCAGGTTTGTTGATTAATGAATTATAATTGAACCTGTTATAAATATTATCATATTTTTAGTGTTTATATATATGACAAATCTATTGATATTTGTACTTTAATTGATTAAACTGTCTTAACATTTAACATAAAAAATACCAATGTCTTACTTCAACAACAAGATGTTCCTTTAAAATACTATTAAGGATTTTTATCTCTCTTATTTTTGTCCCTTGTATATTTCAGGCCTTGGTGTTCTACGACAGCTGCTTATGTTGGTTCTTGGGGAGTTTGTGATGGTAATAAATAATAACACCAGAAATATGCTTAATATATGGAATAGATGAAATATTACTTGGACTGCAGACTGAAATCAAACATTATAAGTTTAATATCTATACTGCATAGCATAAATGGTGTAGTGATATCTCAATATTTTAATGTATCCTTTTCTGAAATATTATGCATTCCTCTAGAATGAGTCAATAAAATCTGGAATATTGTGGGTTCGGGGGGGGGAGGCAGATGCCGGTAGATTATCCTGCTGGCACGGCATTATGTTGCGGATGTGAGCAGAGATAACGGGTGCAGGGCGGGTGCAAACAGAGATTGCGGGTGCAGGGAGGAAAAAGGTGTCAGCATAGATATAATAATTTGTTGGCCATTGAAGAATTTATTGCTACCTAAAAAAGTCCCAAGATGTCAATTATTTCTTTACTTTTCTTTTCCAGTGGGGGAGTGCATTCATTGCAAGAGTAAGTATTAAGTACTTGTAACGGAGGTAGATAGCATTTTTCACAAAAAAATTGCTCCAGTTTATCACAAGATATCATTTCATAGATTGATCAAGCCATGCACAAAAATCATTATGCTTTTTTTTACAAAAATTGATGGAACAGTTTTTTTCCCGTTAGAGAAGTGTGATGTTTTGATTTTCAATAATTTTGTATAATATTTTCGTTAACTGCTACTATGTAGGAATGTAGGTCCAGTGTTGTAAACTCCGACGTGGTTGCACAACTGGCCAAAACACAGCGGGTCGTATCGGGGCTAGTAGGAATGTGACAAAAACGTAATGCGACCAGTGACATATTTTTTGTGCAGTTTGGATGGCTAATTACCCAAAAAATAGTAACGAAAGTATAAAAAATCCGATAGAAGTTTGAAATTATCTGTGAAAATCTATTCATAATTTTATTTGATGATTCCAGGTATAACTGTAGGAGGAACAGCAGGGGGAGCAGGCTGTGTTTTTCCATTTATTTATAAAGGAGTAGAATACACTTCTTGTACAACGTTGGAATATAGAACGTGAGTTTTTCTATTTAAAAACACCATCAGTTGATTAGCATTAATTATATGATTAGTGCATTTGGTATAATAATAATTATTATATGTTACTTCATGATTTTTTGGAAATTTTCTAATTTAGAAATTTGGCTTGTCTGTTTAGACTGTGTAAATTTGAATATATTTTTTTTAATGAAATATTTGTTTTTCCTTCTATTGATTTTGTTTTTGTTGAATAATCTTGTCTCCCTCTGATGCAGTCACTGGTGTTCAACTGATGCCTTTTTCGTCGGCAACTGGGGAGAATGCGTTTATAGTGAGAAAATTATAACAAAATATATTTGTTACTGCTTATTTACATTTAATATACTTTTTACCTTATATACTAAAAACCTTTGCTAATAGTGTGATATTTTTTTATGATTTCAGATGATTGTCCTTACTGTTCAGGTAAGGAAATAAATTCAAATGGTTGATATTCTCTGTGATACCTGATGCAAGTGTGGTTTACTGTCTGTAAATTTTATATGCAAAAATAATAGACTGCTGCACTGTAAAAATGGAACTTCGGGACTCATAATAGCCGATGAAGTGTAATCTTCTGTACATTAAACATGGGGAACTTCTAAAGAGGTTGTTTGATTAGTCGTGATCAACAGAAGACTATAATTACTGATTTTAGAGTGAAAATCAGATGCATAATCTTTTCATTTGCCTGTCACCAACATGCAAGATTAGTCTCTTCAAATCAAATTAACATTTTAAGTATCGGTATGATCATAACAAATCATTGATATGATGACTCACGAAGCGCCATTTTCACAGGGCAAAGGCCGACAGCCCACTTTTTTTGTTTATCAAATTTTTAGGGTGTAATGCAAATATGTTTTCGGGCTCGATTTGCATTGGTTGTGATTTTGGTTTTTTGAAGCAGTCTCACTTAATGTGGCCTGCTGCTGCCAATTTACAATTATTCTAATATGAGGGCCAAATTAAGACAATTGTCTATGTAGACCCCTAGTAATTTGGTACAATCAACTTGCTTTACAGAAACATAATTGAAATTAAGAGTATAATTACAAATAGTATTTCTATCCAATATCCGTAAACAAAAGGTGAGTTATTTTGTAATTATTAATGAACAATGACTATGACAATGCCTTTCTTTGATTTTCGATTTTAACAACAACAACAACAAAATAGTAACACAACTACATGTAGTGTCATCGACTAACATTTTTCACAAGCAACAGGACACAATATTGTCATTGGTTTATTTTCAATTAATTAAATTAAATTAATTTCTTTTCATTTTTTTCAGACTGCTGATATATTTTCACATCCCTATCTATCAAGACTTCAATGGTGCTGGAAACATGCTTTTTAACTAATTCAATTATCATTGAATAGATAATTTGTCTCTTTTAAAAAATTGTAGTTGGATGGACATAAGATTTTCCAGAAGTATTTGCGAACATCGCAAATTTTTCAACAAAAAAAATGTGTGAACTTTCTATGCACAATCAGGATGGTAAATGCCAAGGAATGATGTTGAAAATGAGCGTGAAGGCATAATGTTATTCTATTGGACAGAATGTTGTCATTATAAGTTTTTGATGTCACTCTTCCCTAAAAAAAAAAACACAAAAAAACATTCAACTTGTTTTATTTATAATATGTCATGGTTTCCTCCACCATTTGTATATTTGTTGTTTATTATACACTCTTATGGAACACATCTACATTTTCCTAGGAAATTGACACTTGTCCAGTTTTTGTGAAAGTAGTCTTGTCCAGGTCTGATTTTTGTTAATGGACCATTCATGAACATGAATACTTGCCTCAAATGGTTTTCGTACTTACCTCCATGCCCAAGATGTCAGACTGTTTATACTTATGATCCAGAATATTAGAATAGGGTGTACAAGTTACAAAATTCTGTTTTAAAATTATTTGATTAAAAGCAGCCATAAAGCCATACGTAGTTGATTCTTAGCTTGGCAGACCCGCCGACACAATAGATTTTCTGCCAACCGAAAAAAAAAATAGAAAAATAATAATTTTAAAACAATTGTTTTTGATATTATAAAAAATTTAGATTTCACCTTTTTTTGTCCTACCGACCGACCCCAGAAAAAGTGTCTAGAGAAAATCCGAGAAGCTAAAGATCAATTATGTGTAGCCTAATTATACTTCTCTTTATGATACAACTGCTACATGCGAGTCCGAATTCTGACACCTCCTTACACCTGACTCTGCTTTAACGTTTGTTTTGGTTTACTTCCTCTGCCATTTACCAGGTCAGGTTCTGGGATCTCAACACTTTGTAATGCACCAGACAATGTTTGATCTTTTCTCTTGTAATTTTGTATGTAATATACTATGTGCATTGTCAATTGGTCTGTAGTTACAATATTATATTCACGGGTAATGTTATTTTCTGAACAGCAGTTACTTAAGTATTTTACTGTAATTTAGTATTTCTATTTCCTTCTAAATTAATTTGTTATATTTGTTTCAGTTACTGTTGTTTCCATACATGTGCTGCTGTGTGCTTGATCGTTGCCATTTTTGTGAATTGTTCAAGAGAACTTGTTATAAAATAAAGCATTTATATTAAACTCTGACAAAAAAAAAAGTCTGCTCTAGTCTTTAGTGCAGTTAAGAATTTATTAACATTAGGGGCCGATTTCACCAACATAGTTTTAACAGTTAGGCCTGGTATTAACTTCTTTAAACCTGGTGTAACTAAGTCCCTTTCACCAACTGAGTTTTAGTCGATAGACTTGTCAAGGTTCAGTGGTTGACAAATATTGTTAGACAACTTACAGATTAGTGATCTCAAACTGTTAAAGTGGTGTCCCTTTGGGGCTGACCATATAATACATGAGGCGGAGGGGGGGGGGGCTGGACTTATGATGAAAATAATTGGTTCAGCACATGACACTAAATTTGCTCAGCACATCCAAAGAAAAAAAGAAGTTTGTTTCCACCTAGGCACTCAGCACAGTCTTCATAGAATAAGTCAGACACACTTCCAAAGCTGGCCAATGAACAAGCCTACACACATGTAAATATATACACCTTGAATGTCATCTGAAATATGACAAAAAAATTAATATATGAAGTTCGATGTTTGTACGAGAGACTATGATACTTTGATACAGCTTGTTGCGTTGTTTTGTTGCTTGATAGCAATGATAGGTTGGTTAATAGGAAAGGGGGAGGTTTTGAACTCTGTTTTTTTTGGTCACCGAGACTGGGTCAGTGGGGTCCCTAGGGGGGGCGCAGGCCACCCCATATTGGACCTGTGCCCCCCAGGTGCCCCCCATATGAACTTTCCAACTCTGGCTAAAATATACAGTTCGTATAGTGGGTGCCCCCCAGAGAATCGCGTGCCCCCCAGGTGCCCCCCCCCCCCGCTTGAGACCCCCCAGTTACGCCACTGGACTGGGTAGGCAATTATCTTTTTTAAAAATTTCCAAGACCCCCCCCCTTTTCTGTGTAGCCATATCTTTGTCTTTGTATGGGAAATTGAGACATTGTGTTTGTAACAGCTGGCCTGTTCGCACAACATGTACAAACTTCCACTAAACTAAAATTCCTTGATACTGCTCTGCTTGACTGATTGGCTTAGCCAGACCAGGTCTTAGCTAAGACCTGGCTCTTCTCTTAATACCATGTTGGTGAAAACGGCCCAAAGGGATTTCATTCAATTATAGATTTATTATTTTCACCACTAATTTGCAAACTGATATTTACCTTTAGGAAAATTATGCAAGGAAACATCCTAGATCTTTGGAGATCAGCAACACACATCATTTTCAAAATAAACTTTTAACTTGGCCATGTGATGTCGCTGACTCAAAAGTGTTTTATTATCGTTTTCATAGATATGTATGCTTAGCTTGTTTAGCCATAATACCTGCACTGGATGATAGAAGCTTCAATGAAATTTAACTGAAACAAGCAGACCGCTTATCCTCTATGGAGAGTTACACCGCTAGCCAAAAGTTTGGAAACAAAAACCTCTTCACCACTGCCTTAGTGTTGCGCAAAATCAGTACCTATAAGCAGTAGCACAAAATAGGTTCAGCGGAATTGTGGTTTTAAAAAGAATGTCAACCCCTTGGCTACTGAGTCAGGGGTGCCATGTGGAGGTTTTAATTTTGCTATCTGGTAACTGCCATGCTTCACCTTTTTACAGCGAAACACTTTGATATACAGGATTAGAGTGGACTGTGGCACTGTGAAAATGGCACTTCATGTGTCATCATGCTGATGATTTGTCATGATCAAACCCAATACTTTCAATGTTAAATTTGATTGAAGGAGACTTATCCCACTTGTTGATGACAGCCAAACGAAAGGATTATGCATCTGATTTTCACTCTAAAATCCATTATGAGAAGTCATATGGCTTTCTCTTGATCATGACCAATCAAACAGTCTCTATGTTTCCCACGTTGAAAATAGAGAATATACTTCATCAGGAATCATGAGTCACAAAGTGCCATTTTCACAGTGCCACAGTCCACTATAATTCTATATCAAAGTTTTTCGCTGTAAGGGAGGGGGAATTGTCAATATTAAAGTGTTGTTTAAGCTGTTGTTGTGCTATTTCTTAGGTGATTTATTTCTCAAAAATACAATGGTACTATAATTGAAGACCAGATCTACAAGGAGAATCACTTTTTAATTATGTAGTCAGTTAAATAAATATAATCTAATATATGATGTATTTTAATTATGAAGTAAAGACTTACTGCCAAAGAAAAAATGTAGGCTATGCCATGCATGGCATAAGGATGGGTCATTTCAGTATTGCAAATGAACACATGTAATCATACACAAGTAGTTAATTGCACCTTGATTAATGTGTATTGCATGTGTGACAGGTCACTGGAAGCAGTAACATATAGGGATAGATGACATCTTGAATTTTAACTCCAGAGACATTTCATACAAATAAAGTTATGTGTCAGAAACTCTGAGGATTGCCAGAAGAGAACGCCTTCAATATCACAGGTAATCTGGGAAATACGTCTTTCACTTTGGTTGCAATAATAGAAAAATCTAAATGAGAACGAACTATCATTTACACATTTAGTTCCCTTTTCTGAGTGTTCATATGGTTTCCATATAACAATTGCAACATGATATTTTAGTAGATGTCAACAACACATACAGTTAACATACAAAGATAAAATATAGGGATTTGAAGTCTTGCAAATTCCAGTAATCATTTCGATGCCAGTCGGTCATTGACATCCTCAATGACACCCCTTGCAGTGAACGAGTATATACCATGTACCTTATGGCTCATGTAGTTCTAAGTTCTCCATATACATTCTCATAATAAATACTTCTATACCTGCATGCACGTTTAACCAGTTCCAACTTTATGCAGTACAAAAGAAAGGGTAATTATTAACCTGTCAAGGAGAACAAATGATTGTAGCATGCTTGGACAAATTGAAGGCATTCTGGAAAAGGGTGGAACTCATGGGGTAAAAGTTTCACCCTTCTTTGACCTCAATTAGGTCAATCCGGTGTCCCCAAGAGGTCAAGGTCAACCCCATGACCATGGTCATTTGCACATTGTCAAAATGGATCTTGCAGGTTACTGGAATCATTATAGTGTTAGACATTAGAACTCATTAGTTACCATAGCCAAAAAACCAGTGCTTACAGAAAGGCATTGGAAAGTTTCCTGTGAGGTCATAGCCTTATCGATGCAATGTTATTCTCTAAGAGTCATATGCAATTGATAAGTTCACAGCCTATAGGCTACTTGCAATGTTATCAAAATGAGTGACCAACTGAGTATCAACCACTCTGGCCCAACCACTCTGGGGGGCCCATGCAAGGTGTTAAAAAATAAAAAATCAAGAAAAAAGTATAAAGTCAATCTTTGTGCCAAGGTGTGTGACCGTGTGATTCTGTGAAACTTTTAGATGAGGGCCCCAGTGCATGTGAGAGGCCCTATGTAGAAAATGGGCCCCTCCACCTTCGCATAAATGCAGTTGAACCAGAAATAGGATTGTGGGGGCCCATCGACTTATTTTGCCACGGGCCCAAAATATCGCCAGTCCACCCCTGAGTTCGACAGTTTATTTCAAAGTGTTTGATAGGGCTTGTTGTGAGGTCATTGATGGCCACCAACAGCTTTTTAGTGCGCACTAATTGTTTGTCAAAAAATACTTTGATTTTCGACATCTGCCATGGCGTATTAACTTTCTGTGGTCACAAGTTATTTTACATCACTTTCTGAAGGAAATTGTCAAAAATATAACATTCGTGAAAGTTATCATGAGCCTTTTGAGTGCGCTGGATTAAAACAACACAAGATTTTTATTTTTCGCGAAGGTTCAGTGAATAGTTTGTCTTGAATCTTGATATAACAATTTTATTCATATTCCCATCAGCATATGCAGTATCAGTACGTAAAGGCCTATTCCTCCAACCTAATTGTGATCAGCAAAAGAAAGTTATAAAAACACAAAATTATCTTTGGCCAATGACTTTGTAGTCAGTATGACCTTCCCCAAAGTACAATTAAACAGAACATTTTCACAGTGGTGCCTAAATTCGAAGACACGGTCAAATGCCTTTGCATGATCAATAAATATGATGTTTGTGTTTGGCCAAACGTGTATGTTTTTGAGCTGATCCTGTGTACCCTCCAAATGTGACTTTTTGACTCAGAAAAGTAAACTGAATCAGACTTGATTGACAGGTCAAATGCCAATATCAATGATTTGTTTGATGCTCACTCTTATCAGAAAAATGATTCGATATATATTTCTGAAAGACTGCATTTTCAATAAGTATCAAAACATACTGAGGGTAGTAGGAAGAAAACCAACAACAGAAAAAAAATACATGTATGTGTATAAATTTACAATTTTAAAAAGTAGCATCGTTTTCAGACACACCTTCAATTTCTTTACAGAATGGTAACGGTTATTTCATAATTGTAGACACTGAGACTTATTGTGAATTTTATTCTAGGACATGAATTCTGTAGTGAAAAGTGACATCAAAAAACTTACGACATAATTTTTCCATTTCAGTCTCAGTGTCTTCAATTATGAAATAATCTGTAACTATTTAAAAAAATCTAGTTCTCTTTCTCCATGCTTTGAAAACCAAAAGTGAGTAAGGTATACCTTCAAGGGTGGAAGTTTAACTTTAACCCGACACCTTTTCTCTGATTCAATATCCTGTTGCCTCAAGTGAACTCAGGAATCGTGATATGGAAACCCAACTCTTAGAACTCCATAATGTATCCTCTTTAGAAAGTTACAACTTTGAGTGAATTCCTATTGTTGCATGTCCTTGTTGTGTTAGGGGTTTTATGATTGTAAATTTTCATGTAGGAACTAAATAGGACATTTTGCCTGTCAGAGAGTCGTATATGCTCCAAGGTAAACTTGGTTATGCATTTGAGGTCATTACCAAACCTATGGTAAGTCCTCAAACAGCATAAATCAGAGGGGTACAAATCCAAACTTATATATTTGCAAAGGAAAATGATATGACTTCCGTAACCTTTAAACAAAAGGCAAGCCATCTCTAAAAAGTTGGAAGGTTATGCACTCACACTGAATATATCACAAAAAAAAAAGGTTTGTGTAAAACAAGCAAAACAAACATTATAGCTGGTGTCGGTCCGAAATTGTGTGTATATAAGACAACAAATTGTCAATCTGGATATTTTTTTTTCTTTGGGAATTGATCAATGAAACGAAAAATATATATATAGTCAGTATAGGGTTAAATGGATGCTGGAACCCTGCATCGACCTACCTTTTGTCTGCATCTACACACAGTTATGTTATTTATCTGTTTCACACAAACCTTCCTTTTTTTTTAAGTGTAATCAAACCAAGAATTATATTTGACTTGGCATTCAGTATGTAGACAGGGTTAGAACTTGCATCCATCATCAGCAGGAAGAAAAGCTAACCTTTGTTGATATATAGATAGATAAAATGGAAAAATTAAATTTTGGAAAGATTGATTAGCTGACTGATTTTTTGATTGATTCTTTTAATCGTTTGTTTTGATACAAATTTCGTGTCTCTAATAGGATTGTATATCTATAAAATACATGAAAATGACTTGTCCTGCATGTAAATGAAATAAAATAATTATCTAAAGTAAATTTGACAGTTGGTGTTTAGAGATTATTATAATTGGCTGAGTGGTTTGCTGCCAGGCCTACCCCGCTGAAGGTCTTTGCCTGCATGGGTTCAAACGCAGATTGAGAACCTGAAATATTCAACTGGCTTTCATGAGCAAAATCCTTGGTGGATGTCATTTGGATGATGTATCGAATTGGGGCCCCTGTATTGCGTTCGAAGTGTGCTGAACAAATAAAGATCACTCACATGGGTTAAATGTGTAACATGTTTAGGACTCCTGCGTTCTCTCGCATTCTGTAAATCAACCCTTGTGAGCACCCAGAACTGGCTTAGAGAGCTGCACTTATTATAGAATCTATCTATCTATCTATCTATCTGTCTCTCTGTCCATCTGTCTATCTATCTATCTATCCACTTGAAAGCCAACATGTTAATGTCACTGCTGAATTTTGGCTATATTGTATCTCGTAACGATCTGTACACATTTAATGATATGTGATATTTAAATTTAGCCACGATTCTCTGAGAACTATGGTGCCAACTTCTCAGTTGGACCTATTCAAAGAAATTCATGCTTAGTGCCTGCGGTTATTTGAGCAAAGAGCAATTGTACTTAGGGGAAGTTATTGTCAGGGGGGGGGGGGTTGGGCTAGAATTGTTGGCCATCTACCTATCAGTCAGGAAGTTAGTCAATCCATGAAGGACCTCAGTCTAAGAGTTGGTAACAGACAGTAGGAAGGAATAAAAGGAAAGACATTGTCCTGAATTTTAAGAGGACAAAAAGGTAAGTTTTTTTTTCCTGATAATTTTTGATAATTTAATTTCTATTCATTGCACGATTTATTGTTTTTATATTATTCACCATGACTGTCTTGTGTTCTGATTTAGAATATATGAACTGTTATACCACATAGCTTGGATTTTTGGAATATTTAGTGATCAATTCAGAATTTCGATTTATATTGTCTAAAATCATAATTAAATTTTTTTTATTCGAATGCTTCTCTTAAAAGAATTTGTTTTATTCGAACCACTCGTATAACCGAAGGGGAAACTAAAAAAATTCTTTCTGTGACCGAACTGATCTGGCCGATACAGGAGTTTTTTTATGTTGCCTATTCTTTTTTTTTACAACGGAGGGTGATGAGTTATTGCCATGGTTGCATGACAAGTGAATAATTCACATCTGATATAAGCCTAAACTTTCTGCAAATATCCTCTTGGATTTCAGATTATGTTTAATAAAATCAATAATTAATATGGCATAAATAAGAGATAGTTAAAACTGCTCCAATAAACGCTTTTGAATACCTTTTCATTAGTTTTGGCAACTAAGCCTAATTTTGAGTAATAGCACTACATGTAGATCTTAAATCTATAATAATGCAATAAACTATAACATTGACATGTATTATCCATATGTGACACATATGTCACAGTTATGAGTAAGTATTATGAGTGAGTATAATGCTTCCATATTCTATCATTGTTAGAAGTGCTGTTAAAATTCTTGAACAATGCATTGACCTTAACAAGTCATTTGACCTTATTTGGGGTCATGCTTAAAATACTCACTTTCAAGTGATTGGAGTTGTGTTTCAAAGAAAATGTGAAACATAGTACACTTCAAGAGGAATTACCAAAGGTTGAAATATGACAAATTGGGCGTGCTGATAGGCCTATAAAACATGATTTTGTGGCTGTCTTTTCGGTTAAAAAAAAGATTCAGAAATTGGAATATTAAAACCATTTAAAACAAATTCTACAATTATGGCATCTCCTTAATGAAGATTGTGAGATAGATAGAAAAGTAGATGGATAAATAGATAGATAAACAGGTAATAGATAGATAGAAAGATAGATAACTAGATAGACAACAAGATAGATAGATAGATATAGATAGATAGATAGATAGATAGATAGATAGATAGATAGATAGATAGATAGATAGATAGATAGATAGATTGATAGATAGATAGATAGATAGATGGATAGATAGATAGATAAAAGATAGATAGATTTTGTTTTTGTTTGTTTGTGTTTACGCCTCAGCAGCACCTTAGTGGGCTATATCGAGGCAGGCGATCGCCGTATGATGATGAGCTGAGAAGACTGTGAGTCTGGTACATACCCTATTAATTCAGGGATGCCCAGGGTCTTTCAGTTGCCCCAGCATAGAACACTGGATACAACCCGCCTCCATTTAATGTCCCATGGGCTCGGACTAAATTGAGTTCCGGGGTGGGATTCGAACCCACGCCCTCAGAGCCAGTGGTTGTGCAAACAAGCACTCTTAACCATTAGGCCACGGAGGAACTCAGATAGATAGATAGATAGATAGATAGATAGATAGATAGACAGATAGATAGATAGATAGATAGATAGATAGATAGATAGATGGATGGATGGATAGATAGATAGATAGATAGATAGATAGATAGATAGATAGATAGATAGATAGATAGATAGATAGATAGATAGATAGATAGATAGATGGATAGATATGGTAAGTGCCGCCATCTAAGCCCACTTCTGGACACTCACAAGAGTTGACTGTTGAGATGAAAGTGAGAGCAGGAATCCTCAACATGTTACGCCTTAACCAAAACTGGAACTTTTATTTTTCTAGCATTAGCACTTCCCCGTAGCCTAGAGTTCCCTGTAGCCTAATGGTTAAAGGCGCTTGTTTGTGCTACCACTGGCTGTGAGGTCGTGGGTTTGACTCCCACTCCTGGAACTCAACTTGGTCCGAGCCCATGGGACATTAAATGGTGGCGGGTTGTATCCAGTGTTCTTTACTGGGGCAACTGAAAGACCCTGTACATCCCTGAATTAATAGGGTATGTACCAGACTCACAGTCTTCTCATCACTCATCATCATATGGCGGTCACCAACACTGGAGAATGCTAAGGCATGGGAGTTAACCTTGCTCAATGTTTTCCTTGTCTCTGCCCATGGGCGCCGTTCTATGGCTGCCCTTAGCTGTATCATCATGGAAGGCTTACCACGAATTTTGTGCCTGCATTGCAGTGCATGACTGATAGTATATACAATATACAATACAATACTACAATACAATTTGCCGCCGATTTAATGTCTCATCCGAAAAACATTCAGCTGATATTTTGCTCATGAAGGTCCACAGTAAATTTTGGTTCCTCGTCAGGCATTCGAACCCATGCAGGCAAAGAACAGTAGAGCAGGCCTGCCTCTAACCATCCAATTGACCAGACGGTTTATTGCTGGCGTACAGTTCTACATTATTTTTTCGAACATAGTGATATTGTAATAATGTTGCACTCCAGTGTGCATGTGCTCATTGGCGCAATCTGTAGATCTAACATTGGTTTTATCTCTTCATGAGCACTCCGGTACGGTCGCACCTAATGTTTTATGATATAAGTTACATTCACTTAAAAAATTTACACCAGAAAGGAAAAAACCATTGGTACTGACAAAGTATAAACCTGGTAATAGACTTTTGATCTTTTCCCATAGTTCCTTTCCTGTTTTTTCCCTGCTTTTTGACAACAGACCATCATCATGCAACTAAAAATTAAAGCATGACATTTTTAAGTGTGATTTTGGTACACATTTGATTCTTGGAAGATTGTGCCAACTTTTAGTATAATATACATATATATATCTTTATTCGTACATAAAAAAAATTTACAAAGCAGCAAATAATTTAAAATGTAAAATAATTTAAAACAAGCAGATAACAACAAAATATATTAAAAAATCAAAATTAAAATTAAATAAAACGGAAATCATAACAGCTGGACTAGCCTAAACACAAATCTTCAATGATAATTTTACATTGACTTGTGTTTAGCAATACTGTCTCTATAAATGGCCAATACTGTCTCTATAAATGGCCAATTCCCGTATTTGTAAGCCTTTTCTAACATTTTCTTAAGCACTGGCATTTAACGATTATAATGCAGCTGTAATAAGATGCAATGACAGTTCTTAGATTACTTGTGTGAATATATTATTGTAATTGTAAATACTTTCAGTCATGCACTCTACAACCATAGATTTATTAAAAAAAATAAACAGTTCTTTTTTCAAAACTATTTACCATGAAATACCCTTGTCTAGACTAGGGTTATAAAAGGTTAAAATAAGAATGTGTCACCAAGAAATCGTGAACAAGAGCCCTGAATTACTTGTCTTCATGCCTGTGGTTAAATAATTGACCATTTGGGGATTTTAAAACCACCCTTTTGTATTGTACATGTAATTGTTTTTCCATTTCAGCACAGACCTGAACCATGAAGCAGAAAACTATTTTGTCAACTTTTCTGCAATTACTTGCAATTACAGCATTACTACAAGGTAAACTTAAACAAAAATATTTATTTTCTAATCGCCTTGTATTGATTTTCAACAAATACTATTTACAGGTTGATTTATTGAGAAAAAAAAGTCCTATTTAAGATTTACTTATAGTTCTTCTTGCAAAATTGGTGTATCTCAAATTCTTTCCTTTATGCTTGCCCCTTAGATTTGTTTGGTAATGATTACGGTGTAATTTTGGTCTGAAACATATCGAACTTTAGAGTCCAATTTCCCAAACAGAGCCAGGACCAGGTTTACAGCCTTTCACTTTGATAAAGGAGAAATGAGGACCAGTTCACTGCGAAAAATGCACTTCGTGACTCATGATAGCTGATGAAGTGTCATCTTCTATACTTTCAACATGGGAAACATAGAGGCAGTCATGATCAAGAGAAGGCCATTTGACTTGTCATAACCGATTTTGGATTGAAAATCAGATGCATAATCCTTTCGTTTGGCTGTCACCAACAAGAGGGATAAGTCTCCTTGAATCAAATTAACATTGAAGTATTGGGCATGATCATGACAAATCATCTATATGATGACACACGATGTGCCATTTTCACAGTGCAACAGTACACTCTTTTTCGGCATCAAAATGAAAAGCTGTAAGGTTCATCAAATATCTTGCTTACTGTGCACTGCTGCCATTTTAATCACTGAAATCGGTCCTCATGTTAATTTTGTAACTACTTGGACCAGGTCGGACTCTGAGGCTAAGCCTTGGCTTAACGCTGTTGGTGATATTTTGCCTCTGTGTTTGATGCTGGTAATTAAGTTTTCAGAATTCCATGTGATCTCACCATTCTTGCCAGTCATGTATAACTTCAATTGTGACCTCACGATCTCCCACATGTCACCAAATACATCTCAAGAGGATCGTGTCTACGACTTGACTTGATACCAGTCTTACCAGATGTCCTGATCCTGAAAAATTATGTGGGCTTTCGACCTACCCATTCTTCTTTAATGTTCCATTTGCTTGTCAAAAGCTTTTTCTTAGAAATGGACACTTTTGTATTGTTTGATCCTCAGGAGCGGATCAAGGATTTTACGAGAGGGGTGTGGTTTACAATACAAGCCTTGCTGGTGCATTATATCTTACAAAATAAAACAAAATAATAATAATGTTATATGAAAAATAGTGGAGGGACCTGGTAACGTGAGTTTGGCTAAGAGAATTATATAAAATTTGCCAAACTGGAACTTAATTCCTTGTTCAATTAATATCAGCTTGATTTACATGCTCCCACCACTTATCTCTAGATACGCCTATAAGAAGGAAGTTGCGTTTTAAACCACACTTGACAAGCCTCTTTTGTTAATGTGAAATCTTTACTTATCAAAGCTATTGTATTACAATAGGAATTCCTACCTTTGTTGCAAAAAAGTGGGTATGTGATGTCTGGCTGTTTGAAATTATTTCTACACTGAAAGTCAGTGACCTGTATTACAATGTAAGACTGTGGTTACTTTTTTTGGCAGAATCTGAAGTTTTTGTATTTCAGGTGTATCTTAAATAATTGGATACTGCTTCAATGATGTGGGTAGAATTGAGGAAAGAACATATTATACCTATCTCATTGTAGGCATGTGTTAACTGTGTAATCACCTTTCATCTTTTCAGGGTCATTTGGTAGATCAACCAGGCCACCCATCCAGAACAACAACAATCAAGTGTACTGCATGAGTAAGTCATTCATTGTTTGTTATAATAAAAAAAATCAATTTTAAATTTTTCAATAAAAAAAAAAAGAAAAAAAAAGTCAAAGTGTGCTTTTTATGTATGAATTAGGTGTCATTATAGCTGTTTGCAGATTGGCGGTCCAAAAAGTTTCAAAATTAACTTTCAACTTGCTTGTGTGATGTCACTGGCTTAAAAATGTTTCGTTTGTATCAGATATTTTCAATCATGCAGTTGATTCAGTGCTTATCGTATGTAGCAACATTGATGACAATAAACATTAAACAAATTAATTAATTTACCTGAGGTACTTCACCTAACAAGAAGATTAGGAGACCAACAGAAAACTGTCAATGATGTGGCAAAGTCAGTTGCATAATATTGAAAATAAGAAAATTGATTTTTCCCGTAGACTGCCAATCTGCAAAGAGCTCTTACAAAAAATGGGTTCAGAAATGACTAAGCATGCCTTACTGTACTTCACCTGTTGTGTGTGGCACTTTAACATACTTGACCACTACTGAATCCACTCCTATGACTTTTGCTGTAAAAAAAAAGTGGTTAATAAAAGCAATCCTGTAACATGCAGCCTTATGTTCATGATTGTGTTTTGTTTTCCCAGGTGAGACAGTAAATGTGAATGGAATTGTGGGCACCAAAGGAGGAGCCTGTATGTCATCTTTCCAATGGAAAGGACAGCAGTACACAGAATGCACCAAAGAGGACTGGACGACTCACTGGTGTTTCATTGGGGGAACAACTTGGGCTGAATGTCCCTGTAAGTGTGATGTCATAAATCATGATGAAGGGCGAACTTGTAGTGATTTGAAATCGAAACACCTCCTTAAATTGATTTTTTGGATTTTCCAAATTGTTAACTAATTAGTCACATAACTTTTCATGAACATTCGAGACGATGATATTTTGATAAAGCTCAGCTATACTGTTGCGCTTGAAGCTTTGGTTGATAGCTTGTCTGATATCCTCAATGTAATAGCTGAAATGTGATGGCAGGGCTACACAAGCTGCTAAAGTGTGAAATCAGTAGCTATAAATCAGTCTTTACAGAATTGCCCAAATCTGATTAGCATTAGATTCTCATCCGAATGGTTGTGTGATTTGCAGATGTTTCATCAGACCAGTGCGAAAAATCTCAGAATAAGGTCACAGAAACACCGGAAACACTGGAAACGCCGGAAACACCAGAACCGGAATCTTCAACAAAAAGAGTCACGATTAAAGCCACCCAAATACCCCAAGGAGTCACCCAGAAGACCACAGAGTTACCGCAGAAAGTCACCCAATCATCCGAAGGTACCACTCCAATAGATTCCCAGCCTGGGCAAGTCAAGTTCTGCAAATGTGAGTATGCAAACCCTTTTTATTCCAGTCCAACGAGTCCTTCCAAGTGAAATGATATTTTTTATTGGCTTTCAGAATGTTTTATTTGTCCCATTATTGAATAGGTCTATCTCCTTTTGTAGTACTGGAATTATGGGTAGGTGGCGTATGCAAGCAATGACTGTTGGTCACAGGATTTCACTTAATTTGCAAACAAACCAGATAATATGTCGGGGGCTTCCCCAGCGACAAAATAACCTACCCCCCTTATCTTTGTGCGACCTACCCATAATCACTGTTATAATCTCCACATATGGAGACAGACCTATTGCAAGTCAGAAGATGACTTTATTTTGCTCTCAGGATGTTTCTCTACTTGAGAAATCAAAGTGAAGTGATTATTTGATATTTTCATTTACTCTTAGTATAATTTCAATTCTTCATTTTTGAGAAAACAAAATGAAGTAATTGCAAAGTTGAAGTGAAAATGTGAAATAGCTGCTGCCATGTGTTCTCAGAATGTTTTACCTTTTATATTTCAGTTTGCTATTTTTATTTATTTCATAGGTTATCTCTTTTCCTTCTTCTTCTTTCAGCAAAGACTGTCAACGTCAATGGCGCCCAAGGAACCACAGGAGGCCCATGCCTTAGAGCTTTTTCCTACAAAAATGTTGTGTACACTGATTGCACAAATGAAGATTATGAGAAGCACTGGTGTTTAATTTCTGCCAGCAATTGGGCTGAATGTGTTCGTAAGTCAATACAGAAAAATTTATGCTAATTGGTAGTAGGCTTGTTTCACATAGAAATATATAGTGGAAATGAGGTTGACAAACGTGAACACAATATTGAGATTTTTTCACGACCTTGCGACAACCACGCCACGACGCTGCATGCTAATATATCTTGATGTCGTTTTTGTATCAACACCATTTCTACAGTAGCTACAATTCTGTGTAATTCACACTAACATTGCAATGTCGTCACAACATTGCTGTTGTGCAGATCTAATCCCTGATTGCGTTTTATACCGTTGCTCATAAATATGGAATACTTCAACATTCTCCATTGAAACTGACAACTTTAGCAACTTCTGCTGGAGCACATGATGGTTTGATTCAATGGTAACTACTTCCAATGATCGCTAAGGGGAAGAACATGCTGTCGTTTAAAATGCATGCTGAAGCACAGGAAAAGTTGCAGCAGTACGAAATATGGAAATTCAGGGGTTTTTTTAGGGTGAGGTGCATTAAACCAAAAATTGGGAATTCTTGCAAAAATGGTAGTTAAGGCTTTCAAAGAGTGATTAGAGAAGATGTATTGACCTTTACAATGGACCTTGCTTACATTCACACTCTGAAATTTACATTTATTTGACAATTTTTTCCAAAAAAGTATTCCATATTTATGAGCAGCAGTGTACCTCAGATCGTCAGAAGAAACGTAAAAGGTCACATTGCCACATGTCTTAAATCAGTAGTACATTATAAAATATCAGGACTTCTATGTTTTCTATATTGCTTTGAGTTTGAGTGCAAAACCAACATAAGATGATATCACATTGTTACAGGGATTTTTGTCTTGAAATTCCTCATATCAAAATGTGTATATATGGAAAAATAAGAGAATCAAAAGTGATAGTTTTGACTATACCATAATCATAACAACATAAAATTTGTGATTATTTTTCAGCTGAACCATGTGACGATGGTACTCAATCAACCACACCAAGAGTCAAGGTCACCCAGCCGAAGAGTCCATCTTCTACTATTAATGTGAAAGTCACCGATGGAATTACAAACCGAGCCAACAATGGTGTCACTGATGCTCCAACGAGATCAACCGCTATTCCAAGAAATCCTCGGTCTACTAATGTGAGAGGTAGGAATTTCATTCTGATTAAGAGTAATGAGAAAGTGGCTCTCACCTCAAACTTGCAAATTACTTTTGATAGGCAATTACTAGACGTTGTAATGCAAACGCACAGATGATGCATGACACAAATTTAATCAACGACAAATTTTTGCTGAATTATGTTTTCTACCATTAAATGTCTTTCGTCAATTTTTGTCTGACTTCTTTTCAATACTTCATGTTCAGCACAGCATCTAGCTGAACGTTTTCAGCAATTTGTACTGTATGTATGTAGCGTCCAGAAATGTTTTCAATTTGGTGATTTCAGGACTTGTTGATGTGACAAACGCCTTCAATTTTGTGACAAGAAGAGCTCAACCGAATACAGCACCCACCAAAAGTAAGATTGCAATGATATGTGGAGTATTTTAATGAGACAATTTTTTTCTTTCAAACAATTCAAAAACTGGATTTTTTGAAATAATAATATGACAAATTGAAGAATAAGACAAAATATGATAGGTGACAATACAGGACAAAAATTATGGTTAGATATTTTTGGTTTCTATTCTTAAATTAAGGAATCGTATAACTTAAGACCTCTGTCCCTGTTAATGGTGAGTTTGTGTATAGCTGGATCATGATGGCCTCCTGGATCTTCTGTCTGTGCAAGACTTCCTAAAAATGCCACTGATGAAGACGCAAGAAGACGTCAAAAATTCTGGCACTGAAATTTGTATAATCTCCATGAAGTAAATTCATTGATCTTTATGAATATATTCAAGATATCTCACATAGATAAGGTGAGACCTCTTTGAGAGGAATGCATGTTGGACATTGTTGGTTTACCAATACTTCCCATGGGATGATCAATATGTCTAATTCCAGGAATCCCCTTTGAACCTGCTACCCAACCAGCAACAAATAAACCGAGGCCTCAAGAACCATCAACACCAGTTTACAACAGACAAACGCCAATCCCCACAACAGAAACGCCCACGGAAACACCGCAGCCAGCTCAACCCACTTATACTCCACGACCAGCTCAGCCCACTTATACCCCAAGGCCAGCTCAGCCCACTTATACTCCACAACCAGCACAGCCTAATGATGATAAATACTGCAGAGGTAAAGATTTGATATATCATACATTGCAACATTTCCAGAGTGCATGGTGTTGCAAAAGTTTGTCAGGAGATGCAAAAGAGTTCATACCCATTAGATTCTCTGATACCATAAAAATTATAAGTTCCAATAATTAGGCTTATTGTTCAATATAAATTGATGCAAATAATATGAATATTTGATGAGAAGGAAGCGACAGAATAAGAAAATAATATATTTGAGAAGACTAAAGAATTTGTTGAAGTAAATCATGTCATGAAGAAAGGACATCTTTCTTTCAGACCGAACAACAGGAGGCACAGCTTTTGGAAGCCCATGTGCCCCCTTGTGGGTTTTCAACGGAACGGTTTACAATGGCTGTGCCCTTGCTGGGAGAGATAGGTAATGTTTAACCACAAAGTTGAAACGCATGTAGGCCTAGTGTAGCCTAATCTTACCAAAATCTGTCTAGAATGGTTTTCTATAATTATAACATTCGACACCTCTGTCAGGCAATCACATGCCAGTATTTCAGGGAAATAATTCCCATATTCTTTGCTGTCCAGTTATCCTCTCATGTTTGACAATTTGTCTCACGGTATAAGCTGGTTGTTCACCATGGCATCAGAAATATGTGTTTATTACACCTCGGGCTAAAACCCTTGGGTGATAAATCACATATTCTCTCTCCCGTGGTGAATAACCTATAATTATTTGATTCCCTCTAATATTGTGATTGTCATTTACTTATATAACTAGATGCATAAATATGTTTGCCAGCATTTTCATGCAGTTTGATTTCTTGAAAAATGTGGCTCCAAAAAGTATATTCCTATCCAACCGTTTTCTTTCAAACAATTTTGACAGTGGAGGATGCAGATGGGATTGTCTGTGGAAAGACCGAACATTTTTCAGCAGTCGCAAGCCCGCACTGTGATGCATTTTCTTTAAAACCCTGTTTAGTTTTATCCCAGTGGTCTAGGGGGAACCCGGGCCCCCTATAGTCTCCTCCGCCTCCCTGTGTCTGTCCCTGATTTGATGTGCTAAACTTGAGACAAAAAACACTGTTTGGGTTTTTTTGGTGAATTTCAGGAATCAATTCTTTATTCTTTGGCGTTGATTTTGTGTTACAGCAGTTGAAGTACTCTTCACCATGAAAAATTGCCCTTGAATTGTGCTCTGTCATGATCATACTTTATATTTTATTACAGACCATGGTGTTCAACAACTGAGAACTATGAAGGAGTATGGGGTTACTGCATAGGTAATTATTATCAAAAGTATTTATACTTACCTTGAAGCTGCTTCCAATGGAAATACTGATTCAGCTTTCAATGAGTAAAATTTTGTTGAAATGTCTAAATCCCGGTGCATTTTCTTGTTTAATTTCAGAGAAGACCGAATGTAAACCATTTTGCCCTGGTGAGAATGTGTTTATCGTTGTTTTTTACTATGAAACTGGAGAAATGAATTGCGGACTGTTCATTTTTTCTATGTATAAAATTTTTGCAGTGAATGATCAGTGCCTGTGGATAATTAGAATAAAACTAAAGTATACGCCGTAAGTCCGCCTGGTCTGCGAACTAATTCACAAATTTGTGCATTTCGATTTATGCAAAATCACTCACAGTGTAAATTGTTTCGGTACAAGATGAATTTCTCATGTATTATGATATTATGCAGGGCTTTACCCCAAACCAATTACCCACTCAATTACTTCATCTTAAATGTTTGATCAGCAATACTGTCACTTGGCACACTGACCGACAGCGACCACATGTGGCATATGGCGCATGCACCCAAATTTTGAAAGCTTCCTGGCACACTTTTAATGAAAGAAGTAAATACCAATTTTTTTGTAACCTCTGCATTTTTTATTGTTTATAGAGTTTTCAACATAGCTTTTGTAAACTATTCATTCCATCAGTTTTAAACTCTCTGATTTCGCTCTGATGCCATATTGCGGTTTGTTTATAATTTACAGGTTATACACAAGGTGGCAACTCCGGAGGACGTCCCTGCACTTTTCCATTTACCTACAAAGGAAATACTTACACCAGTTGCACAACAGCCGATTATGTGATGTATGAATAATCTTTATAACCATATATTTGTGCAGG
The DNA here is from genome assembly GCA_026936325.1 of Platynereis dumerilii. Taxonomy (NCBI): domain Eukaryota; kingdom Metazoa; phylum Annelida; class Polychaeta; order Phyllodocida; family Nereididae; genus Platynereis; species Platynereis dumerilii. The sequence goes on from JAPTHN010000008.1 coordinate 32,417,021, forward strand.
CCTGTGCTTTGTAACGCAGGATCTTAGCTATTGCTTACCTGACTTGCCTGAAACTCTGCCAGACATTCTAAATATGTTTGATCTGTGTTTTGCCTCCTCATAAGCGTGATGTGACTGTTTCCTCTCCTTTAACAACCCTTTTTATAAAATAACATGTGAACCCAAGAAGGATCAAACACATATATCTACTGCCGTATTGAACCTCACTTTGGCCCAGTCCCATGGTAACGTCCTATGTACTGCATGACGTTATGTCACCTGACCAGCTCTGATCAAAAAAGTTTCACCTCTCAAAAATTATAATTAGGCCTATATACAAAAGAAAAAATTGAATTATGTACACTAGATATAATATATATATATATAGATCTGAATGGGGGGAGGGGAACTCAAAATACCCGAAGTTGTATAATTCTACGCATTCTGTTGAAATATAAACATGATAAATGAAAGCTCTTGAGAATTTTTCTTTCAGTTCACAAAAATATCAATGCAAAAATTATGGAGAAAAGTTCGTTCACACAACTGGAAATCTTGCAAATTATTTTCTTTACATATTTTGATAAAAAAATAGTAGTATGTACCTTAGGCCTAGCATAATTTCCTTTTTTTTCACAAAAACCTACCCATATGTGTTGGTTACATTTGGAAAATTTTGAGGAATTTTTTTGCAGATGCATATCATTTGGGGCCAGAAAAATGGGGAAATTGTGAAGAAAAAATGGGGAAATGTTAAGCAAAATGGGGAAATTACCAGAATTTAGGGAAATGGTAAAAAATAATGGGGAAATAAATAAAAAGAAAGAACAGGGGATTTATACACAAAAGAGTTTTATCAGATTTCCCCATTTTTTATTTACAATTTCCCCATTTCTTCTTCACAATTTCCCCATTTTTTCTGGCCCCAAATGATATGCATCTGCAAAAAAAATGCTCAAAAATGTCCCAAATTTAACCAACACATATGGGTAGGTTTTTGTGATCAAAGGAAATTATGCTAGGCCTAAGGTTATTTTTCTTACTATTTCCCCATTTTCCTTCCCATTTAGGGCCATATATCTGTAAAAAAATTCCCAAAATCATTTGGGGGGGGGGGCAACTTATTGCCCCCCCCTCAACTTATGTCACTGCAATAGTGAAAGCAACACCAATAGGAAACACAAGCAAGCAACACATCAATATGCCGAGATGTAGAGTACCTATATTTATCAAGCAAATATGGTAAGCAAGTTACATTGCGTAATTCACTGAGCCTCTTATGAAAGTGGTTCAAGGTCCAACTCATCAGTTGGGTGCATGGCACCATTGAGTGAAGACCTGAGGTTGTGGAGTTCTGTTCAACACAAATTTTCTCTTAAATTTACAGAATACAATAGACCATTCTACCAATAGACCAATGTATAGACACAGTGTACATATTCATCTCTACTGTACAAAACTGTAAAGTTACTGGACCGTATTCTTTGCATGTTATGACTTAAGAGAAAAGTTATTACAGGTCAGTGTCATATTCAGACAGTGTATGTGGTCTAGAAGTATAAGTGGGGGGGGGGGCATGTTTTGGCCACAGACTGATGTGTTTTGGTAACGTCACTTTACACAGCAACTGACAGAACACAATGAAATACAAAATCCATTGACTGCAATCAGGCCAATCACTACATTCAGGCTGGTGCTGGTAGCAAAGCAGTGTGCCTGGTCAGTGATTCAGTGGACAGAGGTTGGCTTATAAGAGGCATTGGTAAAAGTTGCTATTAAAAATTAAAATATATATTTAGCTTTTTTACTAAATTTGCCAGGTGTCACACAGCTGGCCAATGGAAGCAGGCTGCCTGGCTGCTCTATTTTTGTATGCTGGCTTTGCACATGTACAATGTATGTAGGACCCTATGTCCACAGCACTATGACAGTCAAACTAGAAATGCTCATATCAATTAAATTCTCCCAACATTGCATTTTTTTTAAATGTCTTGACCTCCTGTGCATCTAAATTTTGTTGATCACTGCTCAGTGGCAGAGTGACATTAAAAAAAAGCATAGGCTGTGGACTCAGTTAGAAAGGATATAAAAGGAGGCAGATTATGATTTTCAAATGATCAGGGGACCAAGATGTGGTCCATGATTGAGGGGGTGTAAGAATAGGGAGGCTAGATGAGGAGCTATGAGGGGCGCAAGATTTGAGGGGCGAAATTAATGAGGCAAGATGATGTGGCAATAAAGGGCCATACTTATCCTGACATTTAAAAATACATTACAATAACCAAAGACCGAGGTAAGAAACAATAATGATAGTTCAAGTTTCATTGTATTAAAACTCTACCCGTCGTAAGACGGGTACACTGCTAGTGAATATATATAATATATATATATATATGGTTTTAAGAACCTTTTTAGAGCGGTAAGCGTGAGCATTCGCCGCCAAAAACATCAAAATGTGATCGCTGGATGATTCTTCCTAAATTGTCATAAACGAACTGAAAAATCATATGGTAGTGCTTCTGCTGGAATAAAACATATCTTTGCCGATTTTGCTCTTAGTCGCGGGCGCTGCCGTAAATTGCCTTCAATGTTGTAAAGTCATAAAAGTAAAAAGAGCTTTCGTTTAATCAATGTCAGGTGTTTATGCCAGATGACAAGAATTCAATCAACAGTATGAATTCTAAAACTAAAATTTACAAAAGTTATATCCAGATCGAATTTACGACATATGCTGCAAAATGACCGTCCTCTGCAAGAACAAATACTAGAAATCTTGGGGTTTTTTTCATGATGTCAGTGCACTATAATATTCTAGGGGAAAAAAAAACTTATTTCAACAGTGTTGTCAGCCTATTTGCCTAGTGCTAACCGCCCTTGTCTGACTTGGCAGATTACATATTAGACCTTAATTTTACAGTAATTTGAGCTAACTTCAGCCCGCTTTGATTTTTGCACTCCTGTCGTCATAAATGGTTTGGCAGGTGTATGAATAATTTCCTGTTTCCTTTTATAGTAGTGATTCAAGGGGAGAGGGGGGCTCAGGCCCCCTCCCCTAGATGATTGAGATTAAAAGTATCATTTTGAAAATAATAGGTAATGGCGCGGGTTGGCGAACGTCGAAACAATCACGCTTGATCAAGGGCATTGGCGCATACGCACCATCTCGATCAGTTCCTCTCCTGGCTCTCCATTAGCAGTTCCGAGCTTTTGTACAGATGGCAGTTGTAGCACTATTTTTTGTTCTCCCCTGGTGTTATAGACATAGACATGTTGAATATGCCCTTAGAGATAATAATAATCATCAGTTATTGTCTCTGCCATATATTTTATTAACAAATTTTTTATTTTCCTTTTTTGGCAAAATATTCAAACTAGCAAAAGAGAAATTTTTGATTTTTCACGGCTTTTTGTGTTTCTACATTGATTCTACATGATCTATGTCGATCAGTGTTATAAAGTGAACTTCCCAAGCGGGCCAATCTTGACAAAAGTGCAATTCATCTATTATTATATTTAAGTAATTTGTGATATTGTCAAAACACAGTGCAAATATCATGTACAGTTGATATTAACTCATGTTTTACGGATGATATTTAATTACTTTCAGTCCTTGGTGCTCAACATCCAGGTACTATACAGGAGATTATGGTTTATGCGCTTACGGTTAGTATTTTTATATTTGTTATTTGGGAATAATACAAATACTTCCTCCAGATTTCACATCTTGGTAGCAAGTGGCAACCATTTTGATTGGGAATTATGACTACGGGGGCGGGTTGGTGGGTGTCTTGTCAGAAATTGCCAATAAAATTGATACTCTCCTGAAAACTAATAACCATGCCAAGTAGTAACCAAACCAACTCGTAACCGTTTTTCATTTTTCCCAACCAATTCGTAACCAAGAGATCTTGTAAACAAGGGACCCTGATCATGTAGTAACCAAAAAATAAAAATTGTATACCAACTCGTAACCAGTACTCATCGCCAACTCGTAACCAGGGACGACCAACTCGTAACCAGAGAAGACCAGCTCAAAAGCATAAATCAATCTTTGGCGGCCGTTAACACAACTCCTAATCTTAGACTTAGGCTATCGGTTGGTTGGTTACCAGTTGGTTTGGCTACCAGTGGACATGGTTACTAGTTGACTTGATACCACATTTTTGTACCCCTATCCGCCAACATACAAAGTCACATACAGATTTTCGCTGTTTTTCATGTACAAAAAACATGGATGAATTGAGCGTGTGCATGTTTTATGATCTTGTTCTTATTTTTGAATTCCATACCCCCTCCTAGACATGCTTTCAAAAACTAGTGCCACCCTTTTAAACCTTTTTAAAAAATGTAGTTAGTTCCCCTTAGGCAAAACTTCCAATCCCCCCCCCCCCATCATTGGTAAATTTTGAACAGTCCTTACTTCTCTCTGGACAAAAACTGTTCTCCAAAGTTCTGTACACTTCAAAATTTTAAAGTTCATCATAACCAACTTTTTATAAAAATATTATATAGCCTCTTCAACCTCCTTTCTCATATGATAACGCTTTTTGTCTACTTTCAGATGATTCATGTGGAACCCCTTAATCGCGCCACCAGAAGTATTACCGTTTTTTACTGCTGAATCAGTGAACATACTGCGGGTTTAAAAAAATGTATGAAGAGGACTTGAATAGAGCATTTAGATAAGCATAAAGTAAAGATTTTCGCAGTTTTATTAAGTTTGGCTAAAAAAATAACTGTTTTATTGCGTAATTTGCATTTTGTGATTCACGATAGCTGGGATGTATAATATTCACATTTTTACGAATATCGAAACAGATTAGATCCTCAGTTATATCTGATTGCTCCACACTCTTTAAGCGACAAATTTATGATTCAGAAATACAAACTACCTTAAAAAATTGTTTTTAATCAGAAACCAAATAATGCTCAAGGGTAAATTCAACGATAATCGATCAAAAACTTGAGAAGGGTTGGTGTAATTTACAAAAATGAATCTCAGGAGATGTAGTTATAGAGATTAGGAAAATGTAGATTGATCTAGTTAACTTTTAATGTCTATCAATTAATCATCATAACAGATATTATTATATTTTATTATTTATGTTTTGCTGAAATTCAAATTCTACTCAGGAATTTTGGAATTTTATTAGGATCCTTCAATCCACACTAACTTGTCTCAGTGTACGTACACAGCTTTAGCCCATGATTGCCAATTTTTTAAAAATTGTAATAAAATGTGCTGTACAACAGTTTTTTGGTTATATTTTTTAATGTACAGTGTCATTGACATAAGTGAAATATATAAAATAGTTATGTTGTATGATCTTGAGACGGCTGAGAATATTCGCAGTTCCAGCAATATCGCTACCAAGGCCCGCAATGGTACCATGTTGCCAATCTTATAACTAATAATTGATTGAGGAAGGTAAGTACCATAACTGCACTCTAAAAATTGTTTGTTTAAAATGGTCATAACAAAACAGCTGCTGTCCAAACAAAATATCTGTGCAAATCTAGAAAATCTGGCAAACTTTTTGTATGAAACAGCCTTGAAAATATTGATATTTTTTGTGTAATATGATAAACCAAAAGTCAAGAAGCACAGCTTTCGTCTGGTTTTGCCCAAATTGTTTAGACATAACACCAGCTTATGTTTGTCTGTTTTAAAACTAGCTATTATTGTGGTGTGGTAAACTAGCTCAGCCACCAGTACGCTATTTTCGTCTCTGGGGAAGCCCACCAGATGATGTATTATCTGGTTTGTAAATTTTAAAAAATTCAGTGATCAACAAATAATCTAGTTGTTAACACATTGTAATCCTCTAATCTGTAAGATTCTAGCCAATTACGCGCTTTTTATGAACTGCTGTCTTGAGAACATAATCACTAGCTGACCCAAACAATCAAACATTCAACAAACATGCTCATTATAAGTCAGACTGCTTGGCAAAGTCAACAACAACTGTCACCTTGTTGAAAGGCAAAGAGGATTCCAACACAGCTCCTATTGCTTGGATACGCCACCTATGCTTAAATTCAGAACTTCAAGTTAAATGGAGACAGACCTATCGTAGATGGCCCTCTGGTGCTAATTTAGAACTGTACAGCTTTTCGAACCAAACAATCAGGACAACAATATGGAAGAGAAGAAGGGTCAGGATTCAGGCATCCGATTTGTCAGACAGAAAGGTGTTGTATTTCTGGAAGGAGCAGCCCTTGAGAGATGAAGAATATCTCAGTTGGAAAGCAACTAGAGCAGCAACTCATACTATCAAGGTCAATGGGTGAACTGGGACCTATTTCAAACATTTAAATAACATTGGAAGCATGACCCTGAAAAGAGGTTGTTGCTTCGGGGTCTCGCCCAGTTTCATGTCAAATGTTCAAGTTGCCTTAGTAGCCGGACAACAAATTTTTCTTGGAGTAAAGAGTGGAACACAAAGTCACTCTTGCTCCTCAATACAAACATTGCAATCATCATATCTGACATTTCAAGGATATCATAACTTTCTCACCTTGATCGGGTCAGTTACTCTGTATCACATACATATAAGTCTGTTGACCTCTCCACACTATACATGTATTATGTAAAGTTGCCTGACATATTGTGCAAAGGTTCACTCCAATAATTTTCACAAAGTTTCAAGCATGATGGCAGACAATATATATCTCAGTTTTTGACATTATTGTGTAGAATTTGTGAACCGCGAAGTGGTTTGTATATCATCTTATTGTAGGCACTACAACAACAAATGTTATGAAAATACTGTCTCAGATCCATGTAGAAGTACAACTATTGAAGGTCACTGGACCCAAAGAAATAGTGGAGAAATGTCCTTCATACTTCTTCCTTTTCTTCTTTTGAGATCTGGACCACCTTCTAGAGTGTTATCATATATACGTGCAATGTAACGGATGTGGTTAAACTCAGGTCTATTAAAAGCTTTAATAATATATAAAATTTTGATATGCAAAAAGTACTGTTTAAAATGTTTAAGAATAGTTCATTCGCAATTAAAGATGACAGAATTTTTGGATTCTGATATAGAATTTTTGTGATGCATCTTCCACCGCCACATCTGCAGGAAAGTTCTTCCATATTTTCATTGCGCAAGGGAAGAATGATGGCTGGTACATCAAGGGTCTGCAGTGAGGGATCCAGATGCATGGACCTTGTGCACTCTAAAAAATTTCAGACAAAATTGGTTTTTTAGATTCAAAATGGTTTTTTGAAAAACCAAATTTCAATGCAAAAAACCAAAATGGATTTTTTTAAAAATCCATTTTGGTTTTGCATTGAAATTTGGTTTTTCAAAAAACCATTTTGAATCTAAAAAACCAATTTTGTCCCGACATTTTTTAGAGTGTGCTCTTGATGATGTATCCATCCTGAATTGGAAAATGGCAATTTGTGAATCATCATACAGATGATTTATCATGATCATACCCAATCCTTTCAAATCTAATTTGATTTTAGGAGACTCTACCGCTTGTTGGTGACGGACGGATTATGCATCTGAGTTTTACTCTGAAATCAGTTATGACAAATCAAATGGCCTTCTCTTGATCATGTCTGATCAAACAGTCCATAATTTATGTTTCCCATATTGAATGTAGAGAAGATGATACTTCTTCAGTTATTATGACTCACAGAGTGCCAAAATCTGCATGAACCAACACTCATTTTTTGCACATCAAGTTTATGGGCTGTGTGCGACGGCAATCTCAGGTGACTAATCAAGGCAGTCCGATGTCAGACTATTTCAATTTTTTACACTGGGTCACTGTTGTAGGGTAAGATACATATTCTAGTGGTGGGCAGAATAGGATCTTGTAGCATCATTCTTTCGTTTTCCTTGGGTATACTAGTGCATTCAGGCTTCTCTGGAGAAAAGCTTGTGTGTTTTTGGATTTTTTAGCAATGCTGTTAATGAGTATTCAAGCTAACTTTGTTAAGATTTGTGAAACCCAGATACTTGGTACATTCTGCTTCCTCAAGCTCATGTCCCTGGATCTTGTACTTATATTTGATGGTATTCGCCTCATTTCCCCGTGTTACTGATTTGGCGTGTTTGTCATTTTTGGGATGAAATTCCATCAACCTATCTGCCTCCCATTTCTGCAACTCGTATTCAACCATTCAGATTTATTATGTTATTTTATAGAGAATGCGAGCCGTGAGAGCTGGTGATCTAAAGTTTCTAATTTGATTCTTAAAATGACAACGGTAGTAGAGTCATTATGGCATAAACAATAATAAGTTTTGTTCCATGACCCCTATGTAACAAGCCCCCTGATCGGCCAACAACCCACCTGCATAATGTGATGTTCACCTGTGTGTGTTGGTGTGTGACAGGCAAATCAATAACACATGTGTTATTCGCCGATCAGTGATGAATATCACATGTGTTATTGACCTCCCAAGAAAAAAGTTTCCAAAAAGACGTTTCCAAAAAAAAAAAATTATAAAAAAAAAAACAATTGTGGACTTCAGTTTCGGTAAATATCAGGTTTTACGCCCTCTGTGAATATCACTGTTCAAGTCCGTAACACCTGATATTGACCTCAACCGAATTCCATAATTGTATAATATTTCGACTGCCAGGTGTCCAGGTCTGATCTTCCAGGCAGAAGATCTTTTCCTACATAATTAAGTAGCTTTAAATCCTGGGCAATGGATTCAAAATATTAGATAGGTAATGTTAAATGCACCAAAAACAAAATAAATCTAATGTCGCATAATACTTAAAGTACATGAATGTGTTGTAACACCAGACATGAACTTTGGTAAAGTTAGATAAGATTCAAAATGTAGGCTACAATAGACATGAATCACGTGTCCTTTTAACTGTTATTGTACACCCAACTTAACATCTTCACCTGGTAAAATATGGGCTAAAGTATAGAGTTTACAGGCTAATGCCCCTTTGGTCAGCGTCTTCTTTGGCAAATATTCACCTTTTCACAAATTTCGGGTTGGATGACCTTCGTCCGCAAGTTAACAACTGCACATACTTGCTTTCTGTAGCAAAATATTTTCACGCGGAAAACCATTTTGACATCTTTTGAGGTTTATTTTCTCAGACAGTAAACTGACGTTCCACATGTCTTGCACCACTTAATGAAAGTATTTCACATGTGAATTGGAATTACAAGTCACAGTATAACAGCACACTTTGCAGATAACGCAGTAACTAAAAAAGAAGTTTCCAAAAGAGACGTATGCCTCCTGACATTTTCTGTCATTATCGTTAACGTTATCGCAACTGAACGATCTACCTTCTATACTTCAAAGTTGCACATGCGTTATTTTGAAAAATTCTGGCATTTGAATATATTGGTTTTGGTGTACTTGCCAAGGGTGATTTAATGTGACACCCAGAGATACAGATCTACTTTAACTTATTAATTCCCTTTTGTCAGCATTTTTTTACACTGGCTACCACAGCCTCTAACAAAAACAAAATAAAGGATGCATTCGACTCTGCTTTACAGTCCTGCCTGAAATGTGTGATGTTTTGCCTTCAGATGGCCATCATATGAACTTTTCAACCATGGCTAAAATATACATTTAGCATTAAGGGTCCCACCCCCCTGAGAATCAAGTGCCCTCCAGATGCCCCGCCCGGGACCCCCTAGTTACGCCACTGTTTGCCATTGTGTCAATGTTAAACATCCTCAAAGTCCCAAACTAAACTGCTAGTTGAACCATGAATCTGATTCGATTAGATGAAAACATATTGGGTCATAAAGGACACTATCATACGGAATAATTACGGATGTGGGATAACAATGACTGCCTATTGTCTTTGTTAGTATTTGAGTAATTTTATCCATAATTTTAAGCAAATGAAGAATTTTGCATGACTCTCTTTTTTTATGACTTGGATAGGCAGTACCCTCGAGACATCCGGTCACTGATCTTTCCTTTGAGTGATAGTAGATTAGTAGAAGGTTCTGAACTTCTGCTATGAAAATATAGCAGGTTTTGCACTTTCATTTTGAGAAGATAACAGGTTTTATTATATATCCCGCAATTGCGAGTGAACACCATGAGAAACCATTGGATTCACACCATTGAGTACATCCTTGTGAACTCAATTAAATAAATCATCTGACTGTTGTTATGCAAACAATGGCCAGTGGTCGTTTTTGTTATGATGTCAAAATGTACAGCTGGTGACGTCACAACAAAGTGCTGCTCCTAACTCGAGAGAATTTGAAGTTATCAGACTAAAATTTAGTAAAAACCACTGATAAAATCATTGCGGGTTATAAATAAAACCCCATAACAGGGTAGTTCAAAGCTGTGAACATCATTAGTGTCAGGTCTGCTTCTGAACAAAAACTTGTCCTTCGGACTCGTGTTAAAGCTAATCACCGTGAAGTACACCAGAGACACCTATTGTTTGTTTGAGCTTGCCTGGTTGCTATAAACAAAACCTACAGAATCACATGACTGTCTGTTGTTCAATTGTGATGTCACCACAGCTGATGAGGTCACAGTAGCCAAGCTCCCATTGTGACGTCATGCCCCTGGTGGATTAGACACAGAACTGCTTAATTTGCCTTTTTTGTGTAGCTTTGACCAATCTGGGATCCACGGCATTTCATGACCATACCGATCTTTCAAATTTGATTGGTCGAGAGAACAATGCAATCAACATCCGCTCATTCACAATTGCTACAGGACGTCATCTACTACATCAGTACATGCTTGTCCGCTGATATGTGGACAGAAACGAGTCTGGCTTTGACTGACCACAGCTCAAAAACGGATGCGGGTGGAGCACTTCGTTTTTTTACCATTTTACAGTTTTAATAAGGCAAGGATCATCTGGATAGAATTTTAAAAAACATGGTAATGCTCTAGCTACTTTATAATCCATAAAAACTAATAATTTAAGTATTTTTATTAACATTTTAATGTAAAATCAGGAGGCCCTACTGAAAAAGTAAGTGCGGATAGAGCACCTTTTTCGGGCTGGATTTGAAGCATTTAGTCCCAGTAACATTATACTGCATTTTCAGAAATATAGCAATACTTAAGGACTTTAAGGTGATTAACTTTAATTCAGAGCAGACCTGCTTCTTGGATCATCCTGAGGCACTATTTTAGGGTCGATTGGCAGGATGAAAAGAAAATTGTAATCTCAATAATATTATTTTATCATGTCAATTTGACAAAAATTGTTGGTAGGCTCAGTTTTGTGTGTTTCATTGGGGAAAATTTGTTGGTCCGTTCTATCCGAGGAACAAAAATTTGATTATGTCTTGCCCTAGCCCTGGAGGAAAGCGGTCTCATAAGGCAACCTGGTCTTACTATTGGGAGTTTTGTTAGACAAGGACTGTCGAACAATAACAATGCAGAGTGAGATCCTGCAGGTGGCCATCCACATTTAGAGACCCAGCTCATAAAAATGTTTGCTATTTAATCACGGTGCCATCATTTTAATTATAGAGATAATATTTTTAACTTAATTTTGCAATATTGGTCCGATGGTCCTCTTTAGTCATAAGGAAAAAAATCATCTGGATTTTTTCTCATGGTATGAATTCCTTGGTCCGGTTAACTTTGGTATCTTTGTACTCTGGAACCTTCCTTAAGGTGTTGACAAAAAAATTATTTAGCAAAATGCTTTTACAGAAGGCCAAATAGAATGCAAATGGCACCCAGCATAAAATGATATGATTTATTAGCAACATAGGCCATGTCACCTATTAGGCTGCCTTTTTTTCTTCTTCTTTTTATGAAACTAACTGAACTGTAGAGAGACTTTTTCTGTGATTTAGGTTTCAAACTCATGCATGACATCTCCAAACCCCACCCCACCCACCTACCAGTTATCGGCCCACTCAAAACATATTCATCGATCTTTGGTTTTGCTTTTTGCTGGGATTTTCGCATATATCCAGAATGACTTGCAACTTCAAAAGATGACGATACATCTTTTCAGTTATGGGAAGTTCTTGGTTTTTTTGCTAACTTTTCGAAACATTTCTACATAGTATTTCATAAAGTGATCTCTTTTCTCAAAGATGTTTTAGGCTTCCATGAAAATAGAATGAATGCAATATGAATAAAATATAGGCCTAACGGTAATCTATACAGGCTTGAAAATTGGTTTATTCGTATTAATTTCATCGAAGCATTTGATTTCCTATAGAAAATTACACTTGGCAAATTGTCTCACGCACTGACGGTGACTAAATGTGATGGTCAAAGTGTCACACATATATATTGAGTATCATATGCCAGGTCAAACAATTTTCTATATATAAACATATAATAGAAAAATTCTATAACCACAATTAAGTGTTTATGACATAAGCTGGAAATTTGCCAATCCATACTTTGCAGTGAAACAGTATTTTTGCATGCATATCAAGTAGTAAGAGGTATAAGTATGTTGACCATTAGTTTTGTTTTTGTTTTTAATCTACAAACAAAAATTATATTAAATACAATTTTTAATTTTCTTTCCGACACCAATATTATATATCCTAACAGGGGCCAATATGCCTTTGTGACGCAAATAATGAATGCCAATATTTATTGCATTTTAGACACAATTTTTCTTTTAAACTGCAGGAGAAACTCTCTTGACAGTCACAAATATCATTATTAATTGTGAACTTGACTGATTTTATGACATCTGATTGCTAGACACAATCCGGATGGAGAAATGTTTTTTAAACCTTTCTTAAGAATTTCAAAGTAGCTATAAAATTCCAGATAAACTGAGAGTCAGTTTGACCAAGAGGTTCTAAATATTTTTGTTATTTTATTTTTTGAAATAATGGTCAAATTTACGAAATGTTCAAGAGAAACTAAAAAATGCTATCACAATTTTTTTATCAGTCCTGATGTTAATTTCTATTTCTATAACGTGAAAGAGAACATCTTAAATTTTGATATGGTTAGATATAAATATTTTGGTGGCTCAGAGTAAAAGCATTGCTCCTTTTATAAAGTGTAAAAAAAAATTTATAGTAGCTAGTCACCGCCCTCCACTTTTCAAAATCAGCCACCCACGTATGATATTATACGTAGGAGTTGTGCGTGTCTGTCAGCGAAAATCATTAAATACAAAAATATTTTGATAATAAAATTAAAAATTATCATCACTTATATATATAACTTTCTAGCCATTCACATGAGGTCATTACATGCACTGAAAAATTGCATTTAAAAAATGGAGGTAAATAATGATGGTACATAAAATTGTCTTCTCGTGTTGAAAAAAAAACCTCAATAAAATTGGGGAAAAGATGAAAAGACATAATATTGCAAGCCGTAATTTTTTTAAGTTTGAGAATGATTTCCCAATAAATAAAAATATATCTCCTGCTACACAGTTGTGGTTTATTGATTTTGTAATTGTCTGTGCATGTGAATGAAAACGTTTGTATATTGCCTACACCTCTTTGTGGATTGGCGGTCCACTGGAAAAAATTAATTTGATTATTTTCAATTTGCAAACCGGCTTTGCTGCATCATCGACAGTTTTCTGTTCCTAATCTTCTTATTTAATGAAGTACCTTAAGTCATTAAATTAGTTTGTTTATTGTCACCTATGCTGCTAGATATGATAAGCACTGAATCAACTGCTTTACCATAACTGAAACAAATAAAACATGTGAAGCCAATGACCTCACACGACCAAGTTGAAAGTTAATTTTGAAACTATTTCGACCGCTAATTCGCAAACAGCTCTAAAGTTTGTTCTTACTTCTTATCATTCAAATAATAACATTTGTAAATTTATCAAAAATCCTTCTATATTACGAGGGGTGTTCAGAAAGTTCTGACCAATTTTTCTGAGAGATGCTTTTATTTGATCTAGGGTCTTCAAATTTTCAGGAATACATTTTGAGGTATCAGGGAAACAAATGGCCAAGCACCATTGAGACACAATATTTTTAAGTTGTTATTTTGTTACCATGGAAACGGCAAGATGGGGAACAAAGCACAGCTCATTTTTCTAGTAAACTTAGCGTTGTGTTTTCCCTGAAATCTAGGGTCAAATTATGTTAAAAAGGACTAAAAATCTGTGCAGGGCCTACTGGCAATTGTGATTGTAACTCTATGATGTCATAATGTTGTGCCAACAAATTTTTTAGCCATTTAAACCTGATTTTCGCACTGTAAAGAGTAATTTTCGATGAGCATTTTACATGGACCCGAAACGCGATCAGAGACCTTCAATCAAATTGTGTTTTCTCACAGGAAAGAATGGTACACAAACCCAGGATCTCATTAGGACAGCATTTCTAGATATCTCGGTGATGATTTAGCACCATGTGACTGTTGTTTATTCCCTAATCTAAAAGATGAGCTGCGAGGTGAAAGGTATGCAACAAATCAGGACTTTTGACATGCCATTTCCAGGGCTTTTCTAAGTTAAGACTTTGAAAATTGCTTCACCGTGTGGATTGAAAGGATGCAAAAATTAGTTTCATGCCACAGAGAGTACTATGAAAAATTGTGAAACTGCTGGTGAACATCTATAGATGTTCACAATTAATTGGTCAATAACGTTTTTTTGGAGGGCATTATGGGGTATTAATCAGTTATGGCCAGAGGGCAGAAATCATTAACTTAATGCCCAAGCCGCCAGGCGAGGGCATTAAATGATTTCTGACCGAGGGCCATAACTGATTAATACCCCATAATGCCCGACAACAAAATGTTATTATCATTATTATCATGTTCCAACATCTCAAATTTCATGACAAACTCTGAATTTTGACTTTACCTTTGTTATTCGATCGTCGCATTTTGCGCTTTCGCGCCATTATTATTCAATGTAGAGCAGCGCTGTATATCTAGATCTTCAGGAATTTTTCTCCTGATCATTTTGGTTTTTTAAATTTCCAAAATCGGACGATTTTTCACTGATTTAGCCTGTATCTGACAGGATTCTGAAGTCAACAACATCGCCATGACGTCACTTGTGATGACGTCACGATACGGTACAATACACCAAGGGGCGTTTTCGCGGGCGTTAATGGCCATTATTATCATTTTAGAGGGCATTGTCTGGTCATTAACGCCCAGTTCGCGGGCGTTAATGGCCATTAACGCCCGCGAAAACGCCACCTGGTGTATTGTGATGTCATCAGAAGTGACGTCATGGTGATGTTGCTGTGTTTTTGGGGCTAAAATGGCCAAAAATGGTCAGAATTGAAAAATTTAAAAGCCTAAAATTATCTCCACAAAGAGGAGAACACTGTTATGTAATCGGTTTTGCTCTAGATTCAATAATAAGAGCGTGATAACGCGAAAACGGAGCGGGCGTTAATGAATCCAAAAAAAAAGGGTAGCTTTCTTCTTGGATATGGATAGTCTTCAAAATGATAATAATGATAATAACATTTATTTGTCGGGCATTATGGGGTATTAATCAGTTATGGCCCGCGAACTGGGCGTTAATGGCCAGACAAGGCCCTCTAAAATGATAATAATTGCGTATATACAATAAATTTTATTGCGATTTACACAGCTAAATTGTTGAGTTTCGTATGAAAAATTAAGCTGCACTGCCTACCGCAAGGTGTGTTTTCCATGGCAACAGAAAAGTAGGTTAAACATAGGCCACGGATGTAATATTTTCAGAATCAATGGCTATGCACCCAAATATTGTATTGTGAAAATTTCAATCAAGTACGCCAAAGAGAAAGGCCTGCTACAAAAATTGGTCAGAACTTCCTGAACACCCCTCGTACATATGAAATTACATGAAAAACTACACAACATAACAATTTATCTGGAACATTACTACGTTTATCTGTCTTTTGATTTATTACCAATATATATATATATATATATATATATATATATATATATATATATATATATATATATTATTCTCAAAGCCTATCTACTTATTGTTTCGTCGGTAGATTTAGAGTTTACCTATCATTGCTTCATTTTCTAGTTTTACAAGTAATTTTTGCTAAAGTGGCATGCAGATAGATGGGCCGGAAAATTTGATAAGCAAAAAGAGTGGCACTTTGTGATTGATGATAGCTGATGAAGTGTCATCTTTTCTTCATTCAACATGGGAAACATCGAGCCTGTTTGATAAGTCATGATCAAGGTAAGACAACTTGATTTGTCATAACTGATTTTAAAATTTGAAAAATCAGATGCATTTTACTTTCGTTTGCTTGTTACCAATAAGCGGAACTAGTCTCCTTAGATCAAATTAACATTGCAAGTATTGGGTATGATCATGACAAATCATCAGTGTGATGATGCACAAAGTGCCATTTTCACAGCGCAGTAGTCCAATTTTTCTGCATGTCAAATTTCCTGACTGCAAGGGTTCCACTTGCCTGACTTTCTATCTCTCCCACTTGAAGCTGCAAAAGTACTCCTCCACAGATCTGACGCCTACACAACTTTAGCTGACACTTAATATAGACTTACTACACTGGCTTTTAAGTTGCTACACTTTCCAAAAAAGACATCTGTAAATATATATATAGGAACAACCACAATATCAACATCTGATTGCATTTGTCATGATTCAAATCATTCAATGGTCTTGTAATGTAATTGACTAAGCTAATTTTGTGGCTACACTTCAAAATAAAGAGAAAACTGAAACCAAAGATAAATACCACAATATCAACATCTGATTGCATTTGTCATGATTCAAATCATCCAAAGGTCTTGTAATGTAATTGACTATGCTAATTCTGTGGCTACACTTCAAAATAAAGACAAAACTGAAACCAAAGATAGGACAATATCAACATCTGGATTTGTTGGCTCTTTCAAATAAGAAAATATTGCAACACTCTAATGTAACTATACTGAAGACAAAAGTTATGCATATTTTGTGCATTTAGATGCTTTAGCGGTATCGTCTATATGATGGTTCCAAGGTGTAAGGCACCCAAAGACATGGTCGCAAAAAATAATTCACTGAACTTAGAAAAATTGTTTTTAAAATGGCTGACAAAGGGCCCTTTCCAGAAAACACTTTTTTTGTTGACCCTTATCATTTGCAGGTATAAAGTTTAACATGAGCTTAAATGTATCCTTAAACACAGCTGCATGCAATACTTTTTCAATTAAATTTAATGATAAATAAGGCCTAATGAGTGTTTTTTTTTTGGGTCAAAAGGGTAGACTTTGCACAGCCCCCTCCCCCAGGACAAAGCAATTTTTTTAAACTCATGACGGTAGCTGCCGTCAAAGAGATAAAGCTGGTTTTACAGTGTCCATTAATCTTACACCTTCCTCTGTAGAGTGTTTCCGCCCTTGAGACATAGCACCGTTCGTATGATCTATGACTCTTTCACAGTTGTCGGAATCAATCTTACATGTATGTATCTAGATAAAGAAAATGTTGCTCTGTTTATTTCATGACCAAGTATTTCCAGTTTTTGCAAAAGTTTCAAATGTTTACGTCGTAAAACCAGCTGCCGTCATTTTACGGCATTTACCATTAAAGCAACCATTCCTACCAAAAAGGCAATGGCTTCCTATATCATAAAATGGTAATATTTTGTATTCATGATGTTACATTGTAGCTGTCATTAAAGAGACATCTCTGGTTTGCAGCCAATAAGACAGTTCAGAAACCCTTCATCGAAAAAAAAAGAAGTTTTCCATAGATGATTTATGATACTACACAACCTGTCAAGATAATTCGATTGGAAGCATGCGTAGAAGGCCAAGGTTTTTTGTCAACAAAAAAGATCAGAAAAAACTGTCGTGACAAAATGATGGGAAAGAAGCAGAAAATCATTCAAGCAAACTTCTTATTATGCTCCAGTTTTTTTGTTAAATACTTGTACCAGGCTATACCAGGTGTATCATAAAAATATGTAAAAAATATATCTGTTCAAAAGAAAAGAAGAAGGTTTCAGATACATGTATACGTTATCCGGACAAAATAAATATCTCATATAGTTACAATTGACTTCCATGGATATCTATATTTTGCAAAGTGTTAAATTTCACAACCAGTTCTAAAAATAAGGGGCTCGAGTACCACATGTAACTTAGATAATTTTACTATTACAAATCTTATGGCAGAAAATATAATAGTCAGCACTTTAATTTGTGTCTCAATACAGAACTTTGACAGCTAGTTATCATTTTTCACCAATTTTTGTGCTCTCTCCAGAAATTTGCAATGAATTGCACAAGCACATATAAGAATAGTATGTCAAATGTAGCATCACGATTTTAGAAAAACCTTCAGATCATAGAAAGTGAAATAAGTGGTAAAACCACTTCAAAAAAAATTATTGGGAAATTTTAGAAACATTTCAATCATGATTCGTGTAACGTAAAAAATAACATGCAAGCACTTTAAGCGGCGTCAAAGATTCATGACTGGTCATCAGCCTTGGATGGCACTTGTGAAATGTGCAAAATTCATTAAAATTATTACCATTTAATAATAAGCCAACCGAGATGTGCATAAAAATTTGATCAACTGTAAAGTTAATGATTTTCTTGAAGTCTCCATTAATAATAATAATAGATAAATGTTTTCTGAGAATTTGTTGAATACATTATTTGAAAGACCCAACCTCTGGATGATTTAATGCTGCAGCAAGAATTTCTACAGTGCGCATTTTAGATTTAATTGAATTCATACACTTGGAATAGACAATTTCGTTTTTGAGGTTAATTGATTATTATATTCATATTATTGAATTGATTTTTATTAAAACATTAATAAGGTCCTGAGAGTCTTGCAATGCTTGATGTGTAGATACAACAAGTCATTCCAAATTAATTATTAATTGCTCTTCAAATTTCAAGCATAATTTACCTTCACACCTGAGGGCAGATTTCACGAAAAGTGCTCTTAAAAGGTACCTTAAACTTTCCAACCCTTTTGTTATCTCTCTTTGTTGCTTCCTGAAGCAAGTACACCTATTACTCAGTGCATCTGTGAGGTAATGAATAAATATCAATAAAATATTCCTCAAATATGTAGCTTTCTCCGCTTAAAAATATATATTTTTATCCCTCATTAGGACAATTTTGGACGACCAGACTTACTGGTGATCAGACATGCTTACTTTGGCACTCTGTGGAATCTGCTAAAACCAATTCAGGAAAATGTAATGGTATGTGATTGATAAAAAACATCTTGAAAATTATTTTGGAACCATTTTTAATTGTCTTGGTCATTATAAAACTTGAAAAAAATGAAAAATAAAAAAAGACTGCTAATGTAACTCAATTCCGTCCCAGGACACTGAGGTTACATAAGCAACTTTTTCATGTGGAATTTTTCGGTGTTCTCGCTACTTATGCCAATTTCAAACATGAAATTCTAATATTTTATTGAAAAACGTGTCTTATTTGCCTATATACATCACCAAAAACATAAACGACTGGGTGTGGTACCTGTTTCTTTATTGCTAATGTAACTGCAATTTTGCATCCATCCATTTCATAGTGTTACATTAGCAAAATGTGTACATAAAAATTACGTTAAAAAACACATGATTAGATCTCAAATTTTTTTCTGAACTGAAAGCCAGGTCTCCCAAGAGCAGGCCATGGGTGGTAGCCTGCTGGTGACTTCATTTATATTGCAGTAGGATCAGCATAAAAAATTCCGTCCTCCATCATTCATCGTTGTTACATTAGCACAAGGCCATATTTTTAGCTACTCTGACCTACCAATCCAACAGAAAAGACTGTTTACCCATGATTTTATTTAATGGATTGACACAATAAAAGATTTAGAATTCAGTTTTTTTTTGTCCTGCCAGCTATCCTCAGAAGAAGCACCCTGAGAAAATCTGAGAATCTACGAATCGATTATGTCTGGCCTTATCAGTATAGTGCTAATGTAACTTGTGGACAAGTTGTGGTAAGTCATTTTGCAGCTTTTTCGTGAAATCTGCCTGAGGGCTTGCTAATTGCTATCAGAGGTCTGAGTCATTTGGAGGACCTGCCACTGAAATCCTCTTTGCTTTTTAAAGTGCAATCTATGAGTCAATTCACACTTTTAGGTACATAATTTGGAGTTGACTTCACAGAGTTCTATGGATGATAATATCAATCATTGCTCACAAGCCACGCCCCCCCCCCTCACGGAAATGCACGAAGCAAAAGATTCGGCTGACCCTTGACCCTTGAATTTCAGTCTATTTAGTTTCGTTATTAATTTTTTTTTTCGTGACAGTGGAACACCATAATCGACTGGGCTCAAGGAAATATTCCATTGAGACTGTATTTTAAGTTTGAATTAGATTGGTGAGAGAGGACGATGACAGCAGTGCTAACAAGATCAGCCAAAATGCTTAGGGTAAGAGCTGGCTGACGCCGCTAATAAAAACTATTATGAAATATATTATTTTATAGATGTGCGCAATAAAACTTTGAAAAGAAGTGATAACATTCTTTATGCTACAAAAAAGTAGTATATATATAAAGAAATTTCTAAAAAGTGGAAAAATGTGAAATGACAATGCTTTATTCAGTATAAGTCCTCACAAGAAAGTTATTGTTGCCTAACTATTAGTCAGTTAAAAAACAGAATGACATTATAATACCTGTCTTTTCAGTAGATCCTTTCTTATGGGAAGGAGGGGACAGTTTCACTGTGAAAATAGTACTTTGTAATTCATTATTAATGATGTGTCATGATCATGCCATTACTTTCAATAGTACATGGCTTTTGAAAGAAAACTGATACTGCTTGTAGTGACTGAAAAACAGTATGATTATCACATTACAGTCCGTAAATTTTATATAACAGAGTGGACTGCTGCACTGTGAAAATGGCACTTCTTGAATCATCATACTGATGATTTGTCATGATCAGACCCAACACTTTTAATGTTAATTTGATTTGAGGAGACTTATCCAACTTTGACTTGTTGGTGACAGCCAAACGAAAGGATTATGCATCTGATTTTTACTCTAATGTCAGTTGTGGCAAAATCAAATGGCCTTCTTTTGATCATGACTAATCAGACAGCCTCCATGTTTCCGATATTGAATGTAGAGAATATGACACTTCATGACTATTATGACTCACAGGGTGCGAAAATCTGTGTGAGGCAACACTCATTTTTTGCATATCAAGTTTACATGATGTAAAATTGGTAGCTTTAAGACAACAAAATTCACTCAAAGACATTCTTTTGATCATAACTAACTGAGCATCCTCCATAGTTAACGTGTTTAAAAAAGTGTGATCATGAGTCCTTACAAGTTATCAGCTATCATAAGTCACAAAGTGCCAGTTTCGTGAAAAGTTCAAGTATACTGTCCAGACAATTCTTTTAAAAAAACCAGGTTGGCAACACACATTCAGTCAAAAGTGTAATTCTCAAAATTTGACTTTTCATAAAATTCACATTATACATGATGTGTTTTTGACATATAATCACCAGAAAAGTGATTTATTTTGAAGGACAATGTTTAGCTGATAAATAATTATTTGATACAGAGTATATATCTCCCTTCTTATTAGGCAAATGTTTGCTGATAAATTATAAAAAAAGTTCTCCTTTCAAAAAAATACAGTCAACATATAGTGTTATTGACAAAATATTAACAAAATTACATATTGGAAGAGCAATGACAAAGGTCGCAATACCCTAAAGGGATATGATTGACGACACGTTGACAAAAGAGCATCGACCTTTGAGCAATTTTACTTCTGCGTAAAGGGTTGTTACATTATTTTGTAAGCGACAATTAACATTTTAACTACCAAAGGCAACACTGAATGCATATATACAATATTTCACTTTCCACACTCTACGCCTCAGTGCACCAGAGAAGGAGATGTTGTTGTTAGTAAAAATACATGTTCCTTGTATGGTCTGAAAGCAACGAAACGTTAAGTTGACTTCCAACTTCGAATTCTCAAACTTTCCTGTCTTAGTTTCCTCATATAAATAATATTATATCCACCATACCTTTTTTCAAGACCTGTTTACATGCAAATTGCCAGAATGGAATATGATTTTTCCAGACGATATCGCAAAAACTGAAAGAAAATGTTCCCGCCACGCGCTCCGGGGTAATTCTTCCGAATGAGCTCATGTGGACAGGGAAGTATTAAAGTGCAAGAACTATCAAAAAGTGACCTACTGCTAAGATTATACAATTTAATGCTATAAAAAATATCAAAATGCTAACATATATACTCCTGGAATGCCAGACAAATTTTGCTAAATCTGCATTGCTCAGTCAATGAAGTCTTCTTCTTCTTTTAGAAACCAAAGTCCTTACACAGTATTACAAAATTGTTTGAGGCAGATAAATAAATTTATCTTACGAGGGGCGTACCAAAAATTCTGACCAATTTTTTTTGGCAGACCTTCTATTAGAAGTAGCTGAATGAAATTTTCAAAGAATTTAATTCAGTTACTTTACTTTCTATGTTGAAAACATCAAAACAATTAGGTGTGTTTAAGTTACTTAGATTATGAAAATATCCTTTTAAAAGGCCTATCCGCCTTTGCCTCTCAAAGACGTTTCTTAAAGGTCACACGGTGTACCATCTAATACATAACTTTTGTTATCTATGCAGATATCACACCATGGGTGACGGAACAGGGGGGACAATTGCCCCTCCTGCCCTTGGCCAGGAGGGGGGCAATGTTGCCCTATTGATCTCAAAGAAAAAAAAACATTATTAAGCCTTAATTTACAGAGAATTTAGGGAAACATTTTCAAATATATTCAAAATTATTATCGCCGATACGTTAAATTTTTGTCGCACAAATTAAATTTGCCCTTTCTTGACTGACCGCCCCTGCCGCCCTCGTTTCCTTCCGGCACCCCTGTATCACACATTCCTAATATAATGGAATTTAAGTAGCAAATGTGCAAGGTTTGTACCCTTCTGCACGAGACTGCATGTAATCAGTACCTTTTTTGTATCGATGTCTTAACCTATAAAAAACTTACATGTAAGTATTCTTAACAGTTCATCGATTCATCAAGTTAACGAAGATCTACAGGTGAAACTTTTTCTATGTGAAACGTCATCGAGTTGTGTACAATTTCAAGAGGGGGATCAATACAAAACTTGGCCTAAAATCCTTAATAAACGTCCGATTTTCAAAATTTAAAAACCTGCATATATCAAGTAAACTCCTCTGAATTCCAAGCACTTGTTCATTTTGCTCTATTTGCAATATTAACTTCGCAAATAGCTTATCGGCGCATTACGCTGCAATGATGCAAAGTTCCAGTGACCACAGCAAACCAGTGGCAGATTCATGATTTTTTTTTTTTGGAGGGGGGGGGGTATTTTTCAGGCCTGATATCACACACTATTAAATAGTACTTAAAAACATATACACTGTATAGCAATTAACAAACTAATAGGCAAACAGGTGGTTTTACAAAACAGAAGTTTTTTTTTCACACATCCTTGGCTATGTAATAATTTCATGAAACAAGAGGAGGGGCTTTGGAATTTTTCTAAGGGTATTTATTTCATAGAAATGCCTACATTAAGATATTAAAACATTTTATTACATGCCACATACCCTCAGGTTCATGGTAAGATCGATACAGTACCCTTTTTAAGGGTACTTTTCTTGTTTAAAAAGCAATGTGGACTAGAATGAAAATGTTAATTAAAAATTGCATTTATTCAATTGCTTCTATTCTTGTCATTGAATTGTGACTATAGATTAGATCTATGAAATAAATTCTCCTTGGACCTTGACATCCATTTAGTGTAGGATATACAGATTATGTATACTGACAGTCTTGGTGAACATAGTCCCTGATGTAGGCCTACTCTAAAAATTTTGGTTTTAAGCTTAATGTGGCCTCAGAAAAGAACTTCCAGAAAGTATACAATGCGCAGACAATATTTGTATTTCACTAATGTGCATATTAGGAATGGTTGATTACCATATTATGTACGATTGTACATGGACCCATGTTCTTGTGCACTATAATGTCAGACAAGTTTTTCTTAGTGTTAAAACAGATCATGACTTATCAATGCATAGCATGTTAATAAGGTTGTTTCTTTATTGTCATGCAGACGTATAACATTAATTAATCAAGTTCATGGGATCCTTGAATAATAGAAATAGCTTTGAGAGCCAAAAAGAAATACTAAGTAAATTAATACTCAAATGTATCAAACATAATAAATATTGAAAGGAACAATTAAAGACAATATATCTTTCAGTCATTTACAGAAAAATTGTTGTATATCAGTGAAGTCGTATAAAACATTCAAAGCAAAAACACATTCAGCAGTATGGCATCTACATTATTTCAACAAAAGTATAGGTTCCAGGTATTCATTTTGAAAGGAATTTTCTGCAGAATCCAAATATGTAATTATTTTTATTCCATCTTGTATATTAGTCAAGATATCGCAAACCACGATTCTACGGAAACATAACATTTCCTGAAAATGTCTTAGGAAATATGCTTTCGGAGGCACCCCAAAATGTCATTTGATCAGGCTGATTTTTTTGTATGTTCATCTGGCTACCAAAACACAACTACATGCCAAGGTACAGCTGCCTAGCTCCATTTTTTTCTTCGTGGGGCGGCTGATGCACCCTACGCAGATGCACCCTACGCAGTGGGTGCACGGACCTTTTGTTTCCATGGTTACAGAAAAGTAATTTAAATTCTTCTAACAGGTAGGGCGAACGGGGGCACATTGGGAAGCGGGGCACTGTGGGACGGTGGGGTTTTCTTGGATCCTGGCAAGGTGTAGGATATGGTAGTGCCATCATATCTCGTAATTTCACATCCTGATGTTTCCATGGTTTTTTAGACAAATTACAGCCACATGCAGAAGTATGGCCAGCAAAAGTTTGTTTTCCTACTACTAAAGTAAATATGGACGGGTTCAATTCGAACCATTCTGTGGACAAACCATGAACAATGAGGCTTTCTCAGTGCTTGTATGAATTTTATATATCGCAACGAACAGTTATGAATTGCTATCGTGATAAACACACTCACTGGTGTCCGAGAAATTAGCATTTTGGTGTAAAAGTCATATCAGGGCTCATTGGGACTGTGAATTTGGGGCACATTGGGACGCCCGTAATATGGCGAATTTAAGTGTCCAAGGCAACTGAATGACCTGGGACAGCACACAACAGGTAATCAGGTCACTGGGAAAAGAGGCATAGTGGATACCATGCTCTGTGAACAAATTTGTCGCAAAGCACTCTGTGTTACTTACATAGATGTCCGCACCAAGGACAGTTTATGTTAAATGTTTAAAATTGTTTAAAGTTATGAACTACTGGCACTACAAAGTGTTAATGCACTGTATATTATCTTACACACTACTTATATGTGATATCTATTGCACGTGGAGTGTTAAAATGATTTTTTAATTGAAAAAACAGCCGGGCCACATTTGGACAGTCATTCTTACGACTCTCTGGCTGCAAAAGGGTAGGTGCAGTCTAGTTTATTATGCCTTGCATTTAAGCTCAATAGTATGGGTGATATTCATGCAAACTTCTGAGTTCTTCATACCTTTCAGCATTGAGTAAAATTAGTAGACGTTAAAAGCGTCCCAATGTGCCCTCGTTCCCCCTACCAAATTTTCAAAATCGATAGTGATATAAATGAAATTAATTCTGTAAAAATTTCATACAGCTACTTTAAAAAGAAAGGTCTACCAAAAAAATTGGTCAGAGTGTTTGGGACGCCTCTCGTATAGAGTAAAAATTCCCCAATTGCTCTTACAACTTTTATTACAACAATAACAACTATGATATCAAGTTAAAAATTTAATCAATTAAAAAGAGTGAAACTGCATTTTATAATATAGTTACTGAGGTCACAATTTTTTTTTCAGAGATTTTCATTGCATATTTGGTTTGTAAATGGCACAGTGAAGAATGCTTTCTTTACACAGCACAATGCCAAGGCTCAGATCCCAAATGTTT
Organism: Platynereis dumerilii; assembly: GCA_026936325.1. Taxonomy (NCBI): domain Eukaryota; kingdom Metazoa; phylum Annelida; class Polychaeta; order Phyllodocida; family Nereididae; genus Platynereis; species Platynereis dumerilii. Next base: position 32,442,905 of record JAPTHN010000008.1, read on the forward strand.
GGTGTAGTGTATACAATGTTTAGGCCCACATTTCCAAAGTAGACTGGCTAATCCTGGTAACACAAACAGATCTTGTGGTGCACCAACAAGATGAGTTGAATGGCATAAGACTGTCAAATTTCAAATGACAAAATTCTGAATTGGAACAAGGCCCATGAAATGATAGGGCAAATTTAAGCTTATGGCGACCTCACTTAAAGTAAGTTGTCACCGATGAACCAATTCAATTATGTTAAAACTGACAAAAATGCAGGTGGGATCCCATAAAATTTACTTAAATTAAAATTAAAAATATAGATGCAGGTATACATTCCGGGCCCTGTGAATGCTACTATATGTTTAGATCAACCATTGTGAGTCAACAGAACTGGCCTCAGAGGGCTGAACTTAACATTAGAGCACTTACCATCTGAGCCACCCATTAATCTCTTTATAAGATGCCTTATGGTTTCATGTTTGTACATACACCAATCAAGAAGAACTCTTTCCAATTAAGTAATGACTCCATTGGAGTATTTGATGGATGGACGATTGGAGCTTTACGCACTATGAATTATAGGACGATAATAAGGTGCCGACGAATGTCACGATTATGACTAGCATCTAATTTTTTCTAATTTTTTTTTGCAAAATTTTAGTATAACTGAAAATCGTGACATTCGTCGCCAACCCACTAAAACGGCCGACTTCCGGCGATCTGACCAATCAGAGAGCCGTATTTTTGACACATTAAACAGCTTGAGGGGTTACAACGACGCAAACGGAACCCAGAGACATTCATAGTGTTACGTCCTGTATTCATGCACTTGGGAGGATAATTAGGACATGAGTAGGGCACAGAAATGGGGAGAAGGATGATTTAAACATCCATCCAGCGTAGCCCCAGATGACCCAGCTAGAGCTGGATTCAAACCCATGACCCAGCGATTGGCAGCTTAGCACACTGTCACTAGACCAACCCTTCCTCCTGCCTGATTCCATTCGAGTCCTTCCCAGTGATGGAAATGGAAAATTTTCGTCCGGGGAGCTCTCGGCTCGTGCGACAGCGGCTCGCCTTTCCAAATTTTCAAAAAGGGAAAATATTCTTCCACCAGAGCATAATTTTGACTAAAAGCACCATGAGGACTGAAAAGTAACATGATAATTGTAGTTTCACTACTGGTCATTGGGGGAGCTGTAGCAGGGTACAGCTCCCCCTGTTTTTTGGTCAAGGGAGCTCAGCTCCCCTGAGCTCCCCCCCCATTTCCATCACTGGTCCTTCCTGCCTGTTCTGCAATGTGACGAAGGTTCCAAGCAGCATTCGCAGCCTAGAGTGTGATTTAGAGCTGCTATAAATTTTTACCATAAACATTTTTTCATAAATCATTCATTATAATAACAAAAATATCAAGGAGTTTCATGAATAGCATGGCAATTTCTGCTGCTTACTTCCTCCTTTCTTTTATTTCATGAATTTCCAATTTGAATATTTTCCTATTTTTCATGTAGACCGATTGCATACACAAAACTCACGAAAGTCTTCGAAATGTACCGAAGGAGGTATTTTAATTTCTTTGGATATGAATCAAATTTTGATAGACGAGAAATAGTGTATACTAAAACAATGTGATGTTTAGTAACAACCATGATTATAAATTTGGGAACTGCTTCTAAGAGCCTCCTCCTGTACATACGGAATACTACTCAGAAGCTTAATTTTTCCTGAAACACATCCTTCTATTTGTTTCGCCACAACTTTTGGATTAAATGTACCTTAATTGTTCCCAAGTCTACGTGCAGTTTTGGACGAATATTTACGTCCGACACCATGACATTTTGCCTTGTAGCTCAGCTCCTGTTGTACTTGGAGCTTTGTTTGATGGCTTGTTTTATACCCCTATTACCTGGCCTCATCCCTGTTTAACAATGAAACAGCTGAAGTGTAATGGTAGGGCTACACAAGCTGCTAAAGTTCCAAATATGTAAATCGGAAATTACCGAATTGCCCAAATTTGGTGCTCTTCAAGGTTCGGAGCTTTATAAAATTTTTGTTCATTTCCAGCTTTGCTTCAGTAAGTGAAGTTGCCGCTTAGTTGCATAGTAGAGCCAACGTGAAAGTCAAAAGTTTGGGGAAGAGAACAACACCATTTTTTACTCCTGCAAACTTTCAGATAAAAAAATGAACGGAGAAAAAGGAGGCATATCAAAATTAGAAAAAATATGTGACCTGCTCCACCAAAATGGGTTCAAAGTCGGCCTCCTATCATATTTAGTTATGAAAATTACTTTATTCTACTGGAATTGAGCTTTAAAATGATGTTTAGTGTGTTTTGATATCTCCGTCCAATCCAGAGATATGGCACCTCAAACATTGATGATAAGAAACATCAAACTCTCAGAAAATGGAATTTGAAATTCCCGCGATTGCAATGAAAGAACTAAGAAAATCAAGAAGGATGCCCTATTAAGATAATTAGAAATAAGTTTTTGGTCAAGATGGTCTTAAATAATCAAAGCAAATTAATTTTGCTAAAACATGGTACCAACAGCTAAAAATCAGCAAAATGTGACCTTTTGACACATTTTGCTCATTTCTGAGAAATATAGAATGCCTACTTTGAACTCATTTTGGTGGAGCAGGTCACATATTCATCCAGTAACGTAACAAAATATGTGTAATACACTGTACATACACATAGTGACAAAACAGAACTATTCACCAGTAAGGGCAGATAGGTTCAGGTTTCTTTCTGTGCTGTCTAATCAACTTAGAAAACAAAACAACATAGTGAGTCAACAAACCCCATAAAAACAAAAGCCCTTTCATGGAATACCTAAACAGAGGAATGCTTTTTAGAAAAAAAACTTCCCTTTCATTTTTATTTTTGTATTTTTTATCAATGCCTGTACTTTTCAGTATGCCCATAGGCAGCTCCCTTGTAAGTTGGGAAAATTAAGCTTTCAGACGAAAATACCCTTATTGTCATATCGAAACAATTGCTTGTCAGAAACAACATTCTACTCAAACTGAGACAGTGCAACTCACACCTGTCCAGTTTCATGATGTAAATTGCTCAGACTTACAAACGCACACCCCTTAACAGTGACAGAATTTGCAGACTGCTCAGGATTACTCTTTGTAGTGTTCCTAGCTTGCATATCAACTGATGGTCTACTAATTTTGCTCAATGCTGAAAGCGCTGAGCAACTCAAAAAAGTTTGCATGAATATCACCAATACTATTGAGCTTAAATCCAAGGCATAATAAATTAGACTGCACCAACCCGTGATCATGACTGCCCAAATGTGCCCTGATTGGGCAAATTGGGAGGTAAATTAAAAAATCACTTTAACACTCCATGTGAACTAGACATTACATATAAGAAGTTTGTAAGACTATATACTGTGTACTGACACCTTGTAGTGCCAAAAGTTGATAACTTAGAACAGTTCTAAACATTTAACATAAACTTCCTGCATACGTACATGTGGTCATCTTTATAAGTTACACACATAGCGCTTTGCGATAAATTTGTTCGAAGAGGATGGTAATCCACTATGCCTCTATTCTATGTGGCCTGAATACCTATTGTGTGTCCTAGGTCATTTAGAAGAAATTATGAACTAAATCCATTGAATAGAATAGAATAGAATATAATAGAATATTATTTATAGTCGAGTAAATAACAATAACAATTAGCTCATTGAGCCAGTATTCGACATATACAAACAACAATTATAAAATCAAAAACAATAAAATTAGTATAAAACATTAGTAAAATTAATAAATGTAAAATGACTAAAATCATACATTTGGCCACTTAAACACATCACGCAATTATACATTTCACAAATAAAACAAATATCACAGATCCTTTCATAGACAACATAGACTACAACTACACTTAGGTGCTTCCCATCTCTTTATAGCATTTATGAATTGCTCAATGCTCGAGCACTCTTTATAGACTGGAGGCAAAAGATTCCAGAGATGAGCTCCGTAATAAGAAAATGTCTTTTTGCCATACATAATTTTGTTAAAACGTGGTACAGTCAATAAGCATGGATCTCTCATATCTATATCGATTCTCTTACAACAAACCTATCATTCATAATAAATGCAGGATTTAGGTTATAGATGCATTTAAAAACTTCAATGGCAATACACTTTATCCTATTCACAAGCATGGTTTTTGAGTTGGTTTTTTGTAAGAGTTCTTCATAACTTAAAGTGTGTTGATCAGTGAGAAATCTTAGAGCTCTTTCTTGAATTTTTTCAATTTTTCTTGTAGACGTTCTACTTCAAAAATTCCATACAACTGGACAAAAATTAAAATTAGAAAGAATGAACGTCTGATACATCATTTCCTTTTCCTTTATGCCCAAGTAAGACTTAAAGCGGAATAGAATTTTCAATTGATTAGATGCTTTTGTGCATATAGTCTTAATATGTTCATCAAAGTTTAGATTTCTGTCAATGGTGATTCCCAATAGTTTGACTTTCTCACTGGTCTTTATGGTAACATCATCTATAGTCATACATTCTGGTAATTCAGTGATATTTCTTTGGGGTTTCATGAACATAACCTGAAATTTTTCAGGGTTTGCTTGCATATAATTGTCAACAAACCATTGCATTGTGTTTTTAGTGTCTTTTGTCAATAATTCGATAACTAACTCAATGCTGTTATGACTAACGCTAAGAGTGTTGTCATTGGCATAATTAAATAGACACGACCCTTGGGGAATTCCCCTCTTTAAAGTGAGCCAAGAACTTTTACAGTCTTTGATCTTTACAAATTGTTTCCTATCATTCATATAACTAGCCATAAATGAACATGCATTATCAGAAAATCTGTAACATTTTAATTTTGCTAACAATAAACAATGAGGGATCGAGTCAAACGCTTTAGATAAATCCATTAACAAAGTACCAACAAACCTGTTTTCATCAAGAGACTTTTTCCACATATCAAGAGCTAAAATCAGAACTTGGCTACATCCATGATTTTTTCTATAAGCACCAAGACGTTTGTCAAACAATTAATTCATATGTTCAGTTATTTGCTCGGCAATAATTGTTTCCATAATCTTTGAAAAAATTGAAATAATGCTTATTGGTCTGTAAATTTCCTTATTCATATGATCCTTTTTCTTGAATATTGGGGAAACTTCTGATTTCTTCATATCACTAGGGAAGGTGCTAGTTTGAAAGGCACTGTTAACAATTTTACGTATTTGACTTGCAATATTTTTGGGACATTTTAGCTATTTTAGGTGGTACATTGTCAAAGCCAGTAGACTTGTTTGCATTTATCTTTTTCAAAAGTTTCAAAATGTAAGCAGGGTCCACTTGATTAAAAAATGATGATTTTTTCTTTGCCAGACATGATTTTGTAAGAACATGGCAAATTTGGGATTTGCAAAATTGAATAAGGCAGTGATGAGAAGAATACGCACCATATCCACAAGTTAATGACTTTAAACTGTCAATGTTCAAAGAATTCCACCAAGATTGCATAGTATAAAATTGGGATAATTGCCCAAGCTTATGACACAACTGTATTGCTAGGGATGTCATTAACAAAATGTGCAAAATGCGAACTTGGGCTAAAATTCAATCCAAAACCTAAGAAATGCAGCAGAAACGCTTTTAAAATTTGAACACCACTTTATTTTTCAATGCAAAAATGATCTCCGTCTTGATTTGCACTGGGTTGTTATTTTGGTTTTTGAAGCAGTCTCACTTAATGTGGCCGAATGCAGCCCATTCATAATGTTTCTCAATGAACATTTCATACCCAAGGATGGAATATTCAGCTAAGTCGGTGAAAAATTTGATTGCCATACCTCAATTACTTAGTTCCTTAGCGGTGTTCATGGCTATGAATGACTGGCATTTCAGCCCGTGTTTCTACCGCATGCTTCTTCCGCTGGCAATTAATGAACCTAGTGATGGTCTCAACATCAATGGTCGACAGCAGAAAATTAGGTCAATTGGGACCAGCTTCTTATCAATGATTTAGTTTCGAATTTAACAAAACATGGCATATTCGTATCAAAAGTGTCTTAAAAATTCAATGTTCTCCAGTAATATTCCCTGTATCTATAATTTTTATGGAATAGTTAATTACAAGCCTTGACAAGCTAAATTGAATTATTAACATGTGATTCATTTCATTTCAAAACAGACAACAAGAAAACATAACAAAATTAAAGTTACATAATCTTGTCAACTGATGATTATGTAACAGTAGCAATTAATCTACATGCAGATCATGTTATTGTTTTGTTATCACTATTATGTAAAATCAACAATGAAATATCTAGCATCGACTTAACTTTGGCAGCTCTCAGTGTTGTCTTCCTTTTTACTATTTAGCTCTGTATCTTAATATCTATCAATTCTATTTATCCTTAATCCTATTTATTTGCTATCCTATCTATCTATCTATCTATCTATCTATCTATCTATCTATCAATATATATATATATCTATCTATCTATCTATATATATATCTATCCATCTATCTATCTATCTATCTATCTATCTATCTATCTATCTATCTATCTATCTATCTATCTATCTATCTATCTATCTATCTATCTATATATATATCTATATATCTGTCTTTCAATTTCTAGGAAACAGTAACATAACTGCCTTTCATACATTGAATATGCAATAAATTTAATGAAAGTTATGGTAAAACCATTAGTCCTAAAAAAATCTTTTTAAGTGCTGCGCGAATTCCATGGCTGTGCCATTTACATATTAGACATAACTTCTTCAATGTGGCCTTTGAAGCAACTTTATTTAAGAAATGTGGGATATTTTGGTTAGTTTTAATAAAATGGCTTTGTGAGAATCGACTTTCATACAGTCATAAATCAAATTCCAATTTGGCCTCGATTCTTTCCCTTACTACTTTTTAGTCATCAAATGTCGAGAAATACATGAGCAAAATTTGGTTATTGTAATAAATCCAACAAATCTCCAAAAGGTTTCGAAAGACATGTTATGAACCGAGCTTAGTAAATTAGTGTTCATCCCAATGCAAATCGAAATTTGACATTTCATATCACCACAACGATGTTTCCACAACGTAAACACAATATTGAGATTTGTTCATACTTTGTGACAATGTTGCTGCAACATCATATGGTCTTGTCATATTCTGACATTGCTTCACATATTCGACATGATTTAAACGAAAGATTGCGACCTTGTAACAAAGTTGACACAAAACCGATGTTTTGGGATTCGATTATGGTTGTGGTTTGACTGCCAGTCACAATTATCTTGAAGAATTAGTTTGCTTACTTCGCAGTTTTTTTTAACTCGACCAAATGATTGAATATAATGAAGTAGAACTTTTAAAATTTTAAAATCATTATTGTAATTGACCAAAAAAAAGATTGCACTCTGATTCTCTAAGGGTGACCCATGGACTGACGAATGAAAAAATAGTGATACACCCAATATCAAATTTCTCCAGAAAAAATAGTGATACACCCGATATCAAATTTCTCCAGAACAAATAGTGATACACCCAATATCAAATTTCTACAGAGAAAGTAGTGATACACCCAATATCAAATTTCTCCAGAACGAATAGTGATACACCCAATATCAAATTTCTACAGAGAAAGTAGTGATACACCCAATATCAAATTTCTCCAGAACGAAAGTACTGTAGTGATACACCCAATATCAAATTTCTCCAGAAAAAATTGTGATACACGCAATTTCTACAGAGAAAGTAGTGATACACCCAATATCAAATTTCTCCAAAACAAATAGTGGTACACTCGATATCAAATTTCTACAGAGAAAGTAGTGATACACCTGATATCAAATTTCCACAGAGAATGTAGTGATACACCCAATATCAAATTTCTACAGAAAAAATAGTGAAACACCCAATATCAAATTTCTACAGAACAAATAGTGATACACCCAATATCAAATTTCTACAGAGAATGTAGTGATACACCCAATATCAAATTTCTACAGAGAAAGTAGTGATACACCAAATACCAAATTTCTCCAGAACAAATCGTGATACACCCAATATCAAATTTCTCCAGAACAAATAGTGATACACCTAATATCAAATTACTGCAGAGAAAGTAGTGATACACCCAATATCAAATTTCTACAGAGAAAGTAGTGATACACCCAATATCAAATTTCTCCAGAACGAATAGTGATACACACAATATCAAATTTCTCCAGAAAAAAAATAGTGATACACCCAAAATCAAATTTCTACAAAAAAGATAGTGATACAACCAATATCAAATTTCTCCAGAAAAAAGTTGATAAAACCAATATCAAATTTCTACAGAACAAGAAATTCTTAAAAAAAAGAATTGTAGGGAACTGAGGTTTCTTCAAACACATATTTTATTTTCCAAATATTCAAATAATGTTTTATGTATGTGTAGTTACATCTATACCTCCAATGCACCACTGTGAGTGTGTGATTTAACAAACCTAATACATGTTACCTCATGATTAGGCATGCCTAATTACAGGTGTTATTAACATAGAAAGCAAACCAAGCAATGAGAAGCCCTTTTATATTCTTTGTTATGAACATGAAATTTCTATTTCCATTACAACAAACTAATTGTGGCTTGCATAATATTTGGATTATTACACTTTTAGACTGGCCAGTTTGTGAGAAGTTGAATATTTAATGTTCTCATACAGTGTTTTCTTTTATCACTTGTCTTATATCGTCTCAAATCTTTATACACTTAGGCTATATAATTTTTTGAAGGAAATCTCTATGGGATAATACTATTCTCCAGGTGTGCTTTGGATATGGTCCCCAATCACTCAACCATGACAGTCATGGTTGAGTGGCTCCCAAGGTCATGCAGTGATGGAGCTACTGAGCATAAAGAGGGGCAAATATAGACTTGATTTGTAAATTGTAGTCACAGTTACCTTCGCTGTAGCATGAGTACCCCCCTAATATTGGAGGTAAATTTGGAGGGTACTCCTGTTATAGGGACAGTTTATCTGCAATGCCAACTTCCTAGTGGCCCCCTCCTGAAACTCAAGAAGCTCCACCACTGTAGTACACATAAATTGATGACAAATTGCACTTGGCTGATTCTTTTTGCCCCTTTAGTTAGGGACCTCCACTGTAAAATCTTTCCTCATTTGGAGCTTATAACACAGATCTGAGATGGTCCCTACAAAAAAAGAGTGATACGCCAGATATCAAATTTCGCCGTAACAAATAGTGATACACCCAATATCAAATTTCTACAGAAAAAATTGTGATAGTATTTCTTTTCATCAATTTTTAAGTTTCTGGTGATTCAGCACAAAATAATACTGAATCTAAAAAAATTATATGAGATACCCCATAAAACTTAAGTATAAAGTAAAAGAGGGTGGAGGGAGTCACGAAAAACATAAAAATCAAGCCCCCGCACTGAATAATTCTGAATAATTCTTTGGCAACCTTTAAGTATACAATTCTTGGGTGGGGTGGCTGGTGGTGATTTTTATTGTTGCCACAACACTGTATTCTATATATTCTATAGTGAGTGAGGGTGATTTGAAGGGAAAATCAAGCAGCTGCTCACTCAGACGGAACAGTGCCACCAATCTATAAGGACAACCCAGATGCAAGATTGCCACTTGCCACAGGGATCTTAAATTGCCAGGACACAGGACTCGAGGTCAGTGTTATTGCTTTATATTTAAGGTCATTTTTATATTTTTAGGGGTTGGGCTTAAACCCCTTACAAAAACATTGCACCTTTAAAGGAGCAATTATTAAATATTAGGTATGTCAATGTATAGGGCATAGCCCATAATTTAGTTTTAGACTTGCCATATTTTGATTGTGCATACTATATCTCCGTTTCATATGACACTGTAGTAGCTTTTGCTTTAATTTTGCATATCTTGATTGACTTTGTCTTATCTGGTCTTGTGAAAATTGGTACTCTTGCATTATATGATTGATGTTGATGTTGTGAAATAAATCGTAATTCCTAAAACGTGAATGGAAGCATGACACATGAAATTCAAAATCACATGTATTAGAACTTTGCTGTGCTATTGAATCAAAGATTTCTAAATTATAACTGAACGTTTATACACATTTGTCTTTGCATAAAAATATTACATTTTCACAGAGTCATAGGCAAGATTTGAATACAAAAGTTGTCAAAGTAATTGAGATGTAGATATTATTGTATGAGTTCATGTTCTCATTTTTATTGAGTCCATGGATGCATTGTGATGTCTCCATTAAAACTGAGAAATATTAAATATACTTTCAAAGAGGACAATAACTAAGCATTGGCTATGTGATTATATGCTGTACTTTTGCACTGGTCAGCAACTGCATTTTTGTTTTACAGTCTGCCTTTTGAACTATTTAATATCTCCAAAACAAAAAGCAAAAGCACTCTTAATTTTGAGTGTCTTTATAAAATCACATATATTTATTTTTACAAAAAATTGCTAGCCTGGCTGTTAAAACGAACTGCCTCAAAGATGCCACTCTTCCCAGATAAATTTCAATTGATTTCAACACACATACAAAGTTCTAGTTAAGTTCGTACATTTTGTATTTAGCTCTAGTACTTGAAAAATTTGCAGAAAAATATCTTTACTAAGAAATCAAATGTGGAAGCTCAGAGAAAAGCATTCTGTACCATGGTCTTCTTTCAGAGGGAAAACCTGTTTTAGCTTCAGAAGGTCATTAGGGCTTGCAACTAAAAGCTCATTTTTCATTTTCCAGACTATAAGTTTGCTTTTGACTTCCCAAAGTACTTTTTTAGCCATAAATAACTCAATGAATGAAAATGCTTTTGCGCATACGTTAAAACGAGTTATGACCACAGTTTTAGTTAATCATTCTACATCCGAGATGTGTGAAGAAAACAACCAATCTTTCTGATAGCATAATTTATATAATAAATCATATTTTGGTAGCTTCTTATTGGAATTATAAAGATAATGAGGATCTATATTACCATTTCAAAGGAAAAAAGGATTATATCATTCAGATAATAATTGTACAATGAAAGTCCCATCAATATTATAAATTGTCTAAACCAGACTTGTAAATGCTTTTTTTTTTCAATATATAAAACAGCTTGATCATTGCACTCTATGATTGTCTAATCCACTCTACCAATTGTATGGTTTAAAAAATTAATAGTGTGGACCAATCAAGTCATTTGACATTTCGAACAATTCAATTGTCTGGTTTAGACAATTAAATGATCGGGCATATATTGTACAATTAATTATTGGCTGACATCAGACAATCTTTTTCTTAGTCTGGCATCCTACTTAATTAGTGATTTTTACAACTAATATATTGAATCATTCCATTCACCCCCAATAAAAGTCTACTCTAGCAGCCTGTCTCAAATGGAGGCCACTACATCTATTTTTAATTTTCAACTTCCTTGAAAAAATGAGGAAGTTGTAAAATAATACTTCCTGCTATTTTAGAAGATCTAGTTCACTTTTGGCAACTATAAGTGGCATTGTAAAATAGACAAGGATATTTTAAAAATAGTTTTAGCACTTTCAAGATGATCATATTTGATATCTGTGAATAAAATATCTTTATCATTCATAATGCAAACAGTTATTTTCATGCACAATGTAAATATAGCTGTCAGCAATTATTCATGGTGCAACTTCAGAAAGAACTTTCCTTTGAGTCAACAAAAAGGAGCTTTTGATGGCTCAACATTTATAATTTCACAGCTCCTGTACTGACAAAAAAAGGATTGCCTGATATCAGACAATAATCGTATTGATGTATGTCCAATTTTTTGATTGTGTAAACCAGACAATTGAATTGTTCATCACGTAAAATGACCTGATTGTTCGTTTCTATCAATTGTCCAAACCAGACAATCAATAGAAAGGAACAGACAATTGGAAGTAGAATGGAACAATCTAGTTTATTGACATTTTGAAAATCTGATTGACCGGCTCGGGCAGTGAAAAGATTGAATATGTATTGTACAATTACCGCCAGAATCAGAGTTCCTTATTTCCAGTATGACTTGAAAATTAGAAAGTTCTGCCAATGAGATGCACAACCCCAACACACATGCACACTTGAAAATTTGAAAAACTGACAAATTATTTTTGTTATTTTCTTTTTCATTATCATCAATGACTGCTCAAAGTATTGCGCTGAGAGAAACTTGTTATGCATGGACTTAATGATTTTAAATAACACTGTAAAATTTGAATTTTGAGGCAGCTTAAATTATTGAGTGAGATGGTTGTACAATTCCTTTAAGCTAACATAGCTTGTTGTCTTAAGTTATGATAACGAGACTATATTACAGTGTAGGTTTTCATAAACTCTTCCAGTTTTGATAGCCATTCTCAATTACCCTCCATTACATGATCACATGGCATTTGTTTTTGGTAACAATGCAGATCACTATGTAGATCCACAGATAAGCGTCAAACCGACGAGTCTTTTTTTTTTCAAATGAGCATTGTATTACAGTTCAGTAGATCTTGTCGGTATAAAAGAATGTTCATTTTATAATAATCAATATCATTATACCTAAAACAGTTATATTGTCAATTACTGTCATGTACCATATACTGTAAATTCAGCTGTCATTATGTTTACAGCATTTAACGTCAAAATTAGAATTTCTACCGTAAAAACAATGCTTATCTATCTCACATTGCAATTTTTTGTAGTCATAAAAGGTAGCTGCTGTTAAAGTGACACAGGAAGTTTTCGAGTGCAGAACATTGGTATATTTTCCAATAAAATGAATGCGCATTAATAGGGAGAACGTGATATAGGTATAAGGATTTTAATCAGTGTCTACTGGGAAATATGCATTTATTTTATTTTCTGCAATTCATATTTTTCTTGCAAAACAAGTTATATAATTTATAAGAAAAAAATATATTATTTTTGAAATTTGTAACCTGAAAACTGATATTACAGCAAAACTTTAATCTGATACGAAGAATTGAAATTGCCATATTTGAAGACAAGAGCGATAAATAAATTTAGAATATGTGATATGTACCTTGATTCTTGTTACTCCCTGTTCCTGACTTTGACAAAATCTGCTTCAAAGTGATAAGACTAAGGAAGTTAAATTCCTACAGAGGAAGACCAGAATGCCTCGCTTTGACCTGTTTTCCAGTCTAATGAATAGATACAGAATTAGAAATTTCCAGAAACCTGACAAACATGATGCATATTAAGTAAATGAACATTTAAAAAAACATTCTGCTCCGTGACATTTTACTAATTTAATGAACAAAATCAGATTAAAGGAATTTTTATTTGTAATAAACATACATATACACTGTATGATTTCTTAAGATTTTATTTTCTCAAAAAAAACTAGCTTTGCCACCTCATTGACAGTTTTCTGTTGGTCTCCCAATCTTCTTAGTTGATGAAGAGTCATTTACTTAGTTTGTTTATTGTCACCTATGCTGCTAGATATGATAAGCACTGAATCAACTGATTAACCATAACAGACAAAAAAACAAAACATTTTTAATACATTATACCACTGTTTGCTTTTTCTGGCCAATCAGAAGGCAGGATTTCGCTCTGATATAATGCATATCACAGCTCATACACCAGACCATGATATTGCATGCTTGGCTGACTACAAGTTGACAAAATTGAAGGAAACACTGAAACAAAACTGACCAACAAAGGATTAAAACTGAAGAACACAGACGGCAAACAAGGAGGAAGATTATATCAATTGTAGGCTAACTGGTCTCAATAAAAAAGGCTATATTCACTCTTTTTTATAAATACCATTATCTGAAATAATGATCAAATGTAAGGTCACTTGATAAAATAGTACATTTGGGATATGTAAGCTGCAAAAAAAAATAGCTTAGCAGCGGACCAACAATTTTGGCCCCATTTGGCAAGCTCAAAGAATAATTTTTTCTTCTTAATTCGGGGGCTGCTGCCCCCGAACCCCTGCTTCTTCTTAAGCTTCTTCTAAAGCCCTCGGATATATTGCATATTGTCACAAACGAGGGCGTTTAATAACATCATGCGACCAATTTGAAAGTTAATTTTGAAACTGTTTGGACTGCCAATCTGCAAATAGCTATAATGAAAAGGTTTGATCAGTCGTGCACCTGCAGGCAATAGTAAAAAATGTATACCTGTAAAGCAAAATGATATTTGTGAATACAAGGTGGCATGTGAAGAGAAAAAAACACACGACAACTTTGTTCTGCTGCGCAAGAGAAGTATTCATCTCACCACATGTATTTATCATAAACAACGTTAAAGGAGAAGTTAAAAAGTACGGTTGAGCAAGCAAAAATAGATGAATTTTAAGACACGAATGTTTTTGTTCCTGTTAACCATGAAGTGTGAAGGAATATGAATGGTAATGATAGTTGCATGGCACATTTGGATATAACTGCCTCTTTTTTAAAAAGAAGTCTGAACTGCGGACTGGTTCTTGGTCACAATTTTTTGGAGATGTCTTGTTTTTCTCTCCTTCATTTTTGCATAATGACGTACTTGTTTTGTAATATGTTGTGAAAAAAAAATACATTGATAAAAAGTTAATATAGCCAGCAGTCACACTCTGAATATTTTGAAATTGTCGATGCCATTATGTTTTTTACATAATAACTTTTGTCATTGATGCAAGAATTCCAGTACTCACAGCTTGAGGAAGAAAATAAAGTAATATAAAGTATAGAATTTGGATTCAGGATGGCAGTAAAATCTTCAAACAAAAAACAACGTTAATGCTTCACTGCATGAATAAAAGCAAAAGTGTCTTGTGTGGCCTAGTTATTTTTGACGTATGACATTTTTATATAAAACTGTTTATGTACTACCTGTTTGCAAAGCAGCTTTTAAACATTTATTTGTAATCCAACAACTATATGCATCCTCCAATTTTTCTTTTTTGGCAAGGAAGAAGATATCATGCTGAGGCCGGTCGAGGATCATCCTTGTGTTGGCAATTCACAGTTAAAGATCACTAAACTAAACTGCAGTAATCCATAAGATGTATAGGCTTGAAATAATTGTTTGTGATTGGATGCATAAAAGGCTGTTCATCTTATTGATTACCACAGTTTGGTTTAGAGATCTCCAATTGTCAAACACACAAGTATGATAAAGATTCACAGAAATAGGTCGTGCTCTCAGTCGAATAGGAAATTTGAGTGATGCACTGTTATTGGAAGGATACATAAACATAAAATTATATTTATTTTATATACATTTGCTGAAAAGAATAGGCTTACAAATATAAGATTTAAGCTTTTTGCAGATTGACAGTTTTCTGTTGGTCTCCTTATCTTCTTATTTGATGAAAACCTTAAGTCAGTTTTTAACGAGTTTGTTTATTGTTGCCTATGCCACCAGATATGATTAGCAACAAATCAGCTGATTGACCATAACTGACACAAACAAAACATTTTTAAGCCAGTTACATCACATGACAGAGTTGGTCATGCGTCATGAACTGGTCCATTTTGCGTCGCAGGTCAAAAATGTCTATTTTTTCTATTTTCTGATATATCATCACAGAAGCATAGCACTATACAGTGTTTCAAACAGAACTTAATTATCTTATATACTTATCGAGATATGGGCACTTTTGTGCCTCCCCCACTCATTGAAATGTGTAGACTTAAGGGAAGGTTTTTAAGGCTTTTCTCAAAATTGACGTTTTTTAGTAAAACGTCTGTAACTTTTCTACTACTTAACCAATTGTAATGGGGTTTGTTGCAAATTGATTCTGACTAGTTCCTCTAATGATATATGTTGACACTTTTTAAATAAATCCCATTGAACGATATGAAATCTTGACAGCAAAAACTGACATTTTTTCTTTTAAAATTCCTTTAAAATCCCAGCTTCTACTTGTGTTTCCAAGTGAAATTCACCACAGAATTGAGAAAAATTATATCCCTTTAACTAGGCATGTTCTGGACATTTGTTGTCCTTTTATGAGCCAGCCCATCTTAAATGTAACAAAATTACAACACAGGAAGATTTCTTGTCCATGGATCAAAGTGATTGGGAATTAGCATGAGAATGATGAATAGATAGATGGATATATCGATAGATAAGGTAAGCACAGCCCTGTATGGCCTGTTGTAGCTACTCACTAGGTTACATTGATGAAATGAGAGAGAGGGCAGGAGTCCTCAACATGCTGCATTTTTACCCCATGTAAGGGATCTTTTCCTTGCCCAGCACAGGCTCTAATACAAGGATAACCCAATTTAGCAAATAATCTGAATGACATCAAGCTTGGTTTTTGCTTTTTAAAGGTACATTGAAAATATTTGCGATCACAAACTACATCATTTTGCAATATGCTTCTGAAGATTACTGCTAAGGTTGAGAATGACATCTGCTTGGCTTTTCCTGAGAAGCACTCAAAAGCCCAAAGTAAGACATCTAAAGCATAGCACATGAACTAAAATAACTTTCTGAAAAAATAAACCATGATTGGGACAGTGCAGAGGGGCTGATTTCTTTTTTTCACAATATTGCTACACCGACTCCGCTACACCGACTCCGATCCACCCCTGATTCTGACTGACATGCCTCAACGTTCTTGGCAATAGCGCTTTATTGGTTTAAGTGATTTTCAAAAGGAAAACAGTTCTGTAAACTAGAGAATATTTCCTTTCTTCTGATGTCAAATATGTTGAAAAAACTTAGATAGAAGTGGTAGAAAAGTTCTATTGAATATTTTGTTTTGAAATTTCGTGCGACAAATCCACCATTTTAGCAGACCAGTTCATGACGCATGACCAGTTGAAAGTTTCTTTTGAAACTGTTTGGACCGCCAATCTGCAAACAGAATGACTAATCAATCATTTATATCAAATTTGTGCAAATCATTTTATTTCTCAATAAAAATGTATAACCAAGATATAGTTAAAATGCTTGTAGTTTTGGATGAAAACAGGGAAACGTAGGTCAGAATCGCACAAGGTTTCTTTAAAGATTAAGTTGGTTGCAAAGCAGAATTGTCAGTACATATCTTTGACAATGTTTGCAAGAATTTAGTTTTTTCATTTGAATGAAGCAATCCAAGTATAAGTATGTTATCTTAAGCCTTTTTTAGTGCTGGGATATAGACTTTCCTCAAGATAATAAATAACGTTTTTTTTAAATATCTGCCTTCTACATTTAACTTCAGACTGTAAACTATATGTATACTAGCAAACTTGTGGAATTTTCATGTTGAAATCGTTTATAACTATGAGAGATCATACTAACTATTAAGTTACTGGGAATATCAAGCACTGTAAAATTTGAAAGTTTGAGTCAGCTAAAATCATAGGGTGAGATGGTGACACAAATTGTCTTCGCTAAATTAGCTTGTTTTTTTTAGCTAAGATAATTTCTTTGTTCATCAGTCTGCTGTAAGAGACCTGGAGGCAAAATCAATATATTCAATACTGCGTTATCCATATCTATAAATATCTGCAATAATAGCTGACATTCCTCAAAATTTAGCAAGCTTCCAAAGGCTATTGTTAGTAAGGTCAAGCTTAAGGTCAACCCCCATGACCCTAGTGATCATAAATAAAGCAAAAATTATAGGTCATTGAGGGTTTGGTGCAGAGTTCCACCCTGTGAACTTTAAGAACTTCTTTCAAAAAAGTTGAACTTGAAATTCTAGGTTAATGGGTCTGCTTTAGAAGAAATGTGTACAATTTAGCTGTGATTTGTAAAACAAGTTCGGAATCTATGATCTACTTTGGTAGCTATGGGATATTTTACACTCTAAAAAAATTCAGACAAAATTGTTTTTTTAGATTCAAAATGGCTTTTTGAAAAACCAAATTTCAATGCAAAAAACCAACATGGATTTTTTTTTAAATCCATGTTGGTTTTGCATTGAAATTTGGTTTTTCAAAAAACCATTTTGAATCTAAAAAACCAATTTTGTCCCGACATTTTTTAGAGTGTATAAGCTGTAGCTGCAAATTCTACAGCAGGAAATTTGATCAAATGGACGAAAATTTTCTGCTCAATAATTTTTATTTTTTTATTCAGATCATACAAATATCGGATTTTATTGAGATTCAGAGATCATTTATAGCAATGGCTTGGTGTTTGTCCACAATTATGAAAGGCATATAACTAATTATATTGTTTATTAAAAGGCATTGTCTTTGTGCATTAGTTCATGTGGATCTACTCGATCACCTTAATCAAAAGTAGCCATTTACCTCAAACAGGAAAGTCAAATGA
Organism: Platynereis dumerilii; assembly: GCA_026936325.1. Taxonomy (NCBI): domain Eukaryota; kingdom Metazoa; phylum Annelida; class Polychaeta; order Phyllodocida; family Nereididae; genus Platynereis; species Platynereis dumerilii. The sequence goes on from JAPTHN010000008.1 coordinate 32,461,153, forward strand.
GCCAGCAAAAAAAAAAATCAAAGAGTACTTTTTTGCAAAAATATAGGAGTGACATCTTCAACCATTGATAAAATTTCTAACAATAAAAACAGCAACAATGAAGTACATCTTTCTTTAGTAATAAAAAGTGATTTTTGCTAAATAATGTGAAATTCATCAGCATTTAGGCAACACAATTCTGATAGAAACCTTCAAAAATAAAGTTATTTTCTTGAGAAAAAGGCAGGACGATAAATAATAAAATGCATGTCCTTGACATTCCATAAAAAATATTCATTAAACTATTTCTTTATTTTTTTTGAAACATCAATTGAAAGTTTCCTTAACTTTCCATCATTTGTCTTTTTGAATTGAAAGCATGACAATTGACAAAGGTCTTTATAATACGAATGGAACCTGTCTTGCCAGAAAAAACAGGAGACTGGGTTTGAAATATCAGCCTACTTATAAATCATGTAGGCGAAAACTTTGGTGTGTGTACATGCAGTGATTTCATATTTGTGCGTAGGTTGCCTGGACGACTTGCTCCTGCGTAGGAGTTAAAAATGGCGTCAGTTTTGTCGATGATAGATGTTTATGAACAAGTGAGGCAGAGATGACAGTCTGACTGAAAAAAAAGAGAGAACAAAAATTTTCTTCATAATTGGGTGTTGCCCGGCAGTTTCACTCTGAATATTTTGAATTTGTCTACGCCTTAAATATATATCTTATGCACAGTAAACCCCCAGTTCTATGACCAAAGATGTTTCGTCTTACTTCTTTTATCATGCGATGGTCTATTCATGCTGTGATTTCAAGAAAAGCAACAACAATTTTACATTCTGACAGCTAACCTTAAGTTGCTTTTGGTTGTTTTGTCATCAACTGATTTTATGTTTTATCAACCAAAATAATATCCTCAATTTTGTTTTTATATTTCAAAAAAGTGTTATTTTTTATGACGCCAAATTAAACAATTATTGGTTTTTTAGGGGTTTTCAACTGCAGATTTTAACGTAACAAAGAATTTGGAATCTATTATTTTTAGCAAATCTTCATTCGTAAACGCTCTTACAGACATTTCCTGTGTCCTCCCCAGCATTTTCTTGTCATCTCCAGCGACAGCCTATAAAATTAAAGTGTTTCAGTTTCAACCAACATCAAATGATAAACAAAATGTTACATAATATATCGCTTCTGAGTGAACGATTCGCCTTTCTGGAATATATGTCTTCATAAAATCACATTATAGGAAAACCATCACCCTCTAAAGTGACCTCAACGCCCACGCATTGGCCGTTATAAAGAGGTTTCACTGTCTCAATTGTAAAAGCTCAATTACTGCAGTTTATTAGAGTGTGAAGGCAGACGGCGTGTGGAACTGAAAACTGCAACAAAATACAGGATCTGAGACGCTGAAGAACTTTAAGGAAATTATAATAAATTTTCAAAATAAGTCCGCATTCTCCAAGGCGTTGTGGCTTTTTAAAAATTTGTGGTCAATTTTAAGAAAGGGTGTTTTTGGCTCTGAAGCCTGCGGTCTTAACACACACAATTCATAAAAAGCAATAGTTGTTTAGCCTATCATTATTGGATTGCAACTTTATAGTTTGAGACACCTGCTTCATCATTACTTTCAACTTATTCTGTGGACTGATGCGATTCGTTTTTTTTTTTTGTGGCAATAAATAATTATGTATTTGCTCAAACATTCCGGATAGAAAAATAACAGGATAGGCCTACTCTTAAACATAATATTATGATTTAAATTTACCAAACTTTTGAAAAAATATCAATAATCACTGTTAATGATTTTTAAGTATAATATTTTTTATTTCATTGTGTGCCCTATAGGAGAGAGCCCATCAGCAAAAGAAACCTCTTCATGACTACAGATTAGTTGGTCTTGCAACATACCGACAGACCGACAATATATATTTCTCCTGATATGCATTTTTAACTTTTTAAGAGGTCTCCTGAATTTCGAATATAATACTGTTTATGTTGCATTTGACAATTGGTTTAGTTCTTTTGAGACCCTTTCTCCCCCAAAAATGTTTTATCATATATTCTATATGTAGTATCTTAACAAGCATGTTGTCATTGGTCTTGATCTTAGTCATTTTTTAGACAATCAGTTATTGGCATTTGAATGGCCACATCTGAAGTGGCTTTCTTGAAGTATAACTGTGATTTGAAACCTGATCATTCTCCCATTTGTACATATGTGTGAGCATTTGTGTTCCCATAAGGCAATGTTGTCATATGTCATTGACCTAAGAAATCGAAATTTGAAAGTCACCAAACTGTACAAACAGCTGAATTTGTCCTGTAAATAGTTGTAGTTTTGTTAGGTAAACAGTTGAGCACAAGTTTGCTTGGCAACCCTGAACACCCATGACACCCCATGGATGACTGTGATTGTACTCTGTAGGTTTGATTTGCATTGTACTGGTACAAGATGCTGCAGATCAATATATATTCATTGGAAGAGATGCTATTGATTTTGTTGCACCCGAGTCAGGGTCAAGATCCAATACATTCTTGAGCACATTGATTATATCAGTGCTTTGATTTTTCATATGTCAATAAGTTTTGTCATCATCTGAAACTAGAGTATGTGTTCTTGTACATGGAGTAGGTTGATGCATGGAACCCCTTATAACTTGTGAGGTGTTGTTTGTCTTTTCTTTGAGGTCAATGTTTGAAATGCTTTATATATATAATATTTATTCGTACTCATTTTGGTACAATCTTCGTCATTTATAATAGTTAATAAGTGCAGAGGTAATTAAATATAGTTGACAATTCAGTGTCCAAATTTGCACAGTCCATGAAATCAAGTACAGCACCCGCTCTCTGCAGCATATCTGCATCCACACAATCCGGCAATGTCACTTTACCCTTACCTTGTAAAATTTGAAATTTGAGTCAGCTTAAATGATTGAGTGAGATGGTTGCACAATTCCTTTGAGATGACACAGCTTGTTTTTTTTTGTTAAGTTACGATAACAAACGGATTATCATAACTAAAAACAACAATCCATGTTGGCTGAAACAAATTGCGTAGCCATCTCACTCAATTAGTCAAGCTGACTTCAAATTTTATGTTGTATAGAAAGCTCGGGTCTTGAGAGAGGAATTCTTGTAACAAAAGGCTGAACTTTAGTTGTATCACTCAGCAAAACAAATCTGAGTTGGTTCTTGGGATGTTACGATACTGATAGATACCAGGCTGTTTACAAGTGGACGGATGTGACATTGCCACTTCTTTTTCCAGCCTTGGCAGATAAGAACATAATATTATATGCTGTCATGTGTTGCCACCTAGTGACTAGTGTGCTATTCCCCAAGCTCCTGTGAGCGGGTCCACATCATTTCAGTCTGAGGAACTCTCACAATTTTGACTGGGAGAAACTGGGGCTGTTCCTGAGTGTGCTGATGGCCTTGTCTACTTCCTTAGAGACTGTGATTGCCTAGTCTGACATCAATTTTGAATAGAAAAATTTTGTGAATGTGTAATGAAATTGGAACTATTTCTTGGGACAGCAGTGGTGTAGCATACAAAATCAAGTTTGGTGCCAAGTGGCAACAGCATGTAGTTCTCATTTTCACCAGACTGGATACCAGGTATGCATCAGCAACAAAAATATTTTTCAGATCGGAGGCCCTGCTCCATACTTAACCAATAATATAGTTATCAGGGTGGAAGCGGTATCAGTGGTATAGGCAACACAATGCCAGCATTTGTATATTTGATCGGAAGTGAAAAAGTGGTATCACAGCACCCCTAGATGGTTTACTTTACCAAAAAGTAATATAGGGGTTGGTCCAGCCACCCTACGTCCCCTGTAAAAATTGTCATGCAGTTGGTAATCAACCTAGTTCTTCTAACTAATATAACAAAACAACCCAAGTCAGGGTCACTGTGTATAACAATATCACGAGCTGTTGTGTGAATTAATATCACATGAGCCCGAAAGGCAAGAGTGATATTAATTCACACTGCAGTGAGTGATATTATACGAAATGACCTGACGCGTGGTTGTTTTGTTTTTATCACCTGGTTTCACCTCAAATTTTTAGTTATAAAGAGAGACTATTTTCTGCCATTACAAAAATATGACGTCGCCATGGAGCAACAATAGATATGACCTTACAATCCTATTGTTTTGTCCTTTGTTTTGTTTTTGACGTCATCAGACATAAATGAAATGCCGGTAATGGCATGACCATTGTTAAAAAATATCACCCTCGAAGGGTGGTATTTCTTACAATATCATAGGCCCTGATATTTTGACTGTAAACAGTGATATTCACAGCCAATCAGGTGATAATAGCAAGAATACAATATTTTATAGCAAGAATACAATATTTTATGCCCAAAATGCAATCAGGTATCAGTAGTAAAGATACTGGACATTGAGCACACCTAAATTATAAATTTCATTGATTTTTCCTAGCAGTTAAATGGCATATGCTACCAAGCTCTCATCAGAATGTAAGATTTGTTATTAATTCCCCCTGTGTGAAATGATTTATATCTGCACTCAACACAAGGGGGCATTGTATTTCATTAGTTCTAAGCAGTTCCACCATGACTTTGCAAACAGTATTCAAAAAAGAATAAATATGACAGAAAAAGTAAGTCAGTTTAAGGAAACTAAGGAAGGAGGAGTATGAAGGTTCACTGACCGTGTAAAGACCGCTTGACAAAAAACATACTAAATAGCCTATAAACAATTCTATAGGGCATATGGCTGTCCTGAAAATGTCTCTGCACTTTGGTCTTTTGCAGTGATGATCAAGTGCTTTTGATTTTCTGTAATTGCTATGGATTTTGGGAGAGTCAGAAAATGTATTATAGTCATGTTGTGATAGAGAGAAAATTAAGGCAAAATTTTGTGATGCAAGGATGTTGTTTATAGACTAATTTTCTCTAACTCGCATATTCCATCCTTCTGTATTTTATCCTCTAACCTTAAGAACAAGATCTCATCTTGGAGGACTGCACTGAGACATGCACAAACCTACTTACCTGAGTAGTGAGTAGGCTACCTCTAAAGTCCTTCATGTACCTACTTTCTCCTTTGCTCAGATAATAAACTACCCTGCATTGTACAGGAAGTTTCTTTTAGAGGAGAGCTTCCCTAAAAGATAAAAATAAAATCAGGGCCCTTCCCTTGCAGAATCACACAGAAGAGCCGTTGTTTACATACCAAAACAGCACCACTTATGCTAATTTCTCACATGGATGTCAAGAAATATGACTGCTTTCATAAAACTACCTCAAAAGAACCTCAAAAGGTCGTATTTTGTTACCTTGTTTTCAAAAACTTTCCGGGGGCTAATTTGGGAAGTCAAATATGCACTTAAATCTTCTTTCCACTTTAAAAGTCATGGATTAGTGCATACTTGCACTCTCTCTGTAACACCTTAGAAAGTGTGGCATAATTATATTTATACTTCAAAGTGGTATAGAAAACACATAGAGTTATTAGCCTTTATTCACTTACAACTTACAATTGACAAAATAACAGTTTGACATATTTGACCAAATCGATTAGTTTGAAAAAACAATTCTGCCATACATGTACTTTGAAAAAAAAGGCAATATTCTGACTTGGAAACTTTTCAGAAAGGAGCATCAACTTTCAAGGCTGCCATCTTGTTGTATGTGTATACTGGGGAAGGTTGATGAGGGAAATTTATGAAACAGTTATTTTCTTATTTTTCCTTTGATTAAAATATTTACATGACAATAAGGCCCATTGTATCTGATTCAGAGTTCTGGGCAGTTACAGCTGCAGCCGCAACAACGACCGATAATCTGATAGCATTCTGTTATATCAAGACCTTTTTTCATATGGACACTTATTTTCAATCTAGAACTATGAATTTTTCTCAGGATAAAATTCAGCATATTTGGAATGGATTTCCAAAATTTTGGACAATTTGGACATTTTAAAGTAATTCTGTGGTTGCCATTGAAACTGAAAGTTCAGCTTCTTGGGGCAGGTGATAATGAAACCACTGAAGCAAATGAAGTTTGGCTGTGAGAGACCTCTCTCTATCACTAGCATTAGTGAGATTGACAATATTTGATACAAGAAATATAATATTAGCCTTAAAAAATACTCCCAAGCTCACCAAAAGCATTGATTCATACACCTGACCCATTGAAGTAAATGTTCCTTGAAGTCCTCCAGACAAAGTTCTGTGAAAGAATTTCGGTCATCCAAAGCCTTTTCTCCTCCGGTGCCTGAAACTATAGCCCCCATGGACTAAAGTAGGGGAAAACCAGGACTTATGTAAAGCAACATGTCACAGGAATAGCTAAGATGGATAATGCTGTCCATTTCGGTCTCTTATTCATACTAGTGAATCCATGCATTCACAAGTCCTTATGTAGTCAGGGAAACACACCTTTGCCTCCTGAATTTCCCTCACAAAATCTGGCATGCAGGAGTGCTTTCCTACATGGGTTCAGTGTAAGAATGCACATATTTGGTGTGCTTGAAAGCATATTTAGAGGCTAATACCATATATCTTGTGTCAAATATTGTTAATCTCACTAATGCAAGTGACAGAGAGAAGTCTCTCACAGTCACAATTTCTTGACATGCTTGGTTTCAGTGTTAACTGCCCAAAGAAGCTGAACTTTCAGTTTTCATGGCAACCACAGAATGAAAAATATTCGTCCAAATAGTCAAAAATTTTGGAAATCCATTCCAAATATGCTGAATTTTATCCTGTGAAAAATTCATAGTTCTAGATTGAAAATAAGCATCCATATGAAAAAAAGGCCTTGAACTTTCTGAACGCCCCTCGTAGCAAGGCACTGTACACACATAAGGCCAAAAGTATTGTGAGGTTTCTGAGAATTCCTTACATTAGACAGTCTAATTGACAGCTCAAAATAAATAATAGATAAATTATTATTAAACATAGTGAAAAATGCCTTCTGTCAGTGCAAACTCACTTTGTCAAAGTATTCAAGCAGACAAGTGTTGAGTTAATGCCTTTTGTCAAAGAAAATGTTTTTCCTGGCTAGTTAATGCCTTTTGGCTTTTGTCAGTGTATCTGACTAGATCTGCAGGAATTAATTGCTTTAAAAAATTGGACTACGACGATGGGGTAGGAAGGCCGTTTGCAAATTTTTTACAAAAACTTCCAAAACTCTGATAATTTACTAATATTATTAACAGACGGTTGTGTCATAACTTGTAAGTTGAGTCAAGTAAAGCCTTTCTAACTGCATTTCAATGATTGACCTCAATTCCGGAAAGAAGTAAGTCAAATGCACTTAGAAAGTTATTTGGGTTCTATGCCCCAACCTAATCTAAGTGCAAAGAACACTGAATTTGATAAGGGGGTGACCATTTAATCTGAAGGAGGGGGGCTTAGAAGTTTTTTTGAAATAGATAATTTCTTGCCCAGTTTTTGTGAAATAAATAAATTCTCTTTGGGCGGTCTTGAAATGAATAATTTCTGGTGGGCGTATTTTCTAAACAGGGTGTTGCTCGATTTAGAAATAAATAGATATGGCATCGAGCGCAGAAAATAAATAATTACTGCCGCCGTTACCGTAATATAAATAATTTCCCCTCAAGGAAAACCCACAGCCGACCCCCCGATTATTAAATGGTCGATCCTAGATAAAACGAGGGAAGTAATATATAATTGAAGGTTATTCATCCTGCCCCACCAAGACATTGTAAGTTTTATGAATAGCTAGCAAACTATAAAAATACAGGTCTCAAATAAACCAGCTGCCTTACTTTTCACTTTTTATATGTGTAGCCCTTTAAATGATACTATGATAGCATTTTTATATATAAAGGTAAAGGAATGCTACTACAAAGCTATAAATAGCAGTCAAAGGTGGACAAAGCTTGACAAAAGCCAGTAAACCTTAGGAAATTTAATGTCACTAGAAACTGGTTGCAGTGCTACACGCTTCATGACTCTGTTGAGCTTCTGTGCATGCAGTTTTTGTGTGTTATACTCAAGCTGTGCCACTTATAACTTTCATTGGAATTACACATATAACTATCTGTATCTATATTGAGATATATATAAAGAATTATATAAAGACTGGAATAATCGTTTCAAGTGAAGTGGATTTTGGGAGGTATTGTAATTTTAAGACGCAGTCGACTGTAAGTATAATTTCTTGCACTCCGACGGTGTCCAAGTTCTGTTTCAAATTTTGAATTTCACTCTGAATATATAGAGCATGGCTCAGTAATATAATATGAGCACTAGAGTTGTTGTGACAATGCAATAGACGGAATTGATCCACCTTTGTCATCTAAATGGATGTAAACAGCATCTTATCTCACATGCTCCATCTAAATTAACACAATATGAAGTAAAGTATACGCCACATATCATTCTAGAATTTTCATATCGCATTGTTGAAACTCGATCGTAATTGGAGTGGAACGCTAAACCCAAAATATATGCAGAAATAAATTTATTGTAATCTTGTAAGAGATATCACATCATATCAAAGTTAGCAACATTTCTTCTTCAAAATAGTGGTGTATTTCTAATGGCTCAAATTTTATCACATTTGACCCGGTTCCACTTTTTCATATATATTTTCTTGCTCTGCGACAAAAAAAGAAGAAGGAAAACACATGAACCGCAGCAGTAGAAGCATTATACGCTCTGATTATGTAAAAATAAATACATATTTATTCAAAATATGATTCTAAGTGGCTTTATAAATGAAAACATTTAGGAAAGCAGACAATATTACAGTGTTTGCAGAAAGTGGCGAAACAGGTGATGTTTTTCCATTGGGATATTGTTATCATCTTATCAGATGAGAATCAATGCTCTCACAGGCAGTTTGGTGGAGGAGGGTTGCTATTGACCTGAGGCTACACAAAATTGATTCTTAGCTTCGCGGACCCACCGACACAATAGATTTCCTGCCGATGGAAAAAAAAAAAAAATTTTTACATAATAAAATTTTTTTGCACAAACTGACCGAACCTAGAAAAAGTGCCTTAAGAGGATCTGAGAAGATAAAGATCTATTATGTGTGGCCTAATGGCAAAACATCTTTTAAACATCCCCTGTATCTTACTTTCTATCAGCATACACTGTCGGCATATCAATACAATCTTTAATGATCAGAGGTTATACAGGTCTGCGGTTGTGAAGTGGTCTCTCGAGCGGTGCAGCTTCTTTGCGGAGTGCAAAATTCACTATTTAAAAAGAGTACATGACATTTCTGTGGTTTTGGACAGTCAAATACTCATTTACAACACTATCAAAAGAAGCTGGGTGACTTAGTGGTCAAGATTCCCTCCTGCTCTTCTGAAGGTGTTTTCCGGCATGGGCTTGAATCCTGCCTGGGAAACCTATAATTCTCAGTGAACCAACGAGAGCAAAATCCCAACAGATTGTCCTTCAGATGAGATGTTCAATTTTTGGCCTCTGAGATCAATGACTGACTGTCTATGCTGGGCAAGTCAAGAACCCTCACATGGGGTAAATGTGTAACATGTTACGGACTCCAACTCTCTTTCATGTCATCAATTAACCCTTATGAGCACCCATGCATAAATGAGCGAAGAGTGCTGCACTTACCATAAAAATCTATCTTTCTTACTTGTAACTGGAGTCTCCATGCATGATTAAAAAGAGAGGAGGACCCTATAAATAACACCAATCATGTAAAATTATCTTGTCCACATAGCATTACTTGTTGACAACGGTCGGAGTGGTAATATTGAAACCACACACACTTGGAATAACATGGTCCAATTGGCAACCTATAATTGCCACTTTTCAAAAGTGTGACTTTCCAGTTCACATTTCTCGCAAGAACTTGATAACTTTCACGTGTCTCTTGCGGCATGTCAACTGGAAACATTTGGCTTCATTCATATTTTATTCCTTACAAAATGCACATCATAGATATGATATTGGCCCACAAATTGAAAATTTTCCTTTAAGGAAACTAAGTGACTCGATTCCGAATGTTGGCTGAAGTTTTCGGACTAAAATCGGGACAACCTTTTTTGACATTTTCATACTGAGGATGTTTATGAACTAAGGATGTTTTTGAAAAAGTCATCAAGGAAATTAATAAAGCCATAAGTGTGACAGGCAAAAGGACTCGTGATATAAACCCTTATAATTAATTAATTCTATATGCAAACATCGCTTGATGAATACGCTGTCGAGAGTGACTGGGTTAAGTAAATGTTTGAATTCCGTGATTAAAATTGGCACAAGCCGAGCCATTAAAAGGCGTATGTCTCTCAAACAAACACTGCAAAAACTTTGTTTTGATAAAGTTTAAGAGTATTTTTAAATGTATGATAGCTCAAGCGTGAAACTGCCTCACTTTCTTCTTGTAATCTGACAATAAGTATCCACAGTATCATCATAAACATCTACTGCAAAGCACAATAATAGTCTGATACTTCTTCTGAAAAAAATAATATGTGGCTTTTCGGGCAGATGTCTAAACTCTATACTACAGTAAAAACTTGAAATTATTTCTCGTGCGGATATGAAATTTATGCTGATGATACAAGTTATAGAGGCCCATAAAGAGCCCCACATCAGAGAATTTTGCGACGTCCCTAGCCTTTTTTATGTCAATTTGTAATGGCAAAAATTGCTCTTGCATACACACATAGTCTACAATTTATCACTAACCACACCTACACATCATACAACGCTTTAAAAAAAGATCAGACTGAACAAACATAGCGATGTTGCTTTTCGGATCATGCAAACATTGTGGAATACCAAGCATAAAGATGAACTTCAAATATTGACATTTCTAGATTTTTGCATATATTTTTAGACCTTATTTTAACATCTCATTGGAAGTTTATGGCAGGTAGTTTTTCAGCCCTTTCTGTGAGGAAAAAGGAGGAAGTCATGAAGACACACAGACAGGGTGCACATAGTGGGATGGTACCATAAGGTTTCAGGATTGGATAAAAGCAGGTTGGACAAAGGTTTGTTATATAGATCTCAAAGGATTAGAGAAGGTAAGGCAACAACAAAGGTTTTAGACTATAAGAAAGTTTCTGACAGTGTGTCAAATTGACTTACTGTTTGAGCAATAAGCAATATGTAGGCTCGGATAGTTGTTGCAGATGTCACCATACTAAGCACTGTGTGATATAGGTAAAGCATGACATGCTCAGGCATTTCTGAGTCTATGCTTTTAGTTCCTACGGTTAGGGGTTGGAGTATTCGGTTGTCTTGTATTTGAAAGATTCACTGAACAGTGCACAAGTTCCAAGTGATAGAAAAAAGCATATTTCACGAAGGAAAGGGCATTGCGTTTTAGATTTGGATAAGAATAATAATGCCTTTTTTAAGAAGTTTGGTGATTTCATGAATTATAGACTGAAAAGTACACCAAACGTTTGTGATAGTGGTATTAAAGCTCCATGCAGATTGGCAGTCCACTGGAGAAATGTATTTTCTTATTTTCAATTTGCAAGCTAGTTTTGCCACATCATTGACAGTGTTCTGTTGGTCTCCTAATCTTCTTATTTGATGAAGTAATTTAACTTATTTTAAGTCATTTAATAAGTTTGTTCATTGTCACCTGTGCTGCTAGATATGATAAGAACTGAATCAACTGATTAGCCATAACTGATGGAAACAAAACCTTTTTAAGCCAGTAACATCACATGATCAAGTTGGAAGGTAATTTTGAAACTGTTTAGACCGCAAATCTGCAAACAGCTATAAGACCCAGACTGTTTTACTTTCATGACTCAGAGATTGGAAAAATCATCAAGTCACATTAACTTTTACACATTGTTACTGGCAATGTCAAGAAATATTTAGATTGATCTCGTGTGCATTGTCTCTCACTAGGATTACTGATTGTTAGTGCTGCATGATATTTTGTTTGGCATCTTATGAAAGGGTGTGTCATAGAATTTATAAAAATTATCTAGCAGACAGTCCTGTTGTTGATATTAGAACCGAATAGTATAGTTATAAATGGCAAATGTACAATTGTGCATATAACAAGTGGATTAGGATATGGACCATAAATCAGCTATACTTATTTTACTGTTGATTTGACCATACATTTCCAGTTGCTTTAAAGCAAAGAGAAAAGACTTTCAGGGAATGGCCATTCAAAGCCTTTGAGCCACTTTTCTGGGCCAGTTGAAAGAATGCCCATTGGGTGCTCCAATTTTCATGTATAGTTTCCAAGCTTTCTGATTTGGGACATTGCAGAACAGGCGTGCCATTCTATGATGATGTTCTAAAATCAGCTTGGCACACCTCATTGTCAACAATTATACGGCTGTCATAGCACTATCTTAGTCAACAAAATTGCATGACGGGAAGAAAAGTCACAATTTATACATCTCGCACATGACTTTTCAAGTATTTGGTATACTTGCAAAAAAGTTTCGAAATTTTATGCTTCTTGCTCCACAATTGGTATTCTTCCAATGTTCAAGGGTTATATGAGCACAAAATCTAAACAAGGACAGTCCTCTTTGATAGGATTGGCATGTATGGGCATATTTGAGCAGGCACGCCATATGTCATCATATCAGATATATTCATATTTGTTTTCATTGGATACTTTTTTTACTTTAATCAAATATTCTTTGCTTATATAGAGTTCCAATAAGAACTTTACCATCTGAATTTTGGAAAAGATATATATAGTCGTCTACCTCTCATAGGCTCTCAATAAATAGAATCATATCAACCCCCTCAAGTCGGACAATGACATTGGACAGTCCAAATTCTTTCATGTTTTCCTGTTGGTCGAATAAGTTTGCTGACCAGCACATCATGCTGGTTATTGTGTGGTTGAGTCATCTCAAATTCTTTTCATGTTTAGGGTTTTCCTAAGGAGAAATGTCAATACTGTGTAAAGTGCATTTCATGGCACCAAATTCCATAGACTTTTCTATTCCTGCATTTTCAATTTTTGCATTGTCATTTCACTACAGAATAGAATAGAACAGAATAGAATAAATGGACTATAATGGAAAAATACAAGAGAAAAGAAGAGAATAGTGAATAGGAATTCAGTATAATATTTGCTGCCTAGGCAAATTGAGATTGATAAACAGAATTATTTCAATCAAAATTATGTTTCACACAAAAAGAAGAGGTTATACGAGGGGCGTTCAGAAAGTTCACGGCTTTTTTTTATGTGGACACTTATTTTCAATCTAGAACAATGAATTTTTTACAGGATAAAATTCAGCAGTTTTGGAATGGGTTTCCAAAATTTTGGAACATTTGGACATCTTTAAGTCATTCTGTAGTTGCCATGGAAACAGAAAGTTTGGCTAGGTGGAGCAGGTAGTACGGAGATCAAGAAAATCAATGAATTGCGGCTGAGAAAGACTTCTCTCTGTCACTTGTATTAGTAAGATTGACAATATTTGACACAAGAAATATGATATTAGCTTCTAAATATACATTCAAGCATACCAAATATTTGTATTCTTACAGCGAACCAATGTGGGAAAGCACTCCTGCATGCCCGATTTGGCAAGAGCGATTCAGGCGCCAGAATTTGAGTCCTTAACTACATCAGGACTTATGACAAAGCAAGGATTCGCTGGTATGAGCAAGAGACCTGAAGGGACAGTATTATCCATCCCAGCTATTCCTTTGACATATAGCTTTACATAAGACCTCGTTTTCCATTACCTTAATCACTAAGGCAATAGTTTCAGGTAGTGGAGGAGAAAAGGCTTTGAATGACTGAAATGCTTTCACATAAACTTTTCCTGGAATGCTTCAAAGAACATTTATTTCAACGCATCAGGTGTATGAATTGATGCTTTTGTAGTACTTGCGAGTATTTTTAAAAGGTAATATTACATTTCTGGTGTTAATTATTGTCAATCTTACTTATACAAGTGGCAGAGTGAGGTCTCTCTAAGCCACAATTCATTGATTTTCTTGATCTCCGTACTACCTGCTCCACCTAATCAAACTTTCTGTTTCCATGGCAACCACAGAATGACTTAAAAAAGTCCAAATGTTCCAAAATTTTGGAAACCCATTCCAAAACTGCTGAATTTTATCCTGCAAAAAATTTGTTGTTCTAGATTGAAAATAAGTGTCCATATAAAAAAAAGCTGTGAACTTTCTGAACGCCCCTCGTAGATACCTTGTCTTGCACATCATCAATATGACTAACATCTTCATCTATCTTTATTATAAGAATGTCATTTGCTTCAGCTTTCTGTGTGTTATTGCTGAAACATTCAAACCAAAACATATGAACTGCAGTTACAGCGATTATATATGCATGCAGCAGTTATACTTAAAATTCATACTTTACAAATACCAATACAAAAACTCTGAAGTTGAAATTCCACTTGAAGACTATGAATATATGAATTTATATCGAGGGCATAAGTTCTATCTAGACCACTGAACAGTAGGCAAGAACTATCCACCCTACTCACTGTGGCATGAATTGAACCTTTAAGGACACTTCATTTTTCTTGCAAAATCATCCATACACTAGATGGACACAAAGGACAAAGAATTCCAACATATTGATAGATGTGTCTTTCAAATCTTGATGTTCAGTGAAAGTGACTTTCTTTTGATGTGTATATAGCCATCAGTCAATTTATTTTTGAGAGCAATGCGATTTTTGAGAATTATCATTCATGCTTATCATACACCAGAAAAAATTGACGAATTTCCACAAGCCTACTGTGATTCTTTCTGTCAATGACATATTTTTCTATCATGTGAAAATCAGATGTCTGAATTGAAATGGGAGGTGCTTGTTTTAAATGACTTGAGTCAAATGTTTCTTATACACTCTGATATGGAACGCGTTTTGGGTTAAAAAGTGCCAAATAAATGTAAATTTCACATTTCGAATGCTAGTGAGTGTCCGCTGTTACAGACCACTGTCTTCAATTGTCACACTCTGAAGTCAGTTTAATTACCACGCGATTCTTGACGTACGCAGTTGCCTGTGAGGGATAAATGCCGTACAGGTACTTACCAAGTTTTGATACGTTCTGTTGTTTCTCAACCATTCACATTTACTAAAAAAAGCCATGTGGAACTTCAGCATCGGATACTAATTAAATCAGTATGTAACTGCTATCTTCTACTATCTTTGAAAGCCTCAAATACTATTTTAGCAAGATTTTTGAATTTTTTTGTTGGATGTTCCCCACCTTCAAGAACCCACCTGAATTTGCATATTCACCCTGGTCTAGCTCAACCTGGGGGGATGTGATGTGATCTTAATTCTCCCACATTACAAGCCAAAACAGTTTTCTATGTACGTAGGTACTTTTTGAATTACTGTGGGCCTGTTTGTTTCAGCTGATCTGAAGGATCTGGATCCATCTGATCTGAACCCTGCTCTGGAGAAGGATCCACAGATCAGTGATCCAGATCCGGATCCTTTGGGATCTGGCTGTGAAAATTTGAGGATCCATGGATCCAGATCCAGATTACCTGAATCTGTCTGAAACAAATGCGAATCCTGATCTGGATTTATAGATCTACATTTTTTTCAGCACTGATCCGGATCTGGATCCAGATCACAGATCCACATAACTGGATCCAGATCACTCAGATCACCTGAAACAAACACAGCCTATGACTAACACAACACGAAAAAGATTCTGTCAGCACATCTACTTCCACTGAAGAGTATCTGACTGTTTAGAAATACCAGACAAGGTGGTACTCACTGGTAAACAGCAGTACAGTTTTTATAAATTGTGTATTTGTTATGCAAATAGAGTGGATTGGTTCACTGTGAAAATGGCACTTCATGAGTCATCATAGGCCTACCGTTGATTTGTCATGATCATACCCAATACTTTCAATGTTAATTTGATTTAAGGAGACTAATACTGCTTGTTGGTGACAGCCAAACAAAAGGATTATAGTCAAGTTATTTTTTTTTGGCAGTAAGTTTTTGGCTGATAATTAAAAACATACCTTACTCTTGACAAAAATATTTGTCTCCCCCTGTTCCTGACACCTTGACCAAGCAGTTTCATAAACATTTGGAAGTATTGGCATGTTGTAGCCCTGGTTTTGAGGTAATCCCATTGGAATAACATTGCTGTCAACACAGCTCAAGAAGCCATTTTCTTCTATTGCTGCTGTTGTGACGTCACCATTGTTTCAGTGATGTCATAGAGCCTACAATGCTGATGACGTCACAACAGTAGGCTAAAATAGCTCTAAATGTGTTGAAGAGCAGCAGAAATTTAACATTGTAAGTGCCTGTATGATGAAGCTGGGGGATTAGAGGACACATATTTAATCCAAATCATGCTTGGTCATGGTGTACTCAGTCTAATAAACCAAAAATTAAACATCAGACTTAATCATGGATTGTTTCATTGGCTAAAAATTTATTGCCAAAATAAATTGTCTTGACTTTAAGCTTCTGATTTTCGCTCTTAAATCAGTTATGACAGATCAAATTGCCCTCTCTTGATCGTGACTAATCAAGCAGCCTCATTGGTTCCCATGTTAAAAGTATGATGATGACACATCATCGGCTATCATGAGTCAAAAACTGCATTTTTAATTGTGAAATGGTCCTCTCTTTTTGCATAACAAATTTACAGACTGTAATCAGAAGGTCCTTGGTGTTTTGCATATTGCACTTACATTGAGTTTGATGTTTTTGGTATTTTACAAAGGAAATATAAGGTCTGATATAACAACCAAATGTCAGAGAAGTCACTAAAGTATAAATCCATTTACTGAAACATTTTGTGCTTTAGAATTTACCTATGTGGTAGCAAGATAAACAGAACAGTTATTTATCTGACACCATAGCAATTTATTTGCAGTAGCTATACCTTGTGTGTCGACAGTTTTCCATCATCATTTTGAAGTATTCTTCGGTGACAGTCCAACCAAAATGGAATTCATTCATGTGTTTATAAGCAAATATGCCAAAGATTCCAGTCATGTCAAGGCCACGACTAAAAGTTTGTTGAAGTGTTCCATTGTGCAACTCACAGTCTCGCATACTTCAATAATCGACATGTTTGCAAATATTGCACTTTTTATAAGACTGTTATTTTCTGCTAGTTGCATATACATTTAGCTGGGATCAATTTACATTGATGTCACAAGTACTTACCATGTTTTATAAATGTTCATTATGAGTCTGGGAACTGGAAAACAAAAGCATAAGATTAAGATATATATCTACAATACGTGTCATAGAAATTGTTAGTCTCACATCAATCAGCATTTCTACAGATTTGGTTTTAATGAATTGGTGATTCGGACTGATTCCAATCTATAGATTTAATTAGATAAGGAGATAGAGGGATAGAAGGATAGAGATAGCCCAGTTCTGGGAGCTTATACGAGTGTTGATTGATGAGATGGAAGAGATAGAGAGTTGGGATTGAGTCCACAAATCCTCATCATGTTACACTATGACCTAGAGAAGTATCCTCTCTTACAGCCGTTTCCCTAGTTACAAGGAATAACAGGAACACTTCAAAATGAAGATTGTGTTTTGTGATTATGATTCAACTGTAGCTGCCTTAGAAACTGCTTAAGGATTCGTGATGATGCGATCTAGAAGAGCTCATATAAAGTGTCCAATGATGGTTACTTATTTTAGTACATATGGTTGCATGAATGGTTACATGAATCATTAGGCCTGCCTGCAGCAGGGCTTATGTGACGAGTCAAGCTCTCTCTATCAGTATGACGCTGTGCACAGGATCCTGTTAAAACTATGTACTGTATGAATCTGATTCTTTGTAGTATTCTTACTTGTGGGTCATTGAAGGCTCTTTTCGAATTTGGCTGGTCTCCATCACTTATTTGGTTATTTAATTGAAAATATACCTGTACCATTCTGCACAGTGTCCATTTTTCGTGCCATTATAAAGGAAGGAAGGAAGGAAGGAAGGAAGGAAGGAAGGAAGGAAGAAAGGAAGGAAGGAAGGAAGGAAGGAAGGAAGACAGAAGATAAATAGATGTAGATCATAAATAGATTTGTTTTAGATGTTTAAAAGACGTGTTAGTTCACATTTTTCGTTTATGTGTTATTCCCAATATTAAGGCCCCCAAATGCTACATACAACCAGCAAAATGTTCGTCCAATTCCTGTAATTTTTCAGCAGTAGTATATGCTTTGCTATAATTCCTTATATTCAATGCATTTACGAAACCCTGCTTGATCAACAATTTATTACAGTAGAAGTTAGGGGACATATTGATACAAAGACAGATAGATACCTTAGTAAATTTATAGATACGATTCTGACTCATACAATACATAGGTATCGAATGATTAGATAGATAGATAGATAGATAGATCGACAGATACATAGATAGATACATAGATAACTACATAGATAGATAGATAGATAGATAGATAGATAGATACATAGATAGATAGATGGATACATAGACAGTTAGAGAGTTAGAGAGGTACAGAGACAGAGAGCTAGAGAGACAGACAGATAGATAGATAGATTGATAGATAGATAGATAGATAGATAGATAGATAGATAGATAGATAGATAGATAGATAGATAGATAGATAGATAGATAGATAGATAGATAGATAGATAGATAGATAGATAGATAGATAGATAGATAGATAGGCCTAGCTGGCAGGCCTACGCATACACTCTCTGAGTGTTCGTTCTTTTTACAAAGTATATCACAATAATGAGTTTTGTCTCATACTTTACTTAATGTGCTTGGTTTAAGGCCCAATAGCCAGTGTTTTGGGATCGTTTTTGAGGTCACAATTTGAAGTGGCTAATTATAGGCAAAGTAAGTGAACCCCAAATTAGTCTTTAAATTTTTGACTGAAGTATGGATGGTATAATGATGATCTAGGGTGCAGAAAAACTATTTGAGTGACATGACCTGATTGTGTACTGATTGTGCACTGATTGTATGTGGGAGTACATTGTTATTAAGACATCTAGTTTGCTGTTTTCCTGTCTGTATACAAGCCATAGATACCCCTGTAGGCTTGTAGATAAGGTTTCATAGTACACCCTAAGGGTACATACCTCATAGGGCAAAGTACGACTAAAATAAGAAACATTGACACAGTTAGGAAGGTGTCATCTTCCTTGACCTAGAGAGTAACAGATTGATGTTTGCTTTCAAAAGACACATTTCTGTCAGCACTGGACCTTGCAATGTTCAATTGAGCATGAAGGGTGAAGGGCTTTTATTTAGGGGTTTTTCAGAGTACCCTAATAGTTTGACCTCATCTGGTCACCAACCATGTTGACCTTAACAATGCTTTTGACAAGGTTATTGAACTGCATGGTCCACTCACCCTTGTGAAGTACCCTTCTTCTGAAGTATTCTGTTCAGTGAGGATTCATCAAGATGATACTTTGTATAGGCCTATCATTCTTGTTTCTTGATGAGAGGTCCAATAGTTCATTAAGGTGTTGGCCTATTATAAGCTAACATGACATTTCAATAATTGAAATTGGCTCAATGTATCCGTTTGTATTCTTTAAAATTATTTTTACGCAATCACTCTTTTGGTGTTTATGATGATTCTAGTATATTTTTTAATGAATAATGGTGATGGATCCAAAGGAGTCCTGGAGAGAGGATGACCCCCCCCCCCCCGACCACTGACCTGACACCTTCCCTAGACTACTCTGTCAAGATTCACCACTGGACCTAACCTCAACACAAAAGAAATCATTGGTTGTTTTAAAAATACGAGTACTGTATTTCTTGAATCGATCTTTGATTGTCATGATGGCCTTGACAAGTCATATATTGCGAAATTTTCGGAATCAGGAAGCTATAAATTGTATGGTCATTGGTCAACATACAGTTTCTTGACCATGAAAAATTTGGACTGCATCCATGGTTTGGTCATGCAACTTACCAACCGTGGGATTTGATATTATCAATGCAACTTATATTTATATATAGGCCTATTCATAATAATATAAGGCCAAAATACTCTGCTTTCGCACAAGAAATTTCTTGCGTGACAAGTTTTTGCGTCAGATCTAAAAAGCTATTTAGATATTATGATGCACAACACGATAAAAATAGGAATATGTGATCAGATGCTTGCTGCCAAATATGTTTTTTATAACATCAAGTCTTACATAATAACTGAGCACATAAAATTATTCAATGTTGCAATGTTGATGATTTCTTTAATCATATCAAAATCGTGCCACATAGGTGAGAACGTTAGATTTTTAATTGGTACCGGTAGCTACTTTTGTGTCTATGCTGTGCAAGTACATGCAGAAGATCACTGACATCGGGCAAATGAGTAAAAAAAGTTGAGGACTCTTGCACCCCCTCCAATCTTGTCAGTTAACCCTTTGCAGACCTCACCGTGAACATTTTAGGCCGTGAAAAACAGGGAGTTAGCCAGCAGTTTTTCATGTTAACAGTGTATCAAATTAACGTATTAGTTAATACATGTAGACACCGATTTGGAGGGTTCTGCATGTTACAACCCAACAAAGAGGTGTCTAACATACAACCAAACAAAGAGGTGTCTAACAGACAACCCAACAAAGAGGTGTCTAACAGACTTAGACATCATATGCTTCTTCTATTATACGTTATAACTTATAATTTTTGTTAAAGAAACAATAATCTGAGTGTTAAAAGTGTTTATCCCTAGCAGGGTGCTAACATGCAAACTTGTCAGTTAGATACCAGCTTTTCCAGTGTTATAAGTATCTTGGTGATGTCTAATGTGGAATTAACAGACATAAACAAAATAGTGAGTGCCCATGATCCAGTGGGTATGATGCTGGTTTCACACACACAAGGTTGTGGGTTCAAACCCAGCTGGGAGCATGGGGGAAATGAAGAGATCTTGTTTGAATCACTACATGCTTCACTTCACCAAGGTGTAAATGGGGAGGTTGGCTATGGGCGGAGAAACTATGAGATTGATCTGTGATGACACTGTATGAGCTGCCAGCTGAATTTCTACTATAGGGGAATAAGACGGATTAAGAATGATCAGTGAGCCTGTCAAGCGAAGGTATGCCATTTATTCGTGTTTGTCAAGACACGATTTTTTACAGAGATTAAATGTATAGTTTAAAATATTTGAAATTAATTATTTAGGTTACAGAAAAATTCAAATTAGCAGACATAGGGGAGACCGGTTGAGTTGTGCCATTTTTTGTGTCAGGCTGATTTTCTGAAAAACCAAAACTTAATCACGTAATCTGAAAAATCAGACATCAAAATATATCACATTGGCCACAATCGACCAAAGTTTCAGAGCGGTCCGACCATTGGGAAGATCATGGTAGGCGTTTGAAAAAAGTAGGTCAAGTGGCACAACTTACCCCAAATAGATTTTCTGGATAAAACTGGTTGTCAAAAATAAACTAACAATGTGAGATGAAATCTAACAACACAGATGTCTAGATATACCTCCTAACTCCATCCTACCATAGGGACATCATCTTATTACAAATATCAAATGACTGAGAAACAAGAATGTCAGTCCTCGGCGCTTCAAGTTTTCAGCAGCAAAATTGAATTTATGAGTGTAGCTTTTCATACCAAAATATTTGGTAGTTTTTTTATTGGTGCCTAATGATGTTGATCAAGTGGGTATATATGGGAAGCATTACCTTCTTTACCCAGTTCTTTATTTCACCCCAACAGTGGGCGGCACAACTTACCCCGTGGCACAACTTACCCCGGTCTCCCCTACTGTGTCTGGTTTGCTGAGCATGCAGTGGCCATTATAAGCCTGGAAAATATAAAAACAGAAAAGTAGTTTTTAAAAACGGACATTAATTTTCAGAACGATTTTCCTTGTTTTGCATAGAATATTTTTTACATTTCTGAAAAATAATAAAAAGGGGGACTTATTTAAAAATTAGGAAGTATCCTTGACATATTTGAATAGAAAATGAAAAACATGGTGACAGAATTATGGAAAAGCATGAAAAATTAATATTCTTTGAGGAAGTAAATGAGAATTCAGAATTTTTTTGAAAAAAGTTTTGCAAAACATTCTAAGAATTTGCCATAAGGTGAACCATTCCATGCAGTTTGGGTGGGAAACATAGGAACACAGATATTTCATGCCTTGGGTAATTTTGCCACATAATACCATGGGAAAAGAGGGTAGCTTGCGTGATTTAACCAGTTAGAAACTTCTGGTCAGAATTTAATTTCCACCTTATCTTCCTTGAGAGGGTGTGGACTTCAGAAATCAGTGAAGCAAAAAAGCTTGAAAACTATGACTAACTTGCTATGATTGATATAACAGTTGTATTGTCATATATAGTTATGGATGTCATATAATGACTGTAGACATCGGGTGGCAAATACACAACCAGTCAAAACTTTTAGTGATTTTCTTTTTTTTTGTGAAGTTGTAGAAAAATATCTGATTTCTCTGTTTCCTGTACAGTGACTGTGTACATTCAAGACAGCCTAACTAGAATAGTGCTAAGTTCTCTTTTAATACTCAGTCTTGTATCCACTGGCTTATGTTGTGCCTGTATAACCCGGATCAGCCGGAACAGCTCAATCATCATCTTTTGACGGGGGCTACAAATTTGTTTTTGTTCACCACCGATTGATGATGAGATGAGAAGACTTGGCGTCTGGCACATGCCCTATGGCAGATTTCACGAAAATGTGCTCACAGAGCATCTTAAACTGTCCCACCTTTTTTATTATCTATCTGTTGCTTCCTGAAGCATGTGAACCCATCATCAAGTAAATCAGTGAGCTAAAGAATAAATATCAATAAAAGAATCCATCAATATGCAGCTTTTTGTTCTTAAAAAAAATTTTTTTAATCTCTCATAAGGACAATAATGGACGGAAAAACTTACTGGTCATCTGACATGCCAACTTTGGCACTCTGTAGAATCAACAGAAAACACTTTAGCAAAACATAATGATATGTGATTGATAAAATACACTTAAAATATTTATTTGGTACTACTTGTAATTACCTTCGTAACTATAAACTATTTTTAAAAAGGAAAAATAGGAGAGACTGCTAATGTAACTCCATTCTGTCTCACTGGACTCTGATGTTACATTAGCAACTTTCACATCGGAATTACTCGGTGTTCTTGCTATCTAGGCAAATCTAAAATATGAAATTCTGAAATTTTATTCAAAAATGTGTATTATTTACCCATGTAGATCACAGACCAAATAAACAACTTGGAGTGGTAGCTGTTTTTTCATTGCTAATGTAACTGCTAATGTAACTGCAAGATTAGCATTGTCGCCATTGTGCTAATGTAACTTGTGGACCAAGTTGTGGTAAGTCATTTTGCGGAATTTCGTGAAATCTGCCCTATTGATTCAGGGATTTGCAGCGTCTTGGCCCCACCTGGAATACTTTGTACAACCCACCTCCATTCAATGCTTCATATGCTCAGCTGAAGTAAGTTCCCGGAATGAGACTTTAACCCACGTCCTCAGAGCCAGTGGTCGAGTCCTCTTAACCATTAGCCCAATGGGAGACCTCTATACCGGGGCTTTTGTTGGTCAGGTATTTCAGATATTGCAGAAGGGTAAAATTTGTACCTTGTATGTGCTGACTCCTGAGTGAAAAACGAACAAAAATGTATGTGTTTACGAAGAGGTAAATATGCAATCTGACGCCTCACAGAGTGATTGTTGTATTTAGTAAACATCAGTGATATTAAGTTCCCATTATATTTCATGCAATGATGACTTCATAACAACTTTTATTTATATTAGCCTAATATTGTATAAAATGTGCAATAAGCTAATAAGTAGACAGTTACTTCGCAATAATTTTGATTTGTAGTGTAGTCGTATATGGTGATTTCAACACTGGGTGATTTCACAGTAGGTTTTGTGAACTGTGCTGATTGCACATAATTCTGTAATGAATACAGTGTGTAATGACATGATTACTGAAATTGTAGTAATTTTTCAGCCACTTTACCAACAGATATGACAGCTATATATGGGAACCCTGCATGGGGTAAAGAGAAGGGCTTTCCGAAATGTCTTGGCACCCAAATTTGAGAAAAATAAATCATCACTTATACAAAGTGTTACATAAAATTTGTCAGTTCTTCCCAAGGAACTTGTCTTGTGCCTAACTGTGATTGGGTAGTGAAACATGAAATAGAATAATTGACCTGAAATGGTCAAAATGTTCTCAATTTGGGATCACATGAATACACAGAAGAAACTATACATTCACTTAAAGAGGCAATGACAGATCAATAGCCGATTCAGCTGTTAATTTTTTGTCAATCGATTTAAACACAGGATATGCTCGAAGCGTTTACTTACAAGTATACAATGGTTCCTTTCATGAAACTGCCCCTTCCAATCTAAAACACAGTGATATCGACAGAGCTTAGAAACAAGACAATAAGGAATGTTTTCATGCAGTTTGGCTCATATTATCTCCAATCATAAATCCTACATGGCCGTCAAAAATTGAAGGCGCATTGTAAAAATGTTTTGAGACGGTCCTCCCGATCATAGTCTCGATGATGACAACACTGAAGTGGGAGAACTTATAGATGACCTGCTTTAATTAGCAGTTAAAACATTTTCCAATTCGCTTTATCAAGCCTAAATCAGAGTCAGAAGTCTGCAAAATCGGCTGGCTTTAAAATATTGCATTTTGTTGATTTGGCAGGGCAGCACAAATCTTAATCCTCATATCAATTTTCAGGTCACTGTGTAAAACATTTCTCATAAAGCTGATAACTGCTTGAGGCTTAACATCCATGTAGCACACAGATCTCAGTTTATTTTGGACCCAATGTGTTACAAATTGGCGTCATTAATTTTGATTTGGGTTTCACCAATGTGGCGTGCGCGTGCCCAAGGTGACTTTTCCATGTTGCATGAGTCTCCTTACTACTCATCCTCCCCAAGCAAGCCCTGCTAAAATGGACAGGGCTTTCTGCTATTTCCAACCTCTTCTGTGATTGGCTGCTTATTTAGGTCATAAGCATTTTGCAGGCAGATTTAGTCCGATTATGGACACTTAGAGGATTACTGGGCAACTAAGATAAACAGTGTAAAACAAGCAAACATTTCAAACAGTTTCATTTCATAACTGTGAAAATACATAATTCAATGGAATTTTCCGAACTGTGATATCACCTTTCAACAATACACAATTTCTCCATTTGTAACTGTGTGAAACAGAAGCAACAACTTCAAACTGTGATGTAGCAGTCCCTGATTGGCTGAGCCAAAACTGGGTCAGTTAATTAAGTATTCATGAATTAGCAAAGGTTATGGACCATTTTGTCATGGTATGACTTGGGATGATGCTTACTACTGAAATCGTAGTAATTTTTCAGCCCTTAACCAACAAATATGGCAGCTTTACATGGGTGCTCTGCATGGGGTAAAGAGGAGGACTTTCTAATTTTGTGGATAGTGTCTGATTCGAAGGACATGCAAGTGAAATACTAGAAACCTCAAAAAATTTGTTGTGAATGGCTAAAATCAATGACAAGTCACATTGAAGGTTATTGTAAGAACAATTTCTCTCAAACATTTTTTAATGGACATGACAGATGATGGCATTCTTGTAATCCATGCGAAGTAGTGTTACTCTCTTACTTCTGTTATGGAAATGTCTTGGTGCAAATTTCACGGCTCTGTCCCCAGGGGTGCCAGAAGGAAACACGGGCGGCAGGAGCAGTCGGTCGAGAAAGGGCAAATCTAATTCGCGAGACGAAAATTTACTGAGCGGCAATGACAATTTTGAATATATACTTATGGATTTTTGCCTAAATTCCCTCCCTGAAAATTAAGGCCTAATGGTATTTTCTCTTGGAGATGTTAAGGGCAACCTTGCTCCCCTTGCCCCCCTGTTCCGGCACCCTTGTCCGTCTCGGTATATAGGGTTGCGGTCCCTTCTGACGTTGTCATTTACACTAAACACTATTCACCTGAGGAAGGCAGTCACATAAGGCAATTTGATCATCTTTCACAGCAGGAACTGCTCATTTGTTTATTAGGCTATTATCATTGCAAATACTTAGAGATTTGAGTTGACATAACTCCGGTTGACTGTGATAAACATGATTGATCTTAATTTTACTGCATCTGATCTGCCAAAGACATATATACATATGAGACAAAATTAACTGACAGATCTCAATTTAATGTATCTGATCACAAGCAAGCCTGTATTTCCTATTTACTGTATTTAAATCAAAGTGAATTCCGGGACACACAAGAAAGGGTCTGCTCTACTGAGCAAGACATTACTTTTGAACTTAACTACTCCTAACTGGGGTACACTGGTCATGTTAGGTCAACTGACAATTTGACAATTGGGGTAAAATGCTTCACCCTTACATTGCTGGGACCAAAATGACCCTGTCTGGCATGTAATATTTAAGATATACAGTGTACATGCAAAATACCTCATACAGGGTTATTATATACTGGTGTTATGATAGGTTATTCAGTGCAAAGTTACCCTTGTATATGAATGCAGTGCAGACTTGCTGATCTTGAGGCATTGTACTGATATCAGTGGACCTTTGACTACTTATTAACTCAATATTCGATTTTCTCATTTCTTTCAACATACAGGTTCCATAGTTATGGCATCAAAATAAATATATTTAAAATGTTTTGGAGATATATTAGTCTCAAGTTCATATTGATAAAGAGTGTGGAAACTATTGGAAAGCTCAAGTTTCCAAACTATTGGAAAGCTCAAGTTTCCAAACTATTGGAAAGCTCAGGTTTCCAAATTATTGGAAAGATCAAGTTTCCAAACAATTGGCATATATCGTGTAACAATATTTG
The DNA here is from genome assembly GCA_026936325.1 of Platynereis dumerilii. NCBI lineage: Eukaryota > Metazoa > Annelida > Polychaeta > Phyllodocida > Nereididae > Platynereis > Platynereis dumerilii. The sequence goes on from JAPTHN010000008.1 coordinate 32,487,931, forward strand.
TAGATTTTTGATTCTGAGGTCTACATGTTATAAATTATTGTTTTCCAATGATAGTCACTATACGATAATCTAGGAACAGCATTTTATGTTGGCATTTTTGTTAATCCATGACCTTAAAAGTCCAAATCACAATGTAACCCATACAGTTAGAACATCAGAATTGACTTTTTGTCTGGTTTATAGGTTTCTTTAAATTGCCATCTACTGAAGAGCATTTGTATGTTGCCTCTGAAACATATTTGATATCACAACATTTGCAAACTAACAAAAAAGTCCTGAGTCAGTCTTGTGTAGCGAAAAGTGAAATTTTGATCCCACATCTGATAAAGGTGAATGAAACAGGTCAAACGTGATCTGATTTCAAAATAAATTTATCAAAATAAATCATTCTGGGCTTCAGCTTCATGCTAAAGGCAGTCCATGATATTGTTGGATCTAGTGTAATGTTTCTTTTTGTATAGTAAGTCTGAGGTCACTTTGGTTTTTCAAAAGTAACATTGGCATTCACCTTTACACTTTATTTAGTGTGATAAAATCAGCTTTTGAAACGTTTGAGTGACTTAAAGTAGTAAGAAATATTTTGACAAATGGAAAAAAATCTTTAGGGCTACCTGACGCAATAAAATTGCTCTAAATGACCTACATCTATTTGTACTACTTTACACTATTGTTGTACGATTTACAATAAATGAATCTTTACAAATGTACCAGATCACACGAGAAGTCAGAAAGATGTATTATATTGTTGATTTAATAGACTATTAATGGAGACATCACAAAACACATCTCATATTGTTAATTCGATATGATCTAAATTGAGACATCACGATAAAGGACTTGTACAAATATATATATAGGGATTTGTATTGGACTATATTGTTATCAACAGTAATTTCTTCAGTGGCAGATACAGGGGGGGGGGGCCTAGGGGACCCGCCCCCTGGACCCCCCCCCCCAGACCATCAAGATAGGCCTAAATAGTAGCATTGTGACGAAAAAATTGCAATAACGCGGGCCCCCGAATGCTGAAACATGTCCGGGCCCCACCTAGACTATCGTGTCTGGATACGCCACTGTTGTTAATAATAAGCCAACAAAAAATTGATGTGGGCTTCAAACAAATGTGATTTTTTATACTTTTTTTACCGGAGTTATTATTTATTCTTCTAGGAATTAAAATAAAAGGGCAGGCATCAGCTGAACAATTCTCCTTGTATTAATTTTAGCTTTCAAATCCTAACCTTCCCAGCAATTAGATAATGCATTAAATTACTAAATAAATTAACAAATTACTGATGAAAAAATAACAAACTAAACCGTTTACTCATATTAAGCCTGATGCTGTAACATTTTATGACAGTCAAGTTCTAAAAACGACAACACTGTCGGGAATAATAGATTTCTGCAGGCTTTGCTAGATGGAGTACTAATTTTTTTTTTTTTTGAGAACTGGAGAATTGCATAGTTGATGCCTGTACATGCAAATTTTGAAACTTTCAGAGATTAAAAAAAACCACTAACATATAGTAACTACAACTACACTAATTTAATTTTTGATTTTCATCAATCTAACATATTCTCTTTCTTTTCAGACTGCCAACATGAATCGGAACACCCTCTTCGCGGCGTGTCTACTTATCCTCACTCAACAAGCCTTATCGCAGAGTGTGTAACGACATTATGACCCAGATTAATAACATGACCTATTTACAAAACAAATTGCAATTACCATTGAAAACAACAAATGCACTAAACCCGATTGCACTTGCACTCACACACATATATACATACAAACAATCACATACTCTCGCTGGATGCAATTATTAGCAGATTAATTAATAACATTTTTTGCATGGTTTGCAGCATATTTTCAAATTATTACAAGCATAGATCAACATTGCACTCATTTGCAACCAGTTAACCCAAACTGCTTTAATAATAGACCATTGACATATTTACATACACCCTAGCTTTTTTTCCCATTAATTTTTAAAGCAAATTTAAGCTTCAAAGGGAAAGACAGGTAAAGCTTCTAACATGCTATGAAGTTGCAGACAATTTCTTGATTTGTGACAAAACTTAAAATATTTCAGCCTCTGGACCCACACTGACGGCATATTGCCCATGTAAGTCTACTCCTTTATTATAATTTTTTAATGCAAAGTCATTATTTCTTGTTTGACTATCTTGTTACCCTCCTCACAATTGACATGTATATGTACACTATGTCATAGTATATATGCACAGTACAACCTATAAAATAAAGTACGATTTTTCATGCGAGAAATCCACTATTTGCGTACTTTATCCTTTTGACCCTCCCCAATCCCCACTCCGAATCTCCACACAGCCCTTTTGGCAATCTTTGACTATTTTACCCCTTCTCATGCCAAGGGAGCCGTCTGTTGAGAAAACTTGGCAGTGTATTTGTATACAGTGGTACTTGCGTTGTAAGACCTCCTTTTGTAAGACCGACTTGCCTTATGCGACCACCTTCCTCACACACTAATCAGTATTTCTAGTGCATTTTGCACACCGACAAGAGCCCATATCCCAACGAGAAACTGCTTCACGACCACAGAAAGAGATATTGCAGGGACCACTGTATACAATTACGCATCTGATTTAAAAGAGGGTACTTCATGTCATGTGTGAAGAGAATTTAAACTCATGGCCAATGATTAATTACCTTATTCTTAATTTACATCTTTGATAATTGTAAATTGCCTACATAGCCCTGAACAATAATTTGAAAGCATTACAAAATTGTCATTTATGGTGTCATATTTGGTTTATCAAATGTAGGCCTATACATTGTGTACCATTCTTTGTCACCTACTCTCTGCACCATTATTTTTCTACGTTTTTTCTGTATCAGGGAGAACATTCCTAGGCACTGGCAATAATGCAGGATGTGCAACAACTTGGAGCTACAAAGGAATTGTATACAACAATGAATGCACAACACGGGATCACTTCAGGTCAGGATTTCGGATTTTCAGATTCAGATCATTTATTTACCATTTGAAATTGTCGTTAATAGATCATCAAAGCAATGCTATGTATTTTATGGTAGTAGACCCCAATAAGGCCTAAATGACTGTTGGCTTGAGGCCACCTTAAAGGAAAAGAAAATTTGAGAGGCAGAGTGGGAGGCAGCACTGGGAACTGTCATGGACACAGTTAAAAAAACTAATAGGGTAATGTTCTTTGAATCGGACACTTGGATTCTGTGTATTTTAAAAAAGTGATATCTTGTTTGGCCTATGGGCTATTGGTTGTCAATCAGGGCCTCAAATTAAGCGTTCTTACTAAATCTAACAAAAATTTGACAATTGGCACAACACAGGAACTGAATTTGTGGTTAAATATCTGAAATAAAAAATGACAGAGGGTATCTTTGAGTCGGACAGCTGTGTTGTAAAAACATGACTGAAAGATACAGGTGATTTAGAGCCTTCCCTTCAACTGAAAAAGCTCATATTTGGTCCAAAAATGGGCAAAGCTTCCTTGTAATTGAATAACACATAAACTGATGTCAGATCATTACTATAGGCCAGCAAAGGATCCTTCAAATCCGGCTAAAATTCACTAAAATACACGATTTTATGACAAAAATATGTGAGAAAAAAGGGTTTTTACCCCATATTTATAGTCTTGAAAAACACACTAAAAATGTTCATATCAAGCTGATACTTATTGAGTGGATAAAAGACATCATGGGCTACGCATTGGTGCCAAATATACTGATGGAGAAGCTCTCAATTAGTCAGTACAGCCCCACTAATAGTGTCCGACTCAAGGTGTCACCCCCAAAGTGTCCAACTCAAAGAGCATTACCCTAAAGCAAAGCTCTTCTATTTGGCATATCGATGGTGAAAGTGCAAAACCTCGTATGTCAAAAAAAGCCATTTTTCAGAAATTTGAAAAAACTATCACCGATCTTTTTTTATGGTAATGTTTATCAATATGTGAGTTGCTCAACTTGATTTATGGAAAGTGACACCTTGTTTTAGCATAATTTTTTGTCAGAGGTCGTTGACCCCTAGCATTGATGTCACCATCAGATATGATTGAAAATGTTGACTTACAAGGTTTTGCACTTTCACTTTCTTACAAGTTAGTAAGGTGCAAAACCTTGTAACTCGACCATTTATCACATTTTAAAGCTACTTGCAGCATTGAATGTACCTCTAATCTATAGGTAAACAGTAAAAAATATAATTTGACCATGATAAATAACAACAGCTAATTTTAATTAGTGGCTACAATGGCAAGAATGAGGAAAATGACACTTTTTTCAAATTTTTGTGCACGCTCTTTTTCAATAGCCTATATCACCACAATAAATATAGGGAGGTAAAAAGTTTTTAAAAAGGAAATTTCCTGTGAGCCATAAAAAACGTACCATAATCATAATTTTTCAAAAAAAGGTTGAAATATCCTAAATATGTGCTTCAAAGTTCTGATTGAGTTACAAGGTTTTGCACTTTCACTTTTTTGAAACAAATCGACATACAAGGTTTGGTGAAATCACTCTGTTACACCTTCCAAAAATAGCAAAGAGACAAGGTGACCAATTGGCAACATGTATTGGATATTGAATAAGTTATTCCACTCAAAAATCTAAAAATAGCAACATATTGACATACGAGGTTTTGCACTTTCACCATCGATATGTCAGTCATTAAGTCCGTGATATATAAATTTCATCACATAGGGATCTTTTTTTCCGAAAGGACTAAACATTTACCGAGTTAAGGGAATCCTTAGCTTAGTACCTCTTGAAATGTTGTAGAATTGAGTGTGACAACCGGGTGCCCCAGCAGAAGGTGTTATTAATAACCCCTGTGGTCCAGTGGGCAAGTTTGCAACACAATAAGTGCGTGAGTTGCTTTGTATGTCTTGGGGGAGGATACCAAAAATCAGCATGAAATTCAAGGGGTAGGGGGGTATAAAATTTTGATAGAAAGTGCTGATAAAATTAAGCTACACTCTACAGTGATACACTTTATGCAGTCCTCAAGCAATGTAAGTGTCATGGAGACATTTTATGAAGAAGGACTATAAGAAGTTACATAACATTCACTCTATTTTCAGACCATGGTGTTCTACTGTATCTGGCGATTTTTCTATCCTCCAGCTGTGGGGAAACTGTGATATGAACACGAACTGTGAATATTATTGCGGCAGTAAGTTCCATTTGTTTCAATTCCTGGCCCAGTTTTATAACTCTTGCTATTGATATAAAAAAAGTTTGTTATTTGTTTGGAGTTTAAATCATGTTCCTACGATGTCTGCGGGTCATTGTCAGAAACGTCATTGCCTAGGACAATGACTGTAAAGGGAAAAATGTTTTTCTTACAAGTCATTAGCAGGCGATTTTTCTATCCTCCAGCTGTGGGGAAACTGTGATATGAACACAAACTGTGAATATTATTGCGCCAGTAAGTTCCATTCCTGGGACCAGCTTTACAGCTCTTGCTATTGACAAAAAAAAACTTTTTTTTTCTCAGTTTGGAGTTTCAATCATGTTCCTACGATGTTTTAGTCCAGGAGCCAAGCCCTAAAAACTCGCATATTTGAGGAGTTTGATTACAAAAAATATATACAGGCTGAATTTGGTCTTATTTGATAGAGGAGACCCAGACGCTTCCAATTCTGGAGAAATTTTACCACCTTCAATGTCAAGTTTTTTTGCTATTTTCGTTTCCGTGGTAACCGTCTCACAAAAATCCAGGTACCAAAGTTAACAACACTTTCCTCCGTAAGTTTTTTCCTATTTTAAGGAATCATTTCATTTTTTCAGGATATCGTCATCACCAATAAGCCTTTCAAAAAAAGTCATAATCAAGATCAATACTTTTATTTGCTTGTTGCTATGGAAACAAAACAAGCAAAAAATGCATTTTTTTATAGAAATGACTTTAAAAAGTTTCTTATGCCTGCAAACCTAAGGTATAAAAACACACACTTGGACAGTCTTGTCAAAGAGCAACTTCATACCAATCAATTTCAATATCGTTTTCAGAAATATACGTGGAAGTTTAACAGGAGGACTGACTGATTCAGTTTTTTCTGAAAATCGTAAAATAACACAGAAAATTGGAAAAATCAACAGATTGAAATGAAACAAGTTTTTTTCGGATATATCTCAAATGTTTGTATATTCTTACAATGTTACAGTTGTCACAGGGGATATAGTGATTTATAGAGTTGATGTCGCTATGGAAATAAACAATATATTCTCACCTTAGCAACCAGACTTACCGAGTCAATATTCTGCACATTATTTCAACAAAATTCAATTTTCGGTTATCTATTCACCCAATAAAAGCTCATGGTAGGTTGGCAAATATAATTGAGAGTACAATAATTATGTTAAAGAGACTGTTGCCATGGCAACAGAGCAAACAAATTACATTTAAAACAATAGTTGGCAAAGTATCAACACTTGAACCCAAATACCTGCGACTGGACAGAAGAGCATGAAATCTTCAAGTGATTTTCCCGTACACATATGACATCATGCAATACATCAGTTAAAAACATTGTTTCTAAAGGGGTTAATGTGAACATTTGGTTGCTATAGTAATGAGAGGAGCAAGATAAACATAGAATGGTAGCATTGATTTGCTTAACAACTTCCAAAATTCCGTTGGATGATGGAAAAAATAACAGAAACCAAAAAACGTCGTGTTTTTCATCATGACCCATTCTCATAGATTGGTTGTCACAAAAAAGTAATAGTTGTCATGGTAACAATTTATGAGAAAAATGTATCATACAATTAAATTCCATTTCCTCAGTCTAGGTAACATTGATGCATATTGCCATATATATGCAATATAGGTGACAATGTATGACAAGTGTAGTGTTGTTGGGTATTGGACTCTAACAGGTCCTATGATCCAGTTATTGTTGGGAGTGGCACCCCTTGGAGTGCACCCCGCTCCACTGGCCAGTGTGGCCAATGCCACTGTCCCCTAGTGAGGGTCAAGTCAATAAGTGGGCCTGCACCCCCTGATCTGTCTCTCTCTGACCCTGGTCTCCAGTGCTCATGCATGGGAGTTCTGGAGGCACTTCACCTGGCCTTATGAATGATACATCTCTTGTTGGTCTTAGTCCTGGAGGTGAATGGTTTGAGAGCTTGTAGCTATTGGTTGAGGCTTGATCTCCTGACAGTCTCTGTTGCTATTGTGTGAAGGCCAGTTTCTCTTGGAACAGTCTTTGGGGCTACTTTTGAGACCTGCTGTATTGAGGCAGTCTCAGTTGCCACTGAGTGAGTCTGGCTTCTCATGGAGTATTTTCTGGATATCACATTGCTTGACGTTGTGTATATATGTTTGGTAAAACCTTGGGTCTTATTCTGGTGGTGAATAAACCATTTGAATTACAGTCTGTTGTTGATCTTTTGTTGGACTAGACTAATGGTCTTAGAACCTTTTAATCTATGGTGAACGTGGAAATTTACTGAGCAAGAACCATTACAGATTTGGTGCCCTGATAATTATGGGACCATTCTGAAGGTCAGTCCACAATTGATCTGAGGTGATTTTGATATATTGTGTCTTTTCTTTGACCAACACTAGAGATAGAGATTTGCATTGAAGCATTGATGTGACTAGCGAATTGTCTTGATGACATATAGTGGTCATAGATCTGTGTCTTGTATGAATATACACTGGCTAGATTTTGTCTTTTTAAAACAACTCTAGTATTTATGTTTAGTCTGGCATTGGACTAACATGCGGGTTTGCTGTGCTAAAGCATTAACTTGACTTTTAAATTATCTTGATATGACATTTAATTATTTTTGTGTATTCTGAATATACTGGATGGGTTCTGTCTTTTTAAAGAATAATCTATTTTGTCATGTCATGTCTGACATTGGACTTACATGAGGATTTGCTGTACTGAAGCTAAACATGACTTAAATTGTCTTGATTTGACATTTTTGTTTTGTGTATATACTGATCGTGTCTTTTCAAAGACAAGCATTGGGTTATGTTCAGTCTCTCATTGGACTAACATTAAGTCAGTTGTCTTGAAAGCATTGACATTGGCAATTATTTGTCATCGCATGTTTATTCAGCATATACGAGGGGCGTTCATGGCTTTTTTGTACACGGACACTTATAGGCCTATTCAATCTTGAACTATGAAATTTTTAGAGGGCAAAATTCAGCAATTTTGGAATAGATTTACAAAATTTTGGACAATTTGGACATTTTCAAGTCATTCTGTGGTTGCCATGGAAACAGAAAGTTCAGCTGGGTGGCGCAGGTAATACGGAGATCAGGAAAGCCAATAAATTGTGGCTGAGAGAGACCTTGCTCTATCACTTGTATCAGTCAGATTGACAATAATTGACACAAGAAATATGATATTAGCTTTTATAAACACTCACAAGTACATCAAAAGCATTTGAATATCTGAAATTGTCTAAATTAATTTGAATATCTGGGGTGCCCCACCCTTGGTGTATCCCCCGGGGACGCCCCACCTTTGGGGTAACCCCCATGCCCCCAACCTTGGATATCCTGGGGATGCCCCAATCTTGGGGTTACCTGTGGGGTTGCCCCACCCGGGAATCCCGTGGGGGTGCCACAAACCTTGGGAAATTCCCGGGTTGTCCCCATCTTTGGGGTATCCTCTTGATGTACCCCCACCCTTGGGGTATTCCCCATGGTACCCTGGGTATCCCGCGGGGTAGCGGGGTATCCCAGAGGGGTGCGGGGTAATCTACCCTTGGTTGCGCCACTATTTGGGGCATCCCCGAGGGTGCTTACCCTTGGGGGTATCCCCCAGGGTGCCAATCCTTGGCGGAATCCCCGGGGTGCCCTAAACTTCGTGGGAATCCCAGGGGGGGTGCCCCCAAACTTGGGGTATCCCTGGGGGTTGCCCCACCCTTGGAGTGTCCCTGGGGGTGCCCCCACAATTGGGTATCCTCAAGGGTGCCAATCCTGGGGGTATCACAAGGGGTGCCCCACCCTTGGGTATCCCCAGGGGTGCCCCCAAGGAGTGCTGCCAGCCTTGGGGTATGGCCGGGCTTGCCCCCATCCTTTGGGTATCCCCCAGGGTGCCCCAACCTTGGGGTATCCCCTGGGGGTGTCCCACCCTTTGGGATATCCCCCAGGGGTGCCCAAACCCTTTGGGTATCCCCAGGAGTGCCCCAAACCTTGAGGTATCCCCCTGGGGTGCTCCAACCCTTTGGGTATCCCCGGGAGTGTCCCAACCCTTTGGGTATCCCCTGGGGGTGCCCCCAACCTTGGGGTATCCCCTGGGGTGCCTTATCGTTTGTATCCTCTGGGGTGCCCCCACCCTTTTTGTATCCCCAGGAGAGCGCTCAACCTTGGGTTATCCCCGGGGGTGCCCCAACCCAAGTTATTTCAAATTGCAAGTTGTTTTGGCATCCAAAGTGCTATAGTAAAGTTTATAGCTACGAGAATGTCACAAAATTGTGAGAACTTCATCCTCACAATGACTGCTTATGGTTTCTTAGGGTAATACATTACTGGAAGTTATCACTGGGAAACTACAATCCATTATGACATAATTAGTGGATTATTAGGTTTCCTGTCGTTTTCTTATCAAAAAAGTGATGTAACCCTGGAATACTCGGGCAAATTAGCCAAAAATCAATTAATATAATTTTAGATCATTTTGTTTGTCACACAAGACTACTAAGTAGTGTACCCCTTAGTAGTCATAGGCTTGAGTTAAGGCAAATTTCCTAGTTTGAGTTTTTAGGCTAGCAGCCCCTAGGCTTTAATGACCACGTAGCAATAATAGTCTTACAACTTAATGAATCGCTTGTTCTTCCAAGATTATATGACATTCCATGGGCCACCAGTTTCACTATAAAACCATTTATATACATATAATATTGAGATTAAAGGTCCATTTCTATGTTTTGTACCAATGGACAGATGGACCGATTCCAACAAATTGCCACTGAATGTTCATAATTGTAAGGAGAAAAACAAGGGTGCCGGAATAGGGGGGGGGCAGAGGAGGGGATTGCCCCTCCTGCCCTTGGCCTGGAGGGGCAAGGTTGCCCTTTTCATTTCCAAGAAAAAACACTATTAGGTCTTAATTTTCAGTGAATTTAGGTAAAAATCTATAAGTATATATATTCAAAATTGTCATTGCCGCTCAGTAAATTTTTGTCTCGTGAATTAGATTTGCCCTTTCTCGACCGACCGCCCCTGCCGCCCGCGTTTCCTTCCGGCACCCCTGGAGACAAAGAAGACTTTCTCTAGAGTCACCTCCTTGAGTCCCTTCGGTTACCCTCTTCTCACTCTGAATGTCTTCCCTCCACATCTTCTCCATCTCCATCACTCCATCCTATTCTTCCCTCTTAATCTCTCATCCTTGTCCTACCATAGCCTCCACTTGAGAGGGATAAGGGGACACTGTGGAAAGAAGGAGACCAGAGGGGCCAAGAGAGGGAGGAGGATGGAAGTGTTACTGTGTACGTCTATTTGACAGCTTTTTTTTTCACATAAGGAATACACTGCCGGTCAAAAGTTTGGAAACAGTATGTTGCTGGCCATTCGATCAGTGCTACACACATCTGACTGTGAATGCATGGATTATTATCCAATCAGAAGAAAATAATCATAATAGGAAGTTGGATTGTGTAGGCAGTTTCTGTATGAGACGACGCAATTTGCTCAAAAATACAGATGGGTACAAACAAGTGGACACACGTCAGTCCATATAATAACAATGGCCAAGGCTTTCTCTCTTTGACACACCCCTATTTTTAGAGCAAACTTAGAAACTTAACGCAATTTTCACAAATTTAACTCTAATAATCCTCTTTACATTGATGTAGGTCTATTACCAGAGCAGATTAGTGTAACACTAATGCAATAGAGCAGCCTTCTGTTTCCTAACTTCTGACCACCAGTGTACCTTTGACGAAGTGCAGGATGATCCAACAAGTATTTTAATTTTTTTGGCCAGATGATACACCCTTAATTAATGTCAATTAGTGACCTTTTGACCTCTGATGACTTACTTAATTTGCATATTGGTCATATATAGACATATATTTGTAGAACTTAAAAATTCTGATCGTTCTGCGGAGTAATTTGTCGGCAATGGTTAATTTTGTGACCTTTTGACCAACTTAATTTGTATATTGGTCATACCTGACCTACATTTCTAGAACTCACAATTCATATCATTTTGAGTGGTAATTTGTTAGTCCAGAGGTTTGGGAGCTAGAGCAATTTTTGTTTCTGCCGCCCCATAATTTTTGTGATAAAATCTGACTCGGTCTTCCGTATTTAAGGGCCAATTAATAGCACTAAGCTGTTGCCTCAATCTTGGCTTCAAAGTTTTTTTATAGTCTATGGGTATATGTATTTCAGAAAAACGCAGTGACATTTTTCCACCCCATGGGGTAACGATACCTGGTCTGTATCATGGACTAATACATGTAGTCAGTCACATGACTTTTTAAAAAGCAAAAGAAGCAGGTGACATTGCACAAGCCTATTGTCCCATAAAACTATGCTGTGCAATACAAATAGGAGTTAATGTTATTAACATTTAAACTGCACCTTCTTTGAATTTGTAACCATGGTTACTATTAATACCCAATCCTTGTCTGGTTCAGAAGTAACAATATGCTTCTTATTTATTTTAAGCATCAATGAATATGACACCCGCTTGAAATTCTAAGATTGATTTCATGCACAAGAATGCCACCTTCATGTTTATCATGTTCCTCTCATTACCATGGCAACAACTTGTACAAATTCACCCCTTTAGAAACGATGGTTTTAATTGATCTATTGTATGATGTCATGTGCGCAGGAAAATCACTTGAAGATTTCATGTTCTTCTGTCCAGTCGCAGGTACTTGGGTTCAAGTGTTGATACTTTGCCAACTATTGTTTTAAATGTAATTTGTTTGCTCTGTTGCCATGGCAACAGTCTCTTTAACATAATTATTGTACTCTCAATTATATTTGCCAACCTACCATGAGCTTTTATTGGGTGAATAGATAACCAAAAATTGTATTTTTTCAAAATAAGGTAGAGAATATTGACTCGCTAAGTCTGGTTGCTAGGGTGAGAATATATTGTTTATTTCCATAGCGACATCGACTCTGTAAATCACTATATCCCCTGTGACAACTGTAACATTGTAAGAATATACAAACATTTGAGATATATCCAAAAAAAACTTGTTCCATTTCAATCTGTTGATTTTTCCGATTTTCTGTGTTATTTTACGATTTTCAGAAAAAACTAAATCTGTTAGTCCTCCTGTTAAACTTCCACGTATATTTCTGAAAACTATATTGAAATTGATTGGTATGAAGTTGCTCTTTGACAAGACTGCCCAAGTGTGTGTTTTTATACCTTAGGTTTGCAGGCATAAGAAACTTTTTAAAGTCATTTCTATAAAAAAAAGCATTTTTTGCTTGTTTTGTTTCCATAGCAACAAGAAAATAAAAGTATTGATCTTGATTATGACTTTTTTTGAAAGGCTTATTGGTGATGACAATATCCTGAAAAAATGAAATGATTCCTTAAAATAGGAAAAAACTTACGGAGGAAAATGTTCTTAACTTTGGTACCTGGATTTTTGTGAGATGGTTGCCATGCACGGAAACGAAAATAGCAAAAAAACTTGATGCTGAAGGTGGTAAAATTTTTGGAAGCGTCTGGGTCTCCTCTATCAAATAAGACCAAATTCAGCCTGTATATATTTTTTGTAATCAAAACTTGTGCAGGAGGCCCTTGGCGCTTGGACTATTTATCGGTCATTGTCAGAAACGTCATTGCCTAGTACAATCATGACTGTGAAGGGAAAATGTTTTTCTTACAAGTCATTAGCAAAGAGCTGTAATTGGTTTAGATTCTTAATAGTTATTTATCTCGCATAGTATTGTACAAGGACGTAGTCTGCAGGGGGGGGGGGGGAGCAGGCCCTGCAGGGGGGCAGTTACACGCACAATTTCAAATTTTAATTTTATGGGCCTTTTCGGAGTTCACATGCCTCCAGACCAGTTCTGCCCCCTCTAGGATTCAGCCCAGCCCTGTTGTAGCTCTGAAATTTGATTGGCTAATATACCCGCCAGTACCAGATTGTATGAACGCTTAACATGGGTTATCCTAAAGTGATTAACTCCTATAATTTATCTTCTAACTGGTCTACTGGCAAAAATATTTTGTCAAGTTGTAAAATGAGTTCTGATAATTAAAACTACTTGTCTAACTCGTGTTCAGCATTGACGCAACATCAGTTAAATGACTTGACCACCGTGTACCGTTTGCTCTATGCGAAGCGACCCATTTAATCATAAAACTTTAAATTTTAGACAAGAAACAAATTCAATTACAACATAACATAGCCAGTATGCTGTATTTACGTATTAGACATCCTGATGTGGAATAACAAGTGTTAAATATTTAACAATCAAAAGATTTGGGGATTCTAGTAAAAAATGCTCTATAATTTACTAAAACTGCCTAATCTCCCAGAAAGCTTAACTGATTGTTTCCAAAATTTGTATGTGTATTAGGGGAGACCGGGGCTGGTTGTCACAGGGGCAGGTTGTCACAGTGTGTAAAACTTAAACATGCTACTATTTCTATTTAAAGCATGCAGGAGCACTGACATTCTATATGAATGGCTAAAGGGGAGTGACTTAAACCTATTTGGTGAATATATACCTATATCATTCGAAATCTTGATGTCCTATTGGACATTTTTTTAAATTCAGGATTCGGGGCAGGTTGTCACACTTTCGGGGCAGGTTGTCACACTCTCGGGGAAGGTTGTCACACTTTTGGTTAAGAGCTCGCATGCAGGAAGTGGAACTCTGTAGGGCAGATTTTGAGCAAGAAAAGTTATTTTGGACATATAAGGAATCATTTGCTTGCCCGGTGAAGACCTTAACAACACGCTACTGTGTACAAGGGTGCTACAAATGAAGGCTTACCAATCAGCTGGAAAGCATTCTGATCTGGAGGAGGATTTTTACGATATTTTTTGAAAATTTTACATATAAATTTGAAATTGATTTATTTAAACACAATGCAATATCTGCATACATCTTCAGTCATCAATAGCATGTATAAGGCACACATTTATATTTGTGTTTGTTTTTTGGTTTAAAAGCCTGGTCCTAATAGGTAACAGCCAGCTCCAAAAAGTGTGACAACCTGCCCCGCCTTTTTGTGACAACCTGCCCCGATTGATGAAAATTCCAAAAACGGGTGACCAAGGCCGTTGTTATCAAAATTTTCACTATTTGTTGTTATCATGATTTAGTTATCATGGGGTACGATCCAGATGTAGGAGAAGAGGATCCAGGGTCCCAGTGCCCATGGTGACCACAGGCAATGTAAGAAGCCTCAGGAATAAAATGGACGAGCTGGCCCTACTTGCAAGATGGAATTATGCCTATCGTGATGCTTCTGTGATCTGCTTAACCGAGACTTGGCTACAGGAAGGTAAAGACCCTGATACTGCTTACTCTCTTGATGGATTCACCTTGTTTCGTGGAGATAGAACCCAGGACTCAGGCAAGTCAACTGGAGGAGGTGTGTGCATGTATATTAATGACAGATGGTGTAAGAACATTACAGTCTATGAACGTTATTGTGACACAGACATTGAATATCTTACCTTGTCACTGAGACCATATTATCTGCCAAGAGAAATACCTAAGATCTTTATAACTACTGTGTACATACCACCTGATGCAGACTTTAAAAAGGCAGAATCTACACTGTATAACTCTGTTTGTAAAATGGAAAATAATAGCCCTGATGGTGTAAAACTTATTACTGGTGACTTCAATGGTTCTCAATTTAAGAAGTGCGTGCCAAACTACTCACAGTATATTAACTTTCCGACTAGGGCTGACAAACTATTGGATATATTTCTTTGTAATATTAGGCATTGTTATGTTGCGAAAAAGCTCAGTCCACTGGGCATATCTGACCATGATATGTGTCAACTTATACTAACATACAAGCAAAAACTTAAACATGAAAAACCCAAGGAGAAATTGGTCTATGCTTGGGATGACACACATAATGATATTTTACTTGGTTGTATTGAATGCACAGATTTTGATGTATTGTTTGATGAAAATGCTTCTGTTGATTACAATGTCAATGTGTTGAATGGTTATATTCACTTTTGTATTGACAGCATTGTGCCTAAAACTGTAGTGAAGTGTTACCCCAACAACAAACCATGGGTAACAAAGGAATTAAAGGTGTTGTTGAATAAGAAAAAGATGTGTCTTGCAAACAATGATAGACAAGAGTTGAAAAAGATCCAGAAAGAGATCAATACACAAATTGCTTATTGTAAAAGGATGTACAAAGATAAAATTGAAAACATGTTCAAGAATGATACTAAATCAGCATGGAAAGGTTTAAGGAAATTGACTGGCATGGAAAAGCAGAATGTAACACCTGATGTGAGTAATGCTACTGACTTTTGTAATGAGTTAAATGAATTTTACACTCGTTTTGACAAGTTTGACTTCTCTCATGTAAGATCTGTCGTATGTAACTTCCATAAAGAGAGAACTGTAGATGATATTGTAATTGATGTACATGATGTAATGAAGTGTCTTAAATCTGTGAAGATATGTAAGGCTCCAGGTCCAGATAAGATTGGGGGAAATGTTGTAAAACTTTGTCATGAACCACTCGCACCAATAATGTGCAAAATATTTCAACAGTCGTTTGATGCTGGTGAAATTCCTCAGGTATGGAAGACGTCTGAAATTATACCTGTCCCTAAAAAGTCAGTGACTACTTGTTTGAATGATTATAGGCCTGTGGCTTTGACACCTATACTTATGAAGTGCTTTGAGAAGGTTATCAAATGTATACTATGTGAACAGGTTAAAATGTACCAGGATCCTTTACAGTTCGCATATACCAAGAGTAGATGTGTGGAAGATGCCACTCTCAGCTTAATTGATTATGTGTTGAAGCATTTAGATCATAGGAATACAACATCCAAGAAGCACTTTGTGAAAATACTGTTTATTGACTTTTCAAGTGCTTTTAACACTATTCAACCACACCTACTCATGCAAAAGCTTCAGAATATGAATGTAAACTCCAAAATGATCTTATGGATCAATGAATTCCTCACTAATAGGCCTCAGTATGTCAGATTTCTTGACAGCAAGTCAAATGTTATGCGGACAAACACAGGTGCCCCCCAGGGCTGTGTATTATCTCCCCTGTTGTTCACTTTGTACACTGCTGATTGTAGATGTGTTGCTGATTGTTGTAAATTGTTCAAATA
Source organism: Platynereis dumerilii (assembly GCA_026936325.1). Classification (NCBI taxonomy): domain Eukaryota; kingdom Metazoa; phylum Annelida; class Polychaeta; order Phyllodocida; family Nereididae; genus Platynereis; species Platynereis dumerilii. The sequence continues at coordinate 32,504,240 of JAPTHN010000008.1, forward strand.
TGCAGATGATACAGCTCTTGTTAGCCAGTGTACCAACAATGATAATTCATATCGAGCTGAGGTTAGCCTATTTACTGAATGGTGTCAAGTTAACCATCTCGAACTTAATGTTACAAAAACCAAACAGCTGACTGTAGACTTCACAAAAACATCATGTGTGGACAAAAACTTACTTATAAATGGTGATGCTGTTGAAAATGTGTCAGAATATAAGTATTTAGGCACTGTCATAGATCAGAATTTTTCATTTGCTACAAACACAGACAATGTGTATAAGAAGATAAACTCAAGATTGTACTTTGTAAGACAGTTGTGCCGTTATAGTATTGACAACAAAATCATGGATATATTTTATAATGCTATCATACAGTCAGTAATATCATTCTCAATCACTTGCTGGCATGGAAATTGCACAACTGAAGCAAAAAACAAAATTAGCAGGGTCATCAATGCTTGTGCTCGAATGGGAATCAATGTAATGTCACTGTTAGATATATACTACAAAAACAGCAAGTTGAGGTACAATACTGTTGTAAAAGAGATTAATCATCCACTACATGAGTGCTTCGAAATGTTACCATCAGGCAGAAGGTTGAGAAGTGTTAAGTGCAGAACCAGTAGATACGCTAAGTCATTTGTTCCTTCTAGCATCAGAATGTGCAATGAGTTGAAGTGGTAGTATGTATGGTAGTATGTATGTATTTATTTTCGTGTGAATGTTATTGTGTGACTGTGATCTCTCTGTATGCATGTGACTGTGATTCTGTCTGTGATATGGGACAACACACTGCAAGTTTCACTTTTGTGACCAATAAAGTATTTATTATTATTATTATTATTATTATTATTATGTCTATACGGTAAGTTTATTAACTGTACCTTTTTCAACAACTATTTGATAAATACCAGCGTTGCATGCAAGTTGAAGGTAAAAAATTACTTTTTGTGAAATTTTTAACAGACCGTGTGCCTACCAGACTCCCTTTCTGTGGTCAAGATTTTTCAGAAAGACTCCAGTGGGTTATAAAAGCAGTACACAATGATTGGTTGAGCTGTGTGACTCCATAGTTTAGTGCAATAAAATATATGACAACCTGCCCCTGTGACAACCAGCCCCGGTCTCCCCTATTTGTAATACAAGACATCATACTGGCTATAATGCAAAGTTTGTTGTGTGCTCTATATCCGAGAACTAGCAAAATGTAAACAAACAAATCCTTAATTAGGTCACTTGGTTGGTACACAGTGACGAGGATAACCTGTGTTAAGCGTTCGTACAATCTGGTACAGGTGGAATTTCTTTGGAAAGACATACTTGTTGGCTTCTTTTAAACATGCAAATATTACGAGTAATATCAATAAATTCATTTCATGTTAGTCCCGTCTTGTGGTCTTGTGAGTTGTGCAATATGTCATGGAAAGGTTCCATTTTGAACTTTTTAAGGGCCTTTCGGACTCAAATGACATTAATGCACACAATAGCTCCTGATATTAAATTATAATTTAGCATCTGTCTTAGGATCCATGTTTGTAGATTATTTTTCATCTGCACTATAGATATAATCCACTGCGCCCGACACACTTTATAACCACTCATCCAGGGTCGTATTGGCGCATTTCTGGGCCCGGGGCGAACTGTTTTTAATGCGCCCCCCTCGCGTCCCCAAAACGCTCTAAATTCTGAAAAGAAAATTCCTGCGCCAGTTATCCGACACACTTTCTTTAATGTCGCAACTCATTTCAGCTCCATCATGGGCCCCCCTGAGGTCATGGGCCCGGGGCAAATGCCCCATTTGCGCATAGGTTTATACGGCCCTGCCCTCATCAGCAGCAATTATTTTGCCTTCAAGGAGTTTCATTTTGTCGTAATTTTGAAAATGTATTTAAGTATTGTACAACTGAGCATAAATAAAAATTGTCTGAGTCTGACTCTGATATTATGGTGCAGAAACCCTGACTTGGGTTGTTTTGACATGATATTAATTTATTCATTTCACGATAGTCCATGACTAGTCTTGCGATTTGTTCTGTTGAGCCAGTTTCATCTGTGCTCATATATGTGTACCTATATGTGGATATAATACACCTTTTTTTCTTTTTGTCATTGACAGATTTCACTACTGGTGGTACAATGGGGGGTGCTCCCTGCAAATTCCCCTTCACCTACAATGGAGTAGTGTACAATTCTTGCACTGCTGTTGATCATCCAAGGTATGTCTTCAATATACACCAAGTTGCATTGAACTAAATTTATATTACGAAATACAAGGTGAATTGCTCAAGCGCCATCTGGCACATATCCATCATACTGGACATGGTAGGCTCTCAACAACATTTTATACAGAATACCCTAGAAAGTCAAGTAGAGATGATATGGTTAAGATTAGGGATATCCGCAATACCTATAGATCTGCAAGTGTCAGGAGTCTTAATCTACTGTGAAGAGAAATTAGGGATTGATAGCACACTGTGCTGCCAATTGCTGGGTCCCAGGTTCAAATCCCACCCTGGCCGGGTCAGCGGGGTTTACATTCAAAATCATCCTCATTCTTACGGTACGAACCAAAGGGTAAAGTAGTGTCTGATTCTTCCTTCCTGCTGAGATAGTTTTAATTTATTTTGAGTTGTACTGTACCCCCTCCTCCTTTCCTGCAGTTTTTAGGGCATTCTGCCCTATTGTTACTGTCCTTCTCTGGAATCTTGTGGACAAATTTTGAGACAAACTACTGCACCAATTTCATTCAAACTTTGTAGACAGGGTTTTATTTGCCTATGATTGTGCTGATCAACTTTACAGGAACATGCACATTGTTTAAATACCATTATAGAGACCCAGGGAAACCATCCTACAAAAACTGGAAGAGGGATTCCTGTGATGTCATTCAGGGGCTTTCCCACATGTGTCAAAACAACAAGAGGTCAGCAATTAGGACAAAACACTTCTGCATGCTTCATCAATGTGTTGCTCTACCTTTTTATGCCCTGTTATGCAGTAGCAACATAACAGTTAAACAAGATAACCAGGACTTTAGACCAGTTGTAAGATGATGTGCAGAATGCCCTTTAAAGTGCCTTGTGCATGTTATTTTTCAGTGCCTGCACCAGTCAGAAATTTTAGTTGTAAGCTCTTTTTATGAAAAAAGAAAAAACAGAAAAACATGCATCAAAAATGGTTTAAAAAAAATTCTAACATGTCGAACAAAAGGTGTGCCTAATCTAAAGTTCCTGTAATGCTTATTTTTGAAACTGCAACACTGTAAAACAACAGCTTTTGGCACATTTTTCCTGTTTCATGTCATGAAGTTTACTCCAATCAAGATTTTAAATACAATGACTTTTTGCCCGTGCTACGTATTGGTACCAGATATAGGTACACTCTAACAACAAAATAGAAAGTGTTTTTGGTCTTCCTCTTCAGACATAACCTATATACTTTTTTTTTCACAGAATGTGGTGCACAGATCAGCCAGTATACGCAGGCAGATGGGGAAATTGCCAATATGATAGTAAGTTTTCCGAAGTTTTTACGTCTGCCGATTTAAAAGATATTCTTAAGAAAGATTAGTCATATCTAACTTATTCTAACTGATAAATTTACTTTATTTTCACTTTGAGCCCAATATTATGACATGCGAAGATAGATTCCTTCAAGAATGTAAACTGATACTTTTTAAAGCCACGAAAACCTATATGTTTTATTCACAATGTAAGCATTGCAGAGCTCTCTGGGTTCTTCATTTTAGAAAAAGATATGAAATTCCCCAATCTCTAGTATTTCATGCCGTTACTTGCACATCAAAAAACTGATGTAACTTTTTTTATATTCCATAACTTATCAATTTATTAACTTATTTCAGCCGCTGTCTGTTCACCTACCTACTGTACAGGTAAATATTGATTTTAGTACAATAATACTTCGCAAATTGAGAGATGATATTATCACATCAACACTAACCGTCTTAAGACTATAAATTACAATTTCCAAATAGGTTTCTGGTGTAATTATGCTTGATCTATTGTACCAATACAATCTTTATAAATCTTAAATATATATCCAGTCACTCACGGTATCCTATCATAGTATTCTCGGTGGCCCCCTACTGGAAGTTTTACTCTCACCCATATAAGGCCTTTCCCCTTTCATGCCTATACTATTAAAAGTAACCCTAAAATCCTAATTTTACATCCCATTTCCAACCTCCTCATCTCCCAAGTCAACTCTCCACTAAAATTACAACCAGTCTTAATCACCATCCTAACCCTCTGACCAGTGGCTCTCACTTCAGCATTTCCCTCTTTCCACCAGGTGGCTCTCACTTCAATAATTGTCTTTTTCCCACCAGGTGCTTTTCACTTCAACAACTCCCTTCCATTAAGAATTTAGTTATACACAAATACTATGAATTACTCTTTCAAAATTAATTAAGAACTTCTATCACGGGCAAATGCTAGTTAATATGATGACCAAAACTGGAGGCGATAGCTTGGGCAGTGTATATTTGGTGTAATGCTCACTGGTTGTTAATTTCATGTGCCACACGTTGGTTAATGACCAAGGCATCAAATCATCTCAATTTCTGGGAAAAATATTATGTTTAATATAATTGTAAATTTCTAGTTTGCGTGACTTGTTACCCTCTCTCTGCAATGAAAAAAGGTTTAGTGTGAATCAGACAAAGCAAACATTAGCTGGTGTATGTCCAAAATTGTGTGTAAATTCAGACAGAAGGCATGTGTATTTTAGACATTTCATTGTTCAAATCGCGCAAAAAATCAATCAGGAATCACAATTTCTTTGTCTATTTCACATAAAAATTTTACACAAACATTTTTCTTCAGTGTGATAAAGACTCCTCTCGTGTGTTTACAAAATTTGTGCATTTTGTCTACATCGGTTTCTCTATGCGAGTTGACACAACCTAACGTGTAAATCATTTTCATTTTTCAGACAGGACTTTCCTGGGCACAGCATTGGGTGCACCCTGTGCTGTTCCGTTTACCTACAAAGGAGTGGTGTACAATGAGTGCACCTCAGTAGAACATTTTAGGTAGGTCACCTTTATAATCTTTCTACACCGTTGCTCATAAATATGAATACTTCAACATTCTCCATTAAAATTGACAACTTCAGTAACTTCTGCTGGCGCACATGATGGTCTGATTCAATGGTGACTACTTCCAATGACCGCTAAAGGGAAGAACATGCTGTAGTTTAAAACGCATGCTGCAGCGTTAACCCCAGGAAAAGTTACAGCAGCACGAAATATGGAAATTCAGGGGGGTTTTTTAGGGTGAGGTGCATTAAACCAAAAATTTTAATTATTGCAAAAAATGTAGTTAAGGCTTCCAAAGAGTGATTAGAGATGATAATTATATTGACCTTTACAATGGACTTTGCTTACATTCACTGAAATTTACATTTATGTGAAACTTTTTTTCCAGAAAAGTATTCCATATTTATGAGCAGGAGTGTATATAAATACTGCAAATATTGACTGATGTCATGGGCTGTAGTCAAATCTTTTACCTCCTCATGGGATTGTAAGTGAACACTATTTCGCAAGGTTGAATGAGGAAACGGAAAAAAATATATAATGATATCACTCTGCCTGTTTAGAGGGTTTTTTTGTGGATTATTGAGGGCAATAGTTTTCTCTTGTAACCCCATTTTTCTCTTTTCTTTTTCTTGCACTATTGCAGGGCATTATTAGTTATTTGTTGTTTACTTGGCGGATACAGGATTTACCTTCCCGAAGATAGGTGTATCTGGGCGAAGCGATGCTGAGCCCGGATACAGCTATCTGAGGGAAGGTAATTCCTGTATCTGCCAAAAGCAAACAACAAATTACGAATTTATCCGACCACATGGTATAATGAAACCCCCATAACAAGGTACAAAGGTATGAACATCAACGATCAGGAGTGTCAGGTAGGTACTGGTATGATGAGTGATAATTCAGAAGCAGACCTGACACAAATCATGTTCATAGCTGTGAACCACACTGCTATGGGGTTTTATTTATGCCCTGCAATGATTTTATGAGTGGTCTTTATTAAATTTTAGTCTGATAACTTCAAAATTCTGTAAGTTATGAGCAGCAGATTGTTGTGACGTCACCAGCAGCGCATGCCATTGTGACGTCATGACAAACAATCACTGCCCATTGTTAGCATAACAATGTCAGATAATTCATGAGTGATTGTGACGTCATCACTGCAGGATACAGAAAATATCTGTACAGGCCAAGCAGCTTGACAGATACAGGATATATCCGTAGCGTTCTTAGCCAATCAGGAGTGAGTCTTGGCCTTGGTGGTTGGATAATAGTTTTTATAAAGACACCCCCTTTCACTGTTTTCACAATTTTCTTGTTTTGTGAACTATTGCGCGGCAATATTAAACTAATATCGACCACAGTTTATAGTCAATATCAGGTTTTACCTACCAGACGAAGATATTCACCATGGCTTAAGGCCGAGATGAATATCACAAGGTTAGGTCCGTGAAACCCAATATCGGCTGATATATTGATAATTGTCTTGTGAATATAAATTGTGCTTTTTCTTTTTCCACAGACCCTGGTGTTCAACCACTTCTACCTTTTCTGGAGCCTGGGGAAATTGTTTAGGTATTTATTCTCATTTTTGTCAGTGCCACATTAGCAGCAGATCCGGGGAGTGGGAGTTTTAAATGGGCCTGTCAATGTGAATGTAAAAAGGATGAAGTATCTCGGTTCCCCACCCCAAACCGACATTTTTGGGTATCTGCTCTTAATCAAATATAATGTACATATGAAATATATATCTTATTCTCAAATCTCAAAGATGCAAGTATTATAAAGTAGGCCTACAAAGAAAAAGCTTTAAAAAAAGAAGAACTGTGGTTACAGTTATATAATCTTTATTTGCTGCTCCTTTTTTGTCTTGGAAAAAAAAAACATTTCCGTGACAATTGAATTTTTTTTTTCACTCAATACTGTCCCTTCCTTTTGATAATTGTGTTTTATCTTTTTTTGACAGACCGGAATTGTCCTGCACTATGCACAGGTTAGTACAGATTCTTACTTCAAATTATTGTTATTACAGATCTCATATAAGTGTGCCATTTCCCATGTGAATATATGCAGAGATGATGTCAGTATTGAGATACTGACATCACTATCAGGGCACTCCCTGTAAGCTTTGGTGACCAAAGCTCAAGTATTGATTCTAATTGTTATTAACAAAAAAATTGGTTTACTGGCTAAGTGTGAATAACAATTGATTGATCTGTTTTCATATGTGTAATTGTGCATGATGGTTTATTCAGTTGGAGCATGTTAGCAGGGATTACAAACTTTTTGTTGTTTACAAAACATCAGTGCTAATCAACATTTTGGCAGTTTCTTGTGGATTTATAATTATCTGACGAGGAAAGGTCCCAAGAAACACAGCTGAAACTGTGAATATACCACCATGATCTCATTGTGCTCATACTGACATCACATGAGCACTGTGGCAGTTGAAAAGAACAGGACACACTAATATGAGATCTGTAATAAGGAAGTATCAGTGATACCTTTGTCCCATGAATAATACCCCCAAAATGTAAACAAATATACGTTTTTCACTATTTCATACTTTTGTTGATCCATAAAACTTCCCAAAGGTGATGATAATTAGCTTGTATACGTGACAAATTAATAGTAAGTGTTCTCAAAGAATAAACATCTTAATTAACATTTTATCAAGTTATGTTCAGTGAAGCTCTTCTAGTCGGCCTACTAAAATTGTGAAAAAGTACATGGGAATTTCTCAGAGAATTGCAGAAAATGGGCAATAATCGCAGAAATTCTACTTATTTCATTTTATTTTTTTGACATTTGTTTTACCTATTATTTTAACTGAGAGAATGTGCCATAGCAATTTTCGAAGGGATCCCTAAAATATTTTAATTCCCTGAGGATATATTTTTTTGTGATTCCCTCAGAAAAAGATTATGAATTAATGGTCCTAGACATGTTGAAGATTATCTTTTGAATTAAAAGAAGTATGGTTTCACATTTTCTGCCATTGAAAGCCTTCTGTGAGATTCTTTTACAGATTTCAACAATTGCTTACATAAAATTCACTACTCTTTTTGCTTCTCTCTCAGAAAGTTCGATTTACAATTTTTGACTCCAAAGGAATTTCATAGGCCTACATGTTTGATGCAACTACAATATTGTCCCTACACCATCCCGATAAGTCGGCCATATTGCAGTGGCCATCTGAGATGGTGTTGAAATTGAGGCATTTCCAGCTCTCTTATGGTGGAGGGCCTAGTTTTCTACACCATCCAAGATGACCCCATTACTCCACTTTGCGATGGTGTAGGAGCAGTATTGTAGTGGTGCAGATCTATCGACCTTCAAGCTACTTAATCACTTGATATCTTTCATGCTATGTTTTCGATGTGCTTTCCAGGTGTGACGGCCGGAGGTACAGCAGGGCAAGCACCTTGTGTTTTTCCATTTACTTACCGTGGTCAAACATTTGAGAAGTGTACAGGCCTAGACAACAATAATGTGTAAGTAAATTTTAATCAAATTTGTAACCGTAGGTTACAGGGGTAGATGCAGTGATGAGATGGGCAATTAACACTTTTTTACATGCAAAACTTAAGATAAAGTTTTGATGGCATGTTGATTAAAATTGGTTCATAAAGGTGGGGGTTGGCTTTTATAGATGGGTGTACCTTTAATACAGAAAATATGGTAATGCCAAACCCTTGACCATAGATATGGACTTAATTTTGGAATGTATGACAACATAATTATAGTCATATATTTGAGAGTTTGCCTTCTCATAATATTTATTATTGATTATAACAGGATTAGTTATTTGTCCCAATCATCCAAGTTGTAAGGCTACAGTTTGTCTCACAACATGCGAACTGGTGTTTGGGCGTATTTCTCCTCATCCACTGGTCACACCCGGGTAGTCACACAGTAGAAATAAACTTACTCAGGGGAAGATGAGTTGAGCTGTAATTTGTTTATCACGTTTTTGTGATGTTTTAGTGCTGTTTTTGTCAGATTTTTGATGACCACTTCCCACTCGAGAAATGAGACAGACTGTAATCTCCAGTGGTGTGAGTACGAGGGGTGTCCCAGAAGTTCTGACCAATTTTTTTGGCAGACCTTTCTATTTGAAGCAGCTGTATAAAATTTTCACAGAATCAATTTCAAGTATTTCTCTATCCATTTTGAAAATATGGTGCCTGTTCGAATATTTTAAATAACTTTTCTGTTGCCATGGAATCAGAAGGTCAGAGCACCCAGCACAGCTCAATTGTTTAGGCCAGATCCAAGTGTCTAGGCTTGTAAATAACCAAGGAATTTACAGTAAATATTTAATGGATGATCAATTATCATGAAAAATATTATTTGGAAACCTAACAGCATCTCAAAGTTTTTCATTTACATTTAAAGTCACTCTGAATCAGTTTAACCCATGTGATTATGCGATCGCCTGGATCCTCCAAACTGGGCAGTTCCTAAATTGTGGAATTTCAGTGTATGTGGCGACTGCTTCATTTCTCATTATGACTATTACTTCTTTAATTTTTGAACTGGTATATATTTTTTAGTATCACGCAAAGTTACAGAAGGCCAAATCTGGTAATTAAAGCAGATGAGATTGGGTTTTGAACCTAGGGTTCTTGAGCACTGCTTTTGACAGCAGATTGTTTCAGCCAAACCGTCTCAAGCACTGTTAGGCAACTGCTGGAAAAGCCTTTGAAAATTGTCTCAGCTGATCAGGTTGAAATATAAATAAATGTTTATGATCTTATGGAAGATATCTTGAAAGACTGCAAGCTTATCAGGAAATACATTTTCTTGCAATCATTTACTTTTTTACTATAAATTCTCTGACTTTTAACACAGCTAATTTGCTGAATTTCATCTGAGAAATTGAGCTGTGCTGGGTGCACTGACCTCTCGTAACCATGGTAACAGAACAGTAACTTAAACACTTCTTACAGTCTTGATTTTTTCAAAATAGATTGTCAAATACCTGAAATGTATTCTGTGAAAATTTCATTAAGCTATTTCAAATAGAAAGGTCTGCCAAAAAAATTGGTCAGAACTTTTGGGACACCCCTCGTAGGGGTCTTGAGCAGGGGGATACCTGGGAACCCACACTTTTCTGGAGGGGTACCCGCTATATCTTGTGTACTATCTCTGCCTGCATGGGTTCAAACACTTGGTCAGGAACAAAATTTTTCAGTGGATCCAAAGGAGCAAAATCCGATCTGGATGTCGTTCAGATGAGACATTTGATTAGTGGCCCCTTGTATCAGTGTTTGTCAAGTAAAAGATACCTCATATGGGGTAAATGACTTTCGCTCTCTTTCTCCCATCTCATCGATCAATCATCAGGATTGCCCAGCATTGGGCTAAAAGAGCTGCACTTACAATGTCTATCTATCTATCTATCTATCTATCTGTCTATCTATCTATCTATCTATCTATCTATCTATCTATCTATCTATCTATCTATCTATCTATCTTTCAATCTTATATCTATCTATACTCATAATATATTATCTATCTATACTCATAATATATTATCTATCTATACTCATTATATATCTCAACCTGAGTGATAAGTTCACACCAGGGGCACAGGTCTGAATATTGATGTTAGATACTTTTTCCATCTTCCAGGCTATGGTGTTCGACTACTCCAATTTATACAAGATTTTGGGGCAACTGTGTATACGGTAAGATTTTTGATTTTCTATACTGTATATGTTCACAGATCCAGTTTACTTTTCATCAAGCTTTTCTGTGTTAAATTAGTTGAATGACATATTTATACATGATAGTTGGACCTCATCATGATAATTTGATAGCTGATGAAGTGTCATCGTCTCCACATACAACATGAAACAAAGAGGCTGTTTGATTAGTCATAATCATGAGAAAGCCATTTGACTTCTCATAACGGATTTTAGAGTGAAAATCAGAGTGAAAATCAGATGCATAATCCTTTCGTTTGGCTGTCACCAACAAGTGCGATAAGTCTCCTTCAATCAAATTAACATTGAAAGTATTGGGTTTCATCATGACAAATCATCAGCATGATGACGCACATTTTCACAGTGCCACAGTCCACTCTAATTCTATATCAAAGTGTTTCGCTGTAATCTGGGAATTACGACGACAAGAAAAAATATTATAAGGCTTCCACACTCAGTAGAGGAGCAAATGTTTTTTGCACAATACTTGCTATTGTTGCATAGCCTAACCCAAAATTTTCAATCACTTGCCATTCTCAAAAAATTATATTTGGCAAGAATTTGACAATTTTCAAATTTAAAACTACTCATTCTCTGTTTTATTTACAGCTGAGAATTGCAACTAAGCACAGTTGGGAGAAAGACAAACCAGGATATTTTGTAAAGAGGTGGATAGGTTATATTTGCCAAATTTATTTTCTGACGAAAGTTGATTTGGCTTTCATTTAGCATTCTAAGGACAGTGTAATCTGAGTTAAAAAAACCTGCTGAAGGTCGAAGACTTACATTCTGAAACTGTATGTACACTTGAACCCAGTGAAAGTATTTGGAATGAATAGTTACTTCATTTGACACGTGGTTCACCCATTTGTATATATTAGGAATCTCATTATTTATCGGAAGGCACAGTTATGTGTATTAACAATTACAAAGTACATGTATTTAAGAATTGTAATTTTTATTCTCCTCGTTCGTTGAGAGAGTATTGTTTTTTCTAATTTGTGCCATACATTGTAATGATTAATTTTTATCACTGAATTAACATTTCCACGCCTAATATTGGCCTAGTTACTATAAATTTACATGATGTTTTACTATAACATGGATAGCCTGTCTCCTATGGAATCTGATAGTAAATGTTATATTCCTGCTTCTTTGGCCAGATTTTATGAATAAATTTTGTACACAATTATTTCAATCTTGAGCCTGCTTATTATAATTGTTTAGATGTCCATTGTAATGATAATACTTATAAAACAGAAGTTTGCTATGAAATTAATGCAACATCTAGCTGCTGAGAGCCTCTCACTTTATTTTCAAATAGCGAAATTTCTGTTACGAATTGGTTGATAATGAATTGTGTGTTATGCGTAACCATTGCTTATGGTCTCCTGATCTCTCATGACCATTTTATGGTCTCCTGACATCTCCTGACCTTTGTTTATGGTCTCCTGACCTTTTCTTATTCTCCTGATCTTTGTTTATGGTCTCCTGACCTTTTCTTACGGTCTCATGACCTTTTTTATGGTCTCCTGACATCTCCTGACTTTGTTTATGGTCTCCTGACCTTTGTTTATGGTCTCCTGACCTTTGTTTATGGTCTCCTGACCTTTGTTTATGGTCTCCTGACCTTTGTTTATGGTCTCCTGACCTTTGTTTATGGTCTCCTGACCTTTGTTTATGGTCTCCTGAAGTCGAATGTCTAACTCTGAGGCATATATGTATGTTGAATTGATTAGGCTTGATAGTTTCTTTGTATGCATTATTCACTAAAAAAACCTTCTTTTGATTGGTATCAGTCGTTCCCAAATCCCAAGATATTCCCAAAAAAGCTTTCAAATCAATACAGTTGTTGGAAAAGATACTTTGAAGTCCAGGGAATTGCCATGTTTGTTGGACTGTGAGATAATGAAGCTGCTTACTTCCATAATTAATACTGAAAATGTTGAAGATGTAATGGAATTATGCTTAGTATGACACAAAGTTACAGAAAGAAAATAGAGAATATCCAAATGCAATGCCTGGGCAGTGGTTTTCCAAGCCTTTTCTTAAAAATTATACTTCAGATGGCAGCAAATACTAACTGAAATTTCCAAGTGTTTAGTGCAGACAAATCAAGGAAGTTGTAGATAAAATAAATGAAATTCAATGAAAAAGAAGCGTATCTTGTAAAAGGAAGTACAGTATGTATTGTAGTGAATTCAGTCCTCCATGAAATGTTGTGTAATAGGATGATAGGATGATATAAGCATGTAATGTAAATTAGTGATTTAGAAATTTGTCATCATGTCAGTTTTGTAGAGTTATTGAAAAGGGAAGGTGAGTTGTTTTCTTTTTATCTTTAATTATTTCTATTGATGAAAATTTTTAAGAATAATTTAATATTACGAAAAAAAAAAACGGATAACACCATTTATCCAACATTGTTGTCATTTGCATAACATATCAAAAATGAGTACATTCAGAAAGAAAGGTTTTAATTTGAGCCAGAAACATTCTGAAATACCAATTTAAATAATTCTTACAACTGCAAGTATTTTTTGCTTTCCGCAAGTCTATTTCAGACCAATAATTATCAGTATAGCTGATAACAGTCAAACTATACAGAATTACAAACAATGGTTGTGAAATAATAATGTGAAAGTCACTAATATAGTTATTCTTCTCATTTTCAGATACCTGTCTTCAACTTTAGAGATGTCAACATATGATACATTTTATCGCTAAATGAAAAGGTTAACACCAAAGCGAAAACAAAAATTAACTTTCTAACTTTTCCCTAACAACTTTATTAGTTTGCTTTTAGAAGGCTTCCATACACTATCATCCTTGCACTATGCTAGGCTTTAGTAAATTTGTTTTGAATATGAAATGTATTTGGGAATTTTTGTTTATAGTTGTACCAAGTGTTCAAATTAATTATACGGCTAAAAATGGAAAATTTTTTGATACTATTTTTTTAATTTGATTTTCTGTGATTTTTTACATTAAACCAGTAACTATGTCATGCAATTGATTAGGGAACCTTTGTGAACTATACCATAGCAGTAAGTGGTTAAATATAAGATAGTTTTTGGGAATTGATGATTTTTCTATTTTCATGCAATTTTTATTTTTCTGATCGCTTTTTTTGTCAAAAAGCTTGTAATGCATTCAAAATGAAATTATTCAGAAGCTACGAATTATGATGGAATATAGCCAGACTGGTCGCAGGTACTTTTTGCCAAAAAGTTTCGATTGCGCAGAAATTGGCATGATTTGGGGTCATGGATAATTAAATTTAGTACTTAATCCTTGAGCAACCCAATTTTTACTGCAGATAGCATAAAATAAATTATCAACAATGGTAGTTGGCGCTTTAGTGTGTCAGTTTCAACTCTCGGGGCAGTTGCTCCACCATTGGGGCAGATGTTACCAGTGCCTCTCCGCAAGTAAACAAAGCCAGCTGGGTGATGTTATTGCAATGATATAACCATCTACTGTTCACTTACTTGCAATTGATTGACATGCTATAAAAGCAGCTAGCTTGGTCTTTCTTATGGCAAAATTCCTTATTCATCAATTTTTTGGAAGAAGACTCCCCTTCTGGTAAGCGAAAATCATAAAAAGGCGATTTTTGTTGTGATTTTGCCACAACTTTTGTAATTAGCCTGGAGGCAATTTGACCTATTGTGATGTCAGGAGACATCAGTCTGACGTTATAGACATTATCCTGATGTCAGGTGACGTCAGATGACGTCAGAATGTCCACTGGGAAGAAGAACATAGAAGCAACAGTACTTTTCAAGGAGACCATGATTATGATTTTGAAAACTGTAAAAACTAAAAATATCAATTAGCTATCGTTGTGGTCGTTGTCTTCATCAAAAGTGACACAGTCAGTTTGGCAGTGCATAGTAATTGTGTTTGGAGGTAATCCTTCAATGCCAAAATCCTACGAATGAGTCATTAAATCAACCATTATTCTTATATTTCCCGGGGAATAGTATTAAGTACAATGTGTTGTACCCTACCAAATTAATTTAGTATAAGGGAATGCTATATTTCCATCTATACGATCTTTACTTGAAACTGTCGTTTTCAGAGTCCTTTTCAGTCCTATGTGTTCGAACTAGATATCTATTTCTGAAGATACATATAGATATATCTAATTAGACTATATCTATTATGTATAAGGCTAGTGTAGTAAATCTGAAAGCCTTCAATAAATTTTGTAACTTTCCCTGTTTGTATCTTTCACTGTTTTAAACTTCTACTTTACTATTTCAGTTACGATCACAGACTTCTGTCCAGGTAGGCAACTGACAAAATTTTACATACTAGCAACAATTTTACTCTATTATTATAAGAGAGGTTTTGCTACACGTTTCCGTGTGACGTGTACGTGGGAGTTGCCATGACAACAATGTAATTAGATAGCACTTGTACACGTATACGTCACACGTGAACGTGTAGCAAAACCTCTCAATATTCTTGTATTTTCCGCTTGCAAAAAAGATACTCTTCCAAATTGCAGACCGAACCGAGCTCGGAACAGGAAATGGCGTGAAATGTGCTTCCTCCTGGACATACAAAGGTGTGACGTACAATAATGTCTGTACAAACGTCGACCATTTCAGGTATGCATAGAGATTATGATACTTCCGATTGTGAATTAGTATCGTTTGCTGTCAGGGGCTGTTAAAAAATTACGTAACGCCGGAGGGGGGGGAGGAGTATGAGATAGTGTTATGCTGTGTTACAGGGGGAGGGGGGGTGCAAGACTAGATATCTGATGTTACATAACACAATTAGGTTTTTGAAACATAAAAAAAAAAGTAATCATTGTAATGATGATCAGTGTACAAAAATTGTTTTCTTGTTGTTTGTTGAATTTTTTTGGAGCATTAGTTATTAAAAGATATTTTTAAAAAAATTAGCTATTTTTGCGTTATGTAATTTTTGAATGGCCCTTCATAGCTATTTGTTTTTCCGGCTTGTTTGTCCCTTTATCACAAGAGGGTGATACCACAGATTAGGTTTTATATAAACAGTTCAACAAAAAATTAATAAGTCCCCGTTTACGAAAACATGAAAATCTCCCAGACCTCTTCTCTGTTTTCTGTGAAAGTTGCCCAGTCTGTAGGCTTGCATATTCATAGTGTGTGTGGACCAGCTAGTTACATAAGTTGTAATAGACAAATTATTTTATAAACAAATAAATTTAAGCAGTATTGCATTTTGGCTATTTGGTAAATAATTCAACAGTGTGGGATTTACCTCCCTTTTAAAACAAAAAAGCAGTATTTGGCTTATTTCATACACACATAATATTCTAATGTTAATTTAATCACACATGTTGTTCTTTCTTACATCAGATATTGGTGTTCTACAAAGGAAGGAGAGTTCAATATTGAAAATTGGGGAAATTGTCTGAGTAAGTAAATTTTATAAACAGACAGACTGACTGACTGACAGGTTCTTCACTGACCTGTGTCGAATACATACACCCAGCACTACACGGGCTTACATGTCATATTTTAGAAATTAAAATAACATTTGTAATCATATCATTATTTGAACAACAAACTCTTTTATCAATGAAAAGCTTTTGACAAATATTCTGTGGTTAAACGTTAGTAGTCTCCGATAATTAAGGGAACTTAGGTGACTATTTGAGATGATCTGTTTGTTGTTTCAGTTGGTTTTCTTCTTAGATATCGCAAACCTTTTTGTTTAAATTTTCACCGTGGAAAAAAAACTGTCAAAGGAAATTAACACTTATCAGAATTTAGGTATTTTTTTTAGCTTTTAAGAAGGGTGAGTGTAAGCTGATCCTGCAATGGCAGGCTGGATATTCTTGTTACAAAATAAGCCTCGGGCTCATGACAGGATATTTTCTTATTCAACAAAGCTGATGATGTCAAAAGCAACTCTACCTTGAACTTACAATCTCTGTAAAGCATAATTATCATATATCTATGTACATACGATACGATACAATACGATATATATTTATTTGACATTAGCAAGAAGAAGATGACAAGTACAAATACCATCATAAATTTGCAATCACATTACTTATTAAGTGGTCGAGCAATTACATGAATTATTTGGTTCTTTATAACTTTGCAAATTTGTTATTATGGTGTGCCAATGTGAGGAGACCTGGATAGCCCTAAAGCTGAAATTCAGGCCACATCAACTCTATTATTGTTATTTTTTTCTTTCAGGTAAAGACTGCACACCATTCTGCAGAAGTAAGTACTGGAAATATATGTATATAAATTCATGAACGGCACTTTTGAGGCGCAAATACTTATCACGGTGAGCTTGAACAAACTTGTGGGTTAAAAAAAGTGAGCAAGAGAAAGGTTAGCGCAGTGATGAAGAGTAAGGTCAGACGAACATTATGAAAAAAAAAACCCTATGTTTGTTCAGGGTCGCTGTGTCTTCTTAAACACCACAATCAAAAGGATGGAGTAACTATACCGCTAAAATCGGTTGTCATATCAGTGTTGAACCTGTGCAATGTCCAACAATTAAAAAATTTCAGGACAAAACTGGTTTTTAAAAATCCGAAATGGTTTTTTTTTAAATCCATATTGGTTTTTGCGTGGAAATTAGGTTTTCCAAAAAACCATTTTCCATTTAAAAAACAATTTTTGTCCCGAATTTTTTTAGAGTAAAGTTGTCCACCGATTCCCAGACCATGTCTAGAGGGACTATTATTTAGATAATAAGGAGGCGAATATTATGAGATCGTCGCTGATTCAAGTGTGTTTCATATTGCGGTGCGTAAATTTGAAGTTTACTTTGTCCATGAGGTCTATTCTTGAAATGAATCTAACTTCAGGATTTTTTCCCCACAGCTCAAACATCTCTGGGGACTGCACAGGGAGCCCGCTGCAATTTTCCATTCAACTACCAAGGCAGATCATTTGGATCCTGTACAAACTTGGACCACAATACGTAAGTTTTTTCCGGCTGATAAATATAATTCTATCAAATCATCTATATTGCATCGGCTGATGAGTTGCAGTCAATTCAATCCAGCAGCTAATCATTCTTGGCAATTTGGTTTTCAAAAATTCAGTGACTTATCAGTTTCCGGTAATTCCAATTTATCAGCTTTCTGGCCATAGAAATACATAGAACGGACACGAGGCTGTATGAAGCCACCTCGAGATGAGGTCACCAAATCCACCATAATGGAACTGCCCTGAGACATGACGTCGTTGTGACGTCGCAGCAGGAGCAACAAGATGTTGTGTTTGGCTGATTGTGACGTGACATGATGCCATTGTTACTAGTGACGTCACTATTATTGATGATGTCACGGTTACCAAATGCCAGGCTGCCAGGCAGTTCCAAGATGGTGGATTTGGTTGCTTCATCTGCTAGAGCCTCATGTCCATTCTATGTATTTCTATGGTTCTGGCAGAATATATCTCCATGAATTATATATTTCACACAAGAGATAACCAAATTAATGTTGGAGAAATTTCTTTTGTCATTCCACATACTCGTCACAGTGACACATAGAGTAATCTCTCATCTGATACTGAATTTGATTTCAGCCTTTGGTGTGCCACAACCCCTGAATATCAAGGAATGTGGGGAAATTGTATGTATGGTGCGTATATCATGAATTATAATTTATCATACTCTCATAACTTATTCATAAGGTTATCTCTCTCTTTTTAATCTCCTATGGAATATTGAAAATTGTGTTCTATAGGCCTACTCTAACTCACCAGTAAATGTTGTCACGTGGCAGCTTTTAGAAAGCATCCTCTCGGTATTTGTACCTCAATGTTTCTAGTAAATTGTATGGGATTCATTTGATATTTATTATCTTACTGAGCCTTGTATTCAATATCATTATCAATCCCACACCAAGAACTTGCCCTGTTGAATTTTTTTCCGGTCAGAAAACAGCAAATTTCCCCAATTATCACCTGGTTGGCTATGAATATCACTGATAAAAACAAAACAACCCCGCGTCAGAGCACTTTCTACAATATCACTCGCTGTTGTGTGACTTAATATCAAACTCGCCCTTCGGGCTCGAGTGATATTGTTACTCAGCTCATGATATTGTTACTCAATGACCCTGACTTGGGTTGTTTTGTTATAATGTCACACAAACACAGAAGGATATCTCGCTTCTCACTTCTCGTTTCTGCCAATAAGAAAAATGCCAGATATCCTTCCCTGTCTTTGCCAAGCTTGGCACTAAGTCGTGATTTTATTGCCAGTATGATTAAAATATTGTACAAGTATTTTAAGTGGCACTTACATAATTTCCGACTAAAGGCTACCAATTCAGCGATGATATACTTGTATCCTGCATATACAATGGGTTGCAGAAGTATACACCCCTTGGAGTGGTCTTTCATTTCCTGATTTTCCTGACATATCTTTCTTCTGAAAAGAATCATCACTCCCATATTGCTACATGGTCATACTGACCTCTCTTACAACCTATATACACCATAAAATGCTGGATGGAAAGTCATGGTAAAGTAGAAAAAATTAAATCAGTGAAAATGGGTGTTGCAAAAGTATACACCCCCTTGTAAGTTGTGATGTTCTTTATTGATAACCGTGTTGTTTTGACCTGAAGAAGTATGGGATAAAACATTGATCTCTGATTGGTTTTTAACATTTTGGATTGTTTTACCTTATTTATGTAACTTTTATGTAAGGAAAATATCACAAAATCAACATACTATAAAAAAAATTATAATAAATTCAATAATAAAACTAGTAGACGTAACCACGAGCGGTAACAAAACTTCACTTACTGTGGTACAAGTAACTTGAACAGACCCAAGTAGATGAGCGAGTAAAAGGTACATGGAAAAGTACACAGGAATCATACATAATTATGTAACATGCATACAGACAAGAATACAAGAATGTTTCCTGTACATAAAGTACATGCAAGCATGCACAGAAAAACGAGTACGTAAACCACTACATGAACCAGTACATGAACCAGTGCATGAACCATACATGAACCAGTACATGAACCAGTACATGAACCAGTACATGAACCAGTACATGAACCAGTACATGAACCAGTACATGAACCAATACATGAACCAGTACATCCACCGATTTTTCAGGGTCATGTGATCTCTTTGACCATCAGAAATACATGAAATTTTCAGGGTCCGGCGATCTTTTAAACCGTCATAGCTAGACAAAATGTTCAAGAGGAGAATTTGGCCTTTTCAAATCTGTTTACAGATTCTCTGTATCTTAATTAGGACCGGAGTTATCGCAGATTGAAATTATGGTACAATTCAGGAATATGAACTTTAGAAATACCTGAAAAAATTTAGTTTTTAACTTAAAATCACTGTATAACCAAAACGGTTCAATGAAAACATACATAATTTGCCAGGATTATGTAAACAGATGTTACAAAGAGGTCCAGGCAGGTTGATCAAAAAAGGATGATCCCTTCCTTGTCAAAATAATGATATATTGTGAAAATTTGACAAAAAACAAGAAATTTTCAGGGTGCGGCGATCTTTTTAACCGTCAGAGCTACGACAAGATTTTCCAAAATATTAACTAGAGGAGAATATGGGCTTTCCAAATCCGTTTTCAGATTCTCTTTATCTTAATAAGGACCAGAGCTACGGCCGTTTGAAATGACGCTATCTTTGAGAAATGTGAAAAAAAATCATACATTTTTCGCTCGTTTTTTGACATTTTGACATTTACAGTGCAACGTAGGTCAATCCGAGGACCTTGTAAAGTTACAGGAAGCCTCTAGATTATTGTAGCAAGTATATCTACGATTTTTGTAACAATATCTTGATTCCTTCTTTGTTAAAAAATATGAAATGTCAAAAATGTAAAATATTTTGACATGTTTGACCTTGAGTTTGACCTTGAAAAACATTTTTAGGTCAAAATAAATATGATTTTCATAATGGCATTGTATGAAAAAGGGGGGGTCAGCCATGCATTGTAACCGTGTACAATCAATATTTCCTTGTCAAAATCGCGGAAATGTGTCATTTTTTAACCTTTGTCGGTTAGCAATATTAAAAATTTTTTCATAAATCCAGCGAAAGAGGTAGACAAAATATGATTAGATATTATGAATAAGCAGGCCAATGTCCATCTGTCACCAGTAAATCACGATGATATCTTGAAAAGAACATGGTGAAAAAAATTGCTGAAAATGGCACTTTTTCGAACTTTTTCGGGTCAAATGACCTTGAAAAATGAGGTCAAGGTCAAATTTAAAGGTCATTTTGGGCTTATTAGGTGTATGTTTGGGGGGGTTTACTATGACATGTTATGACCTATCATCGATATTTCAAGATAAAATTCTCAAGGTCACTAGTTTTGCTGACGCGGTATAACTTTAAAATTACGGAACTCAAGAACCGGTACTGCTGATGGAAAATAAAGGGTCGGGCAGATGTCCCGTGAGTTTGGGCATGTTTTGGCACCATCGGTATGACTCTACGACTTACGGATTTTGAGATCCCGCGATAGACCTCAAACCATAAAAATGCATTTCAAATATTGAGAAATCCGACTATGAAAGTCTCTGTGACCTTGAAAATTAGGTCAAGGTCACTCATATTCAGAATTTGTAATAAGGTCATTGTAGGCTATGTATATGAATTTTTTGAAAATTCTCCGATGAGTTTGAAAAAATAAAAATAATACTGATTACAAGAAACTTCACCTATGTGTAGGTGAAGTTTAATAAATCAAGTATCTAATGATGATAAGCTGCATTTTAGAGGTTCAGAATTTGCATGGGGAAACAAAAACATTGTTGAGCCCTAATTACACACTATCATCCCCAATTGCAATGTCAGAATGAACTGACATTGTGACCTGACAGAAAGTGTTGGGATGCTATTTCCTCAAGAAGCCCCCAAACAGCAAGAAATTAGGTGGACAGGCAGGGAAACACCCTGATACGTCCTAGAAAAAGTTTTGGTTCAATATCTGGAACAGAAATGGAAATAGGTATGGTCACATAAACTGTTGTTGATGCTTAGTTCTGGCACTCTCCCATTTGATGTCTTGTGTCTTAAAAGTTTCTGTTTTCAATAAAACCATTCATTGTGCATGGTTCTAACAGTTATGAATATTAAGTTGGTGCAATTTGACAATGCTCAATGGAGTTTCAGTGATATTTTAGTTGTCTTCCAATGATGTGACAAAATATGAAAATTATCCAAAAATTTGACCGTATGTATTTTCCACTTCTATTGCAGATATTGAACCGAAACTTTTTCTAGATTGTATCAGGGTGCGTCCCTGCCTGTCCACCTAATTTCTTGCTTTTTGGGGGCTTCTCAAGGAAGTGGCATCCCAACACCTTCTGTCAGGTCACAATGTCAGTTCATTTTGACACTGCTATTTGGGAGGTTTATGTGTAATTAGGGCTCAAAAATATTTTTGTTTATCCAATCAAGTTCTAAACTTCTCAAATGCAGCTTATCGACATCATTACACAATTTATTCATTTTTATATTGAATTTTTACAATTTTTATTGCAGTAGGTGGATTTTGTGATATTTTCCATCCACAAAAGTTACACAAATAAGGTAAAACAATCCAAAATGTTAAAAACCAATCAGAGATCAATGTTTTATACCATAATTTTACTTCTTCAGGTCAAAACAACATGGTTATCAATCAAGAACATCACAACTTACAAGGGGGGTGTATACTTTTGCAACACCCATTTTCACTGATTAAATTTTTTCTACTTTACCATGACTTTCCATCCAGCATTTTATGGTGTATATAGGTTGTAAGAGAGGTCAGTATGACCATGTAGCAATATGGGAATGATGATTCTTTTCAGAAGAAAGATATGTCAGGAAATGAAAGACCACTCCAGGGGGGATGTATACTTCTGCAACCCACTGTATCTCCTTGTCAATGTTCTACTTGTTTGTTTCAGATTCTGCCTGTTCCTTCCCATATTGTGGTAAGTACAGTACACCTTTATTATTCGCAAACCCTATGTCTTTAAAACGTATCTAGATAAGTTTATTAAAGTTTATTCCTACAAAGAAAATTAAGAGAACATGTATGTTTGTTTCTGTTGATCTGACTGATCTGGATCACAGATTCAGTGATCTGGATAAGACTTAGTGAACATTTTATGAATATGTAGAAAACAATTTGAAAACTAGGGTCAATGGAAATAATGAATAAACAACAAATATGTATTCCAATTTTTGAATGGTTGATTCCAAACAGTGTATTCTATAAAATGTGGTCTCTCTTCCATAGCAGACAGAACCAAGGAAGGAACTGCTTTCTGGGATCCTTGCGTAATTCCATTCACTTACAAAGGCGTAGAATATGACAACTGTACAACGGTCGACCATAACCAGTAAGAACAACACATACTAATTAGTCCAGATAGCTCTTAAAGCTAGTATGCTAGCCGATTATATAGTGAAATTCTACTTGCAGTTATAGATCTTAAGTATATCCCAAAAATTGCGCCAGTTCTCTTGATTAAGTGAGTTTAATTTATTTTGTAAACGTACTTAAGGAGAGCCCTGCAATGGTTGACTTGGTCAATTTATGTTCTTGTTCAGTCAGAATATGTTATATATGGATGAAATCTACCGATTGATGGAGATTCTTTTGAATATGATGATAATAATAGCTTTTTTATTATTTAGAAAACCAATAAGTCTTTGGGCTAAGATCAACTCATTTTGATTTTTTCAATTGATTAGGTTGTTGCATTAGGCCCACACTATTTTTTTAACTTCAGGCCTTGGTGTTCAACTGACGCAGTGTTTCAGGGAAGATGGGGAAACTGTATGGGTAAGTACTAATAATAATTTAGGCCTATACAAATACTTAATATTATTAAACTTCACCTATTACATAGGTGAAGTTTCTTGTTTTCGTATTTATTTTTATTAAACTTCACCTATTACATAGGTGAAGTTTCTTGTTTTCGTAAATATTTTTATTATCATTATTTTTCCGCCAAAAAAATTTTCCTAAAAAAATTCACATATATAGTGTTACAGGACCTTATTATACTGACCCAGTTTCGGTGACCTTGAAACATTTTTCAAGGTCACAGGCCACTTCAAAGTCAGTTTTTTCATTATTTCAAGTGATTGTTTTTCAGGTAATTACTGGCAAATTTCATTTTCCAATTACATGTATTACATACAAGTTACACAATCTGACCCAATTTCATGAAAGTAGGTCAAGGTCAAGGTCGTACAGAGCCAATTTCACTCCTACAATTGAGAACACATGATCTCAGAAACCGGAGGTTCATGAATTGTGTAATTGATGCCAAAAGTTGCCTAAATGACTAATCTAGGTCTGCGACTCATTTTTGTAATTTTGTCATGCTTACTTTTTGGGTTACGTAATTTTAAATATTGACCGCGTCGTCAAAACAGGTGACCTTGAATGTCTGACCCTGAAATATCGATTTTAGCCTATGACAATGTATAGTGAACCCCCCCAAAGTAGCCCCCAAAACCCCCATACCCACCTTCAAATTTGACCTTGACCTCATTTTTCAAGGTCATTTGGCCCGTCAAAGTGCGAAAAGTGCTAATTTTCAAAAATTCTGAAAACTATGTTTTTTTCATGTTATCACTTTGATTTTTTTTGTCTAGACTGATGAAAATATGTTCATTTACTATGTGCAATTACAATTCCTGTATCTTTTGAGGTTTGTTTTTTTTTTTAAATTTTCAAATATTGCAAACCGGAGAATGTTGAAAAGTGACAAATTATGGCATATTTGACGGGGAAATATCGATCCGAGACAGTTGCAGTAATTAATTGATCCCCCCATTTTTACATATTGCCATTCTGGAAATCATATTGATTTTGACCTAAAAAATGATTTTCAAGGTCAAATTCAAGGTCAAATATGACAAAAAATTGCACTATTTTGACATCTGATTTTTTTACACAGACAAGGAATAAAAATATTTTTACAAAAATGGCAGACATACTTGCTACAATAGTCAGAAGGATTGTGTAAATTTTCAAGGTCCTCCGACTGACATATGTCGCACCAAAAAGGTCACAAGGTAAAATAATGAAGGAAAAGTGTACAATATTTTTTCAATGATAGCGCTATTTCAATCGTCCATAGCTCCGGTCCTAATTAAGATACAGAGAATCTGAAAACAGATATGGAAAGCCCACATTCTCCTCTAGTTTTCATATATGAACATTTTGTCGCAGCGCTGACGGTTTAAAAGATCGCCGGACCCTGAAAATTTCATGTTTTTCGTTGAATTTTCACAATATATCAATATTTTGACAATCAACGGATCATCCTATTTTGATGAACCTGTCTGGTCATATTTCTAACTTCTATTTACATAATCTTGCTGAATTATCTATATTTCTATTAAACCGTTTTGGTTCTAGAGTGATTTTAAGTTAAAAACAACTTTTTTCTGTAATTTCTGAAGTCAGTATTTCTGAATTGTGCCATCATTTCTATCTACTGTATCTCCGGTCTTGATGTAGTTACAGAAAATCTGAAAATAGATTTGGAAAGCCCCAATTCTCCTCAAGTTTTTATATTTGAATATTTTCTTGTATGCGAAATGGTTAAAAAGATCGCCAGACCCTGCAAAATTCATGTTTTCAGAAATTGCAGTTGTTTCAGTGAGTGTATCAGTGAGTGTATCAGTGAGTGTATCAGTCAGTGCATCAGTCAGTGCATCAGTCAGTGCATCAGTCAGTGCATCAGTCAGTGCATCGGTCAGTGCATCGGTCAGTGCATCGGTCAGTGCATCGGTCAGTGCATCGGTCAGTGCATCGGTCAGTGCATCGGTCAGTGCATCGGTCAGTGCATCGGTCAGTGCATCGGTCAGTGCATCGGTCAGTGCATCGGTCAGTGCATCGGTCAGCGTTTGGCCAAAAACTGATTGTAATGTTTCAGTAAGGGTTTATTGCAGGGTTTATCTGTCTGCTGACTATATGTCACATCACAACTAGTCCATGGACAGATATAAATGCTTCCGTATATATATATATCTGTGCAAACTATGTACATTTTAATTGACAAGCAAAATTACAGGTGTGATATTGAGTGTGATATTGCATGTAATATTACATGTGCAAAACGTGTGCAATTACATTCATGTTCAAGTTCATGTTCAAGTTCATGTTCAAGTTCATGTTCAAGTTCATGTCCACTGCAATAATTACTTTGATAGGTGAAGTTTTGTCACCGCTTCGCGGTTACCCGATTTCTAGTTATTATTATTATTATTATTATTTTTCCGCCACCCCCTAATTTCTTCGAAAAAATTTCAAAAAATTCACATACATAGTCTTACATGACCTCATCACACTGACCAAGTATCGGTGACCTTGAATCATTTTTCAAGGTCAGAGGCCACTTCAAATTCAGTTTTTTCATAATTTCAAGTGATTGTTTCTCAGGTAATTACTGGCAAATTTCACTTTCCAACTACATTACATGTACTACAACACAATCTGACCCAGTTTCAGGAAATTAGGTCAAGGTCAAGGTCGTACAGATCCATTTTCATTTCTACAATTGAGAACACATGATCTCAGAAACCAGAGGTTTTTGAATCGTGTAATTGATGACAAAAGTTTCATAAATGACTAATCTAGGTCTGCACTACATTTTTGTAATGATATCATGCTTACTTTAATTTACGTAATTTTAAATATTGACCGCGTCGTCAAAACAGGTGACCTTGAATGTCCGACCCTGAAATATCAATTTTAGCCAATGATAATTTATAGTGAACCCCCCCAAAGTAGTCCCCAAAACCCCCATACCCACCTTCAAATTTGACCTTGACCTCATTTTTCAAGGTCATTTGGCTCTTCAAAGTGCAAAAAGTGCTTATTTTCAAAAAAATCTGAAAATTATGTTTTTTCATGACATCACCTTGATATATTATCTCTAGACAGACAAAAATAAGTGCATTTAGAATATGCAATCCAAAGTCCTCTATCAATTTTCCTTAATTTTCTACAAAATTCCAAATACTGCAAACCGGAGAATGTTAAAAATTTACAAATTATCGCGTTTTTGACATGGAAATATCGATCCGAGAGAGTTACAATAATTAATTGATCCCCCCATTTCTACATCCTTATTCTTAAAATCATATCAGTTTTGACCTAGAAACTTATTTTCAAGGTCAAATTCAAGGTCAAACATTATGAAAAATTTAACTTTTTTGACACTTGATTTTTTTACACAGGCAAGGAATCAAAATTTTGTTACAAAAATGTCACACACACTTGCTACAATAGTCTAGAGGCATCGTATAAATTTTCAAGGTCCTCGGATCAACCTACATTAGACCGTGAAGGTCACAAGGTAAAAAAATTAGGGAAAAATTTAAGATATTTTTTCACATTTCTCAATGATAGCGTTATTTCAATCGGCTGTAGCTCCGATCCTAATTAAGTTACAGAAAATTTGAAAACAGATTTGGAAAGGCCAAATTCTCCTAGTTTTCATATTCAAAACATTTTGTCGTAGCTCTGACGGTTTAAAAGATCGCCGGACCCTGGAAATTTCATGTTTTTTGTCAAATTTTCACATATTTTCATCATTTTGACAAGGAAATAATCAATTTATTTCAATGAAGCTATTTGAGCATACTTTCATCTTTCGTTCACATAATCCTGCCAAGTTATATATGTTTCCATTGAACCGTTTTGGTTCTAGAGTAATTTTAAGTGAAAAACTACATTTTTTTCAGAAATTTCTGGAGTCCACATTTCTGAATTGTACCATAATTTCAATCGGCCGTATCTCCGGTCCTAATAAAATTACGGAGAATCTGAAAATAGATTTGGAAAGCACAAATTCTCCTCTTAGTTTCTATATTTGAACAATTCTTGTATCACTGACGGTTAAAAAGATCACCGGACCCTGAAAAATGTATGTTTTCAGAAATTGCAGTCATTTCGATATGTTTTCAGGACCAGAAGTATCTTAACCAATGCATTCCTAAAATTCCAAAGTTGATGTACTGATGATGTACTGATTGATGTTCCGGTTGATGCACTGGTTGATGATGTACTGGTTGATGCATGGTCCATGTGCTGGTCCATGTGCTGGTCCATGTCCTGGTCCATGTACTGGTCCATGTACTGGTCCATGTACTGGTCCATGTACTGGCCCATGTACTGGCCCATGTACTGGCCCATGTTATTTTCTGTAGATAATATTCGGCAAGCTCAAATTTTCCTCTAGTTTTCATTCTCTGAATGTTTTCTTGTAACTCTGATGGTTTAAAAGAACGCCCAACCCTCAAAATGACATGCTTTCGGTCAAACATTTTTGTATCAGTCAGTGTATCAGCCAGTGTATCAGACAGTGTATGAGACACTGTATCAGACACTGTATCAGACAGTGTATCATAAGTATCAGTCAGTGTATCAGTCAGTGTATCAGTCTGCGAATCAGTCAGTGTATGGCCACAAACCGATTGACATGTTGCAGTAAGGGTTTATCTGTCTGCTGACTATATGTCACATCACAACTAGTCCACGGACAGATAGTCTATAAGTACTTCCATATATCTGTGATCACTATGTACATTTTAAGTAACATGCAAAATAACTGGTGATAAATTAATATTACATGTGATATGATTTTGCATGATATTGCAAGTGATATTGTATCTTTAATACATTACGTGTAACTTTACATTTGATATTGCATAATATTACATGTGATATTGTGTGTGATAATGCATGTAATGTTACATGTGCAAGACGCATGCAATTGCATGTACAAGTTTATGTACAGGTTTATGTGCAACTGCTTGTGCAAGTTCATGTCCGAGTTCATGTTCATGTTCAAGTTCATGCCCAATGTCATTTCCAATATCATTTCTGTGTTTTCTCACATTAATTTCACTGCCAATAATTATATGATAGGTGAAGTTTTGTCACCGCATCGCGGTTACCCGATTTCTAGTTATTATTATTATTATTACTAAGTAGGCCCGTAACTTTCTCTCTCTATAATAACGACTACAGTTGATGTAACATCAAGAATTGAAGGCCTTATCGGACCGATTCCACCAACAGAGTAACCAGGTCTAAGCCTTAGACCTGGACTAAGAACTTCCAAATTAAAACTATAGGGTCAATTTCAGTGATGAAATGGCCACAACTCCCAGTAAGCAAATAACTTAAGTCAAGTTTAAACCTTAAGCCTGGTCTTAGCTGTGTTGGTGAAATCGGTCTTGTATTTTTATACATACATTGTATAGCCTACTACTTAATTTCAATTATTTTAAACCTTGTGTATTTCTTTTGAATATATATTTGTTTCTATTTTCAGGCCAAGACTGTTCAAATCACTGCCCAGGTACAGTATTCACTCTCTCAATTTGTTCAACATGGTTTTAGTGGCATTAAGTACAGTTTTCTTCATTCATACGTATTTATAACAGTTTAGTAGAAAAATTAGGAAAAATATTTATTTTGACTGACTGAAGAGAAGACTGTTAATTGATATAAGACACTGTGTAACCATACCAAAGATTCTATACATATGTGACCATGTCACTAAGGCAGAGTGGGGCGCAGTGGATCAAATTTTGTATTATACTAGAAAAGCTCATCAGGGCACATGCGCTGTTACACCTGTCTATATTTATGTTCATGAAAACTCAGGGGCAGAACCAAAAAATATTGAAAATGATTCAGTTCAAAAACATTGATGCATAAAGGGAAAGCAGATAATTGTAATTGCTGAAAGAACTATAAAATGTTAATCCAAGAAGGCAAACACAGATCTATAGCTTCTGTTAATTTCTTTTCCTACACCACAGCTCTCTCTGGTGTTAATTCATTAAAAGGCACAGCATTTGACAGAAAGCAAGAAAAAAACCTGAATACAGTAATATAAATAGAATAAGTCAGTGTATTATAAGTATGGTGCTGTTTATTATAATTATTTTATTGTCTATTATTTCACTTGTAGAACGAACAGCCGGTGGCACTGACGGCGGCAAGGCCTGTGTGTTTCCCTTTACTTATAAAGGACGCGAGTATAAATCGTGTACCACCTTTGAAAACTTCGGCAGGTCAGTGATCGAATGTTGCTATATTTACATTTTAGTTATTGT
Source organism: Platynereis dumerilii (assembly GCA_026936325.1). Classification (NCBI taxonomy): domain Eukaryota; kingdom Metazoa; phylum Annelida; class Polychaeta; order Phyllodocida; family Nereididae; genus Platynereis; species Platynereis dumerilii. The sequence goes on from JAPTHN010000008.1 coordinate 32,534,135, forward strand.
GTTGTTTTTTCAGGGCCTCAGAGTCGGGTAAAAAGTGAACCAACTCTGACTCCCTACTCCTTTGGCTTTCTGAATACGACTCCCTCTCGGACTCCTTTAGTCTCCTGAATTATGACTCCGACTACCGACTGCTTATTGGCATTATTGAATGCAAATATTACGTGATGGTTAACAGAGTTTTCATATGATTCTGTGCATGATCACCTTTTTAGGAAGTTTTGTGTAAAATACGGGATACATTTAAAATTTTGTAACTTAAGTGATATTAATTTATGTTTTAGTTAGACGTCACCTATTTAGTTTTTGACTCCAACCTTAAACTCCACCTGATAATTCAGGTTTAACTCCGACTCCACCACTCTGACTCCCGACTCCCGACTCAAAGGCCCGGGTTTTTTTTCCTGTAGGATTGTACATGCAGCTCTGCATGCCTATCCAAGATTTCTAACCCCCTTTCTCAATATCACTGGGACGTTCCCATCTCCTGCATATGCTTCCATTTCCTCTATGACTCCCTCACAAAACGGCATTTGTCATGGCACATTCATCCTGCCTTTTTGTCAACATATCCTACACATTAACCATGAAGATCCCATGCGCTTGAAGGTACTGGTAAGATAATATACTGAGAGAAGGTGCAACGTGCCTCACAGAATTCTTATAATAAAACCCCATGACAGTGTAGTTCACAGCCATGAACATCATGAGTGTCAGGTCTGCTCTGAATTAACACGAGTCCGAAGGACGAGTGTTATTCAGAAGGCAGACCTGACACGAATGATGTTCATAAATTAGCTGTGAACTACACTGTTATGGGGTTTTATTTATATCCCGCAATGACTTTGTCAGTGTTTTTTAGTCTGATAACTTCAAATTCTCGCAAGTTGGGAGCAGCAATTTGTTATGACGTCTACAGCTGCCCATTGTGACGTCATGACATAGACAATCGCTGCCCATTGTTTGCATAGCAACGTCAGATAATTTATTTCATTGAGTTCACAAGGATGAACTCAATGGTGTGAACTCAATGGTTTTTTCATGGTGTTCACTGGCAATTGCGGGATATCATTTTGTACACTAGCTGCTTCCCGTTTAAATTTTACTGCTCTGTGATTGGTGCAGGCTTCACACCAGGTGACGTCACGGCTGTTGTCGCCCTAGCAACCTATGACAGTATGATCTGTGATGTCACAGAACAAGTTTTCCAGAATACATTGCGGCAGGAAGACGTCCTTTCACAGAAAACACACTTCTGATTAGCGTTGCATCTCCTTAGTGACATTGACACTAGAGGGGGCTCCATCCCCAGCACCCCTATTGCATTACCTGCAAACTGCACCAACACACACACTGCCTTGCACTGCACAGGTACTGGGCCCATTAATGTCTCAATTCTTTCAAAGACAACTTAAATAACTATTCACACATTCCTACATTCCCGTTCTTTACACTTTGAGGTCATTCAACTCCCGTTCATAGAACGGATATAATGACAGTAAAAATAAAGGGCCATCTGCAGTTCTACAGGCTGTGAAGGTGATTGTAGAGTGACTAAGCATTGTGTTCGCTGGAAACCGCTGCCCAGCTGCATAATCCCCGGAGAGTTGAAAAAGGCTCATGCCTGAACAGGCCTGCCAAGGGTGTAATTGTAAAGTCTGTTGAGACTGACTTCATCGACTCGGTGTAATGAATTATAAAAAAGTCTACATTAACATTACAAACTTACTACTTTACAAGTTTTCCAATTGAATTAATGTCTTTTGTATTTTCAGACCATGGTGCTCAACAACAGCTGTTTTCAACAACTTATGGGGAGGATGTGTTTACCGTACGTTTACTCTACAGTGTACACTGTGTACCGTTTGCTCTATGCGAAGTGACCTAGTTAATCATAAAATCTTAAATTTTAGGCAAGAAACCAATGTAATTACAATATAACATAGCCAGTATGCTGTATTTATGTATCAGACATCTTGATGTGAAATTTCAAGCTTTAAGTATTTAACAATCAAAAGATTTGGTGATTCTAGTAAAAATGCAATAAAATTTACTAAAACTGCCTAATCTCCCAGAAAACATAACTGATTGATTCCAAAATTTTTATGTGCATTACTTGTACCGTAAGACAGCATATTGGCTACACTGCAAAGTTGGTTGTTTGCTCTATATATGAGAACTAGCAAAATGTAAACAAAAAAATCACTAATTAGGTCACTTGGTTGGTACACAGTGTTTAATCTTGTGTCACTTCAGATGGCTCAGGTGGAGTTGCCTCCCCTGACTGAATGAAGGGCAGGATTAGCTGAAAAGATGTGAACAACGGTGAATAATTGTAGACAACTTTGATGATTAATCACAGCAGGACATGTGCTGCAAAGCTTTCGAGGTCCATCCACACTGTGGACTCAACAAGTGACCTAATTAAGGATTTATTTGTTTACGTTTTGCTAGTTCTCATATATAGAGCAAACAAACTTTTCAATACAGCCAGTCTATAGTACAGGTGATACACATACAAAATTTGGAATCAATCAGTTAAGTTTGCTGGGAGCTTAGGCAGTTTTAGTAAACTTTAGTGCGTTTTTTACAAAAACCCCCAAATCTTTTGATTTCTAAATATTTAATGCTTGCAATTTCACATCTGGATGTCTTATACATATAAATACAGCATACTGGCAATGTTATATTGTAATTGAATTGGTTTCTCTTCCAAAATTTAAGATTTTATGATTAACTAGGTCACTTCCTCAGATCTTGGTGGTGAATAAGTCATTAAGTAAATCCTGCTAATTTTTCTGTTAGATAAACTATTTGGGCCGTTAAATGATTTTCTTATTCTTTTTGTAAAAAAAAAAAATGAATGTATTTTTCTTTCTTTTCAGAGAAACCATGCAAAAACTTATGCACAGGTAAGTTATTTTCTTCCTGTTTTATCATGAACACATAATTTTAATATTTTACTCTCTGATGACTGCAAAAAGAATGAGTATTTAGTCATTTCCAAAATTGTGTATATATATAGTAACAGTAACAAGTAACAAGTAAATACATGGACGCAGGTCCTGAGTAAGGACCTCTATGCCCAGATCTGGGATATTGAGTCTCTATATATTTTTTTTTTAAATGCTCGGGCTGACAGCATGATGTCATGCTAAGGATGGTTGTGGATCATCCTTGTCGTTTTTGCTACTGACATTTATCAGTGTGCATGGAGTCGGTCAATGAAATAATATTTGACGGATACATTACACAAATACGGCATGACATGAGTGCATTATGAATTTACGAGTGCAAATAAATGTTCATAATATTGCATGATAATAAGTGCCGTATTTGTCTCATTACATGACCACTATGCTTCCAATATGATGTTCCATTCTAAAAAAAAAAAATTCGGAATTTTTTTTTTTTTTCTTAAATAGTCAAAAATTTGGAAAATATTTTTTCTTTTTATAAAACCTCATATTGCACTCAAACCATGCAATATCAAAAAATCTGAAAATACTCGAACCATGCAATGAGTTTTTTATGATGTCGTCATGTGACTGATTTTGGCCAATCAGCATCGCTCTAGCATAGTGGTCATGTAATAAAAATATTTATTGGAAGGACAATACTCTTTCCTTCATGCTATGTGATAAAAAGTCAAGGTAAGACGTGAAAATTAACATATTCTCGATTCTTATATTTTCTACAGATAGAACAGTGAGAGGAACGGGTGGTGGTGCACCTTGCGTATTCCCATTCACTTACAAGGGCGTGTCATATACCTCCTGCACCTCAAGAGACAACAGAGACATGTGAGTACTCAATGAATATATTGTACACTTGGATAGTACTCTGGAAACTGTCCTTATAATTCATGGTAAAATTTGATCCGAAAGTGAGCCATATAATGTTCACTGATCAGACATGTCTCAAAAAAAAATTCTAATACATTGTGGATTCACAAAAACCGACGTAGCTCACAGTGAAAACTAGCCTTGAAAATTTGAAGCAGGGAAATTTCTAAATGGCCACCATTTGTTATTGCCTTGTGTACATGCTCAGTAGGTCTGAGCATGCCCAGTGGGAACCGGGTCACCTCTGGGCATGCTCAGTGCTATCTGGATCAGAGCAGATTTTCCATTGCATTATTATAATGATATTGATAGTGAGGCTCTGGATGGGGTTTTGCGTCCACTGTCCCTTTTCCATTTTACTTCTGAATTCCCAGTCCCTTTACAATTTTATTTAATTTTGACTTCCCTGTCTCTCAGCTCTGGATGGGGCCTTGCGTCCCAGTGTCCCTTTGTCATGTTTCTTGTGAATTTACTGTCCCTTTGCAATTTTTCGCATTGAATTTTGACTCTCCTGTCTCTCAGCTCTAGATAGGGCTTTGCGTCCCAATGTCCCTTTTCCATTTTACTGTTGAATTCCCAGTCCCTTTACAATTTTTCGTATTGAATTTTGACTTCCAGGTGCCGCAGTTCTGGGTGGGATTTTAAGTAGACATTTCATATTATGCCCCCGGAGTCAAAAAGGTGGGAGGGGGGAGGTACAGGACATCCATTCCCCACAAAATCAAGCCCCTATGCATATAGGGTACACACAATTATCAGTACTATATGACTTATGTTCTTTTTCAGCCTCTGGTGCTCCACGACCCCGGTTTACCAGGGTGGCTATGGTGCCTGTGTATACGGTAAGTTCCAATAGAAAGGGTATTACAATATCAGTTCATAGTTAACCCTTGTAGCCGCAATGGGGGCCTCGGAGGCCCCCCTGGGACTTTTCGCTTCAACATCTTGCACAATATTTGGTAAATCACGTTGCAGATTTCATGTAATCCTAGTCCAACTAATCGTAAACAACATCCAGACATTGTGAATTGATTGATATTGAACATGGTCACTGGCGATAGTTTGAGCATTTTTCCGTCACAAAGCCGCAATGGGGGCCTCATAGGCCCCCACCCTTGTGCATGTCATATGAGTTTTAGAAAAATACTGCAACTGTGCTGCCACTTATTACAAATCAGATTATGGTCAATACAGTCACTTTTGTATGTTTGGAGAGCTGATATTTGTCTGTCAGTCCATTTCAACACAATTAAAATTATATATTAGCATTTCGAGTAAATTTCTGATGAATTTACCTAAAAATGGACAAAATTGACCTTTTAGTGACCTTAAACCTACAAAAGTGAATTCAGCATCATCAAAAACTCCTACAGTGATGATTTTGTAAATGTAGCTGGTATGATAGAAGTGCTGGCCCTTCATTCTCAGAAAAAAACTGGCCCGAAATGGACATCGGAAGGGGTGAATCTTGCAGAGCAAGTGCCAATATGGCCATTTTTAGTGCTCCTTTTATCATCTCTTGACATTTTTAGGACACAAAATGGTTTATAATGAAATCAAAAGACAATCCCAATACTTTACAGAATAATTTGGTCTCAAAATAACTGAAAAATACTGAATATTCCAAAAATGCATCAAAATGAACAAAATTGCGAAAATTTAATGAAATCTTGATATCGTATTTTTATCAATAAGATTTCATTTTTTTCCAATTTCACAGCCACTATCCTCCATTTTGACTTAATTTAATATACTAATACTATTTTTGAAGTTAATTTTTTTTAAACCACTGTATATTTGAGGCTTGAGAAAGGGAGGGGGCCTCAGAGGCCCCCATTGCGGCTTTGCGTACTAAAAATTGGTTGCGGCTACAAGGGTTAATGATATATGAGACCATGTGGTTTCTAATACTTGTGATTGGACGAAAAAGCTGGGATCATGACACTATTATGCCGATATTGACTGGTTGTGAGGGCACTATTTCAAACTATTTGGCCAGGGCCAGTAAAAGAGTAGTAAATTTCACTCTGAGAGAGCCAAGTAGATTTCACCATCCCCCATTTTCAAGAAATAGGCAATCGATATAATATGTGACCTGCTCCAACAAAATTGGTTCGAGGTCGGCCTCTTATCATATTTAGTTGTGAAAATGACTTTATTCTACTGGAAATGGGCTTAAAATGATGGTTCATATATTCTGATATCTCCATCCAATCCAAAGATATGGCACCTCAAACATTGATGATGCGAAACATCAAACTTGAGTAAACGGCATTTGAATTTCCCGCCTTTGCAATGAAAGAACTAAAAAAAACCAGAAGAAGACCCATTTTAGATCATTTAAAATAAATTTCTCTTAAATTGGTCTTAATTATTCAAACGAAATATCTTTTACTAGAAAGTGGTACCAACAGCTAAAAAACATTGAAATATGACCTTTTGACACATTTTGCTCATTTCTGGGAAATATGAATTGCCTACTTTGAACTCATTTTGGTGGAGCAGGTCACATATTGTGTTTTAGTATACCTCTGACAATGTTGATCATTATCAAAGTTATTTCACCAGATCAGCATATTTGTACTGAAATTTCAGACCTAATAAATAAAGTAACTTTTCAATAAGCACTTGTATTTTGAAAGGTTTAAAATATCTCTTCTTAATGTTTCAGAATGCTGAACAAGGACATGAACTTTTCACCAATGATGGATTGCACTTGGATGAAAGCACAATCTCTGCCAACCGATTGCAATTTTGCGGGCCCACTCGGTGTATAGTTTTCGTATCAACAAATGTAAATAAACACTTCAGTTAAACATCCTCACAACTTGTATTTCAAATAGTCTGCACAGACCATTCAGATGGATGACTTTTAAAATTGCCATGGAGCTGCTAATGTGAAATGCTTTGATTTTTAACAGGGAAATATCTTTTTTAATATATTATACTTAACAGCAATAGAAAGTTCAGTAGCAGATCTTCATTGGTTGGGGTTTAGGGGGTTTTAACCCCCCCCCCCCCCACTCCTTGGGCGTGTAGATTTCAAATTTAAAACAAATTGTTCTTTTAGATTATTTTTTTGGAGATTTTAATTTGTAAATACTCTCCAGTGCAAAAATTTTCTGGATACGCCCCTGAAGTTACCTCATTCCCATTGAGGACTTGATGTTTTTATAAACTTAAATTTTGCTGTACACTATATTATATTCCCTATCACCAACAACATGAATATGTAATGCAATGTAGGCTTATCATTTATCATGAGTGCTTATATAATGTGGATTTCATATTTGACTAGTATGCATTTATTTGTCAGGGTAAAAATTACTTTTTACAACCAAGTTATTTGAACTGTTATAGTGCTTTCTGTATTCCCATCTCTCTATCTAGATCCCTATAGGCCTATCTGTCTGTCTGTATAAATTTGTTGCTCTGTATATACAACCTTTACCACTCTGCTTCTCTTAACGACCACTGTTTCTGTCTATCTATCTATCTATCTATCTATCTATCTATCTATCTATCTATCTATCTATCTATCTATCTATCTATCTATCTATCTATCTATCTATCTAATCTATCTATCTATCTATCTGTCTGTCTGTCTATCTATCTATCTATCTGTCTATCTATCTATCTATCTATCTATCCACCTGTCTATCTATAACTTCCTGATTCAATTTGATTTTGTACATGCCGAGCAATCCATGCATGGATATTTCTTGCAGCTGACAATTGCATATATTTTTCTTTGCTTAATTTGGAAGGGGTTACATTATTTATGTATATTGATAGCTTACTGAAATAAAGATGTAGTTAAAATATTAAATAATGTTGTCTTTTGTCTCTATTATCTATTTTTTTACAAAGGGGCCTTACACAATTAACAAATAGGCCTACAGTTCAGCCATAATATGCCGTTTGATTCTTTTCACTTTTGTTAATTTATGTGAAAGCACATCTTAATATATCATAATGACAAAGCTCAAACCAACTCCTAATTGATCGACAGCTGTACATTTTATAGCATCTTTACCATCAGTACATTTCAAGGCAGAGATAATTGATATTCAGTTTTGCAGTGATTGTCATTTTCATAATAAACTTTAGCCTGCAATGTAATATAGATTTTTTCTTATTAATGTCTTGCCTTGATTTTTTCCCACACCTGTGAGACATATTGGACACATCTTGACAAAATTTCTGAAAAATTACATAGTCCAAAAGGCATGAAACTAGATCATTTTGTCACTGTGTTCCAATTTCCAAAATTTTGGTGAAATGCTAATTTTCGAAGTTTTGTGTAAATTTTAGAAATAAATTTGGTGAAGTAATTTTTCAGCTTTTTATCGTCTATAGGCAGGCTTTCAGATGACATCTTTCTCAGAGTTTTAAGTTCAAGTTGTAAGGAAGTTCCTTTTTTGTGCAAAATCTCAAATTCGATATAACGGTCCAAAGAATGACAGAAAATGGTCGCACTTGAATGATTTTTGGTACGATTCAACTTGTAGACAATAGAATCAAATCCATCAATTTCCTTTGGCCAAAAAATTAGTCTGTAAAAGATGAGCTAAAATCAAGAGTCGTGTTTCTTTTGCTTGCGAGCGTACATTCACCAAACATTCTGTTAGCAAGAATATGGTTCCTTTTTGTTAAAGCTAGTGAACGTACATCCAAATTCGATAAAACGGTCCAAAGAATGACAGAAAATGGTCGCACTTGAATGATTTTTGGTACGATTAAGCTTGTTGACAATAGAATCAAATCCATCAATTTCCTTTGGCCAAAAAATTAGTCTGTAAAAGATGAGCTTAAATCAAGAGTCGTGTTTCTTTTGCTTGTGAGCGTACATTCACCAAACACTCTGTTAGCAAGAATATGGTTCCTTTTTGGACCAAAGTTGAAGTGTTGGAAAGAGAAGATAACTTTATAAACAGGCAAATTACGATAAGGCAAATGTAACTATCAACAGAGGCAAAGGAGGATGCAAACAAGATGTAGTATATATTACAGCATCCTCCCTGAAGAGTCCCCACCAGGGTCCAGGGCGGCCCCCTCCCAGTAACACTAGATAGTGCTTGTCCAGTGATGCCACCTGCTGGACATCAGAGCCGGCTACGTGTATGTGATATCTCTACAAGACCATGTCAAAGTTGGTGAATGTACATTCACCAAACACTCCATATTTTTTAGCAAGAATATTGTTCCTTTTTGGAACGAAGTTGAAGTGCTGGAAAGAGAAGATAACTTTATACTAAAGAGGCAAACTAAACAGGCAAATTACGATAAGGCAAATGTAACTATCAACAGCTCTAGGCAAAGGAGGATGCAAACAAGATGTATATATATCACAGCTTTCTCTCCAAAGAGTCCCCACCAGGGTCCAGGGCGGCCCCCTCTCAGTAACACCAGATGGTGCTTGTCCAGTGATGCCACCTGCTGGACATCAGACTCGGCTATGTGAAATCCCTATACAAGATGTCAAAGCAGTCTGGAGCCAGACTGCTTCTTTCTCCCATCCCCTTATTTATTAAGAATTAAAATTATTTAAATAACTGAACACTCCCTCTTACGTAATACAGTAATAACTATGCTCCTTAGCGTATAGGGTGAGTTATTTCCCCATTCCGTATTTATTTAACAAAGAGTAGAAAATTATTAGAATAATTGGATGCTCCCTCTAATGAAACATAGTAAGTATTGCTCCCTCGGATGAGTTGCATGGTGGAGCCTCTTTGATCAGAGAGTCTGATGTCAAAGAGAACCTGGAATCTCTTTACGGACCAGCCTGCCGGGCCCTGCCCACTGGAAGCGTTTCCTCAAGCAACATACGATCCTTTTCTTCTTGATTTTTTCGTAAGAAATCGACTTACGATCTTCGAACGAACTGTAGGCCTAAGTGAAACACACTTAAGTAAATCCTAAGAATTTCTGAAGATGTTGATCCTCTTTATCATTTTCATTTCTCTGCATATTAGAATGGTTTGATATTTGATTGTGCCAGACAACAATGCAGGTTTCTTTTGGTTTCAGTTAACCGCAAAATGTACTTCTATGATTTTCAGTAAAGAAGCAAGTTAAACCATGCCCTCGATGTTGTTAACAGTTAAAATCCATTTCCCTATATCCTTTGACATCATGTCTGTACAACAGCTGAGACAGAACTGAGCAGAGAAAACTTACAAATTACAGTTGTCTACGGGTAAATGTGGGACATGAAGATATGTACACCCGAGAATGTCAATGTACAACGAGGCCGTAAGGCCGAGTTGTACATGACATTCGAGGGTGTACATATCTCATGTCCCACAATTTACCCATTAGACAATTGTTTTGTACCATGAAACCCCCTATTATCACAAGAAAGTGAAAATTACGAGCCAAATTGCGTAAAAAAATCTAGTCAGGAACATGTCTTATTTCAGAGACTTCACTTTTACAAAATTATTTTTCAAGGAATGAATGGTTATAGTGGTTGTGTCATTAACCACCATTTGCATCCCCTCCCTATTTTTAGAGACACAAAATCTTTACCACAAAAAAGAAACAACTGTTACTGATGATGTGAAAGAGAGGTTGAGAGACGTCACCATGGTGACACCATTGTGATGTCACATCTCATGCTGCAGCGCTCCAGTGTCAATGAATGAAGCACCAAACCATTGGACATGACTACATTGTACAACGGTCTACACAATGCTAATTTTCACTGTTGAGTGGTACCAATTGAAACAAAGCAGTTGTAACAGCTGGAGCTGTCACAAACATATCACCAAAAAGATCTGTTGGTTTGGCTTGTGCCAAAAAGCTAAGGATGAACCCCAGCAGTTCATCTGCATTCAACAACCAGTCATTCACCCAGTCATTTAGAAATAGACATGGTTAAGTCAGGTTATTAATTAAAAATATTGAAATGTTTGTCAGACAAATTTTATTCAACTAAAGTTCAGGCAATTCGTCCATAGAGGTCAGATATTGATGACGGTCTGTAAATTCACCAGAATGAAATTCCTTTTTATAGATTGAGTCCTCCATAAAACTTTGTTGCAACATCGTTCTAACTAGGTGAAGATTGACAAACAATTTTATTATTTCATATTTTTTATTTACAAATACTTAAAGGCTTATTTATTTACAATGCATTTTCATACAAATTGACTAATTCATGACTAAAAATCAACAGCCATACACCAAGCATCTTCTTGAATCCGCTTTTCCAAAATACTCATCTTCAACAACGTAACATTATACTAACAACTCTTACATTCATCAAAAACTTAACATTTACGTAAAAATCATCACGATACACCATTACATTCATTTCACATGAATCAACAGTATTTATTCAATAATCAACACAGAGAAAATGGTATGTGGGTCAAAATTTGGTAAAGCTGAAATTCTTGTCTCCAGTGTCTTAGAGCAATTCACACGGACAAGAATGTACATGCAAGGTTCGTTGTGGTCATTTCTTTTAGAGCAACATATCAGCAAAAAATTGGGCACAGAATATGTATGGCACACAACTTTTATCCCTTCCAAAAATTGAATGAAAGTGCCCTACCCCCCTAAAATGGCCTGTCTCCACTAGCATTTTCCTTCACATATCACCTCAAATAATTTAACTTGTCACACTAATCCACCTCATTTGCACCTCAAATTGAACCTTGACCAACACCCTTTCAAATTCTAAAACAAGTGGCTTGACTGATATTGTTACCCAAGAATAGGGGGCTCTTGTGTCTTCGTCTCCAATCTCATGTCATTAACGTCACACCCAGTGATTTTTCTCATAAAAAATCAACCGACAAACATTTTTTTATACCACTTCAATTTTGATGATCTTTAGGAACCCTAGCAGCTGACTGAATCAGCTGCAAGACCCTAAACTGCACAGAATATAGATAATTACACTATTTATACCAAAATGTCAGTTGTCCTACCTTCATTTGTCATTAACAAACGCCCTCCTGGCTAATTTTGGCAATGTATATCTGGACAAAAATCACTGTGGAACTTGCTTTGGTGTACCCAAGTCTTAATGTAAGCCAAGATTGGCATTACATAATGTATTCACTGGTTCAAGGAAATATTCGTTTAAAATTGTCATTAACGTCACATGTCATTAACGAACATGGTTTTAATAAACTATGTGTGATTCTAATGGCAATTATGGCGCTATCACTCTAAAATCCCAATGGAAGTGACACTAGTCATTGGCAAATGTGACGTCACATGCATTTTGGAAGTCCTGATTTATTTGCACAGTTGCAGCAGTATACCACTTCAGTAAGCTTCCTGAGTGCAGCATATATATAAAAACAATAAAATTTCTTACATTTTTCCAATAATTTTTGCACTTATGATATAATACTAACTTATATGCACAATTAAGAGGCTCAGGAGTAATTTACCAGCCATTAGTCTCACAAGCGTCATATTTTGTCATTAACGTCATGATTCACAGGTCAAAAATAGCTAATTTTGGGGCATTTATTGCTTTTTTTGAAGTTTTAAAAAGTGTTACACAGGATCTTTTTTCGGAGGAATCATTTGGCATGTGTACAGTTTAGTAACTAAATAAAGTTTGGTGTGCTGAAATCAAGTAGTGCGAAAGAAAAACTTAATGGAAGTGTAGAAAAAATGAAAAATATAATTATTTGCCACTTATTTTGATTGTGGTTGCTGTCAGGCAGATAGCAGTACTCTTTTTATTATGTGATTGTTCTGTCTGTACCTCACACTACCTCTGCATTAGTGCAGGTGGTATGATTGTGTTAATTTTGAGAAATATAGGGGGTTTTTACAGCGTGATGTTAATGACGCCTAAAAGCAGTACCCTGGTATTTATCTCCACTCCACATAAAAACTGTGCTTCCTGACCCTTGGACATCAAAGTACAATGAAAGGTGATTGTTTTGCCTAGCAAAATAAATTGAATGGAGCTCATTTAAACCTGCTTTCAAATCAACATTTTGCCTGACTGAAATTTCACCGTTTTCAAATTTTGACCCATGTACATTCCTGGTAATCACAATTGATTTGATAATGATTTGATTTGACTGCTCAATTGCAATTTGCAATTGCAGTTCAACTGCAATTTCTCATTGTCACTGTATTTCAGTTGCTACTTATTGGTTGAGTGCAATTAACAACAACCATTAAATCATCCAGCTGCAATGTAAGTTAATATTGTAATTATTTTAGGTCAGACTTTTTTAATTTTTAGCTTCTCGGATCGAGTAAGCCAACAGTTTTCTGCCTCGGAACAAAAAACATTGAGCTTACTCATGATTTTTATTGAATTGACATTACAAAAAAATGAGATTTTAATCTATGTTTTGTTTCTTCGTCTTACCAACCAGCCCTATATTATAATATTAAAAGCGCTTTGAGAAGATCCAAGAAGCTAAAGATCAATTACGTTTGGCCTTATCATTCATACACAAACACATCATATGTACAGACAATATATTTCAGTCATTCATATCTTGGATAGAAAATAAACACTACACCATAAAAAAGTTATATCATTTCCTAAATCCCAAGTATCATAAAATTCTAATTGTCAAAATTCTAAAGTCATTCACACACAATATTTTAATACTAAAGAAATTCATGATGAGTTCACTTCAGAACCATTTTGATCAAGATCAAATTATATTCATTTCAACCAGTCAGTTTACAAACTTTACATCTAATCTGAATTTTCTATCATACAAAAATCACAAATTCAGAGCTATTACAAATTCAGACCACTTCTTGTGTTAAATTAAATTTGTCCTAATTGAGCATTAATACCTTTTAAGAAATCTAACGAGTGACAAGATAGTTTACGCAAAATAATCGGCTAAATTCATCACATCATGGAATTTGTTAACTAAGGAACAGAGACTAACATCTTCGAGGGAATAATTTTTTTAAATTATTCTTTAGTCTTGAATTACCTATAATATAATACCTTCAGTTTTGCCTGAAACATGACAAAATACTAAAAAAATAATCGACATAATGTTCACATATAATAATTATCATGAAATATTTGAAGCTGTAAAAATCGTGAGGTACAATATGATGGTTGTACAGCAAGATGATGCACTTGTTCAAACAATGTATAAATACATGGTAAATAATTGTAATATTCTCTCAAAATGAGGGGCTGTAATTGATATATTTCTCACAGTTTGATAAATTCCATTAGCACAGTTATCAATTTTACTGAAAACCATTTTAATACATCTGTTACAGTCTTTTTTCACATTTGATTTTTAGTGAAGTATCAGTTTGCATGTTTGAAGATGAGTTTTCATTTCATCTTTGTTTGACGCAATTTTAACAATTTCCTTTGAAGGCAATGTCTATTTCACTGTACAAGCAAGTGATCGAAACAATGCCTCAATAGTTGTACGTTCCTTCGTCGTAGAAGATTTAATGAGTTTATGATTTATGAGTTGGAATGAAAGAGTTCATTGGAACCATTGAAATGCTATGAATTATAACATTTTTTCATTGATAGGGTTTTTTCTTACTTATCTCTCATTTGAAATGTCATGATACTTGCATGATATTTATAAACATGAAAACACAACGCTCAGTCAATGCTATACTTTAGTCTCAGAGTACTTGAAGCTAGATAAGAGTCCCTTGAGCTTTTCGGGTGATTCGGGGACATCGTTCGAGTAGGCTTTTAAGTCTTCTTCATCTTCTTCTTCCTCTTGTTCCGACTCAATGTCGCTCGTCGTCGTGACGGGGCGATTGGTCGTCTCAAGAGCGACATCGGGAAGAGAAGTGACAAACACTCGGTGGACGGGAAACTTATGGCGGGTCTTTAGGTAGTGGAACACCACCTGGCCAGTGACATGGATGATCAGCAGCAAGGCCAGCAGGAGGATGACCATGTAAGAAAACTTGAGGAAGATGGCACGAGCTGACGACAAGTACGGCGCAAAGTCACCAGACAGCTGGAGCTCCGAGAAATGCTGGTCTAACTCTGAAAGTACATAATGGAAATAAATGCTTGAGAAATTTGTATACTGTGACTCATAATTGTACAGCACATTCCGCCTCTAGGTTAAATGGATGATGTTTTGTCATTGGCTCAATGCTAAACATCCTCAACCAAACTGCTTGTAGATGCAAGGATACAAGTTTACAAGTTTGTTTGATGCATGTGGAGTACAAATTGTTGCCAATTTTCCCCAGGAGCAGTTACATATAGTTCAAAACCTTTAATAAGTAAGTGAACCCATTGACATTGTATTTGCCTTGTATCACTTACTTATCAGAGCCTTATCATAATTTAGATACTTGGTGACTCGATTTTGACAATTCAAACAGAATTCTTGGGAATTTTTTAAGGCTCCTATGAACAAGAGAATATGGTCTGGATCATCCACAGATTATTTCTAATCGTTTACAATCTTCAGCACCGTATTTGACAAGCTGTATACTTGAATTGTAGATCTTTTATTAAGACACATACAAACTTAAGAATCTAAAACACTGGAAAACACAATTTACCATCATAAAGCTGAGGTTGAATGGGTATGAAGTTGCATGGCACCATTGGAACATCTAGTCTGGAGGGTGACATCCGAATATCGCATGTTCGGTTCCCGAGAAAATGGCGTTTGATAGCACAGGCCTCGTTGATGTAATTCTCAACAAGTCTGTCTTGTTCTGGAATGGAATACCATGCATTGCTAAGTTAGAGACATTTCTTAATAGTTCTCTCTGGATTGTATTTTGTTTAGTGCCAGCAGAGTTAAGAGCAGACATTTACTGTTATTGTTATAGAAGGAAAGCATACTTTTTCAATTTTCAAACATATCCAATATGGAGAGGGAAAACAAGTGAATTCATCTGCTATTTCAAAAATGTTTATAGCTTGATGAAACAAAAACACATAAATGTATATTCGTAGCAAGGTCATTTTATGGGTATAATATCGATTTGCTCAAAGATCGAAGAAGACTGGATTATTAAAATTAAGAAACAGCGAAAAAAGTTTTAAAAAATTCATTTTCATAAATCAGATATATAGTGCGGAGTAAAATTTCTATGTACTCACCTGCATTAAAATAACGAAGCATACTTTGGAAGTGAAGAAGCTCTGATTTCATCTGCACTCGGTAAATTTCCATGGTGATATTGTTATAATAAGTGGCTTGTTCCTTGAGGTACCAGTTTGTTCTGTTCACTTGCACATCAAGACCGACTAGAAACATACGGAACCCGTCCAGGTCGGATAATATTTCTGCAGAGAGCACCAGGGATATAACGTCATCTATCCACACGACCTGAACGAGTACGACAAGTCCCAGGACTAACTTTGGCACAGTGGGACTCTGCATAACGTTCAACACCGACGTCTTGCTGCACATTTCCGACGAAGAGGTGCGAGTCACCTTTTGGCTATTGTTCACGAAATGCACTCGTTTAGGAGACTTTTGCCGATTTCGATTTTGCTCCAGGTTCTTCTGACCGTTTTGCGAATTGTTCATGACACAGTTCCCCTGGGTAGGTGGAGGCAAGGTAGTGTTCTGACCGTCTAAATGGGTCATGTACTCAGTCATGTGGTACTCTGATGTGCGATTAGTGTACCCCTTTACGCCAGATGATCCCGGCTGACGGTACTCCGGACCTTCGCGTTGGTCTCCAGCTTTGGCTAGTTTGTATCCCTGCTTGCGGGCACTTGAGCCAATGAAGACAGTGTCCTCAAATCCCTGATACAGGGACTTAGCTACCATGAAAGTGTGACTAAATCTATAAATTAACAAGATGCCATCGAGCACTACAAAAATTATCCAAACAAACTGCAAACTCAGATGCTGCTTAAGTTCCTTCAGATCGAAGAGGTCTCCCTTGTACGGAGGCATCTCCGGAGGGGCAAGAAATTTGTACTCCTGGGAGCTTTCCTTCAGACGACGGCCTGTTTTCAGAGATGGCCCTTCGCCAGACCATCCGGGCAGATGGGGTGCCATGAAACGACTAGCATGGACATGTTGCACAGTGGATGACAACGAAGTGATTCCAGCCGAAACATTGCCAACAACATGGCGATCGCAGTGGACATTCTGGGCATTGACTTCAGGCACAGGCAAACTGGGCATAGCAGGCTGCTCGATGAAGTATCTCTCCCACCAGTTATGCTCCCACAGCTGAGTCTGCTCGACCTCTTCAACCGGAAGAAACGCCCCAAAATCAGCCTCCTTGTCGGTCAGCTCCACATGCTTGAATGCCGACTGCCGATTTTCGGTGTACTTGCTCGCATTAAATAAGATTTGAGGGAACTGAAACCATTCATTGTTAAATATCTGCCTCATATACTTCTTGTAAGCTTTCATAGCAGGTCTCAAAGAGTCAGCTAAATTACTCTGAAAGTTGTGGGTAATTTTGTCTACACTCTTTCTGTACTTATCCAACTTCTTGTCAAACCATTGATGCATCCGTGAACTGATCGATGTGGTGGGGCCATACATTTGATTCTGATGGAGGTTGAGAGTTATATTGTCCACTTGAACTAGCATCACATCAAACAGCTCTCCTATGTAGTTGCTACAAGCACTGTGCATACTAGTGACTAGATTGGCTTGTCTGAGCAATTCGTTCTGGCCGTATCTCTCGATCTCAGCAGCAAGGCCACGGCTCTCGTTATACTTCTCGGACTGGAATTCGCGGAGGTCGGACAGCGTTCCCAAATCTTGCTTTAGCACCAGGCCCAGGAGGGCAAGAAAGACAGTGAAGGTGAAAAGAAGGCTGTAAATAATCCTAAACGTGATGTAAGCGATGATGAATGCGGACTGGCGTTGTGTGAGCTTGGGGCGTGTGTTGCACATGACGATCATATCACCCCCGCTCATACTTCCGAGGTGATCTCGTTCCTCAGGGGCGAGGACGGACTCCGAGGTCCTTGTGTAATAGGTCATGTCCTTTCTGACTTTAAGGGCTGCCTTGACTTTGGTCAGCTCTAAGTAGACAAAAGTCAGGTGAAGAATGAGCAACATGACTGAAGCACAAGTTCCGATGACAGCAATGGTCGCCCATGGAGTGTTACTCGAGCCATAATTTTCATCCGTTTGGGGAGCAGACTTAACGTACGTGGTCTCGAACAGAAGGTGAGTCAAAAATACTTGGTGCGTCTTCTTGGAATCCTTCAGTCTCACTTCAAACGTTTTCTCAGGATGCCTTCCAATATTAGGGACGTTGAAAGTTATATTGAAGGAATTCGGACAGAAAATGAGAGTGTCGTAACGAAAAACTTCCTCATCATCTTCGAGGTCGTTTATCGTGATTCCAACATACGAAGGGCAATCGGTAACTTGACCTGCAATATAATATTATAGACTTAGTAATTTACATACATGATTACAGCAATGTCAACAAGTTGCTTTAACTTGCTACATAGTTTCTGAGCTTCCTCTAATTGGCTGGTGATCATGATCAGTCAAGGACCAATCAGAGAATGTTGAAATGCTACTTAGCAAATGGCCTAGCAACTCATACTTGAAATTAGCTTCTTTTTATTTAAGACAGACTTAAAAAATACCGTTTCATTATATGGGTGGCCCCTTGACAGCTGTCTTATATTTTAAAGGGGTCACCCTCAATAGAGAATTACTGTCAAACTAAAATGCTGTGTTATAATGTATCTATATTCCTTCCTTTTTTTATCTATTGAAAATAAACAAGTATACACTGTATGAGTCTGATTCAGCAGTATCAAAATTTTTCATTATCTTCTTGTCTGCTGATTTTGCAATTGTTTGCGTGTTACTTTAAAAGCCCATGAGTGTCGTAAAATCACAGTTAAAGTTGAATCCCACAGAATACAGCTGCTCTACCTATTGTACTCCACAGTTCAACAAAAATACCCCAGCTGGTGGCTCCCCCGCTCTGTCAAATTGTTCATATGCATTGGAAAAGCCACAGATTTTTGAAAACAGGGGTGGGCTCACTCGAAAGCTGCTGGCTCAGCCAAGAATAATGGCACTAAACCAGAAATACACACATTTTGGGTCGATATACAGGCCTATAATTCTATCTAACTTTCATAAAAATCGGAGAAGGAATCTTTGATATATCAAGTTTATTTTAAGGGGACTTAGTTTTGTTGAACTGTTTTTCAAAATTTTCACATATTGTACACCACATAACTCTCAAAAAACATCGGTAACCCCCCTTCAAAAGCATGTTTTTCAATAAAGTGTATTTTCAGCTATATTCCTGTAATTCTTCATAAATATTTCATGGATATTGTTCGAGTGACACTGCTTTTTGTTATAAATCCCACACTCTTTTAGTATTTTACTGTATGTTTCAATGTAATGACATTAGATTTTTAAAAGATCATAGTTCGAAAATTATGTTGGATAGCCCCCCTATTTTTTTTTACGTTGGAAATCTTTCTTTTTGAAGAACTTTTTGGCAAAGTTCCATGAATATCTCACGGATTTTAGATTTCTTGCTAAGTGTGGGATTCAACTTTAAGAAGTTGTTCGTTTTGAAAAGTCAAATTGTGCCATAACTATATAGATAGATAGATAGATAGATAGATAGATAGTTTATTTACCAACAAAGCAGAACTTTACATCATTACATAAACATGAAAGTGTATACAGTAGCTTGTTGGAGGGGTACCCAGAGAAACTTAAAGTTTATTTTTTGGGCACCAGAGATGTGATGATTGTAATATAAAATAATAGTTTGTCTCACCTGAGATGTGAATATTCCAAATCCTGTTTTGTGCGATGAGTTCTAATGCCACATTGAGGGTCTCATCGACAAGAAGTTGGGGCTCTTTGTTGTTGAAATACCAAGGGAGGACAGATGTATTGCCTGAAAATAAAATTGCAATGGTATTGAGAGTGACGATTATTATATCTCAAGATTTGTTAATGACGACGAATATAGTACACATATTCAGTATTTTCAAAGAAATCATGCGACAAAGGAAGATTTCGTCTAAATTTCTGGTCTTGAAATTCTTCTCCAAAACTTAATTATGATAATTATTGCAATAACTTACAATTCTTTCAAAATTATGATCCAACTTGAATAAAATTTATGGCTACAGTACAATGCCAAATTTAAGACAAGTATCATTTTGTAATCTTAAATTGTATAGAAAAAACTACATTACTTTCTGTAACTTTATAATGCCAAAGAAATAATCTTCAAATTGCCCGAAATCCGGAAATCAGTCTTACGTACCTGGTACCATAAATCGGATGTACGGAGGATTTTCAACCGACTTCAAAAAATACTGATAAGGATGATCTGTCGCCTGTACGATGACGTTTACATTTTGTCCATCGTCCTTGTAGGCGGTTTGTTCACTCTTGAATTTGCTGATGTCCTTATTACAATCGTCTTTCTTTACCCAGCTGCTCGTGCTGTAGGCAAACGGTTCGGAGAATTGCGTCTTTGCGACGTAGACGTTACTTGCGATGGGGTGAACGCTGATGGTCTTGTTCTCAAACTCGTGCGGTTTCTTCATCGAGTAGACACTGAAGTTCATGCGGCGCTTATTTTCCTGGCCAAGTAAGATGAATTCATCCTTCAAATGCAGGCCAGAAGTGTGCTCCACAGATATGTAGTCAGCCTGCAAAGTATAAGTGAAAGTTTTTTCTTTTAACATCATCATATTAAAGTCTGGCACGACTGCAGACAATCCCATTGGCAGTCAAATTTAATCTAGCAGCAACTGATATTCACAATGTGCTTTAATTTTGTTAGCACTTCTTTTCAGACAGTTTTTAATTTGATATAGCAAATCATATCATTGTCTTATTATTTCTATGGAAACAAAATCTTTTGACACCACTGCAATGCGGAAATTGGTAATAAAAACTGCAGTGTGACATTAGAGCAGTGGCGAAAATGAAAATTAACAGGATTAGCGAGGCGCGTTACGCAAAACTATGGTGAAACAGGTCAATGGAACAAAAAAAAACCAGAGGAAAGGGTTGGAAAGGTAGTTTATCTCAATGAGGCAAAGAAAATAAAGGATATCTGATGTAGTTGTTCTGACCAAGGTTTTGGATATATTATTGTGATGACCATGTAAAAAATAATGCTTATGCAAATACCCTGATTTGTTTTTGGGATGGATGGATGTTTGGGGCTTTACATCCTGTATTTATGCACTTGGTAGGCTTATAAGGACAGGAGGAGGACAGGGCCATGAGGCGAATGATGATTGAAACCGACGTTCAACATAGGATTGGCTTTTAGGTTTGACCACCATCTATAATTAAGGCAGTGGGATGGGAATTTTGTCAAAGGGGATATTGCAGTTGGATTTTTGTGAAAAACCAAACTTCCATGCAAAAACCATCATGGTTGTTTCAAAAATCATTTTGTATTTGAAAAATCAATTCTATCATGAAATTTCACTCACGTCATACTCTCCCTTTCCTTGATGGTCGAAGTCGTGGGAGTGGATGGTCTTGTAGACCCTTGGTGTTTCCAATTCACTTTCTGGCCCATGCGGTCCCGGGACTTTAATATGGAAGAAGAGGGTGTAGAGGACCTTGGGGGGCCTCTGTTTGATGTGGCACTGGAATCGCTGGAAGTGGTCGAAGAAGTTTGGCTGGATGGTGTATCGGTATGCGTCACCTAAAGCATGGAAAAAAAATGATATAAAAATAGTGTAACTGCGACCTTACCTTAGAGATGGGGCTATGCAGGAGTAATAATCGACACAATCGACATCGAAACCTTGTTCTTGTTAAAGGGTAACATTGTGACACGGGCTGTCTTAAAAAATGACTGACGCTTACAGATTTGCTCATAAAAAGTGACAAGCGCAATTTAAAGTATTTAATTTTTTTTCAATTGTCAAGGTTATATTTTACTTAACATTGCCCAAGTGACATACACAGTTCTTAGTGGTTTTCTACAGCTGAGAGCAATTTAATTTTTGAAAAAATAAAATCTTTCTGAGACAAAAGCTCCAAGCCAATGTTTTGATGAAACAGGAAATGCTTAAAGGGCTCAACCACGGGCACCTAACATATAAACTGACGTTATTGACGAACGAAATCTTACCCATAGCACATTCAATAGGGATGGCTAAGCACTCCTCACTGGCAGCCACTTTGCAGTCTCTTAGTGTGTAGCAGTCAATCTGACAGCACTGTTGTTCAAATATATCTGGAAGAAATCATCATAATATTAAATCGTTGCCTTTAACATACTGTTTACACATTTCAGTTAATTTTACATGGTATTGTACACATTAGTATCAATACAGTTGTCTATGAACTTCCCAATGTTACTAGAGACCTCCTCAGAAGGCATTTCGCGAGAATTTTAATCGCATACATCAATTTCTCGGGTCGGGATCACACCAACAAAATGCATGTTAGAACCCCCATCAGTGTCTTACTACCACTTATGCCTTAAAAGGTTATGATACATTATAAATTATACAAATTCAATTGACATCAATTTGCGGCATTAGAAGAGAGTACCAACAATGTATGCCTATATATCGAACTCACCCAAAGACTTGCATCGCAACTGGTTAAGACATTGATCACACCGTGACCGAGCGTGTCGGCAGCTCCTTGACGGAAAACGTATTGGTCTCTCAGGAGTGTATGATTGGTTGAACACAGTTCCTAGAAGGGGTGTTCTCTTTGTACACACAACACTGTTTGCTGCTTCAGGCATTTGTTCCGGAAAGGTGCCCTATAGAAGAAGAGAATGACTATTAAATAACATGGCTAAAATTATACCGATTAATTCACCCATTTTGCAAAAATAAATCTTGTGAGAGTGAGCGGTGAAACAAAAAATAAGCTATTCCTTGCAAGAACAGACACTTAAACTCATAACTGCAAGACATATAATTACAGTGGTCCCTGGGTTATAAGACCACCCCTTCTGCAGTCATGAAGTGGTTTCTCATGGGGTTGCGGTCTCTCATCAGGGTGCAAAATACAGCTAAAATACTACTGTGTGTGGGACGAAGGCATTCACATGAGGCATGGCAGTCTTACAACAAGGGGGTCTTTCAACGCAGGTACCACTGTATAATTAAAAGCTCAAAGAAACAGCAAGTTGCTGCTATATGAAAGAAACTAAACAGCCAGTGAACTGAAATAACATTCTTCAACAGAACTTTCTATATATACACATTGCCACCAGGGGGCACAAAAGCAAAACAACTTTGGAACATCACCTAGTGGGATAGGAGAGAATGACAAAGATACAGAACAACCACATCAGCTAGAATAAGTTACAAACTACCAACAGAGTTTTTGTATGCCTTTAACATTTAACTGAGATGAGTGTAAAGAATAGGTTTTGATTAGCAATTTATTATAAGCTTCTCCTCCAAGCACTACATGGGGAGTTTATGAATAAACAATTTACAATGCATCAATTGTCCGTCTTAACTTCCATAATTGATATTGCCAATTTTTGGCAATGAAGTAACTTTCAATAATTTAAGATTACCTCAGCAGGGTTTCAGTATCATTATATATTACATGATTACTATCATTTGAATATAGTGTAGATTTAATTGATAAAACTTACATAATTAGCACTTACAAGTTAGGTATAAATATATGGCAATATGCTCAAATTATATATAGACAATTACACTAAAAAATCAAATACACATACTAACAGGTAGATCTATTTAAACAAAACATGGAAAGACAGAGCTCATACATTTTGAGAAAGAGAAAGAAGGGGGTGGGGATGAAGAACAAGAAAGAAGAAGATAAAATATCCGAATTGCATGGGTGATCCTTAAACATATCAAATCCCTGATAGCACTTATAACTATTGTTCACCTTCTTACCTTCAAACCTTTTTTGTTTAACCTTTTTTTAACAATCTGTCAACCAATTTTGCCTACCTTTGCCTGTTAGCACAATTTTAATGAAAGCATTAGGTAAAGAGAAACCAAGTGTTAAATATATGTTTGCACCTGATGCATAGTTCTGCAATAAAGTCTTTTACATTAGTTTTATTTATTAGCCATTAACAAATCGAAACTCCTTATCACCATTTTTACTTTTTGGAACAAATCCAATATAGCCTAGCTTAGACTTTCTTTTCCAGTCGCGGCCATGTTTTTAAATGATTCTTTCTTTTTTTCACTTTAGTTCCAACATGTCAATGTTTTCTGTTACATTTAGAATTGAATATGGAATGACAATTTATTTCTTCTGCTTTTGATTGACTATCACTTCATATAAAAAGAAGAATATTTAAATATAGCTTCACTTTTATGATGATATTTTTGATGATATAAAACTATGCATCAAGGACAACATATACGTGTTATTATTCACAAAATGTGACAGAGCACAAATATGTGATCACTTAATGACACAAATTATAACATAATTAAATCAGCACAACAGTCAAAGATTATGAATTAGTAATGTGACATAATGTGACTTTTAGTGACACATGAAAGTCAGACAATTGCACTAGTTACGACAATGTGACTGTCGTATTATGTATTTTCACAAATCGCAATAGCCAATTCAACTATCAAGATTACATAAATTTAGTCTTTGAGAAGTTTGAATTTTAAAATAGTTACAGATCATGAACAGCATCCAACTATACCGACACATATCTTTTATGGAATCCCACGAATTGTTGGTACCACATGTGATAAAAATGTGTCTATTTTTTCATCTAAAAATGTCAGAAAAAAACCCTACACAAACAAATATTTTCAAACACATGTGAATATATTTACATCCTTTAGGAGTTTGGTTCTATAAGGTTGGATGCCATACATGGTCATAATTAATAAATGGATCGTTTGTGTTAATATTACAATCAAATTACTATCCGATACCCAGGGAGTAGGTATCCGAGATTAAGAAAAATCAGATCTGAATAACTTACCATTTTCTCGCAGGGTTTATTAATAGACCTTGATAAAAAGTCGTCTCCATCATTATACTCCTCTGGGCAAGAGGGCAATCTATTTTTTTTAGATTTTTGTGAATCACATTTAAAGAATTTGGCTTCAGTAATCCGATCGCGGGCAATTTCCACGGTGACACTGTAGTGATCTGGCAGCGGGTGTCTGAAAAACGGAAAAATAAGTTTTGTTAACTTTTTTTATGCATCACTATGGGCTAATACATTATTTGAAGTAGAAGAACAGTCAAATTTTAATCTCATGTTTACCACTATGTTATTGAAATAAATCAAATAAATTTACTGTGATTTACAAAGTGAATATCATAGTCTTAAAGGCAATTAAATCAAGAACTGTACATTATGATTACAAAAACATTAAAAAACAATCAAATTTATCTATATATAACAGCATCAAAATGAATTATACACCATAAATATTGACATTAGCACTGTAATTGGTTTAAAATGCAATATTATTATTTTCACAAGAGATCCCTGGAGACTCCAGGTAAAAGTTGTCAAAATGGCTGTTTTTCTAACATTCTTACAAAAAGCCAGAAAATGTAATATTTAAATTTCCATTCGAATAGCAGAAAACTTACAGCCACTTTCAAAACTGTATAGACGCTCAGTCTGAAAGTGTTTTTGTTTCTAGGACGTGCTTTCTATACGGAAAAGTGACATAAAAAACTGAGCACATGACACTGCCAAGAGAATAAGATGTTCTTGAAAAAAAAAACATTCACATTCAGGATCAGTGTCTACAGTTATGAGAGCGGCTGTAAATAACTCAATATCAAAATGAAATATCATGATTCGAATCGACACACTACATCGGCCTACAGAGTCGTTTTGTCAGGCATGTTTCAGACCAAATAGATATCAGAAGAATATCAAGCCATATATATACACACTGGTAAATATACTGCACTCTAAAAAATGTTGGGACAAAATTGGTTTTTTAGATTCAAAATGGTGTTTTGAAAAACCAAATTTCAATGCAAAACCAACATGGATTTTAAAAAAAATCCATGTTGGTTTTTTGCATTGAAATTTGGTTTTTCAAAAAACCATTTTGAATCTAAAAAACCAATTTTGTCTGAATTTTTTTAGAGTGTGATCAGATCAACCAAACACAGCTTTGAAGATGTCTCTCTATCCTATCATGCTGTATATCAAAGAATTGTACTCATCAAAGAAGTGACTCTATTTCACAAGATATGGTACATTCAGTACATACGATACGTGGAGTGTACGTCTCGTGTACAAAGGCTTCAAGCAGCCAAAACCTTACACTGATATGATTCCCTGAAGAATCTTATCGTCCGACCGTTAAGCGTTGCCAAAATCAGATAGATCGTACATTGATTTTTTTCACTCGCTGAGATTTTCTGCTAGTCTGTGTCAATTTATGATATACCAGGTAGTTGCATGTGTATATTGTCTTAGCAATTTGAGTTAAGTAAGGGTGGGTGTGTGATAGTGATTTATTCCTGCGTTTTCACACCGATTGAGCTTAACAGGACAAGCACAGGTAGTAATGAGGTGCTGTGCATTTTTTTGGCACAGGATGAACCATCTTTCTAATAGGATTGTGCAAGGCAGGGGTCACATGGAAGCTGTATATATATTTCAATGGTTTTTGTAAGATATTGTCCTATTGAGGAGGTTGACCACATGCAATTAGGTGTACTAACTACTAAGTGAAATATATATTGCCAAGTAAAAATATATTGTCTGCACATCTCAATATATAGTTTGTTGCCATGGCCGCTAATTGACTAAAAACAACCTGTAAGCTTCTTGTTTGGTACAGCTCGCCTGATTGGACTATAATCATCATCCTATGTCACATGCAAGAAACCCCATATGTGGCTATTCATGCTTTTATATCACTTGCCAAAACTGCATTACACTGTATACCTTGGCAAACCGCAGTGTGAAAGCAATGGTTGGATGGATGATTGGTCCTGTATTTGTGCACTTGTTAGGCTAATTAGGACGGGAGGTGAACACAGCAATGAGGCAAGGGACGAATCGAACAGCCGTCCAACATAGGCCCAGGTGACCCGGCAAGAGCTGGATTCGGACTCTTGAGCGATTGGCAGCCTGGCACGGGACGAGACCAACCCTCTTGTACCAGCAATGTGACGTGTGTGCTATAGTTCTAAAGGTTACTTTTTTTTATATTGTGCACACTTTTTGGTGGACATTAACACCAACAATTACGTGCAAAAGCAGAAGCCTGAAATTCTATCCAACAGCTCTATTGTTGTTTTACCATAAACTTTCACACCGAACAACGCCCACTTCATTTCAGACTTTTAATGAGTAAACAAACCGGTGATGAGTCTGAGTGCAACCAGCCACTGGAGTGTAATCATCCGTGTAATAAATATTGATGAATTTCATAATGTGATACACCTAAATAAAGGGTTAAGTCACACTAAAGATTGACATTTTGTGACGAAACCAAATTTAATCAGCTGTGTTTGTTTCGAATCACTTCATTATCCACTATTCAAAAGTTAATCAATCATGTGACTTACAAAATTATGCAAAAATATTTCCAATTGTCAGAGGTTCATAAAGTACAAACTGAGGACAGCTCAACAATATTTTGCATATTTTTCTTCATCGTTGCATATACACTGTATGAAGAGAGTCACAGTAGTCATCCGTAAAATACTTTTAAAAATGATAATTAGCCTACATTTTTTTTCCTGTTTAGTGGTCTGGGATGTGCAATTGAACTATTTAAGTTCATTTAGAACTACAGAAAAAAATGTAACCAGTAATAATGGAAGAGCTTAGTTCATTAGAAATGACAATTTAGAAATATGTTAATGATTTGTCATTGCAAAACCTCAAGTGTCACTTGCACTTCAATTTAAGAAAACTGATACTGCTTGATGATTTTAAAAACAAAATCATTAATCAGATTCCTGTATAATAAATCATTTATGATACATCTATTCTGTTTTAAGCTCTAAGATCAGACTAGCCGCATCCACAGCAAAACTGCAAATGATGATAAATATTGAATCCGTCATCGTTTAACTATAAGGTTTTGGCAACAGTATCCTCGCATCAGTGTGGTTTATATTAAACAGATCTAAAATAATTTTCCACTTGCTTTCTTCAATTAGATGATTATACGCTTCCTGTTTAATGAAAAGGCACTTACAACCAGGCATGCCTTGAAAATATAAAACCAACTCTCTAACCTCAAACACCAGCGAAATATCTCCGATAATTGAAAGGTAAACATAGAAAGCTTGCAGAATAGAAAATATATGGCAGTCATCATAACATATTCCTCCGGGAGGTAAAATCCATCTGGATGGGAGATATCGTGACTGCCTTTTTGCCTTTCCGACCGAACTAGATCACTATGGGACTGCGATTCCATGACAATTCCCATATATGAATCAATAAAGCTAATGTAAAGGGACATTCTGTGGTATGTTTTTAGAAGATTCCAGTCTGATGAATCCGCACTATGATTTCGATGCCGCAGTTTTTTGAGCCTCAGTTTTTTCTCTCCATTATGTCCGCCCATTTACAGAGTGATTTTCGCACCCAACGGGAACATCATTGAATGTTATGGCAGTTGGTATGCTGATAGGAATTTTGAATGGGACTCTCCTGATGATATTTTATGCCTTTATCTACTTCCTTTATTACATTCAAGAGTGGTTCAGTAGAATAATGCTTCACAGGACTAGTTTGCTTTGCAAATAAAATGATATTGGGTTAAAATTTCCTCTAGCTGCTCACTGTCATAGTGGTCATGAGCTTACCAAAGACCAGTGCTCAGGAAGAATAGGCTTTATATCCAAAGTTGAAAAATAAAAAGAAAACTATCTTTATAGAACAATTTTACTTGTTTTCCAAATGTCAAATGATGCATACTTGGCATGGAAAATACAACGAACATTTCAGTGACATTACAATGTTATATCTCAGTTCAACCAAAATAAAATTTCTTCAAAAAGAAATCAGTTGTATTGAATTTCATGAATTATATGAAAACAAAATTCTTGACAATGTACTGCGTTCTTTGTCTGAGTTGTGCCTTTCAAAAACAATCCGCTACATATCAAGATGCCAAGTCAAGTGCAAGTGTCACTGAAGAAGATTCTCCACTCTTGTTCTGGGCGTCAACAACCTTTTGTTAATTAATACAGTGGTCCCTGCATTATAAGACCCCCTGTTGTAAGACCGACTTGCCTTATGTGACCGCCTTCCTCCTGCACTAAGTAGTATTTTGCACCCCGACGAGAGACCGCACCCCAGGAGAGACCGCTTCATGACCGCAAAAGGGGCGGTCTTATAACACAGGGACCACTGTATCTACATTGTAATTTAAGCAATGTCACTGATTATTTTAGGATGTAGGTTGGCAAAGCAGGCAAAGCAAAATAAATAAGCAACATTCTGATGTTTTGAATATAAAATTTGTTCACCTTTTGGAGAAGTTGAATCAGACTTAATTCATTGGAATTGGTTTGTTTTGAACATGTCAAAAGAGCCCTTTTATCATGCTTGTGTAACACAGAATTGACCTTTGTGGAATGGTCTATTTATGTTAAAAGGGCATTAAAAAGTTCTCATTAACCTCCTAATACCACAATAAAGCAGTAATAGTGTCCTGTTACTTTGCTTCTATTGGGCTATTATTGTTATCAGGCTATTATTTAGCAATTACATTCTGTTAGACTCTGTCAGAGCATAAAGGTTAGTGTATTTGCCCACAAATGGCTAAATGCTTTTTGAAGGCCAACAAGTATACCCAAATTGGATAATGTGCCTGGCTGGCTTTTTATTGCAGCATAATGGTCCAGATACCTGCAGTGATAGGCCATTGAGTGACAGCCTCCCAAAAAGGGCCTGAACTACATCATGGAAACAAGCCATTAAACTGCAGTCACTCTGCTTGGAGCCACAGCAGTAATCACAGCAATAAAACATGGCAGTTTGTCATTGCTTGCTGCTAGTTGCAAGCCTCTGGTCAATAAGTTTTCAAACCTTTTTATGCCTCACACAGAGCACAACAACAACCAGCAGAATAACATAAGAGCCAACACTGTTTGAGGCTGTTGGATCAGGCTCAATGAGCCTCTATGCAATAGTTCAGCAGCTAAGAGCAATGGTTGAGCCCTGAGCAATGGGTTCAGAGCTAGCTATTCAATTGTAAGAGTAGCAAACTGGCAAAACACACATTTCAGCTGTTCCGACTACTTTTTTTAGCCGTTTCCTACTTTTTCAGACCATCTCGTCCAGACCTACTTTGCCAAAATGAATGACGAAGGATATTATTAGAGTGCAGCAAACACCAACCGCTCAACATCTAATAGTCCCTTTCTGACTTGCTAAACCATTAACAATCAGGGGCGCTGAAAGGATAATAGCCTAACTTTCACTCTTGCTGGGTCCCGGGGTGCTGACGGGTTGTGTTAACGACTTGTGTTAATGCGATCATTTATCACTTTATCGATGTGTCACTGCAGCATGGTTTTCGGAAGATAAAAAACCGTCCTTGCTTAAAGTTTGCAAAAGCCAGTTTTGAAATTATTCTTCATTGTTAAGCCTTTAACAGCATCAAATAGTGGTCTCATATTTATGAAATGAGTAAAACGGTACTACTTTACGCTTTAATTTGGGTAAAATCTGATATGAAATTTCAGTACAACTGAGTAGTTAACGATTGAAACTTTGAAACCATCAGTTTCACTCTCTCAAATTATGTTGCGTTTCAGTATTTTAAGTACTGCAATGATTGGCTTCTAAATTGCCAACACAAATTGCACTAATTTCTCTAAATGTCGTACTGACTTTGCACTGATTTTTTATCGCTACTCTCCATTCGCTTTGCTTTCGATATTCATTCAGCTCGGCTGGCTACCCCACGGCAACACAATGAGTAAAACGCCTTCGACAAAGAGCGCAATAACTCACACACAGAGCACCCAAAGCGAGCGAAAATGGTCAATAATTTTGACACATATCATGCCGCAATATGGAGCCCACTCAATGCATTGATTTTCTTTCATCTATGAATTCATTCAAAATTTGTGTTCCTTTCATATTGAAATGCTGGAAGCTGGATTTATATGGAAATTATTTTCTAAGGATATGTAATTCAAGAGCATATGATTTCTTTTACATTGTAGAATGTTATGTAGCAGTGTGGTAATTAATAAAACAAGGCCGTCTCAAACAAAACCAGTTTTGTGACTCGGTTAAAGTAAAAGATGTCCGGGCTCTTATTTCAGCAAATATAGAATGGTTATAACTGCATGAGTTGCCATGATACGCCTGTTTCTATTTTAACACAAAGCATTGTTCAATATCCTATAATTGGGTGAAAACGAGGACAAGTCAAACCTATTCTTCAGAGTCTCATTGGCATTCACAACTGATTAACCACATTATTCCAGGAACTTGACAGTAACAATAGTAGTACCTATCCACTATACACATTACGCTACAAAAAATTATTTTATCAATGAAAAGGCAATGACAATGCAATATTCATTTTGTCATATTGGCAATGATTCAGTCAGCAACATCAGCAAAAGGAATACAACCACTTCAAAAATGCAACTACAAAGGATCTTCCTTCCCTGCACACTTGATGCAAACCAGTTGGTATGGATGCAAGTTCAATTTGGCATGGGGCCAAAGATTCCCACTGGGCCAGAAAAAGGTGGAAGAGTGTTAAGGGAGCAATCAGTGTGTTGGCTGAGATTCTTCATCCATACTTAAAAGCATTGTAATAGATTATACGGTTAATTTGCATATTTCAGTGGTCAGTATTAACGCTGACACAATCAGCAAAGATGTCGGTTTATTGTCTGTATAACTCG
Organism: Platynereis dumerilii; assembly: GCA_026936325.1. NCBI lineage: Eukaryota > Metazoa > Annelida > Polychaeta > Phyllodocida > Nereididae > Platynereis > Platynereis dumerilii. The sequence goes on from JAPTHN010000008.1 coordinate 32,565,756, forward strand.
TTTCAGATTGCCATTGGGTCAATTGAACAGCATAGTGGCACCCAGGGGTCTTAGGGTAGAAGCACTGGGCCAAGGCGCCCTCCTCAACTAGAGAATCAACACAGCGGAGATAGGAGAAGACGCAAATTTCTGCACATTCGCCGCATTTATTCCCACTCTGCCTCAGGCAGTATCTCTATACGCCCCTGGTACAATTAATAGTGACATTATTGCTATTTATAATGATACAATGTTTGAAAAGGAGTCCATTTCAGCCATTTCCAGGTCACACTGCACAATGACTCAGGTTTTTCTTGGATTGAAAATAGCTGTAATCATGCTCGATATCTGCGTATACGGCCGTACGTGTCAAAGACAGGTAGAACTTATTTCCGTTAGCGAGTACTTTATTTAAATTAGAGACGTAAATGAAGCAGACATATAAATAATCAGAATCACCACAAAAGTATATGCAAATATGCATGAGTACTGAAGCTGCCTTAATGCCATTCTATAAAATGTATATTGTTTGGTCTGAGGCAACACATATATTGAACATAATGGATTTTATAGCCACAGACTAGATTCAAATAGCTGTTTCATGCTTGAAGCCAATCTATGTCAAACAACAACAAGAATTTATTGCTCAGTCTCAGGTTTTTACTTTGAGGTGGTTGGGTGTAATTTCAGTATGGGTCACATAATTAATTGTTGCAAGTAGGCAAAAGTTACCTGACTGCACAGTCAGCATACATTACACCCCGACAGATAGATAGTTAAATGGTAAGTGCAACCCGTGTGCCCAGGGTTGATTTATGAAATGGGAAAGAGCAGGAGTACTCAACATGTTATATAATCAGTATTAATTACCTTATGTGAGGGATATTATATTTGCCCAACACAGACACTAATAGCACCAGTGACGACTAGTGTAACTACTCATCAAGAATTTATTACACCCAACCACCTCAAAGTAAAAACTGAAGACTAAGCAATAAATCCTTGTTGTCATTCAAACAAATCTAGCTGGGATTTTGCTCTAAATTCTAATATTTAAATTCGCCACCCGAAGTTCGAACCCATGCAGGCAATGAAAGACCTTCAGTGGAGCAATCTCAAACCATAGCCACAGAGCCAGCCATCTCCTTCAAAGACTAGGATTCCAACTGCCTAATGGACATTGATCATGCCAAACAACATACCTAAAATTCAGCGGATCAAAACCCACCTCCCTGGGAGCTGCTTGGTGTCAGAACTATGAGCACAGTAACTGCGACATTTCCAACTGATATACGACAGCTTTAGGCATCAGGAGTGGGATATTTTTGTCACCAGTCTGTGTGCTTATGTTTGCCAAGTGCAAAACCACAATGTGTGCTGATGTCTACCTTTCAGTCTATTTAAAGTGATAAAATAAATTACATTTTGATCTAGAGTAGCCTCAAGCTTGAATGAGCTATTTCTAGCTGGTTTGAGGAAATTCAAAATAATTTTGTGTGACTCTAAGAGTTGCTTCAAAACTGTTGTGGGGTTGAAATGATTGAATTGATTAAATGGAAGCCCCCTCTAACCAAACTGTTACATTAAATTACACTTTTATCATGATCTGAGGGTTGCTGAGGGCATAATCTAGTATCCTAAGATCTTGTTTGTCACAAAACATCAGTTACTGTGATATTTCAGAAGTGATAATGTGTCTATATATATTATACAGAAAATGTACACATCCTTACACCACTCTATCTTATTTTTAGAACAACAATTCTCAGAAGAAAAAAAAAACAGATAACACTGTCTTATATCTGATTCAGTTATATTTAAATTCCGTTTGATTTAATTTGAAGTCTTCAGATTTCGAAAGTGCAAACAGTTACATATTTGTGATATTTGTGGTATAGCGATTCACATATTTGTAGTGTAGTACTGATCATGCCATAGCTATTTTTATTAATCCTCCTCAGCTAGACAAAACATCCATGTGTGAGTGTGTTAAGAACATGCGTGACAGCAATCACTGCAGAGGGGCCAGCTATCACTCACGAAAAGAGACGCAACAGTGCATTGAAGCAGAACTGCAGCCTGCGCCTGGAGAAATGACATGCAACTCAGCTGTTACTGTTTTACACAGTGGTTAAGATACAGGAGGACTGTTGAGATGTGACTGGCTTCAGACTATGTGTCCATACAGATACGCAGTTTACATACTCAGTGACAGAAGATATGAAATTCAGAAGCTGTAATGTATTCTACAATTTGGTTACGACTTGTAATTGGATCATTACACTTTTTGAATGTTACACAGCTGAGAGACACAGAATTTTCCATCGATGGTGATCTTCAAGACCTTTTAATTGATCTATTCTATACCTCGTTTTGACACCATACTGACCATAGTGTAAATGTATGCATATATCTTAAAGACTTTTCATTAGCTTTATCACTGTGTCATTGTGTGGATTACTTATTGTCTTCGAAATCATCTGAGAAGTATCTGACATTGTGCGCATAACTCTTTTTAGCTTTTTCATTACTGTTTCCATTATTTGATATATACTCAACAATATGAGATTGTCCCCTATATGAATGAAACAATTGCATCTCATATGTAAAGAATGCTGTCCAGCTTTGTAATACCCTGTGATCAAACTTGTCAACGCATCTTATCACAGAAAAGTGGACGGAACTTTTAAAGCGGTCATACTGTAACAAGCCGTAGAAAGTAACACAGCCAACCGGCCCCAGAAAAAGTCCCCCTAAGGTCCCCATCGCATGTTTTATAACATCAACTGCTGCCAGCCAACATCAACTAAAAGCCACGTCGTGATTGAAAATAACCAATCACCAGCAGTGCCGATGGTTTCTGGTGCAGCGCCGACAGTTTCTGTAATGTTCCGGGACGCCGCGGGTCTCTGTAGCCCTCACCACACCCCGCGTAGAAAAAAATGACAAAATCACAAAAAAGAAAAAATGGAAATCAGCAACACTGCCTCACTAGTGCCTCAGCAGCAAGGGGGAAAAGTTATCCCCATCCATAGGGATTTAGCGAGGTTTATAGCCCAAGCCGCCAATTTAAACAAGGCCAAAATCTGGCCACCGATTGCGCAGTCACTTCAGCCACTCCCTTCCAATTCCCCCTGTAGTCATTAAGCAAGGCTGAATAAATGACTGTTTGAAATTAGACACCCTACTGAAACTTCACTTCTAATCCTGCCATAATTCCAGGAAACCATGGCAACTTTAATGACAAAAAGTAGCAAAAAAGGTGAATCGCCTTGTTAAAATTGACAATAAATTGCAAAAAACAACATCATGATGAAATGTTCAGAAGCCAAAATGGAAAGCATGCTGTTGTAGCGATATTTTACCAGCATGAATGTTGAGCTACACTGATTCTATAGTCCTGTAGTTCAGAGAGGCCAAATAAGTAATGAATGAAGCTGGAAAGTAGGTTTTTGAATGCAGTTCGGCATAATTTTATTACCTATTGCTCCAAGGTCACCGTTCCTGAGAAAGTAGTCCAAAACTTGTAACATACCTGCTCATAGGCCTATTCAGTATTCATGAGAATATTAAGATTTACCGAAAAAATCATCACCTGACCAGGTATCGAATCGTGGGTCAAGAGCTTTCCAACTAGGCCATCCGGCATATGGGTCACTGATAGAGCTTATTTCCTATAATTGGTAAAGACGAAAACTGCCGCGACAAGCAGATATTACCATGAGCAAGTTCCACTGCTCCACACCGTCAGAAGAAAAGTTGCATGTTACTGGTCTACTAGACCTATATGCATAAATGTCATTGAATCAGTTATAAACCTTTTTAAGCAGCCAGATGTATATAAACACTACAAATGCTGAATTCTTGCCATCTCATTATAACTGCATATCTTCAGTGCTGGTGTGTAAACACAAACAACACCACCCACCAAAGGGGAGAATACTCTTTCCATGTTAACCGCAACCACAAAAGCAACATTGTAGCCGGCTGTCAAAGGAGTGGACAGACCCATACTTCACCTCCATTCTGGCATCCAGCGCTTTGATCAGATTCTGCCAAAGCTTCCAGGGGCATTATGGGACGATCAGAGGGTGATAAAGTGCCTATCAAGCAATGTATTGGGCCCCACTTGCCCCAGGTGGTCCTCTGAACCTAAATTCTGCCTATATTAATGTGACCATGCAGAGCCAAGATTAATTGTGCCAGCTCTAGACTGCGACTGACCTTGCAATACAACACTGGATGAGTTCCATTTGAAGTTAACCTGGGCAAAATTGGTTTTTTGAAATAACAAATGGTTCATTCCCCCTATATTCGGTCTATATTAATGTGACAATGCAAAGGCAACACTATTTGTGCAACCTCCTGGTTGCGACTGACCTTGCCATACAACACTGGATGAGTCAAAGAGTTCCAAGCTCTAAACTGGGCAAAATTGTTTGTTTTTTAAAATACCAAATGGTTCTTTAAGACAACTTATGCCTAGATCACACGAGAGTGGTTAAGTGACGGCGAAGTTGTAGAGGTGCCAGGAACTCAAGTTTCGCCTACTTTCAGCGTTTCAAGCCATTTTTGGACAATTATATAATCAATTAGAGCTTATAAATCGTCGTTGATGGTTCCTATTACGACGAGGCACTCGTTTTTTACGCCGAATCGCTCGTAATTACGGACGAGGCAAGAAGAGACTTGTGTCGGCGAGTTGTCAGGAGCCTCGACGCAGTTCCATTGCTTCAATGTTAAACTAGATTCGCCCAAGGAGTCTCTTTCTTCGCCCTAGCATGCTGTTGCTTCGCCCTAGCATCCTCTTACTTCATCCTAATCTTCAATTACGCCCAAGCAAATACATTTTACGGTGAAGCAAGAAGCTGTTTCGGCATTTCAACAGCCTGTTTGTGTCGGCGAGTTGTGCTCTTTTTTCGCCGAAGTTCCATTGACTCAATGATAAGTAGCCTCGCCCAACCTGCCTCTAACTTCGCCCAACCTGTCTCTAACTTCGCCCAAGCTGTCTCTAACTTCGCCCAATCATTTTGGGGGGCTTTCTGGTCTCTTGCATCGTGGTTTCTTCCTTCGCAAAGATTCAACCGGTTGAATCTTTCGTGAAGCAAGTTCTTGACCATAAGGTCACGTGATTTCTAGGAACTTTTGGCGAGGAAGTTTAAGAAGCGCCGTAGACGAAAATAGCGTCGCCGAATTGTTGAATGTAGTTTAAAAACCTCCCTCTTTCCTGGAAAAGCAAGAAGCGACGCGACAAGAACCCTCTGTTACGTCTCCGTGAGAACTAGCCATAAGACGGCTTTTGCGTGAAACGTTGGATTTCCTACACACCTAGTGCTCATTGTCACCGATTCGAGAGGCCACCATTTTAATGCCTAATCCTAAACACATTAAGCATGGATGTTAGCCATGAAGGTCAGTCAATAAATTGCCTCAGGACTGGAAACGCAATTGGTCAGCATGAGTAAGCTTTCTTTATTTTATTGCCATTCTACAAAAGCAATAAACATAAATCAAATACAAGACCTCAATGCTCAAGGAGCAAAAACAAGAAACCGAAGTTTCACAAATTCATAACTTTCACTGAAGTCAAAAACTATACCCTGGATGATGTAAAGAGTTGTACCTAGAGCACTGAGGGATGGCTTGTCGATGACGCTTTATGTCCAGTCTTTTTTGCACTGAGAAGGTAAATATCTAGTTTAGCTGGGATAGACAGAAACCTTAAGCATAGCTCTACGTACACTCATAGAGCACAACAAAACATCCCTCAGGCCAAGAATTAAAACCAGAATTAAACCAGATTCCCAGAGGTTAGTAGCCCAGCAAGTTCACCATTACTGAGCTAGACCTAAGGCTCAACTAAGCTCAGCCCTAGCATTGATAAGGAGCATATATAGCCATGCTCAATTGCACTCTGCTAAAGGTGAGAGCTTTGACCAACTGAGCAGAAACAAACCTCCACTCATATGTTGTATCATACAGATCTTAGAAAGTGTACCACATCTTGTTTCTTTGCTATATCATCTCTCCTATGTTATCTCTCCCTCTTCTTGTATACATCCCTGGGATGAATAGATATCTTCTGACAAATACTGTAACAAGGGAATAGTCCACATCTTGTTATGTGAGACAGATTGCTTTGGTGAGGCTTGCTATATCAGTCACCTTCCTATTTCAGGTTTTTCACAGCCTTTTTCATTTTGTTGAGTCAGTGCTTTTAGCAAGATTTATAATGGGCCATTTTTTGGCTTTTAGCCTCCAAAATCCCCTATACTTTAGGCTTGAAAGGTTCATAATGAAGATGTCATAAGTTTACTGAGACTGATTGGCCACAAGCATGAACCATTGTCATAGTACAAGAAAGCAAGTCAACGTGGAAATAAGAACTATATCTTTATTGATATATTTTAAAAATTTGATTCACAGCTTTCAATTTATGAGTAAGATAAATTTTGTGCATAGCTTTATTAATTCTTTAATGACTTACTTTGCATAGTCAGTCAGAAACACGTTTTTTACTTGACTAAAAGTATATAAATTTGAAAATAAGCTTCCTTATGAATGAAAAAGACTTATATTTTTCTTCATAAGCTATTTTTATGCTGAAACTCCTTGTCATCCAAAGAGGAAGGGATCACTAGCCAGATGTTGCTATATGTTATTTAATTCAACCTTTTTTGCAAATTTTGTATTGCTTTTTACCAACCATGTTCAAAACAACTCTGCACTCAACAGGTAAATCTTTTGGTAAATCATAATTGAATATTCTTGTGCATATGCTGTGTAGTCGTCTCATCTTCATATAACTTACCTTCAATATAATACTTACCAAAATCCTCCAATGATAGCATGAAATGAGAATAAGAGAGATAAAGACTGTTTTTGAAAATATTTGATCATACAATACCCACCTACAATAGTTTCGAAGGACCTTTTTAAATTTGCCGATTTCTCCTGCTGTCGGAGAGTTTTGCTCACTCTGGAGGACGTATGTATTGTCGCTCTCATGGGTGACATCCTCATACTCGGGAATCAGTTGGACGTTGTGAATCCCGATGTGAACTTGGAGTCCAGATTCTCTGACCCAGAAGAAATCGGTGGCTTGTGTGTTATCGGTTACGTAATATGTGGTTTCCAGATTTCGTGTCGCATGAAGGTTTTCGGTGAAGACATTTTTCGAATGCTCAACTTTTAATCCTGCAAAAAACCAGACGACAAGAAAATAATGAAGCTCTTACTGGAGTCCACCAGGGGGCCTCTTTAAAGCCCTTTTTATCTTCATCATCATCATCATCATCATATACATTGCAATAGCAAAACATCATGTGCTTTTGTTGTTTGCGGACGTGAATGCTTCACTATTTTACCGTCATATTTCCACTTTTTGGACCGTTAAAAAGTGGTGCGATTTCGAAGTAGTTTCAAGGTAGTTTCAGACTGTCTATCTTCAGCGACAAACCATACAAATTCGAAACTAAACCATAAATAATGAAATGTAAATGTCCTCCTCCAGATTAAATCTAATGGGAATACAAGCACGATTAAATATGCAAAAACCCATATCAACAAGCCTCAATTCATTAACAAGAAAATAATGTTTAAACTAGGCCAAATAAATAATTTTGTTGTTGAAATTCAACTCCTTTTACATTTGCCAAAATCCCTTTTACCATCAGGAAAATTATTTGAATTTATTTAATTTAACCATCCAATATTAAGGCTTTGTTCAACACAATTTTCAACAACATCATTTCCTTACAATAAATTGGGTCTTTTTTCTTTTTTCTATTACATAACTAACTGAGGATTTACATACAGTTCATGCTCATTCAGTTAGGTAGTAAGGGTATGCATAAAAATAAAGAAACTCCTTTAAAATAATATATTCATATCTTATAAATAGCAGGTTGACTAAAATATCAAACTACATACCATTGATATACCAAGCATAACTTTCACAATTTACATCATACAATTGAATATATATTTAATAATTGTCCTGATTTCATAGCTTTATTACTCTAATATCATAATGTGAAATATTATAATTCAATTATTATCAAATGTATCAAACACTGCACATCTATGGAAACAAAGATATGAATTGTACACTCACAAAAATGTGCAATATATAAAAGAACATGCAAATTTGAATGACATAGTCTAACAAAAACATTTATGTAATATAATCTAATAACAGATAGTAGTTAAGATATTAATTCAAATGTATCTTAAAGACAATAAAATTTCATAGATATGAAAATATTGTATAAGTGATTTTTTGTGGGCATCTGTGTCAATTTATGATCATCAAGAAATTTTAAGGATTATCCACATTTAGTTATGAAATCAGGACACACTATGCGTTTGACTAATACTAAACTACTAATTTCACAAATTTACAAATTAGCATGTCAACGATCAAAACACACGCAAGAGAACAAAAAGCGCCATGCGAACAGAGACTTATCAAGCTAAAATTCATATAAATAAAGTACACATCAAATACGAAAGATATAAGCTTTGGCATTCACTGCATAACAAATCTAACATGAAAAATGGAAACAATAAAATCTATGACGAAATCTAAAATAATAAAACACATCAATCTATTTGGAAGATGAAATAAAGAAAAAAAAACAATCTTCAAATTAAAAAAAAATTCTAAAAAAAATTCTAATCAAACAAGACGGTTACGAAACGGACTCTATGTAGTTACGCAACGGATACGAAATAAAATGGTGACACGTATAAAATCATCATCAAGAGAGCAAGCTTAACAGCCAAATTAAACATAGATACATATTTCAGGGAGATAGAACTTGAAAAAATTAACTTGCTTTTACGCTTTTTGTCGATGGTTGTCTTCTGACGTAAGGCTGAAAGAATGGTCAGAAATTCCCACACGATAACAAAAGTTTTCTTGTAATAACTAACGACAATACTAGCACACTAAATGACCTACACCTTTTTCTTCCGTAAAAAAATATAAATCCAATGGCGTCCTCAAAAATCAAGGACAGAAATTTTTCCTACTTTTTTTCTTAATATTCTGACATTCCAGGTCACATGATACAACATGATGACGTCACATCATGATCATGTGACCTCACACACAAAAACACATGGTCAAAAGTTTCCAAAAATAGGAATCATATCATTATCAGTAATATCATTACATTCTTGCAAATATTATTATATTTCATACTACGACATGCTTGTGACTACTTCATTCATTATAATTAGTAATAAATGTTTTCAAAAGTCCATTATAATATCATTCATTTATCATATTAAACACATAACATTCAAGATACACAAAAATCATGTTATAGACATAAAGAAACATTGATACATGTATAAGTTTGAAAACATGCATATAATAAGACCAGGGACATACACCAGTCACACTGAACATGTTCACAATACAACATCATACCTTCCCAAAGAACTTTTTCCATAATATCAAACCCACAACAATTTCAGAAAAATAGTGGCCTCTCTAGAATCATTAAGCCCTTTTCAACTTAAAAATATATGTGCTACATCCTAAACAGTTTAAAACTATTCAATCCAATTGGCAACAATAATAAATTAAGATTTAAAAAAATCCTTTCTTGGTAAATTAACCTAGGCCCTATTGGTTTCATGATGCTTGCTTGATGACCTTTACATATTCTTCATGTTTGCCGAGAATATAACTGAATGGCCAAATATACCTTGAAACTGCATGCAAAGGGTTTTCAAAATAATTCGAGACATCATTTATCAAAAAGAAACAATCGCGAATATAGTTTTATACAACTTTCAGATTCAATTACAACCAGTTCTTAGATGTAAGCATTATTAATATCCAGCTCAGAGATGCATATACGAGTACCTATGGAAATGCCTAGAAATTGCATAACAGCCCTGATTGTGAAGCAGTACGCCACTTTCAAGATGTTAATGATATTTGTCACTATACTGCAATACAATTTTCATCTGGAGAATGCAACCATTTTGGTTTCTCTTTCACACCACACCAACAACTTGTCTCTCGGTAGCTGTTTCGCATTCAGTGTACATCTCGCGAACAACTCACGGACAGATAGAAGCGGGAATATACAACCCCTTTGGAAATATACCGGCCCCCTGGAACAATCAGTGCTGGTTCAGTAGAAATAAGCACACCCTGTGGCAACTGTGAATACCACTGAGCAATGCTGAGTGGTCAAGTGAGCAATGGAGGGCCTCATCTTCACCATCAGACAAATTGTTTGGAGCAAAGGCAGGAGCAGCATAGAAGCCCTTGCCCAGCTTGTTGTGGTAGCCAATACTACCAGCCTTGCAGGGGCGTCGATCCTGGGGGAGGATGGGGGATGCATCCCCCTTCAGGATGAGCCTGGAGGGGGGTGATCATATGATGAAGGTGTCCCAAAAAAGAATGATACAAATTGACAAAGTGTCAGCGTATTGTTAATATCGCCTGAAATAATCAAAAACGACTTTAACTACAAACCTTAAGGCTCTTGAGGCATGCGTCAATAAAGTTGAAATGTTTCAATATTTTGCACAGGTCCTCCTTATAGATGATATCACAATTTGAGGGGCAAGCCCACAAATAAAAATTAGGACATTTTGTTGGGACACCCTAACCATGATACCAGTTGGATGTAATGTGCAAACTACAAACTGCAGGAATCAACAATATATTGGCTTCTGGGCCTATAAGTTGGGTTTCGCATGAAGTTTGGGCCTCGCACGAAGCTTGGGCCTCATAAGAAGCTTGCGTTTGCCAAAGTCACCCAAACCTCCCCCCCCCCCCACAAAAATAAAAATCTACGCCCCTCCAGCCTTGGTAGCAGCAGGCAGTGTGAGCCACAGAGATGGACTCATTATCAAGATTCATGGTAACTCAGCTTTGTTTCAGGCAAATTGTTGTCGTAAATAGGACTTTCTGGTTCTGCCCGGGCATCTAGGTAAATCTATTGGATGACCAGAGAGTCTGAGAGGACAACACTGTAGCCAGAGAATGCCTAGGGCAAATGAGTACAATGTTCAGTTGCTGAAGGATAAGGGGTTATTATGGCTTTATGTTCTGCATTTTTGCACCAATGCATAATACTATCTGAAATTTGAAATTTTGAGTCCACTTAAATGATTGAGTGGGATGGTTGCACAATTTATTTGAGCTGACACAGCTTGTTGTTTTGAATTATGATAATCTGCCCATTGTCATAAATTTAAAAAAACAATAAGCAATGTTAGCTGAAAGGAGTTGTGCAACAATCTCACTCAATTTTTTGAGCTAACTCAAAATTAAGATACATTACAGGACAGACAGATGATTAAGTATTGAAGTAAGGTGCAGAAATGGTAGAACAGAATGAAATATCTGTAAGACATGAGTGGTCCAGACCAGAAATCAAATCCAGGTCCCAAAAATTATTAAACTACTACCGCCCCTTCTGAGGTCGTAAAGTGGTCTCTCATGGGGGTGCGGTCTCTTGCCGGGGTGCAAAATGCACTAAACATACTACTTTGTGCAGGAGGAAGGCGTTCACACAAGGCAAGTTGGTCTTACAACAGGGGGTCTTACAATGCAGGTACCGCTGTAGGCCTATATAACTGAAATGTTGCTTAGATATTAAAGGATGATTGAAACAGCTGTAAATTGTAGGTCAAGGTGACCTGGCAAGAGCTGGATTCGAACCTGGGACCCAGTAATTGACAGGCCTAACCTTCCCCCAAAGGAAGACGAGTACAACATGAAGATAATCAACATAGCTGGATCATGGAGATGGACAGATAGAATGATTATTTGGGCTTTACGTCCTCTATTTGTGCAGTTGGGAGGCTAATCAACTGTTAATTAGGCCAGGAGAGGACACCTCAATGAGGCAAAGGATGAGAATTATGAGGTCTCCGGAGAACAAAGAGGGATCAAGAACCAGGAATAGGCCAGAAGGACACATCTTGAGGAGAAGGATAAAATAACATTTGTATTGTGCAATGAATCGTAAATCAAGACAGACAAATTTTCACCTTTCTGGGCACAATTAAAATGTCCTCGATGAAGGTGAGGTAAAAATAATCAAAGCGCGACAAGCAATGTTGGACAAGCCGTTTCATTCCTTTGCACACTTTATTTATCAGAAAATGTACCACAAAAATCCCTTTGAAATTTGAAATATCCATGGCCACCTAAGAAACCTTCCATACATTTTTAGATCTGGTGCCTCGATACAAAATGACATCATTGAATTCAAGCGTTTTGTTTGGATACATCGTGATCAAATAAAATAATATTCAAATGCAGCAGTAAAAATTAGAATGAAACAAATATGAAATAGATCTGGCAAGGCCGAGTAATAAGATGAAATATGTCATTCAAGGAGAATAATGCATATATTTGTATTGAATCTACTTTCTTTTCCATTCTTTGATTTCTTATTTATTTCGCAGGATTAAAAATACAAATACATTCATCTTTGAAGGTCAGGAATCGTTTCATTTTCAAATAGACAAACAAATAACAAGCATAATTGTTGTTGTTTTGGTATTGTCTTATTTACAACAACAACAACATCTTCAAAGAAGTCATTAGAGCTTGTAGAAATGCGGATGATTCTTCCAAAATACAGATAAACACATCTTTGAAAATATTTGTAAATTTAATGACATAATGATTATAATGTGTGTGTGTAATTATACAAATTTTCCTCCTTCAACTCCTCAAAGAAGATGCCATCTTCTTTCCTGAATGGGGATCATTTTGTGTCAGGTCCTCCTGTGCTTGTAATCAAAAGTTAATTAAAGACCTTGGTATTTGAGGAGGCATAATGAATGATGAACAAATAGCCTTTTTTCAAGATTAATTTGCATCCAACAATTTCCTGCCTCGGATGCCTATCATTTCATTTTGCTACCATGAGCAAGGTTAGAAATGTTATTACTGAAATTCATAACTTGTTTACAATGTAAACTAGCAACTCCAGGCAGATGCTCCAGTAAACAAACAGGTGATGATTTATTGGAATCATGGACAATTGTATCATAATCCTACCAATATAGAGTGGTGCCTGTGTTGTAGGACCCCCTGTTGTAAGACCGTCGCCTTATCTAACCAACTTCCTCCTACAGAAATAATTTTAGTGCATTTTTAGAGATGCTTGCTTGCTTGCAAGCGGCATCTCTATTGTGGGAGGATGGCTCTGAAACTTATGACAACTGCCTTGGTCATGCTGTCTCATCTCTGTCATTAAAACTTTGCATACAGTCTCAGTAGAATTTTATCTTGTGTTGATAAACTTTTGGTTTCTTTCTGAGATGAAGAAATTAATAAAGAAAACAAACAGGCTGAGTTTCTGCAGGTCAAAGGTCAATCACCAAAAGTAGGTCACAGGCAAGATACCCTCCAGCAGGTCTCACATGCCAGATACCCTCTGCAGGTCTCACATGCCACATACCCTTGTGCAGGTGACAGGCAAAGGGCTATCACGGGCAGTCTATCTACAAGCATCTCTTAAAGTGCTTGCACATTATTTTTCACTATGACGCAAGACCCCACCCCCACGAGAGACTGCGTCATGACCGCAGAAGGGGCGGTCTTATAACGTAGGGACCACTGTATTATAAATCCAGCTATATCCACTGTTTTACCTATTTAAAGCTCTATCTACTGCCCTACCTGCTGCTATACCTACTCCTCTATCTATCTATCTATCTATTGATCTATCTATCTATCTATTTCTACTACTCTTCCTAGCTGTCGCTTCATGTACCGATCTGTTTTAAATCACTCTTTCTTTCTTTCTATCTATCTATGTGCTTGTCCAGCTCTCTATTGCTCTATCCTTCTACCTTTACACACTTCAGTAGATTCTCTGGGTGTCTTTAGACATCTATCTGTGGAATCATTGTGGTACCAAGGTACAAATACGTCAATGTTTTTTATGCTATTCAAAAACGTAGGACCAGTAGAGCACTGAGGCCATAATCAAATGAGAAAAGTACTATGATCTTTGGTCCACTACTAAACAGATTAGTTCTTGGTTTACAGGCTTTACAAATAATAAGAATATACTCAGACTTCCTGGAGCATCTTGCTAAACTGGTAACTAATGATGACAGGTGCAGTACTGAGTGACTGTGTTGTCTGTGTAAATAAGGATTGACCGGTGACCAGGTTCTAGTCCTGTATTTATGCACTTTGTGGGCTAATTTGAACACAACAGCGAGACAAAAGGTGATTGAAACAACCGTCAAACAAGGGTCCAGTTGACCCAACCTGAACACAAATTGGAACTCTAGACCCAGCGACTGGTGGGATTTATCTGCAGATATCTTAAAGACACATTAAAAGCAGTAAAGTCTGAAACAGGGTCAGAAAAATAGTTTGGTTGATGTTCACCTGTTGAATGTTAGCTTAGAATTGCTATTGATACTTTCTGTCTAAAACCTGACCTTCTACTTATTCCCACCCCCTTGTTTTTTGTCTGGTTGATATAGATGGATGGATGATTGGGGCTTTACGTCCTGTATTTATGTACTTGGTAGGCTAATCGGGACAGGAGGAGGACAATGCAGTGACATAAAGGATGATTGAGACAGCCATTCAACACAGGCTCAGGTCACCGGGCAAGAACTGGATTCGAAACCTGGTTCGAACCCCAGCACGCCAACACTAGAGTAACTTTCCCCTGGTCTGGCTGACAAGAATATACGGGTCCAAGATTATGACCAGGTAAAAGAAGAAACCAGAGCCATCTCAAAAGGCACGCTAGAAGCCATAAAAATTACAAAAGAAAGGTAATCTGTCAACAAAGGAAGACGCACCGCATCACAGACGCAACCTCGAAGATGACCCACAACCTTTGGCAGACAAGATCCGGCTTACAAAGAACAGGAAGGCACTTCGTGAACTGGATGAGCCACGTGGCAAAAAAATACCAGAAAAAAGGTATCAAAGACAATACAGAGAACTTTTGAGGTATCAGAAGTACATATCACAAATAGGTCAACATATTCTTCACAATGTCTGGCAGCATGGCAGGAATTATACTAAACACATTTGTAAGCATATACATTTTTTTGATTTCCAACTAAAAAATTTAGAATTAGTCAGTTTGTGTTTTACTGCCAATCAGCAACAACTTAGATTTAGACTATCTGTCCATCATTCTATCATTCTATCATTCTATCATTCTATCTATCTATCTATATATATATATATCTATCTAACTATCTATCTATCTATCTGTCTAGCTGTCTAGCTGTCTGTCTATCTATCTATCTATCTATCTATCTATCTATCTATCTATCTATCTATCTATCTATCTATCTATCTATCTATCTATCTATCTATCTACCTGTCAGATGAGTAAGAGCATCTTGATCTGAGAGATTCATGGTCATGCTAGGTAAAATCTGACTCACAATTTGATTGGGTACTTAGCAAGAAAGAGGAGTCCAGAGGGACATTCAAACAGACATTTAGACAGCTCCATGATTGCCAGGGAGGTTTGCACACCCCTCTTGGCCCCAAGGGGGTTATTTCCCCCACCACTATTCCTTACAGGGCGGCTGTCAGAGGGGGATCATCCGGGGCCAAAGAGGGTTGTGTTCGGGGTGAATCAATTAAGGGGGGTCGTTTCCGCCCCGCGATGGCTCCGAGGTGTCATCCAAACCACAGTGCACTATTAAAAGCCGGGTGTTAACCAGTAGGAATGCGGATGCTTGGCGCAAACCTGAATCCTATTGAGCAATTGCAGAGTGTGATGCTTGTAGGGGGTATCGAGGAACTGTTCAGAGTCTACACCATCGAGTATTTTGAACAATGTCAGTAAAAAACATTATAAACTAAGATTTTAAGTGGAACACAATATAGAGGGACATCATGCAGTTATTTAGACTGTGGGCAATGAGATTATTTGGTACAATGGTTAACCTTTTACACATCAGCGAAAGTCAATTGTCTGGTAGACTATTTCTGTCCCGCAATACACTGAATATTGCCAATCTATGGCTCTGATGACTATGATTGCTTACATAATATTATTGTATTTCATCCATTCCAGATCTAAAAACGGTAAAATTTCAAATACGCACCAGCAGAGACACTCATAGGCTTGCATCACTAATAACATTGTAATATTGCAAGCGACAGCGACCTAATGTCGTACACGAAAATGACGTATTTGCCAGTTTCACCAAGCCTTAATTTCCTGCGGTTTTCTTTTCGGAGTGCGAATCTCATTGTGCGATGTGATGTTTAACTTTTCGTCCACTGACTCCTGACATTCAACGCCCAAGGGAAATAGCTGGAAGCGGGAGCAATAAAGCTGTACACTCTAAAAAATGTCGCGACAAAATTGGTTTTTTAGATTCAAAATGGTTTTTTGAAAAACCGAAGTTCAATGCAAAACCAACATGGATTTTTAAAAAAATCCATGTTGGTTTTTTGCATTGAAATTTGGTTTTTCCAAAAACCATTTTGAATCTAAAAAACCAATTTTGTCTGGACTTTTTTAGAGTGTAAGCTTCGACTCGATGCCTCGCAGCACGTTGCGGTGTGGCCGCTGTGGTCGCTGTGGCCTTTTGTGCTTTTTAGGTGACGTCACAATGCAGCGGTTGGAAAACGCACACAATGGCGGGTAATGAGGCATGGTGGAAAGGCAATTGCTGAGTACGGAGTTCACCAAATAGGTTTACCAAGTGGTTTAGGCGTGTGGTCTGATGGTAAAGCACTTCTAAAATTCACTGAACGTTCGATCCAGTTTCAATACCCAAATGAATGACACTTCCTATCAATTTTTGAGGAATTTCTTTATGACAATATGGAACTTCAGGTAATGTTGTATAAATTGTCTCATAATATAGGAAAATGAACTTGTTTATAAAATATTGTCATTTCATGAAGGATGATGTGGTAAAGCTGTGCATGAAAATATTCTGTATTCATCACACATGCCTTGAAAACTTCTTCATCACAGCAGGCATGCTAAAACTTCACCACCATACTTCCCACTCATATTAGTTCAAAGCCACATCCATTCCTTTGCCGGTCTAACCCAGATGCACTGAATGGTCTAACACGAAGTTCAACCCAAGACTGACCACCATGTTGGGGTGGCTACCAAGTTAATGGCGGTTCGGCCAAGTTTGGTGGAGGTTTGCATGGTCGCTGTGAAGAATTACGTTGGTGGGTGAATTGCGGCATGAATGGTGGCATGAATAGGGGTGAATAGTTGGGGTGAGGGTGCACCGACTGTGTCGTGTCCCCCTATTCATTCATCTGGTGGCCGTCCACCTTTCGCCAGAGGGTACCCTGCGGTTCCCGACCGCAAAGTGCAGTTCTGATTGGACCAAGTAATAAAAGCCTATACCTCCGCACAATGACGCACGCACTGGCCACATAACTCGGGGACAGGCATGAGATGTAGTTTGCCTTTATTCGGCCAAAATGCCCCAGTCTTACTGTTATTAAGGCCTTTGATTGATGATGTTCAACCAGAGACTCCACTTACTCAACAGAAACTTCATGAAAAATAAAAGCGAGGGGTTGGTCTAGTGGTAGCTTGCTAGGTTGCTAGGCAGCCAATCGCTGGGTCCAACATTCGAATCCAGCTCTTGACCTATGTTGGACGGCGGTTTCAATCATCCTTCACCTCATTGCTGTTTCCTCCTCCTGTCCTCATAAGCCTTCTAAGTGCATACATACAGAGACGTAAAGCCTCAATCATCCATCTATCCATGAACAAAAACTGCAACTCTCTTCGGCTCACAATAATGCGCAGAGTCAATCAAAGGTATGAGACGAGAGGCAGTTAATTGATATGAAAGCACAGTAAATACATCTAGGGAATAATTTCCTGCAGTTGGCATGCGCATAGTTACGAAGTATGGATGCAGTAAAAAATATCTTGCGTTCTTCACTGTGCAGCCTGTTATACAAAGCAGGCCATACATTATGTCAAAATTGTGCTATGTATGTTTCATATTCTGTCGATTAGAGACCTTGGAATCTAACAAAGCATCTGTATATTCTACATGTCTAATAAGTAATTACAGGAACTTGTTCGCTTTTACAACCACAAACTCATGAATATCTAAAATGCAATGATATTACGGTTCGATCTCATCAGGAATTTGGTAATTTATCTGTCATAAACAGTCGTTCACATGAACAAAATGTGCATCAGTGAAACGAGAAAATGTGGCTGGGAATTCATGTCCTATCAAGGGGAATTCCCTGTTCATCTAGGACCATGCATTATGCAAACCTTTTAGTTAAGGCCCCCACTCCCTGTTGTACAGCATTGGAATTGGTCTTTTGATGCGAACCCTTATTCCGCACGTACAGCACACAGCGGCATATACGCACTTCTCGTTCCGTATTGACCTGGTCATTTGGTGCCATCTACTGACCTTCCGATAGCATTAGAACATTACAATACTTCCATTGCCACTGTTACTGAAATCCCACAGTAGTCCCTGAAATTATGACCCAAAATTTAGTGAACGTCATTTTGAAACAAGGATATCACAGTGGTGAGGCCAAAATCAGACATCTATTTGAGCTTTTTTCATGAAAGCAAATCAGTTAAGTTCAAATATTGAAATTTCATTACGGGGGATAATCATAAAGCGTTCTACTTGAGGGTACGCGTTCTTATTGAGTTGTGGACACGTTCTAATGGAGGGCCAGAAAAATGCCAGAAAAATACCAGAAAAGACAAAAAAAGTTGTGGTGAGAAAAATTTTGTTATTACCATGGAGTAATGGATATTGTAGAGCATCATTATGGCGTGGTTTTATACTGTTTACCAAATCATAGAGTGCAATATAATGGGCACAACTTCGGAAAGTTCAGGAAAAATTAACACTGTCTCCAATTTTGCACTCATTTCAAAGTATTAGGCATTAAGTTGGATGTCAAAAATTGTCCATGGTACAGCAGAGACATTAATCATGACTTATATATAACTAAATTCAAGTCACTTTATCCGTGATAATAACCAAGGAGTTGAGTAGGGGAGAGTGGGGCCAGTTGAACCGGCAGGCCAGATGAACCACCCTTGATTTTTCACCAGGTGAAGCAGGGAACATACATAAAACCTTGTGTTAGACCTTATAAGGCTAGTCTTTTCCATGTAGATCTATTGGTTGAATTTGGTTCTGAGATACATGGTAAGGGAACATTGACACTTTTTTGGTTTTTTGGATGCAAATTTTAGTTTGTCACATTGAGATTGGAGCTTTCGTAGTATTTAAAATTGCCAACTTTTCAAACTACCTTTTCCATCTTTATTCTCCCTGAAAGCTGTAAAAGTATGCACACAGGAGAGCAATTCTAAAATTTGGTTCAACTGGCCCCACTCACCCTACCTTTGCAGAAAGCAGTGCATTTCACAGTAAAGTAGTAGTGTTCTTATGGAGGATGAGTGAAAGCGTTCTTTCGGAGTGATAGAGTGAGAAGAGTGACAGACCTGCACAGCACTGTGTGGCTCCAATCATTGAAAGTTGAAATTGTATTATTGCAAAGATGGCACACAGACCAAGGACTACCTTTCTGGCACTCCATGAAGTGAGTATTTACTTCGGAAAAGGTCATATTTAGCAACAAAGCTAGATTTTTTCACTGCCACTCAGCAAGAACGCTTGCATTACCTCCAAAAGGGCGCGTACCCTCAATTAGAATGTGATATGATTACGGTGTATACTGATATTGTTTTTTCTAGTCATTGCTCCAGTAACAGAATCTGTCCCTTCATCTAGATTCAGATTGACTTTGGTACTGTTGTTGTTTTGCACTACTTTGAGTTTTCCTTTCCAAAGAAATGGCAGTACACTGTAAAATCTGAAAAGTTGAGTTAGCTCAAATGATGGAGTGAGATGGTTGCACAAATTGTTTGAGCTATGATAGCTTGATGTTTCGAGTTATGATAATCTTTCCATTGTTATAACTTAAACAACAAGCTATGATAGCTCAAAGGAATTGTGCAACCATCTAACTCAATAATTTAAGCTGACTCAGAATTCAAATTTTACAGTGTACTATCTCATACTAGGCCATTGAACTTGTCAGGAGAAATGTTTCATGGAAATCCAATCACAAAACTAGTACATTCTGCAACAAAATACCTGTTGTCTAGACATATTATTTCCGTTTGATTCTATTCAGTGTCAAAATTACTACAATATCAGAAAGCAGTGAGTGGTGGGATGATAGGGCTTTATGTCATTTACCAATGCACTAACAACACTAAATACTGAAATTGAGCCCAGATCCCAGAGTTGGTGCACTACTATCCACTGAAAAAGGTATGCTTGAAAGGACAGTTGGTGTCTGTAGAAAAATTTACATACATCATCCTAAATTCTTATGTGTCACAGAAAAGACAGTTGTCAATCCTGATTAACTTTATGTGTAATTTCATCAAAAGAAATGTAAAAATGAGCATCTGAAGTCAGCAGACTTCGGAAGGATACTAATTACGGAGTAACGCCAACTACATCCACGACCAACGTGCCGTATAGCTACAGTGTCCATCCAAACAAACCTTATCGAAGTGCAGTAAGCCAGGCCATGGCTCAATCAGACAATGGTCTCTTTACAAGAAGCCACTGTATACCATGGTAACCTCTACTACCACCATTGGTAGGGCCATTGGCAGGGCAATACTCAAAGCAATTACAACTAGTTGGAATTGCAAAGGGATGTTGGCGACCGCCATTAGCAAGAGGATGCTGAGGCAACGCTGACAAGCTCTTAGTCAATTAGCATTGTGTCATTAATTCGGAAGGGTTGAGTAAGCGTCCCAGAAGCTGCTCCGCTAATGAATGGTCGAGTCAGGACTCCACCGATCACTCATGACAATTGGGCTGTTACGCATAACCAAATCTAACACCAATATCTGTTACTTCTGGTAATTTGTCGCGTGGTCCTGCGGCTGACTTTCACAGCTATGAACATATTGGTGTAAGTAACTTTCCGTTTGAGTGAGACTCAAATACACTTATTATCCATCCATTAGCAATGTATCTTCCTGAGAACATGTTGTCATGCTGATGTTGTACGCTCCTGGCAAAAAATATCAATCGAAGAATACATAGTTATTGGTTGGATAAAAAATCTCTGCTATACACAGATTTCTAAGGGCATCAAATAGTTTTTGGAAATGCTGCAACTGAACTAGACTGCATGCACAGCCACCAAAACAAATGGTACCAAAAACTATGGAAGTCTGATACACCATCTGTAGAAGACATTGTATCACCACCAAATACAATCATGCCTACACACTTTTTTGTCTTTGGACTGAACAAAAAAACATGACAAAGCCAGCCATACAAATTGTATGACATTGCATGACTAGGCAAAGTAATGTCAACACATATTCTCTTTTAAGTAAGGCCATCAGTCTCTGTCACGATAGATCATGACGAGCCGATGTGATATCGTGCTGTGTCAAAGTCGCATGACAATATGATAGAATAACAGTATCAAAAACAGCTCGGGAACTTTGAAACAATAGAAAAAAAAGAGAAAGAGGTGTTATCAGATATATGAGCTATAGAGATTTTTTTTGTGCTGTCTGTTTTTAGTTATAACTTCAAATCCTAGTATTCAGAATTTTGCCTGAAGCTGTCAGACCTAGGGTTGAGGATTGTCTGCCACAATGCAACATCCAGGTAATTTACATCAGGTGTTCAAAAGGTTCAAAAGCAATCCTGATAAAAGCAGTGACATTTGTGACTTCCTTTCTCACTTATATACTTTGTCCCAAAAGCATTAGTGCAACATACATATACAGATGCTCTCTCCTGTTTATTGTTCATACATACTATTGTAAACTTTCTATTCCTTTTGCAACAAGTAAAAGTATCAGTTACATTTTGTGTTACATCAAATCTAATCGACATGTGAAATATTGTACAACATATGTATACTAAATTTTTTTCTTTTTTGGTTTCAAACTTTTACTGTTGGGAGACATTTAGCATGGACTCAGAAATGTCTGACAGGTGATGCTTAAAATTATTTAACACAGTATAAAGCATGGTGACGTCTCAACCTCTTCTGAGTCTATTATATGTTTACGGCTTGTACAGTGACTGAATATAAACTCTTGTATGGCATTGCAGAGTGTTATAAACATATTTCGTGCAAGTTACACTTATCAGTTTGTCGAGTATCGAAAGCCAGTACGTCTCACGCCGTCTCATCAATGGCTAATATCTACTTTTTTTTCTTCGTCAAACATCAACGAAGTACTGCACAGCAATGAAGCAATTGCAACAATGAAACAATAGCAATGAAACCATAGAAATACATAGAACGGACATGAGGCTGTATGAAGCCGCCTCAAGATGAGGTCACCAAATCCGCCATATTGGAACTGCCCTGAGACATGACGTCACAATAGACTAATTATGATGTGACGTCATACCATTGTTATAAGTGACATCACTGTTATTGGTGACATCACGGTACCATTGTGTCAGGATACAGGGCAGTTCCAAGATGGTGGATTTGGTTGCTTCATCTGTCAGAGCCTCATGTCCGTTCTATGTATTTCTATGAATGAAACAATGGCAGTTAAAAAGGTTTATTGTAAGTTGTGGTTGGGATGCCTCCTTCCCCTCACTAATCACGACGCCCGGGTTAACCCTGGTCGTCCCGGCTGCCAATTTCCACATGTGATGCATCAATCTAGCCAGACACCGTGTTCATCACCTCCTGTTCTTCTTCTAATGACAACAGGGCATCATTCATCAGGCTTGCATTATGTCCACTGATGCCATGCACCATATTAATCCCTGGCTTCAACCACAAATGAGATTATGTTGCCAGAAATAACAACACCAACAACAACCGTCGCGTCAAGCCGCAAACTTGCCAAAGGCCTTGCCAATGGCTTTTGCGATATATTGCATGCTCGTGGAACAACTTGTAGGTTTATGTTTTCTAAATCTATTGCTTTTTCAGCCTCTTGGCTACTTCTTCAATTCTAGTTTGCCTTATTGCACATATCTATACAGCTCAGCTTGTATCTATACAGCGCAGCTTCTTTAAGGTTTCGGGGTCTCTAGCATGACTCGTTACATCTACGCTTGGTCTCATGCATGGTTTCAATTACACACATTATTTCCTCATGGTATCTACCTTCTTGGCTTCTTGTTCCTCATGGATTCTGCAAGTGTGTCTCAGGGTTTCTAGCTTCCAGGGTTTCTATCTACAACAGTTACTGGTCTCCTGCTTCTTTCCAAAGGCATACATTTTACCTCCCAGTGGTCCTACCTCCCAGTGGTCCAGCCTCATATGGCTGCGTTATGGTAAGCTTTTTTGCATAATTCAGAGTTTCCCCCATGTCATTATTTTAGGACCTGCATTTGTGTTCTTTCACAGCTGGCATCATGACTTCTGACTTACCTATCTGTAGATCTCTTGGTTTCTAACTCTCACTTGGCCTCATAATTTCAAACTTTCAGTTGGCCTCATTACTTTCACATTTTTGAACACCTGTTGGCTTAAAAGTAAGTAAACTTCAGTTGGCCTCAGTTACCAACTTCAAGTTGGCCACATGGTTTCAGGTTACAGCTGGTTCTTGGTTTCTACTGTACTAATAAGGTACTCTACACCTGACGGTCTGTATTTCCTCGTTGCTGAATTTCTTCCTTACTTTTAGCCCCTATATTCCTCATGGCTTCATGCTTTACTCATGGCTTCAAGCCGCACTACTCCAAACTATACGGCTTCTACCTCATGGCTTCTTGCCAGGCTCATGGTTTCTCCCTTGCCAAATGGCTTTGTCATCATATCTTCTACCCTAATTGCGCTTTGCTTCTTGATCTACTGCTTTCCGGCATGAGTTCCAGGGGCAGCATAAAGGGACAAAAGTCCTGCTACAAAACACACTAACATCAAGGGAGGAAATAAGAGGCAGCTTTATGTTCCCATACACAGAAGCACAAAAGTATACCAGAACAATAGACAATAGATCCAGGAAAGTAACCAAAACCAGCTGTACAAGCTCATTTAGAGTACATTTAGAGTGAATCTCGAATAGAACAGCTACAAAAATATATACGCATTACGCAATATCAGATATTACATGACATCAAAGGCAAAATTAAGGTAACTAAATGAATTCATCAAGCCATATTGTAATCAATCTCTTTTGTTCTTTTGTTAGCATGGATGCAATATCCCAAATGTAGAGCAACTTTCTGAGCTACTTTCCTATCGTAACTAATTATTTCTACATAAAGGTAAACTCATTGTGACCTGATTCACTTGTGTTTTCATCTGAAACATTAACACAATCTTGCTTTGAAAATCTCTTTTTATATGGAAACAACCCAATTTCATCTTTGGCAACCAGACATTGCTTCTAACCAGACAGAACCAGCAAATAGGTATCCAGGGTGTGCTGAAGCATGTTATAATAGTATGAAGAACAAACTTGTTGACAAGCGAACAACTGACAGACGCTGTTACGTTAACTTTGAAATTTTGAGAGTAGGATGCAAAATGAATGCGAAGTACTTTTTTGGTCGGAAAGTTTGATGTCAAAGAAGAGAAAAGGAATAATGACAATGTGGAAAGGGCTAAAATAAATGGCACAATAGACAAAGATGTGTCTAAGTGGAACTTCACAGACCCTTGACAGAACTAATGAGCTGCATCTCCGTACTTGTGACAGCGCGAGACAACCTGAAATTAAAACAAACTTCGCATTTCATTAACTGACAGATCTGGCGAGGCAGGGAGGCTGACGGGGAAGCCGGGCTTTGTCTGCAAACATTTCATCCTGAAATTTATGCCAGAGGCTAGAATGAGCCAAAACAAGTAGAACACATTAAAAGATAGAATTATTTTGCACATCACAAGCAGCTTAAACTCAACCGAAATTGATCCGCGCCGGTCGCTGCCTTGAAAAATTACTTTGCCTATTGTTGTCAAAACACACCAGCTCTCTGTCGCGTAATCTTAACGCTTGTTCAGCAAATGATTTTGATCTGCGCAGCTACGCATTAAAGCAACTAGCCCTAGGCATTCGCCAAATTGACACGGATGCAAACCATCAAGGTATTCATGTATGCGTCCGGATAAGGAAACACCGCGATTCAGAGCTAGAATGATGTCATTCTTCAATGTGCTTCATGTGGTGTGTATACTCCGCGTGGAAAGGACTTTTATGCAGTGAAGATAGGGCAGAACCAGACCAGCTTTTATCATACAAATTGCTGCTGAACATCCATGGTGGGCTATCCTCACAAACAGCTATTTCTGGCCAATATCAATATTCGGTGCTTGTTTTTATACTCTATGACAGTGTATGTCTGTCTCCCAATGTCCTCTTTGTACAGCAAAGGACCAAGCACCAGTACTTGTATAGCAGATATCTGCTTTGCGGTCTTTGTTGGTGGTTACAAAGGGAAAGAACATCCTCATAAAACAGCAAAGATCAATGACCAAGGATACAAATTTCACATTTTAGTATACTCCATCTCCTTTCATCCCATTCTACACTAAGTTTATACTATTTCGACTGCTACTGCTTTTGTTATACTGCACTTCTAGCGTACCTAATTTCTCCTTCACATTTGTATCTATCCGCCAGAGCTTATACCAATTTTATTTGTACAATTTTATTTGTACATTTTCTTGTACAGACAAATAATCTGGTTGTATGTTCCACCTGTCTGGTTCATCCTCGATCCTTTTTCTGTCTCTCTTTTTCTTCTCCCTCCTTTCTTCTTCCTTCTGCTCCTCCTCCTCATATTTCCCCACCTCCTTCACTTCTTATCCAATTTTTTTTTTTTTGCAATTTATTTGTTAATGACATTTTTAGCATTGTTGATAAATACAATCTCTACAATTATGCAGACGACAACGTAATTTCTTTTGCGTTAACTGATTTAAATTATTTAAAAGAACCTTTAGAATCTGATGTTAGAAATATTTTATACTGGTTCAATGACAATGGCCTTAAAGCCAACCCAGAAAAATTCCAATTAATTTCATTTGGTAATACTTTAACGTCAATTCAAGCTGGTGTGACAGAATTATGCAGCCAGAATACAATTAAGTATTTGGGTATTCATGTTGACTCTAATCTTACCTTTAAAGATCATATTCAAAAATTATGTGCTAAGGCTGGTAAGCAGGTAAACGCATTAAAGCGCCTCAGTAATATTCTCGATAACGATATCAAATTTTTATTATATAAAGCTTTTATAAGTGCAAATTTTGACTACTGTCCTGTTATTTGGTCATTATCTTACAAGAATGATTTGTTAAAAATAAGTAAACTTCAGACTAGAGCCTTAAGATTTGTGTTGTACGAGTTTGATCTGAGTGCCAAGGATCTTCTTATTAAGTGTAAAACTCCCAGTGTCACATCTCTATGTGTAACTAAATTAGCAATTGAGATGTTTAAAATTGTTAATCGCATTTCTCCAGACTATTTATGTCAGTTATTTAATTTCTCTGGTAATAATAACTCTTTGAGGAGCAACAGTACATTGCAATTAAAACTGCCAAATAGTATTAGGTATGGCAAACTTAGCCTATCATACATTGGGAAATGTATGTCGAAAGATTTAAAGGAAGCTGGAAGTTTAAGTGATTTTAAAAATCAAATAAAAATCTGTGATTCACCAGAAAATGTATGGTTTTACATAAACAGTTTTTAATGTAATTTTAATGTCTTTATTATTTTACTGTACATATTCCATATATTTGTACATACTTTTATCGATTTTATCTACAATCCTTAGTCACATAATAGCCTTGGCTAATGTTTATTGTTTTTTACCGTTGTTTTTTACCGAAAATTTGTTATTGTTATCCATCATCCTTCCTTTACTCTTCTTCCTCCTTTTTCTCTTTTTGTTCTTCTTCTCCTCCTCCTCCTCCTCCTCCCTTTTAACCATTTCTCCTCTTTCATTTATAATCCTGTCTTGTTTATTACCGATACTATAAAAAAGAATCCAATACATTCTGCTACTATTGCATCAACAAATTCTATAGTTGATTTGGTTCGTGCTGGAAATCAAATCATATATTCCGTACTTTGTCATATGCATAATCTGAGAGGCCGTAACTCAAGATATTGGGGATAACGAAAACAATACAGACATCGATGACATCCCATCAGCCGTTTTGGGATAAAAAAGAAAAAAGGGCAAAAAGTAGAAAAGCATCTTCTTCGTTGTGTGGATGAAAAAAGTATGAAAGGGCTGTCGGGCCATGACAATGAATGACAAAATATTGTCATTCCTGAAGCCGGACTTATACAAGAGACTTATACAAGAGGCTTAGCCCCGGTTTATCCAGCTTCAAGGAATGTATAACTATCTGAAAACAGTTGGCGAGTAGATTTAAGCTATTTCATTACATGTATAGACTGTTTACATTATATTGCTACATAGTATGCAGTTTTCACTATCCAACAAAGTAACATTCATGGCAATAAATGAGAAAAAACATTCAATTTAGGGAGAAATTTGGTGGGTAAATATACTGTCAGATTTGCTCAGAGAAAAGAAAGAGAAAAAGAAACATATTATTCTCCATTGTGTGGTTGGGATGGAAGGAAGGCAAGAGATGGCTGCAAAGCTTGACGGTCCTTGGGCTTTTGCCGCAGAATGACGAACCGTCCTGCATGATGACCACGCCTCGGAATGACATATTCTTATGGGGCGGCCTTTACAGCCACGTGTTTACACAGAGACATGCCTCTTCATACGAATGCTATTCTTAGGGAAGAAATCAGGAATAAATCGGAGATAAATCAGATTATTTGATAGAGGGATGAAGAACGCAGGTGATGGGTTAATGACACCGGAGGGTGCGAATAACGGCGAGGGTGACCCCCGGTTTAAAGGCTGGCCCGGCAGCAGTAGCAATTTCTACAAATGCACTATTTCTATGCCACAGCACGATGCTAGGCCCTTAAGTGGGAGTGGACATGGCACTGATAGTAACTCAAGCTTCTCCCTGAAAGCTTAGGACTACGAGTAGTGCTACCGCAGGACTACACCGTAAAACTGGCACCGTAAAATGTACAGCGTCTACTTAATGACTAAATGGTACTTGCTATGAAGTGATTTCAGCATATATATATGGGAGGCTGCCAAATGCTGATGCAAAGATGATATAATGAAGCTATTTGTCCACACAAGAGTGCTCCATGATCCCACATGTGTGAGATATATTATGGCCTTAGCAAGGGCGACCTCCAGATTAATGTCACAAGCTATTAAATACCGAAGGTGGCATTTCAGCCCACGCCATAAAACGGCAGAGAAATCAAATTCAGATGGGCATATTCAGCAGAACATACAAGTACGATTAGAGAACTGCACAAGAAAGTTCATAAGGCCTTAGCAATTTACATAATCAGGCTTTGTGATATATGTGCAGTCTAACTGCAGTCACACTATTCGAATCCCACCCCGGAACCTGATTTAGTCCGAGCCCATGGGACATTAAATGGAGGCGGGTTGTATCCAGTGTTATATGCAAGGGGCAACTGAAAGACCCTGGCGATCCCTGAATTAATAGGGTATGTACCAGACTTCCAGTCTTCTCATTTCATCATCATAGCAATGTCACCAACAAATTAAAGTTCTTCTCCCTCTACAAAAAAACTGAAGGTTGAGCTGCCCCGGCTGATCCAGGGTATACCAGCAACAAAAGCAAGCAAAGCAGTTCCATACGTCCATATGTCCAGTGTCTCGGAATAACGGTCATGCTCAACAGTGTCCGAATAACCTAGAGTATGGCATATACTAGGGGGCAACTGTCCCTCCACCACTATTCTCAGTGTTCTCATTAATGGTCCATGGGTAAACGTGAAAGTGACATTTACAGCTAACATATAGCACTTGTTCTTTTATAGGGGAAACGTTAGACGAGGAATCATTAAATATCCACAGGAGAGTGCTTCAGAGGACATCTCATGCACCTGTTGCTGGAAAAGGCTCAGCGACATAAATTCTAAGTACAAATACTTAATAATGTTTTGTCTTTGGACAGATATAAATGATCTTCAGCTTTCCGGATCTTCTCGAGGCACCCTTTTCAGGGTCTGTAGGAAAATCTCATTTTTTCATTATGCCAATAACATCCCCCCCCAAATGTGAACTATAAATTTTGTTTTAGATCCATCAAGGACAATAATATTATACCATTGGTAAGCTCAAACTTTTTTCGTAGGCAAAGCAGAAAACCTGTTGGGTCGGTCCATCCGATAAGCTAAAAATTAATTATGGCAGTCCTTACACACAAAAAAATCTGTCATTCGCGGCGCAATCTCCCCATTTTCATAAATTTCTGTTGGAGCTACAAAATAGAGCTAGCTGCTCCTATACTGGCTATATCTATTACAGAACATGTCTGTGATGACACACTGACGTTTCCTGACGTCAAAATAGGTAAAATTGCCCACATGGCTTAGTCGTATTTTACATAGAATCGGCTGATTTGCTTGCTTTAAAGAACAAAACATTTTTGACAGTGGGTGGCATGGAATGCATTTATCAGTTTTCAGCGTCAGAATATTATATTTGGAGTTAAACAAGGCGCATTGATCCCTCCCACTCACTTTAAATCAAATCTTCTTGAAAAATCAGCAACTCTTTGTCTTGTCTTTGTAATGCAATGTGATTCCATTGTTTCCATTTACAAATACCAGATTTCAAACATTGCATTCAAAATGGTGAAATTGTACGACAGTCTATTGTGATATAGATCATGATACCATGACAGAAAGACAGAATAGCTAACAGGTATTTGACATCAAATTAAAACATGTCTGCAAACCAGTTATTAGAGATGCTTGCTTGCTTGCAAGCGGCATCTCTATTGTGGGAGGATGGCTCTGAAACTTATGACAACTGCCTTGGTCATGCTGTTTCATCTCTGTCATTAAAACTTTGCATACAGTCTCAATAGAATTTTATCTTGCGTTGATAAACTTTAAGTGTCTTTCTGAGATGAAGAAATTAATAAAGAAAACAAACAGGCTGACTTTCTGCAGGTCAAAGGTCAATCACCAAAAGTAGGTCACAGGCCAGATACCCTCCAGCAGGTCTCACATGCCAGATGCCCTCTGCAGGTCTCACATGCCAGATACCCTTGTGCAGGTGACAGGCAAAGGGGTAGATACTATCATGGGCAGTCTATCTGCAAGCATCTCTTAAAGTGCTTGCACGTTATTTTTTTGTCTTTCTATGGTATTTCAAGCCTTGCATAATATAACAGAAGAGGGTTAAATCGCAAAAGCATAATTATAATATCTAGAATATAAGTTTTAAAAAGGTAATATATATTCAACTAATGTCCTTGGATCATCCAATAACATTATCTAAAATATTCGTCAACCAAAAATATGCAGAACACAAAGTAACCATATTATTACTCCAGGTGTGATTTTTTATGAAACGTGAACTGCATGGATGGATGGATGATTAGGGATTTACGTCCTGTATTTATCCACTGTGTAGGCTAATTAGGACAAGGGGCGGACAGAAGATTGAAAAAGCCATCCAACATGGGCCAAGGGGACCCGGCAACAGCTAGAATCGAACTCTGGACCCTGCACACTACCACTTACGACCAACCCTCTCCCCCCAAACGTGAACTATAACTTTTGTATCAGATCCATCGAGGACAATGATATTATACCTACCTATTTGCATTCAAAGAGTGTTTTGGCCAACCAAATTCACAGACAAAACTGCC
The DNA here is from genome assembly GCA_026936325.1 of Platynereis dumerilii. Taxonomy (NCBI): domain Eukaryota; kingdom Metazoa; phylum Annelida; class Polychaeta; order Phyllodocida; family Nereididae; genus Platynereis; species Platynereis dumerilii. The sequence goes on from JAPTHN010000008.1 coordinate 32,596,477, forward strand.
TTCAACTCTGTTACAAAGCAATCCGAGCGAAAAACAGAACCGCTTTCAATCGAAAGACACAGCTACTACCAACACAACTGCCTTAGCCAGAGGTGACTTGGGCTCCATTGTTGCTGCTAGTTAAGCCTATGGTGCCATTAAAGCTAGCTTCATCAGTTGGAAGAAATCTATTAGGAAACACAGGCTTTTAAGACGGACAATTCCTTCATTTACGAACTGCCAGACACACTAGCACAAAGGGAGCTGGACTCTATGTTAGTGTTGGACACTTCAAAAGTTTCTACAAACAAACCACTCTGGCAGAAGGTTGGGAGTAACTCCATTTGTTTAGAAAGAAAAGGAGGAGAAAGAAGATTGAAATATTCTATATAAATAGATAGATAGATATGGTAAGTGCAGCCCTCTAAGTCCACAGGGGCACCTCATGATCTGTTATAGCAGTTATCTGTAATGCAGCAGGCGCCCGGCTGACTGGCAGACTGTCAGCTCAGATGTTCCCAGCTGGCAAAGTTGTCAGCTGGGATCCAATTTTTGGCGTCCAACCGATGAAATTTGCAGTCAGGTAATGAGAAAGCAGTTGAGGTGGCTGGCTGGGGAAAAATATGATTTCTATCAGCTGGCTGGGAGGTGCTGAATGACTCTTGGGCTGGCTGGCAACCCAGCTGGCAGCATAACAGATATTTTCTCCCAGTTGCATAAAAAAATGAATCTAAGTGTCACAAAAGATTTGCAACCAGGAGCTTACACTGATATGGGCATTATTATAGTCCAATTCTGAAGGCTCACGACGGTTGATTGGTGGATGGGAGAAAGACACTGATACAAGGTTTTAAAGATTAGTTTTATACAATGTGCTAGAACTTATTTTATATAGTGCATCTGTGTAGTAAACATTCCTAGAAGCGTTAAGATGTCTGATAGAACCAGCAGAGCAAATAGCGAACGTGAGCTATTCAATTCTTCGTATGTTGTATACCCGCTTTAATTAGCAAGTCACACACCTAAGGTACGCTCATCCCTGCAATAATCAAATCTAATTGGAGGAATTATCACACGAAAGAATTAATAAGGTATCAAACTTGGTTAAGTACCTCTCATGAATCCTCAATGCAAACTGTGAATGACTAAAAATTGCTGCAATTCATATTTTATCTTTTGCAGGCGACGAAACTCATCTACGAAAAGCCAGCACAAATTTGTGTTCACGAAAACTTGGCAAAGAATATCACATTCATGTAGAACATGTCGAGTGGTTGACAGAATCGAAGCCGTACAATTCCAATGAACAATATACAACATGTAGTCATGTACCAATGCAGCTGAATAGCAGTCCTCACAAATTCTTCCTCAGACACATAGGCTGTCAGAGTAAGTCACCCTTAATGGTCATCTATGTCTTTAAATGGCAACAAGCACACCATATTGGGTGTTCTATGGCCGAACCGACTACCCAGCCTGAAGCGGTGGCCTCATAAAGCTACAATTGATCCAATAGATTCAATCAATGTTTGTCAGCTGAAATCAATGATGATAAAGCATCTTAAATGACCCAATTCAGATGAAAAGCTCTATGTGCAGTGACCTTGAGATTGACCTTGGTGAAATAGGGGTTAAAAGGGCTTTAACCATGCAGCATAGTGATCTTTTTGGCCGTCTGTGTTGGCTTGCGATTTAGAGGTGATTCAGCAGAACCCGGGTTCCTAAAAACATAGTTCAACTGATTCTACGGTTTTTACCACCAATAACCAAGCTGTAACACCTTACCTCCTGTCTGTCTGAGAAAGAGAATCATTAATTTAAATGTATTGGACATGAAACCAATTTGCACATTAGAAGGCCTACACAGCAATATGAATAAAACATGGCGGCAAGTAGTTTGCGCACGGTTTACATGTGACACAAATTAGTAATACATGGCTAGATGCAAACAGAATATAGCTTCGAGACGCTGTATAAGTATTTCATAAACTGCAGAAGGATAGAGTTAAACATAATTCCAAAATAATAAAGTGTAACCACTAAATCACCAGGATACTGACATGCCGCATTTCAGGCTCGGCTGGTACCAGTCGCTGAATGGCTGGGGGCTCCATTTGAATGATTTGATTAATAAAACATGGCTGAGAACTGCTGAACTGTGGATTATTAGAGAATTTCTGTAAACAAGTTAGACATGCTGCGAATGACTATCGCATGGCTGGGAACCGCTAGAGCATGATTTAGAGCGACTGAAACATGCAAGCGAATCCAGTGAACATGTCGCTGCCTCATTTGAGCATGTTGGCGACTAACTTAAACACGCCACCCACAGACTGACATGAAACGGCAGGGATACGTGACTTAGCAAGCATCAGCTAAACATGGTCGCAAAAGTAATTGAGCAGAAATCTGGTGGTTTCTCAAAGAAAATAGATGGTTTGCAGCTGCTTGCGAAAGAAACGATACAACAGTAGCTTTTCGACAAGTAAGAGAGTATCAAATACACTTTCAGTATGAGGAAACATTAAAAGTTACATTTTGATATGAAGAGTGTATATATCAGATCTGAAAAATGTATATATGATCTGGAGATTATATATCAGAATGTGGCACATTTACCCATTCTACATAATAGTAGACATATACATATTGTGTCAGTATAACAAAGATACGAAATTGAGACACAAACTATTCATGTTTCCCAGATAATGTTTTCGAAGTAGTAATATCACACATTGAATAGATAGATTAAAAAAAGTAAGGCACCAAAAGCTGTTGAACTCTTGTTGTTGTTGTCGCTTTTTTTTCTGGACATAGAGTTCAATGCTTTTCAGGAGGGTCAGCGTCTAATGAAGGCAGTAATTTGACACCATTATGTCGCATAAGGACAGACCTGTCCGAGCTTTGGATTTCTAACAGTGGAAGGCAAAATGAGATTTAGTATACAATGATTCAAATTTAATAAGGTCAGCTGCCAACGAAAGACTATAATAGCCTCATTGTTGCAGATTTACCTTCTGGCTTTTCAATATTTAAAGGATAATTGCCCACTGAGCTACATTGTCTAGTGTTTATGCTAATGATAAGATATATAGAAACCAGAACTGGCTTACTTACATACACTCATATATATCGCCCACATCTCAAGAATTGGCTTAGTGGTATCACATGAGCTCCTATTCCATGAGATCCGGGTTAGATTCCTAACCTGGCAACCCATGTTTGATAGATGTTTCATCCTGTTCAGGGTGCAACTTCATGTGGATACTGCCCATCCTTTTTAGAGTCCTCAGTGCAAAAAGGTATGTGAAGTGTTATCAGTTACAATAATGAGCAATAATAGATCACGTAAAAAGTCATGATTTTCATTTACACCGAAAAATCAGAAAAAAAAATTTGAAAAATTTCGATCCAAAGCAAAACCATGACTTTTCACCGAACACACAGAAAAGACACACTTCCTGTCTATGGACCAATCAGACTGCTGGATTTCAGATATTTTACTCTCAAGAAAACCACAACATCCATTGCAAAGCATGAAATGGAACCATTGCATTTTCTATGTGACCTGCCTTGTATAGGCATAGTCATTCCACCCCAGCACCATATATTTGAAGACTTCCTATATAGCATATCCATGAAACATAATACATGTACCTCCCAAGCCATGTATAAACCCTCTCATCAGATAAATCGAACCAGCAGTAAAATGCCATCATAATTATGTAAATGAAGACAATAGAGTAATTATGGAGCATGTAAAATTCTAATAGTCTCCAGAAAGTGTTGTAGCCCTTTATCATTTGCTTATGCATACATTTGCATATTTAGAGAAAGAGAGTGAATGTGTCCATTCTGATTAAAAATAACCATTACAGGCAAAACTATGGATAGAAAGATTATTATCAAGTAAATTTCATCTTATATGAAGGTGTTTAGAGATCTGTTTACCATAATTTAATAGAGATCACATAAATTTATGACTTGCAGTTAAGCTTAAAATGAGACAAACATAATCAATAAGCCTTTGTATGCATCATTTAACATGAAACTGAGAATTTAAATGAAATTTGAATCAATTTGGAAGAGTTCAATCATATGTAATGACACAATATGTCAAGCAACATGCGCAATAACCAGTGAACGGTGATAATATAATGACACTCTTCAGAAGTCAATATTCCCATGCATTTGGAAGTGGACTGCTTGAGAAAATTGAACTGGACTCATATAGAGTCTTCTACTACATCTGGATTGATAAATCAAGACATGTAAAGGGCCCTTATTATTAGGGGGTGACAATTAGATTAGTTTTCCTGAATGAGAAATTATTCATTTAAAAAAAACTGTGACAATAATGTTTTATTCGCGAGGTCTGCAAATATTTGTTCCTTAACCAAACAACGCCCTGTTAAGAAGTAAATACAATCCTAAGAATACCATTTATTTTAGGACTGCTCAGGAAGAATTCATTTATTTCACTAAAAACTGGCAAGAAATATGCATTAAAAACTCCAATGTCAAACACCACGCCCCGAAGATTGCGGAGAACTAATGGTTGTCCCTTAGAAGATGAGTGGTTCAACTGGCATTGAATTTAACAAAAACATGAGCCCAAGACCTGCAAACTGCATACTGAATCAGCGACAAAAAACTGAGAGTCACAGACAGCTAAACAAACAGAATCACAGACAAAGCGGACTGAGACAGAGTCTGGTGACCCTTTTCTTTCGCTGGCGAACGCCACACAAAGCTAATTCACTTCCATGAATAGCGGCTCGCAAGCTCATTGTCAATATGTCTTGCCCGCTCAATGGAAATCATTAACACTGTGCCCTTGTCCTCAGCCAACTGTTTTCCTTCATTAAATATATTGCCCTTTAGTCTCCAGGTGCATGTATCATCTCAGGGGATCTAGATTGTCAGCACATTTATGAAGGTCAATTAGATATTGCCTTTAGAATGACAAGAGAGTGCTCCCCAGGGGTCCACCCGTTTTATGATGGATTCGAGGTTTCAGACTCCCCAGCCAACTAGTCACTAGTCAGCCTGCAGTACAGGGCCTTGTGGCAAGACCTACAGAAAAAGTACCAAGTGAAAAGTACCTCACAAAATGGAGTTTTGGTATTAATAATACCATATGAGAAGTATGTTGCATAATGGAGTTCTAGTACTGAGAATACCAAATGAAAATTATGTTGCATAATGGAGCTCTATTATTGAGAATACCAAATGATAAATATATTGCAAAACTAAATTTTAGTACTGAGAATACCAAATTATAAGTATGTTGCAAAATGGAGTTCCATCGCTGAGAATTCCAAATGATAAATACAATGTATGTTGCAAAATGGAGTTCCAGTATTGAGAATTGTAAAGTAAGTTTAGCAGATTAGTATCCGCCTATAAAAGTCTGTGTGGAATAAGTTTAGTTTCAAATGGAATTTCTAAAGCCAACAGTTACCTGTTTATACATGATAAGGATAACCAAATTGAATATCTTTAAAAATGTCTACTCACACGTAACATTAAATATAGGCAAAGCTATCTACAATCGTCAACATTCTACAATCTACCACTTTAGCAAGTTATCGTCTCACCGCTTTTGGGGTTTTTCAAATTTACGGAGTAACAAAAGAATTTTAATTTCTTTACATTGTCTGCGAGTTAGAACAACAACAATAGCTGTAGTAAATCTCTCAAGAACTGGTTTTGGGAGCTATATAGGCATCCCTTTATTGTGATGAATCCCTTAAGTCACTAACATGAAACTTGGTAATTAGCTCTAATCGAGTTTAATCACAACTGCAATAAACTCTTATCAGCTTTTTTAATCAACTCATGTCTGTAGCTAAAAAAGACAGTCCCAGAGTTATGCCATCATGTAAGGCACTAAAATGGATGATCATCCCAGCCCGATTGATAGTCCGTGATCTGACAATACCAAACATTTATGAGGTGTTCCGTTTGCACTATGCAAAGTTATTTGATGTTAAAAAGTATACATGCTAAATACATAAATACAGATAGATGCTATAGACCTACAGTCACTTAATTGGTTTACATCTAAAATCTATCTGCCTTTCAATGTTTTGTCTATCTATATAACATCTTTCTGAGTATTAGTTGACAATCCAAAAATAACTGTCCCTCTATCTGTATGAAAATTGGTTGAGGCTGCATTAATTTTTTTAAAGAGGCTTCAAAGGCTGACTTGTGTGCTAGTTATGAATTTGCTAATGAGACAAAAGAACTGTATTCGACTTGATTGATGGCGTAAAAGCTATGCACCCAAACCAGATGCAATTAGAGAGTTTTTGTTAGAGGCATATGACAGACAGACAGAAGTTACAATCAAGCCAAGCAATGGGCATATTTCGTGACTTATGATATCAATAATGTATGAAGTACCAAGTTGAATAACTCTATGTGCACTGAATTAACTTTTTTATTTGGAGATCTGTGGAATTATATCTCCTTGAAATGGCCAATACTCACAGCGAGATACAGATGAGCTGAATTTATCTAAATGGTGAGTTTTACTTATAAATCTATTTGGTATTTCAAGTTAAACGTATTATGTATTTCAAGTTCAACAAATTATCGATGCTTTTATGCCCAAACGCTTCCAGCCACATAATTCAAACTTACAATTTGAGAATTTCAAATATATATATATATATATATATATATATATATATATATATATATATATATATATATAAATGTTTCCAACGGTGGTCAGCCAAAGAAGGAGAGGTATCAAATTTTTATGTCATACTTCCAAACCGTTAATTGGCATCTGATCTTTCAATACATATTATATTATGAAATACCTTCGTTGTATCTCAGTCGTAAAGATACAACAGTTACTTGTAGCAGCACCACAAAGTTGAAAGATGTGTCCGTAAATGCTTGAATACTTTATACTGATGTTATATAACAAGATTATGAGGCGGATGACGATGGTCGTTATATGAATAGCAGTGGCGTTAAACCAAAGACATCATAGGAACTAGCGTATGACTTCCCTTTCTCAATACCTATAAAAAAGCTATAAAACATCAATCAGTCTTTTGTTATAAATACTTAAGATAGGAATATGTTGCACCTTGATATATCCTCAATGCATCAGTCACTTCTACGTCCATAAAATATGTCATATCAAAACCCTCGGAGCACTTTCGGTTGAAATGAAAGTCTTGTCCCTCTTCTTATACCTTTTTTGATATTTTTCACAGCTAAAATAGGAAGCACATAACTGCAGTACATTTAATACTCCATTAAATGTTGAATCTTTTTCAATCTGGCTGAATATTAAAAAGGATTCAGAAGTTTCTGTGGCTTTTTTCCCGAGCATCAGAAAAATAAAATAGATTTAACCATAAAATGAAATCATCATTGATATCTGGACGTACATTTTTAGCTTTTCGGGACTATCGTACGATAATACGCCGAAGTACAGACACTATGTCTTTGAAATATAAAGTCTTCTTTCAACATGATACAATACAGGGCCGGTTTATGGAGAAAATATAAAAAAGAAACCCGGCTCAGCAAGAGAATACTGCAAGATAGTCCATTAGACGCAGCTAAAAGACTTGCGACTTGCAAGGAAGAACTTATTTCTCCAGACAGGGCTCATGAAACATTCAGGTGTTAGGATGTACTGATTGATCAAAGTCTTCCATTTCAGAATTGCACAGCCATTTTCCAGCAAAGTGCATTTGCTTCATATCCTGTGGTTGGTGATTATTTTTGTATCGTATATTGCTCTTTCGTCTTTCGATTATATTTGTCTCGTTCATCTTTGTTACAGCTAAGGAAAGAGAACGGATTACTTCGGCTGTTTGTGAATGTAAATGACGTCACTTATCTCACAACAATCATTAACACTAGGTGGCCCAGCGATAGCTGTAAATGATCCAAATCGGACCTCTTTACTCATAATTCTTCCAATTATAGGGTCATTTGAATTATAGCGTTTAACTAAAGGTATGTGTATACATTGTAAATTCTGAAATTTTGAGTTAGCTCAAATGATTGAGTGAGATCATTGCCCAATTTGTTTGAGCCATGATAGCTTGCTTTTCTGAGTTATGATAATCTTTATGTTGTTATAACTTGCAAACAACAAGCTATCTTGGCTCAAAGGAATTGTGCAACCATCTCACTCAATCAATTAAGCTAACTCAAAATTCAAAATTTACAGTGTAACTATCATATTAGAATGGAATAAACCTGAGTGCTGAGTTCTCACTTCACAGCAGTCAAATAGCAAGCTGCATGATGTCATCATTATGTGGGATTTTACCAGTGGTCATAAGAATTATTTTAACAACATTATGTATTGGATCACAAGTACAAAAGAAGTGAAAAATATAGGATCTTCTGCCATAAAACAATATTTTGAACTTGACAACCGAAAATTTGACCGTCGTGGGCAGGGCCATATCTGTCAGCCTTTAAAACAAAACGTCAAAACCATTCTTTCAATACAATAGTAGAGTAAGGATATAACCAAGCACAATATATGTATTGCTCAAACATCAATCCCCATCATTCTGACTACAAAAAGTCTTGTTACTTGGACTAAAGCTGGGTGGCCCGGCGAGATATTGCGCTGCGTTATACTGATGGACAATTGGGCAAGTCCGGACAAGCTGCAACGTCTACGGCACAATACGGAGCTAACAAGACAAGAAGGCCTGGAGAGAAAGTATGAGTTTGCTGTGGGTATCAGTTATTTACTCAGACAGGTTTGTTGGGCCTTCTACTTAGCAAACGTGTAAGCAGTCCCTCTACAACCGCGCCACAAGATGAAGCTAAACACGACATCCACCAAAACTCCCGATCGAATGTAAGTGCAGGCCAAAGACATTCTAGAAGACCACAGGCTGTACATTACATCGAAATGGTTTTAGTGGTCACCCTACACTTTTGTTTTGTTCCCTAAGAGATTTTGAAGTAATTGTGCTGGCCTTAGGACTCATATCTACAAAATTGTATGTATGTGGAAAACATTTATAATTATACGTCATCCTAATTTATCGCAAAGTGCAATTGTTTGAAAAGACTTATATGAACTAAACATTATTAGTGTACTGATTCATGGACAAAACAATTTCAAAAAACTTCATAAATTCTATATTCACCTTTGTTTCTTACTTAAATCAAAGAGAAAAAGACAACCAGATGGAAGATTTCTCATGATACGATTTGTCAAATTAAAATCAAGAAGACGGCGACATATGGACAAAAAACATTTATGTCATGGTTGGGAGTGTTCATAAGCTCAGTGCAGACACAGATTCCAGACTCCAGATTCAGAGAGCAATTCCTTTAAAACATCTCATCATTTTAACAACCACTTGAGCAAGCCTGTGCTCTCAAATGTTTACTACAAAAACAGTGCTCGCGAACGTTATCCACTTATCCAGTGGCTGTCAAACATCTTAACCATAAGCTGCCTTATTATTGCTTCGGCAAGACAAAGTGGTCACGGCGATGATGTATTGTGATTGGTGCGCTTGACGGTTCACACCCTGATGGATCTATTTCACGAGGTTTTTTCACACTTTTGTGGCTTGATTAAAGACCTGCTTAATCACCTTGAGAAGGAGTGGCAACAGGCCTATTGCTTTTATTGATTGCTTTTATAGTGGACCGCCATTCTCCTTCATTTGGTGTTCGACTTGACATCCCTTAACGTCCTACTTGCGACCGTTGGCCGTTAGTGGTGGCTGATGGTGGTTAGTGGTAGCCGACATTAGTTGATGTCGGCCCACGTCCATTGGCTCGAGTTAGTAGATTACCAGTTGCGAGCCACCGGCAAGCCCGCAGAGTGTCCAATGTACAACCACGAGGCCTGAGAAATGCCTGAGATGTGCCCGTGATGTGTCCAGAGTGTGCCCTTGTTTTATTTCATTTATCCTCCCCACCATATTAGAGTAGATGTGTTGTTGGTGGCAAGTTGTATGGACCATCACCACAAGGACCTTTAGCATCACAAGTCTTGAGGGAACAACTCCTATGAAGCCCTAGCCTAATGAGTTTTACCCCCACCTTAGTTGATTTGCAGCCTTTTTCGCCTCTGGCTTCTCCTGTACTCTCTCTAACAACAACCTTGTACTGCAGCTCTGCTGTCTGCTGGCAGACTGGGGCTGATTCTAGACAAATGCTCTTTGGAGATCTTTTGGAGATCTTTCAGAGATGTTCTTTTGAGACTCTCAATGGAGATAGTCTTTGGAGATAGTCTTTGGAGACACTCCTTGGAGATGCTGCTCCTGGGATCTTTCTAGTCCACTCTGAGCACAAGAAATAGATCCAAATCGAAGGACTGCCTCAAGGACCACTTTGACTAACTAATTGAGCTTGAAGCATTGTGAGGTTGAATAAGCACACATTGTGCTCCCTTGCTTTGGATATCACTGAGAGTTTTGTCACCGCGGTTCAACTGTTTTGTCACTAAATCATCCAAGCAACAGAAAGTAAACAGTGCTTCAGCTAATTAACCTACCAGAAAGCAAAATAATTGATATATGCCAATCAACATCACTATTCAAATGAAAACCAAAAAAGTCCCTTTCTAAAACGATTCCACTAATAATGTATCTTTTAGACCATTCACATGGTAAAACAAAGGATGATTTAGTGCTATTCCCTTTGTGTTGCTAGTTCTTACAAAGAAACTCATCAACTTAGCAATATTTGTGACATGTATGATTTTTGGCGGTGATGAATCGAAAGTGATATTAGACATCATCACTGCAATTCTTCATGTCGAAATCAATCTTTAATCCAAAACCACTGGAGTAAAACTCAAAAACCCCAATAACAATGTGGGGAGGTTAGATTTGTCATTAAGACAAATCACGGGGGATTATGTTTTTCGTCATTTTTAACGATTTAGCCTTGTGGAGTGCAAATTTCAAGTCGCCCCTTTAAGATGACAGATGACGAGGGGCGATGATTGCCTTGATCAAGGGGCGTTATGAACTTGGAGCAGTTTTGCCTCACCAAAGATGTAAGAGGAACTCTCTCATGTGCCTTGGACCAAAGAGGACCAAAGAGGCTGCGGCAGTCATTCGAATCAGCTTTTGAGGAATGGTCCTAATTCTACTGATGGATAAACGCGGTCCCTCCCCTCCGCTTTTCACTTGGCGACTGCTTGAGGAGCGTCATTCGTCACTTGCGGGGCACGCTCTGTAACGGCAGACGCAGTAGTAGCAGAAGTCACAGTGGCAGTTCCAGAAAAGGAAACTATTGCCAAGATTCTTCAGTGTTCTGTGTTCAGCTCTTGGTTAATTTGACTTAACTTCTGCTTCTGACTTTCAATCGAATGGTCTATTTCAGGCTTGAGAATACTACAACTGGAGGAAAATTGTATGAATGTATTATTCCTAGAAAGTGATTTGTTTCGAAAGATCTTGGTATCTTTAGGTAGAGGAAATACGACAAAATATTTATCCATGCACATTACATATGGTATGTGATCGCAATACAACAATGTCGATACTAAGGATTATACAAGGAAGTGGTCAAAATATATTAACAGCAATCAAGTTGCTAATTAATTATTAATCGAATGAAGATCTATCAATAACATTTTCTGCACCTCACCTCAATACCACCAAGAGAATCTGAAGTGCTCATTACAGTTTGCCCAGTCATTAGTATAGTCAGTGCATAAATCAAGGTGTAAAACCCTTCACCAACCCACTCTTCATGACTATACAGATGGGACTGCATCATGACCAGTGTCTGTGCTTGGCTAGTTAAAGATCCCTCACATGGGGTAATTGTGTAACATGTTGAGGACTTCCGCTCTCTCTCTTCCAGCTCAGCAATCAAACCCCATGATCGAGTGCCCACAACCAGGCTTAGAGGGCCGCACCTATCTATCAATCTATCTACCTATCTACCTATCTTCCTATCTACCTATCTACCTATCTATCTATCTATCTACCTATCTACCTATCTATCTATCCATCAACACAGGGCCCACATCACTTACTCGTCCACTCAGAACATATTGCTCACCACTTTCAACCATCACTTTCTATAGTCTTTTAGTACAACACTAAAAAGACAAAGATTCAAATTTCTTATCAGAGTCGCCTTGGGCATGCACAACAAATTGCACTGGCAGAGGTCAGGGTGGCGGTCCCTATGTTTGCAATGAAAACCTGGCTGTCTGGTTTGGCCTGCCAAGTCTGCACCCAGCATACTAACAAGAAAGAAGATACTGACCTATAGCCCTGCAATACATACTGTAGACCACTAGATTGAACAATATATATTCATAGGAAATCGCAAAGACAAAATTCATCACAATATCAAGAACTGATGACTATTATAGGTTTAAGAGAAAAATGGGGATTATACAAAAGCTGCATATTAAAAGATACATTAAGCCCATTTACTCATAAGCTCCTTTTTGTAAAGCTCCTTTCTCAAAGCACATAATATATTGGTCATTTCTTTAGTGCTAGTACGTTTAAGCGGTACCGACCATGTCGAGCAAAATGTGATATCCGCAACTACCATCAATGCTTCTCATTCAATAGAAATTAAAGGCCGCTTAAAGAGGGTATTATAATGAATTGATCCCAGATCTCCCAAATCCAGTGAATATGAAAGATGAAGAGATTCAGCAGTGGACCTCTTGTACTAATATGCGCCATCTTCCTAAAGCTCTTCGCGACCGTTGTCCACATACAAAATAGGCGAAATCGGAGGATTGTACATTCCGGGCTAACACTTTCTGTAGTATGGATGGGGCATGTAGTTGACCTCTGACCTCACTGCTAAGCCCAAGTGACCTAGCTTATGACCTAGCTTGTGGCCTATTGTGACCTTTTGTGACCTTTCGCAGCCCTGGCTAACAGTGCCAATTGCTGATTCTCCACTCGGGTGAATCTATTGAGCAGGCCCTTGTGGTCAAGTCGCGAGCTGTGGGGTGGACCGCGAGTGGAGTGATCAAAGCAAGCAATTGAGTGAGACCATTCAGCAACCTCTGAGCGAAGTGTTGTGAACCTGAGAGAACCTCAAAGAACCCTTGGGAACCCTTTGGGGACCCTAGGGAAGCATAGAGAACCACCATGAACCTCCAGGGGCTGGAAACTAGCAGTAAGACCACTGAGGTCCACAAGGGCCTGCAACGAATTGCTAAGGAGCATAACAGACCATACCTACCACCAGAATGAGGCCACTTAAGCACCCAGAGAAATTCAGTGGTCACTCACTGGAAGAAAAGAAATTCCAGAAAAAGAAATAATAAAGAAAGAGACGGAATAAAATCCCCTGGATTGCCCATATCGTCCCCAGCAGGTCTGTGCTCTCCACAAAACTAGTAAGTGACTCCGATATTGTTCCGAGTGAAGAGTATATTTATTCGCATGCCACAAAAATGTATTGTTTTGTTGGAATAGGAAATGTCATACATATATGCATGACTAACCCAGAGTACTTCTACATGCATACAAAAAGTAATTGTCTGTCTGCTCTTTCCCAAACAGACAAAGAATTCACGATAGAAATATAAAAACGGGATAGGTAATAGGACGTCGAAAGGCAAAAACGTGGACAGTCCCCAAATTTAAATAGACAGATAGATAGATAGATAGATAGATAGATAGATAGATAGATAGATAGATAGATAGATAGATAGATAGATAGATAGATGTACTAACAAGACAGACAAGTAAGTAGAAAGATAGGTATTCTTAAAGCACTGTGATTTCTTTCAGAAGCATCAACTTATCATCTTGTACCTTGTGTTGGACATATCATATATTGTTTCAATTGTTTCCAGAAATGGGCTATTTATGCCCAACCAAAGATAAAAGGGCTTTATCTATTCGGCTCTTTCTGCAATTACCAGAATAAAAGAGGTCCACTTTGAAGTGGTAACCTGAGGCTAGTGCAGAAACCACCTCATCATCATATGCATGCAAGATAAGAAGGGAGTTCCACAAGGGTTTATACTGAGACCTTAAATGCCAGTTTATTCGAAAGATAGCCAAATGGCCTAAACGTGACTTGTTGCATCAATATGAACTTAGGGGGCAACTATTCGATGGCCACGGGGGGCTTGGTTATTTTTTAAATAAATAATTTCTGGCCCATTTTTCGAAAAAAAAATTGTAGTGCACCAGAAGCAGCGGCTGTACTGTCTGTACTGCTGGAGGTTCATAGTTCGATGTCTAGCAGGGGCTTGCTAATTGCCACTGATGGTAGATAGATGGATAGATGGATATATAGACAGATAGATAGATAGATAGATAGATAGATAGATAAATAAATAGATAGATAGATAGATAGATAGATAGATAGATAGATATGGTAAGTGCAGCCCTCAAAGCCCAGTACTTTGTAATATTTTAATCAAAAAATGTTATGTCTCGACTAAATTACCAAAATTCGAAACATCTAAGAGCTTGTCTAATGCACAGCAATGTACTAATGGACATTTCTATAACCTTCAATTGCCAGAAGTCTGATAGTTTTAAAAGAGTACATCTCTAATGCAAGCAGGATGTATCCGATTCGTCGATTCGTATAGATGAAAAATACCAGATTACAACCTTGAATTGTTGGCGCATGTCTAAAAGGAATAACATCTGCGAGATGGAACTTACATCTTCAAAATGGAATGCTCTCTTCAAGAATAGTCGTATTAAATGAGCGTTGAGCTTTGAAAGCTAAATTGCTTTTTTTAAAAATTTCAGCGCTTCCATTTATCGACTCCATCAAATTCTAAAACATAAAATGAGCTTGGAAAAAGTCAAAACACAACTCTTCAGCAAAGTGGAGCCTGCAAATCACTCAGTTTCCAGCTTTTACATAGAGTGATTGAACAACAAACATTATTGTCCGAGTGCAGTGTACATGCACTTGATTGCGGCGCCATACATCAACAAGTCCCTATCGCGTGTTGTGGAACGAATCGATGTATCTGTGTACATGGTGGCAGTTTATCGCACTCAGGGGCACTGTCTATATTGTCAGCATATGAAGGGACAGCGGCGACTCTGTATTCATTGCACACAATGATTAGAACTCTGATTGTGTCTCGATGTCATTATGGAACAATACAAAACAGAGATAATGGGTCCATTGTTCAGAATATATGGCTGCCAACACACACCGTGTGGGGCCACAGTTCACCGACTAGCTATACATCAATCATTTCCAAAAGAACAATGGACTCTGTTATGGTATATCCAAACAGACACTAACTACGTAATACTCAACTTCTAAAACAACTCGTAAACTCACTTATGACACATGATGAGATGATGATAACGGGATAAAGAGATAACAGGATAACAGTAAGAGAAGATCATAACACAATAGTATCCTGCAAAATATCAGTTTCAGTCTGACAATCCGTCTAACTGTTGGTGCAAACAAAAACAATGGCGCAAACCAGAGTGTGAAGTCGGGGCATCTAGGGGGCACACAATTTTTTGCAGGGGTACCTGCCGTCCTAATTGTATATTCTAAGCCAAGCAACTTTCAATCAAAGTCGAAATTTTCATAGGAGGGGGGGGGGCACCTGGGGAAAACTAGTCCAATATGTGTTGGCAAATGTCCCTCTCCTTCACAGTGCCCTTGTAGTTTTTAAAGCCCCTGATCCAACTATCGATCCAAAATTATTTCATCTATATATCTATCTATCTATCTATCTTTCTTTCTATCTATCTATCTATCTATCTATCTATCTATCTATCTATCTATCTATCTATCTATCTATCTATCTATCTATCTATCTATCTATCTATCTATCTATCTATCTATCTATATATCTATCTGTTATCTATCTGTGTATCTATCTGTGTATCTATCTATTTTTCTTTGTCTATAATCGATCTGTTCAACTACCAATATATCTATCTCGAAAGCATTCACTATTCGCTGCTACAGGCTTCAATCACCCACTCAGAGTGGCATGGCAAGCAAACATACTTGGTTCAGAAGTCCCTGAAAGACCCAAATCCCTTGGGTATGTGAACTTGTTACTTGTCACAGGCATTTTTCTCTGGGGCACCTAACCTACAATTGGCAGAACTTTTCAGCTAATCTGGACTAAACCCTTTGCTCCCGGCTCATGCTATTCTCTTGTACTTATTCCCAAACCGCTGAGCCGAACAAGCCCAACATATCCTCAAGGTGTTGTCATGTCAATGCTACCAATTATCCGGAACTGCACAGGAACTGGGCCTTGCAGGTTGGCTCTTCCGTTAGAACTGTTGGTTACGTTGCTGAAAGTCTAATGTTCGGTTTCTGGTTAGAACTTTGATTCTGCGATTGTAAGACATTCCAGTCGCAGAAGCTGCTGTTTGTCTTTCAGATGAGATATTTAATTTTTGGTCTGTGTACTGATGTCTTCAAGGTATTAAAGTCATCATCTGGGAAGAGCAACACATCTAGTCTCTCAGTTAATGTTGTGATATGAATGTATCATGTCGTTTCAAGACTGTAATTTTTTGTAAAATGGTCCCTTTGGACAATAAACTACATACATGTATACATATTCATCTGTACAGGGCATCTAACATCATGCAATATTCGGTCATTTTCTGATTCAGGCACGATTAGTCATTAAAATGATTTCTTCACATTGCTGATGTTCTACCCATTCCCTGAAACTATCTCTCTACCTTTACCTATACCAACCAAAACACTAGTCCTCCCCTGTGTTTGGAACTGACCTTTCCTTATAGGATTTTACATGACACATTCAAGGATTCCACAAAGCTGGTGGCTTGTTCTGTCCAAATGCTGATGAGACCGTAAAAAAGCTGTAAAAGCGACCGCTACCTTTGGTCCCAAATTCCCCATCGATATTGTTCTCTTACAAATGGTCGTTTGCCAAATTACACGGCGGAACATGTATTGTGTAGCAAAGGAGACTTCTACCAGAAGAACTGCAGTAGCAGATAGATGGATGGATTTTTTATTTTTAGAACAGATAGATATTGCTTAGTGCAGCCCTCAAAGCCCAATTCTGGGCACTCACGATGGTTGATGGATGAGATTTGGCAGGTTGTGGAAGTAAACGGATGTGATAACCTTCCTTAAATAGAAAATAAATACTATCCTAAATAGGATTCTTCTAGTTGACCTCCATGATGACAACCACTGGACAAAAACATACAATGGTAAGTTATCCTTGTTATTCATTGGGCGACATCAGATGCATTTGCTTTCATCGCCATTGACAAAATATCTGTGAGATTTATCACATTGTACTGAAGGTTGTCTAGATGGCGAAGAACACCTTTCACAAATCAAGGTCCCTGACACACACAGAATGAATGGCTTTGGCATATAAGTGCACCCGGGGTAGAGCAAGGTATAGCACTTTGCCTGTAATTACTATCTTCAGCACAGTCACTTCGGCCATAATGCCGTGTGTCGACACGTGTCCTCTCACTTTTCACTGTATTTGAAATGGGCGACATTTGTGACTTGCGAAAGTGGTTTCACTGACTGGCAAAAGTGATTTTTGTGACTTCCGGGGTGATTTTTGCTTAGTGATGGTTGTCCATTTCGTAAGTAGTGTCATTTTGTAAAATGGCTTCAAAATAAGCGTAGGCGAAGGTCTAAAACGCTTCTGAGAAAGGATTATACTAAGCACTCAAAGCAGATAGTTCTTCTTCTGTACAGCTATGTCTCTTATAAGAATTCTTCTTTTATACACAAATATGAGCATTTGTTCCATCTTTTGGACAGTTACCTTTTTGGTTTAATACGTGAGTCAGAAACAGAAAATTTCTTTCTGACTTGCGGAATAAATGAGACCAGAAATCAGTAATATTTAAACTTTTCCTATTCTTATGTATAAATATGACTGTTTACTTTGTGTTTATCAGAAACATACAATCTTATTTCGATTCACTTCGACAAACTTTGTCATCTTCACAATAGAAATCAATGATAGTTTTTAACAACATCTTCAGCTATTAGTTGATTACTTCCAATTTGCTCCAATAACAACATAAATGCCTCAATTTGCTAGTAGGGATCATAAATTCCACTAACAAGGCACTGGTCCTTGGCATGTCACAACAGTTTTGCCATCATAATAATCACTGCTTCGGTAAGCTGGACTACATACACATCAGTTAACTTTATGAAAAGACCATCTAGGACAAGGACAGGTATTATCATTATCTGAATAGATGAGTTCACTATCAAAACAGACATTTCAGTACTATTCTGTGAAATGACTAGATGAAATCTTCCGTGGGAAATTAATGTTCTGCATTGAACTGAATGGTAGACTTCAGGAGAACACTAAGTTTCCAAATGAAAAAATACAAGGTTATGAAATCCAACTATTTTTTTCACCAGGACTTGGAAAGCATAATCAATTCAATAAATTACCAGCTTCAATACCTACTAGAGCTTTTTTTCCTAGCGATTTTGAGCTGTAATCACCAAAGATTACGATTATGGACACTTAGAGGATTACTGGCTACTTAGAAAAACAGTGGTATACAAGCAAACATTGAATATCTATTATTTAATCTGATAGCTGTGACGATTTACAATGCAATGAAGCCAAATATTGGCCCCCCTAACCTGACATTTGTTTATTACAGTTTTCTAAGATAATGAGAAACTTTAAAACGTTGCTCTTTCTTATACAATGGTTTATTATAATTTTTACAATTATATGCCTGTACAACAATTCAGCTAAACAACTCTAATGGTTGTAAGTTAGTGTGGATATGACAGCACTGTCAATCATTCATAATCACCTCACATATGGGGAATTCGTTTGATGCGCACAGACACTGTTACAAGGGACCAGCTACCCTCCAGGACATTGAGGTAGATCTAATGTTGGTCTAACGAAGCATTAAACCTCCAAACCACATCGGACCCAACGTTACGAAACTACGTAATTTGTCGACACATTTCTCAGACGTTAATACGTACTTTTAGACGTTGATACGAGTGATACAAGCCGTATCTGAATCTACGAAACATTTTAACGTTGGATGGACGCTCTTTGACCGTCTTCCCGCCTTTAGGATCCAGCGTTTCAACGCCCTCCCCCCTCTAGCGCATGCACACTTGCGTACAAGAATGCAAAATGGCGGGCTGACTCGAATCTGTGCAATTTCGGATGGCGATTTTGCTAATAACGAAGGATTTAAACGCATTGACAAGCCTTATAGCATTGGAGCTCCATAGAATAGCTGCTTGGCTATTCAATGAGCCGGTTTTGGACGCTCGGAACTCAATACTGTGAAAGTTTAGGCCCGCGGCAATGTGCCAGATCGAACAGCATGGTCCAAGCGCCCCGGCCCAGGATCAGCTGTTTCAGTATTTGTGATTCAATTATGGACTGAATATGGACATATATACCCCGTTCTGGATGGATATACCCGGTTACCAAACCCGGGAGGACGCATGGACATGGATATGGCCAGAATTCGTCGTTGGACACCAGCGCTGGACTCCCAGGTAAGTGTCTTCAAGATGTCGATTTTTTTTCAGGGGCGGATCGTCTGATGGGAGGGGGGGGTTTATGTTAAATTCTGTTCAGTTCAATTCTGTTTAGCTTTTAAGCTCTTTTAGTTCAGTTCAGGTTTCTTTTTTTCAGGTTTGATTTATATATAGCGTGTTCGGGATCATTGTCCAGGTAGGGTGGGGTGGGGGGGGGGGAGAGCATCCCAGCCACTGGTGGGAGGATTTAATTATTTTGATTGAGATCTGCAAATATAAAACAAAAAATTAAAGCAGTACAAACAGAGCTATCCAAGAAGGATGCTCCCAAAATTAATAGACTTTTCTTCCTCATTTTACTGAGCAGTCTACAAGTCCACTTAGGGACTATATGATAAAATTATATAAAAAACACTTACCTTGCATGGAGAAATTGAAAATGTTACTGCAATTTTACCGTGATAAAATTGGAACATTCTCGGCATCTATGACAGTTGCAATGAGGCACCATTAAACTTGGGTCTTATACAATTCTCATATGCATCTTCGTGGGTGTGGAAAAAATTTAATTTTTTTTAAAACCAGGATAAGCTTTCACATTTTTAAAAGTACATATGTGGATTTTTTTTGTAACTGGTGTATCAACTTTTCTTCATGGCTTCATCTAATCGTCAACAGCAAGCATCCTGTTGGAATTTTTATAATTACAAAGTTACCAGATAGATTGGAATAGGTATCAAATAGATGGCGCTACAAGGCTCTCTGAGAATCAGGATCCTAGGTTCTGCAACTTTGTGCAAACCTTCAACATACCTTTGGCAGATAGACATTTGCCCTGAACATTACTTTCAAACGTTGTCCATACATATCAGAAACATGTTGGAGAAACCTTGGAACTTACATATTTCCAAATGTGCGACCATACCTTTGATCAACCTATGAATCAAAGGTATGGTCATACGTAATAGTCTAAGGTTGTAAAAACCTCTCAAATGAATGTTGGACAAACCTATGAATCAAAGGTACGGTCATACGTAATAGTCAAACGTTCTTCAAACCTATCAACCAAAGGTATGACTTACGTAATAGTCTAAGGTTTTAAAGACCTCTCAAATGAATGTTCGACAAACCTATGAATCAAAGGTATGGTCATACGTAATAGTCAAACGTTCTTCAAACCTCTCAACCAAAGGTATACTTACGTATGACTGACACGTTTAGCCAAACGTTACGACCAAACGTTCTTCGAACCTCTCAACCAATGGTATGACTTACGTGTGAATAGAACGTTAGGCCAAACTATAAATCAAACTATCTGCCAACCTCTTACTAAGGTTGCGACCTACGTTTGGTTTTCCATCTGAGTGCAACGTTTGGAAATTACCTTTGCCCTACCTTTGTCATACGTTGTTTGGCCCAACGTCTGATTCTGACCAAAATAATTACGTAGTGAAAGGTTTGATTTACGTTGCTGCTCGGGAGGGTAACGACAGTGCTTTGGGAGTTGTCTCTTAGAACATCTCCCTAACGAATTGACATTTTGTTTTCACAAAAGTAGGTAGGAAAGAGACGTTTCATGTCCCATTGGAGTGGAATGCTCCCCCCCCCGCCCCCACCTGAGTACGCCACTGGCTTCCCTGACAGGTCAAGGTTGATAGTGGGTGTGACCCATAATCCTTTGAAGATCTGAACCAGAGTAGGGTTCAAGAGAGCTGCGCTATCTATCTATCTGCCCACCTACCTATCTGCCTACCAAGTTACAAGCCTATCTATCTATCTATCTATCTATCTATCTATCTATCTATCTATCTATCTATCTATCTATCTATCTATCTATCTATCTATCTATCTATCTATCTATCTATCTATACATGTATGTATGTATACACGTATGTATTTATGTATACAAGTATGTATGTATCACATATGTATGTATACAGTATGTATGTATGTATGCATGTATCTATGTATGTAATACTATGTATGTATGTATGTATGTATCATGTATGTATGTACATGCATCTATCTATCTATCTGTCTATCTATCTATCTATATTGTATCTATCTATCTACATTGTATCTTTCTATCTACCTACCTATCTATCTACCTATCTATCTGTCTATCTATATATCTATCTATCTATCTCTCTATCCATCCATCCATCCATCTTTCTATCTATTTGTTGTATTTTATCTGTCCATCTATTTTGTCGAAATATATTTTCGACTGTGTTAATAAAGTTGGCTCTGCAGACGGGGTGTAACTAACTCAATATGTTGAAGATTAATTTGTTAGATTCATTCTAATTGTGATCAATACTTAAGGCTAGATTGGAAGTTTTGTAGCATGATGTTTATGTCGCTTGTATTCATAATCACTCCATAGTCGCCTCAAAGACACTCAACAGATTGATACTTCAGCTGCAGTTATGTGTAATCATTGGCGACTAACAGTATGTTTTTGCCAGTCCCATTCACTTGAGTGGATTTCACTGAGAACTGTGAAACTGCAAGTGAAGTCGACTGACCTGGTAGTCGCCAATGAGAGCTTTTTTTCCTGGGTGATTTATAAACTGTAATCTCCAGAATTACTTTAGTCGCCAAAAATAGTTTATGGCAGTTTTAAAGCTGTTATTTCTGTTTCACAAAGTTATACATGGATTAATTTCGCATTGAGAAAGCCTGGTTCCAATGCAACACAATTTATAACAATGAGAAAGAAAGAGGAGAGGGGGAGGCTTCATATGGGAGACTGAGATTGAGACTGAGATTAAGCAATTGACTCTTGGTCGACTATATGGTACAACAAACTCTTCGACTTGCTTTTGGAAAGAGAGATGAGTGCCATTGACCTTCGTGCACTGAAGGATTTATATTCGAGACAAACAGCGAGCACAGTCTGGGATGGAGCACACTCAAACCAGTTTAGTTCGTCAAACGGTATACCACAAGGTGGCATTGCTTCCCCTATCTTATATACAGTATATATAGATGAATTTTTATCATGTCTGCAAAGCAAAGGACATGGTTGTTGGATTGGAAATCACCATGTGGGATCAATTTGTTATGCTGACGATGTTACGTTACTCAGCCCAAGTCTCAGTGGATTACAAGTTATGATTAACGAATGCCAAATGTTTGCTGAACAATTTGGAATGGAATACAATCCACGCAAGTCAGCGTGTGTGTATTTCTCCAGGAGGAGATTAAGTGAACCCGCCTTTAGGATTGTTTTAAATGGCTCAGTAGTCCCTTGGGTAAATGAAGTGAAGCACCTCGGAAATATATTGAGTCATGACTTATCAGAGAAGGCTGAGATATCTCTCAAAAAAGGAGATCTGGTAGGTCGTGTGAATACATTGGTAGCAAACGTCAGTGATGCACCAGAGAAAATCGTCCTAAAATTATTTTCTTCACAATGTTGCCATTTCTATGGCAGCCAAGCCTGGAATTTTATGGACAAGGGTGTAGAACAATTCCATACAATGTGGAATTGATGCCTGCGAAGACTTTTGAAATTGCACCGTCAAACCCATGTGCGATATCTGATTAAGCTTTCTGGGATAAAACACGCAAAGTCACAGATTCTTATGAGATTCTGCAAAATGATACAAAGTATGCTGCACAATAAGGACAATGCCCTGGTCAATTTCATTGCCCGCCACGGGACACTGAATGCTGATACAATAGCTGGCAAAAACCTCAAGCTCATCGATAGTCTGGCTGAGAAGCCTGTTTTAGAAATGTTGGAACATAGCAAGACGTGCAATCTTGCCATCTACCAGTGCACCAGTGAAGAATGGAATACCATCGAAGCAATTAAAGAATTGAGAAAAGGCAGTATAAACAATTGGGAGGAGCAAGAAATTAAGACAATGATTGACTTTCTTTGCATTTCCTGACTCTTAATTTAACTTAATTTAATACATTTATCAATTTGCATTTGGTGACAGGAAATGTCTGCACCTGATATATCAAATATGGTATGAATAAACATGTATATATTTATATGGTGTGGTTATACAAGTGATTATACAAGTTTCAGTCACCTGGGAGTCTCAGAGGCGACTGTGGAGTGATTATGAATGTAAGAAATTGATAATCACAGCAATAGTAGACATAGACTTGGAGATTGCACAATAAACATGTAACAGAGCAGTAAGACCTCTGTCTCAACACCTTGGTGGGTGATTATGAATTTTTTGTGCATTTTATACCTGTGGCCATGTCAGAGGTTCACGAGCTTGGTGCACATGCATGGTGGACACAGGAAATGCAATCTCTTTACTAATTATTTGTTTTAATCGACATTATTATATTTGAATTGGGGATACCTGAGGGATAAAGGCTATATCTCCAGCTGTGTATCTGTCCATTGCAATGTTCTCTGAAAGATTATGCTTGTGTAATTGTGACATTCTAAACTAAAAGTAGGGGGGGGTGTTATTTTGAAAATGTCAGAAAATCATGTATGTGCGCATTGAATATGAAAATATAGGTCAAAAGGAACCCAATGATGATTTAATTGCATTATTTGGTTTTAAAAACCCATATGTACGGAGGCATTGAAGATAACGCCTTTTGCAACGACGGCAAAATTACTCGAAAATGCCGTATCTCGAGAACCAGTGCACATACAGACTTTAGAATAGGCTCAAATTATTCGCAATCCCTGAGTTTATATTTGTCTTCCATAGTAAACATATGCCTATCTGACTTATTTTTTAAGATAAAGCCAAGAAACCTTAATTTGAGCAAAAAACCTTATATTTTCGATTTTTTGGAACGTTATGGGCCTGATTTGAAGGAAGTCAGCTTAAGAAAATCTATGTCCCACTTGCTTCAAGCCTCAACCACTAAAATTTAAGTGTCATCCTAAAATGTTAAGTCTTTCTATGTGTCACAGTGTCTATCTTTCTCTCTATTATATAACCTAGTGATGCATGTGTTCGGGTTTTATCCTCGTCAGCACTTCAATGACTCGGGCTTTATTTGTCTTCAGTCATTTTCTCATATTTTAAAGTAAGTCTGTGTTTGGTGAAGAAATGTAGGCCTAATTTTGTTTACCTATTTGTATATTAGAAAACTAAATGAGTTTCCTGGGGGCAGCGCATTTCACTATATTTGGAAATTTTACTTTTTTGTTGTGTTTTTCTTTTAGCACGAGGACACTGGAAGGTTTTGCAACCTGAAGCAGCATTATCAAATATAAGTTGTTAATGTGTTAGTCTTAAGTGTCCAATGAGACTTGTGAATCATGACCTATTGTTGATGGTGATGATGAATCAGACATTCAGATACTAAGTCAGATCTTAATTTTTAACCCATAATTTTGGTAAGCAGAAATATGTTCCCAATAAAGAACGCTTTTATACTTATGCCATCTTCAGTGGAAACATGTCACTAGTTTTAGGAATTGAGAATTTT
Organism: Platynereis dumerilii; assembly: GCA_026936325.1. Taxonomy (NCBI): domain Eukaryota; kingdom Metazoa; phylum Annelida; class Polychaeta; order Phyllodocida; family Nereididae; genus Platynereis; species Platynereis dumerilii. The sequence goes on from JAPTHN010000008.1 coordinate 32,621,350, forward strand.
GTATTTCTGACACTTTGCATTACATTTTATTTATAATTATGTGTAACATTTTTCTCTTTACTGTGTAGCCATTTTTTTATAGACTTTATTTCCCTAATAAATAGCCTAACCTGACCAATAAAGTTTCTGCTTCTTTACAAAGATTGTTAACATCTCTATTTTTCAACAATGCATACTTTTCCAACTCAGCTTTGCCATCAAACCACTCTCAACCAAGTTGAGCATCTTAAAAGTTCAACAAAATAACTGATTTAGTAAATTAGAAGTAGTACTTCGCCGGTTGTTTCTTGCTGGTTTTTGCCTCTCTGTCCAGCTTGTCATTGATAGAGCATCCAGACCTTTCAGCATCAAGGTCATTTTGTTCACTATAATCTTCAGATACAGTTTCCTTATACCCTATTGATACATTCTCTTTCAGTAGGAGAAAGCCTCCAGTTAGGGTACATGTATTGAAAGAGTTTGGACAAATCCTTGTCTTGACATGCATTGGTAACTTTTGAGAGAGGAAATATTCTCAGGTTCCAGTTTCATGCCTGAATTTTTTTTTCTGAACAAAAAAATGAATGACTTGTTCTCCCAAGTAAGACTATTCCTGGTCATCATTTGTCGCTTGTTGTCTGTGTAACTTTTGCTTTTCTTGGTTTAACTGTTCTTAATCTACATGGTCGAAGTCACTTGGTAAAATCAGATGAACAATGCTATCAACACAGCAGTTCAAAAAGATCCTTGAAAATTTAATGTCACAAAAGACAAAGGCATGCACCAAACAATTAAGCAATGGGGTGTTGGAGAAGGAAAGAAAGAAAGTATTTGGGGGAAAACTGTATATTTTAAGAAGTCCCAGGGATTGGTGCAAGGTCACTTGGCAGAGGTAGATTTCAGCTTAATCATTCTCTCCTCAGAGAAAAAGCTTACCTTATTTCCAAGCTACATGTATATGCAAACTCAATTTTTTAGGGTATCGGCCAATATTCATGATACTAATTTTGTGCATTAAGATGTCAGACACAGTCAGTACATTGTAAATTGTTTTGTTCTGTCATATTTGTGACAAAAAAATGATTAGATCCTGTCTCATCTTCTTGTTTCTCTTCTTGAAAAATCCTGTTTTATTCTTTGACGTTGTAATATATATCATTACTAAAAAGAGAGCATAGCAAACAAATGGATATGATTAATACTCAATTTGAGAGTAACTTGTTCATCAGGGACATCTTTTTCCAGTATTGAACTGTTAGTATTATGAGATTCATTATTTATCTAGAAATGGCACAAGTACAATTTATACAATATATATTAATTTTATACTCTTCAAGCTAATTTCATGCAATTACTGCTGTCTCACATGTGAAGAAAGAATTATTGTAATGTGAGTGTTACTTGTTTTATAAGCTTGTCAAAAACTTGTCAGTAAACCTACAGACTCTTAGGAAAGCTACATAAATTAATCCACACAGAGTACCATGCAATTATATGAAACTAAATATTAATGATATTGTAATAAGTAAATAAAATATCTCGCTGATCAAATTAATTTAGGCATTATCTATACAATGTACACAACAACTTTGTATAGTTTGATGCAGTATCAATGATATGGAATAGAACTGTCTATTGCATTTAGTAATGTAAACAAAGATTGATAAATTTTTGCAATTATTCAAGTTCTAACGGCCTGCAACGCGAATTTATGCCTGTATACTGATGGAAAAGAGTGAAAAAACTGTTTTTGTCCAATTACTAAAAATATATTGCACTTCAGCCTATAGTTACTATTCAACACTGATATGGAAGTTGGTATTCCGGTTAATTTGAGCCTATTGACAAGTCTCTATGACCAATAGTTCTTGAGATATGATTTTTTTTGGTTATTTTCGATATTATTTCCATGCGTCAACCTTCAACGGCTCCGTACATATGGGTTTTCGGCTTATATTGACAAACGGAGGCAACCGTGTTGCCTAACTAGGTCCAGGTGACACAAAAAAGTGCGCACACAAACATTTTGGAATTATCACCCCCCCCCTACTAAAAGAGTCACTGGGAGAGAGCTTCACATTTGCCTTAAATTACAAAAGTGATATACACATACAAGGATTTATGTTTGATCATACATGGTTTTAAAAATCCTTGATTCACTCGGTAAAAATTTAATTCAATATCATAACCATGGCACTGTCTCAATCACCTGGAGCTGTAGTCCTGATCTCAGTGTCACCTGAGTGCCGTGATTTTAACTTTGTTACATTCATAATCACTCCATGGTCGCCTCTGAGACACCAAAGAGATTGACACTTAAGTGTAATCACTTGTCGACTAATGAAGTTCAGTCACTTGCTTTATCTCTGTCTCAATCTCACAGTCTTCCACAGGTGTTCGTTGATTCACCTCTGCACTACTGTAGCATTGCATTTTAGCATTGACTTGTATACTGCTGCTGTGGGATGTGCAAAATATTTATTGGGGTTTGGTAAAATTAATTGCAACTAACCAGTACAATAACCTGTGTTCTTGCCTCTCCAAATGAACAGAACTTGATTCATAATCGCCAACAGAGGCATTGAGATGTAACCCCCCCCCCCCCTCCTTGTGTTTCTCATTGTTTCACAATGTTGTTGCTTTTGAACCAGGTATTATCAATACAAAATGTATCCATGTTTAACTGTGTGAAACAGAACTACCAGCTTAAAAACTGTCATCAACTACTTTTGGCGACTAAAGTCATTTTGCAGATTATGGAGATTTACAACTGTTAATGCCTTAGGAAAAAAAGCTCTAATAGCCCGACACATAATAGTTGCCTCTTTAGATACATAATTATACAATGTACCATTACCACTTATACAATTTACTAACCATTATATGTACTGATTCCAAACATCACATTTTCTGCTATCCTTACCATTATCCACTGACACTACCACCATCATAACTGCTGTCTCAGGCATATCATCTCATCGTATTAACCAATATTATTGGATAACCAGACAACGTCATGCGTCTACGGTGAGTAAAGCTACTTACGTCACACCGCGACCCACCATTAAGAAGAAAGGATAATATCCCAGCCAAATATTCCTGGCATATTCCTAACAATGTTTGCCTATCTGCAATAGAGCAGGCACAGGTGAGTCCTATATATGTGTGCATATTATAGTCAATGTCTTACAGGTCGACCAGAACCTTTCTATTACTTCTGCACTTTTTGTTTTTCTCATAATATTTGCGACTATAATACGGGAACGGCCAGACTGGCTTCCATAACAATATACGGCTGAATAATCAGATGTCATGAGAATCTGATGTTGGCTGGTTTGCTTGGTATTATGAAGCAAGCGTATTGCAGACCATTAAATTAAATCTATATATCTATCTATCTATCTATCTATCTACCTATCTATCTATCTATCTATCGATCTGTCTATCTTCACCTTCTTTCCAAGTCTGACATCGCCTAAATAAAGACTATCTCAGATGTGCTTTACTGGATATCCAAATCATCTTCAAACACCATACATTTTAAACCCTAAAATTATCTTGTCACGCCATTTAGATCTCTAATCTGTCAAAAAGAGCAAACGAATCCAAAAGGGCAACCTTTAAAAACTGGTCTCGGAGAACTTTAACCCTTCGTTTTGACCAAGCGACTCCTTTCGAGATCCATGGGGTTTCGGTTGGGTCGATAGATCCTACTTGAAACGAGTTACACTGATGTTGCCCGGCTCCTCTTTTTACAAGGACAACAACTTTGCCCTGGTGCTCAAGAAAAATGTCTGTAAAGATGTCTAAAGATGATTGGGTTGACAGCTACTGGGCACATCTGAAAACGAGGCTCCCAAGAAATTTCCATCCGCATTGTTCTTGCTGACTACAAGGGCAGTGATTATACGGCTTTGATTTCAGTGATGGAATGGAGACCGAAGAGTGGTATTATAATGCTTGAATTATTAGCATTCCGGGACACAATGTATAACTCTGACCTGTGGTATAGGAACAAACAAAAACATTAAATGGATCTAACATAATTTTTTTCAATATTGCCATTATGACACCATGAGTGTAAGAGGTCATGTCTTATTCAGGATCATTCATTTGATCATTGACCAGAGAGACACTGTTAAATAAAAATCTTAAGAGAACTGGACAGCCCACATGTAGCTAAGACATCCATAATTCTGAACATAAAGAAATATTTATATGTAATAATGAGAATAGCCATATTTCTAACTTTTTGAGTAAATAATGAGAACAGTTATATTGTACTAAAGAATGCCATGCTATTTTGGCGAAAGAACTTTATCCTCTTTTGTCTCACTTCTTTTGGGAGTCTTTGTTTTGTGTTGTTTTTCTTTTATTTTCCTCAACAATCATTGCATGATAGCATCTGGAAACTCAGGATGGGATCCCAGGATGGAATCTGAAGATGCTATCAAAGAAGACTGATGACCCAGGGAAGAGGCAAGGCACAATGACAGCATTATGATGTTGTTCATCTAGCACTAAGTAGCCAGGCAGCTTTTATGTGACAAATTTGGAATTAATGAAGCAATCAACTAACAGGCCAGTCCCATACATCACTATAGAGCAGCTCATTGCAAGCTGCTCATTGCAAGCATGGCAGTGCAGACCACCCTTTTAAGTCAGTGAGACAATGATGCACCAACGACTCAACAACGACTTGCCGGCGACTCGCTCAAGACTTGCCTCATGGTGCAGACGACGTGACAAAATTTACCAAATGCTCCAAGACAGACAACTCGGCTATTGCGACACAAACATGAGACATTTCACAATTAGCGGTGAAAGCTATAGCCCTCTCGGAGTCTTGACTGTTCGGCCTGAAGAGAAAATGGCAGTAAAAAAGGGAATGGCAGAAAATGGCACCAGAAAGGATAATGACCGACAGTGCCAGTAAACTACTGAACGGCACCTCTAAATGGCACCTTAGAATGGCACTTTGAAATGGCACCTTGAAATGACACAAGCTTCAAATGGTGCATTGTGCAAAAGACACTCATTTATTTAAGTGACAGACGAAAATAGACAGCAGATAAATGTTAGTGATATTTCCACGACTTTAAAGAGAGGGTCTTTCTGTCCATAAATCCAAACTCAAGATAGCTTGATAGAGAGTGGATAAAGACTGGAGCATCACGTCCTGTAATTATGCATTTTGTAGGCTAATAAGGACAGGAAGATGACACTGCAATGAGGTGATGGATGATTGAAACAGCCATCCAACATAGGCCCAGGTGACCTGGCAAGAACTGGATTTGGACCCGGGATCCAGTGATTGGCCACCCAGCATGCTATCACCGATCGACTTTGCATGTTTACAAAGCTATCAAAGATAAACACAAGACTTCCAATAAAATCTTAATTTTTCCATATCCAAATAGATCAATATATCATCTGTACTGATGAGTAAAACGTGTTTCACAAAATGCAATCTGTAAGTTCCGCGCAGGTCCACCAGGCTATCAGTTACTGCAACAGCAACACGGTCAATCTGAAAAGCCCCCCTGCGCTCTCATCCAGTCCAATTCACTGACAATCCGCTCAGTGACAACCCTTCGTCTCTTTGGCCGACAGCCGCCATTTGTGCATTTCAGTCACGATTAGCAAATCGAAGCGGCCATTTATCAATTAGGAGGGCAGTATTTCTGCTTGCCATGGCAATGCCATGCAACAAGATGGAATGAAAGATGCCAGGGGAGACAGGCCTGGTCGTTTGTTTCACCTGCAACATTAATGCCTCTCTTCATTAGCATCCAATGATGTGATGGCCCCTGCCTTCAATGACCCTCATTGCCGAGCACGACAGGCATTCGTGATCACTGGGGTCATTACTGGTTAAGCACAGCGTTGTCCACATACTGTACGACTCTAACCATTAAGACTGACCTTAGATGTGCTTCAATGGACCTCGTCTTACTCTCTATCTGTTGCAATAAACTTAAAGCCCTTCAGAAAAAGAAAGCGTCATATACATGTCTGCAGAAAAATACCTTTATTGTCCCAAAAAGCCATTTGCAAAAACTGCCTTTTGAGATCATGCACCTTGGCTATTACAAAGAGCGTAATGCAGAATAATAGAATAACAAGCATGATGGATCTTTGACCTCAGGATTTACTTCAGCATATGAAGTAACTTATTGTGCCAAAACTTAAAACACACCACATAAAAGTGAAAACCTCGTCAAACACTCTGTGTTGCAGTAAGCTTAAAGCGATACAGAAAAAGAAAGTGTCACACAGTATAGAAAATGACTTTTAATGTCAGAAAAAGCCATTTACAAAAATAACCTTCTGGTTATTACACACAGTGATTTCCAGAGTAACAAGCATATATCATGTTTGCAAGACCGACCATAATCCCAAGAACGGTGTGCCTTTAAAAGGAACATGCAGTATCGCTGTACGCAGTAACTTATAGTGTAACAAACTTTAAAAAACACCAAAGCAAAAAGTTTTAAATATCTTATTATGATTGTATTACATTGGAGTTCTTTTTAATAAAATAAAGGAACAATTTTGTTGTCTGGCGTCAACCATTTTATGAAGTTTGTATTTGTTATTCCCTTGATGTTTTGAAACATTCAAATTAATTGCCAAAATAAACATGTCAGCTTTTGTTTTTACGCCCATTATGTTAGCCATAATTCACCAATGTTAAGAGCTCTCAATGTTTTAAGATTATGTATTCTATTCTAAAAATCTGGCTCGATTTTTCTGAACCATTCTTCAATTCTTGGTTATTATTCTATAATTATTGATAAATCATTGTCGCTTTCTTTTGAGTCTGGTGTTGTCTTTCTCTAAGAAATCTGAAATCCAGAATTATTCCGACCATACGCGGCATTTTTTAACAACCGAATCTACCATAGACGAGGAAATCGGCAAGGGAGCATACATTATTCATGTGCGGAGAGGTAGGGATTGTGATTTAGTTGGCTGCTCCCTTTGTTATTAATGGCAAGGAACTTTTATATGCTCCCTTTGTCATGTATATTGGAGTGAGACAGCATTGGTCCTGCAGTCATGTGTTGCCAACAATATTGCTGATTTTACGAAATAGCATTGTTTACCAGATGTTAACTTGGATGTTAACTCAGATTTTAACTCAGATGTCATCTCTGTCAATATGGTGTTTATATAGTCGTAACAACAGTGACAATGAGCCAGACATGTTTAAGACATCAATGGCTGGTTGAAAAACAATTGAATGTAAATTTTTTCTTGAAATAAAAGTATGCATTTCAAGCACATTGCAATACCATGACAATGGCACCTTCTCTGAATGAGTATATGAACCTCATACATACATGTATACATATATCACACACAAGAGCAAAAAAGGTATGCAGTAGATCAGGAACATAATACGTAAATACAGTGTGACAAGGGTATATACATCTCCTTTGATGTTCACCTTTGAAAGAAGATAATAAATTTATTTAAATAAGTTGCAACTTGCAACAGCTAAACACTTATTATCTTTATTCAATTTCCATTACTTCACAAAGATAATCATTATGAGCATGAAAGTATACAGTATACTATATGATTATCTTCAGAACACAAATTAATAATTTTGGAAGATAAGTGATGTAAGCAATCTTATAAAGCCAAAACAATACATGCTTCCATTTTATATATATAATCCCAAAGATTATGATTTGTTAACATTAAATGGCTATTAAGCAAGACAATGCATCCAAATAAGGCGTAGTCTCGCTACTAATTCACTTGGTTCTAAGTTCACAACCAAACTCAGATTTCACTGACGCTAATTGAAATTGAAGCCTGAGAGACTCCGAAATGTACTGAAATCAATAGTATCCGATTGACTCGACGATATGCCAGTATCAAGGTAGCACTTGGGACAATTGCACCGGATGAGATCAGTGACAAAGTATTGTTCACAAAATTCGATATTTTGCACGGCGAACAACATAACGCTCTTTGGACTATGCAGTGCGGCCACTCCGATCACCATAATCACTTGGCCCACGTCGATCGGTTTCAACTAATATCTGCAAAAACTCAATGCCACTCAATTGATGTCTATGAAACTTGGTACACAGGTCTGCACACCTAGGGCCAATTGGCCATTATTATGCTAAAGGTCTCTGATGACCCAAGTCATGAGCCTTTGATAGTCTAATGTGAATTCCATGCTCACCCATGAAAGCCCTGTCCAAAAGCATAGGCAAATGGCTGTGATAATACTCTCTTTGCATATTAATAAGGCAATTGGGCCACCCCTTTTGATCTCCTACCTCAATCATTAGTGCCATGTGTTCACAGTCCCACCAACCACTCTCTTTATTGCAAAACTATTGTCCCTCTGTTATAAAGTAACTTGCATTTCACACAACAAAAGTTGCAAGAATTGTTGGTAATATTGATGTGATTTACTTAATCTTGAAATCAGGGAATGTTCTGCCACATCACTTACACCATTATCGTCAGCCTAAAGCAAAATTGGCCTAAGTCATTTTTGGCTATTTTCGGCAAACAGCCAAAAACGGACTTAGGCCAAATTTTTTTTTTAAACAAAAATGACTTAGGCCAAAATTCTTTTGTGGTGTGGCTGTGTTATTATGCAATTCTCCAAAAAAATTATGAATGAAATGCAAGGAAACAACTTCAATAAAATTGATACTCAAAATTATGACCGAAAAATATTTGTGATATCCACAAAAAATAGTGATAACGAAATTGGCCTAAGTCCAAATGGCCTAAGTAAACAGGACTTAGGCTATTTGTGCGAAAATTGAGTTGGGGTTTTGAGGGGTTTATTATTAATTTAGGAGTCCACATTTTTTTAGCACATGTATTATCATAAGGGCCTTCCTATGGCACCAAAAAGGAAAAATAGCCTAAGTCTGACTTAGGCCAATTTTGCTTTAGGCTGACAATTTGTGATACTATAAGTTTAAGTGGCAATGGTCTTGGTGTAAATGTAACTTGTATCATTAAGAACATCTAATGTCAACTCAAAATGAATATGGCAGACTTCATGACATATTTGGATCTAAGCTTTTATGCTACATCAGATTCAACATACTTAGAATAGAGTGCGCAGAAAGAACTTGTGTCGTTATTCTTCGGCGTACACAGACGAAATTATTTTGGCCTACTTGCAGACAAGCAAAGTTAAATGATTACTTTCCACAATAGGGATACGACACCATCCTTGAGTGTTTAGTCAACCATTCTTACTTCAGGGGCTGTAAAAACACGTTAAACGTGTTATGTTATGTTATTGACATGATATTGCGACTTACAAAACCACAACATATCTAAATAGGTAGACCACCCTAGTCCTAACATGACCACATTGCATTGAAACAGTGTGTTGGTGAGCTTTGGACACAGCTTTGCCAGGGAGCTAATCCATATTAATCGCCGTCCCTTCTCGCGAGTTCCCAGCTCCATACTAGCTTTTGCTGCGGACTTTTTGGCAAAGGTGAGGGTCACGTGACATAATGACATCATTTCCGCTTACTGCGGGACCCCTGGTGAAAAGTCAGGGAATTAACTTTGATGGATTGATATCTGTCATCTGCAAAAGGTGGCGTTCTTTCGGTGACAAATGGCACTTGTGACGTCATAGCTGTGTAGAATATCACATGCCGGAATATCGCACAGCAACATATGTCAACTAAGGGCAGTTACGTAATACACTGCCAAGCAAAGCTGACACAACAACAGTGGCAGTTTCATTTACAATTCTGTTTGTTTTGCCATTTTAAGCCTCTCCAATATGTCATGGAGTGTTCTGAGGTACAAAAAATGACAACTTTTCATCTGTAATTCTGTTTTAATAGGCTGACGTTGGGCTGAAATATACATGCCGGGCTTGCAACAGAAACATCAAATCAATTTGAAGTTACGACAAACAACATCAATTGCACTAAGAAAATTATGAGACATGTTTTTGTTGTATATATTAGAACAACATTTTCTACCTTTCTCAACATCAGACAGAGCAGACCTGTCATCATCTTATTAAGTAAATTAATATAGAGTTGTGATGCAAGTTTCATGAAACTAATTGAATTTTTAATGTCACAAAATACATATATTTCCCGATGTGATATCATTCATAATGCCGCACTTCCACATGTAGACCTGCTAATATGTAAACTTTGTAAAGGTTAACGACCTTCTACATATTTGATGTTTATGTGCATTATTCGTATGTCACATTCAAAATTACGACATGATACTAAAACCTTCCCCATGTTTAAAACTAACTTTTTAATATTTTGAGTGTTCGAATTTGTAGCATTGATAAGGAACATTCAGTGACAGCATGTGCTGTAATATAGAATCAACTTAAAAGGGTGCATTCGGGCCAATAATCAATTAATAAGTGGTGTTTTTCTATTCAGGAACGTCAACTTACCCTGCAAGCCTCACATGATACGTCGTGCCCACACAGTTTATTGTTAACTATGTAAACAACAACCTTTTGAATACAAGATGGAAGTTCGAAGCTGTGAATACAATTGGCGGAGACATCAAAATATTTTTTGAACCAAATAACTTTACTGCTGACTCTCATATTTAAGCTCACTCAGACAAGATTTAGAGAGTCAAATCTCTTGTCAAGTTGTCAAGTTTCTAAGGCGTTTATCCGAAATTAGATTCTGTCATATAATGAGAGATTTGTCACTGCCATTAGACAAAGTTGTCATCCTTAATTGCAGATTTAAGACATCAACCAGGCCTGGCACAGAAGCAATTCTTCAAACAATATACTTTGACTTTGTGTATTATTTGGTGATTTAAACTTCTTGGTACATCATCCATCACAAACTAACTTCACCATTTCATCATTCATTTTTCAATTTGTTACTGGCAGGGCTTTTGTAATTTTACTTTGATATCCCTTTTTGCATGAAGCTATTGCCTGGCAAAATACACCTATGGCGTCCAGCAGTCATATTTATTTTGTACCATTTGTGTATAACCATTTATACCTTATAAATATAATAAATACATTTATATTTGTCACACAGAAGTTTGAATCTCTTCACACAGTATGTGGTGACAACAAATTTTTTTTAGTTGAACCAAACAATCTTACATGTTGCACACAAAGCTATCTCTCAGACAAGATTGAGAGAATCAAATCTCTTGTCACGTTGTCAAGTTTCTAAGGCGTTTATCCGAAATTAGATTCTGTGATATAATGAGAGATTTGTCACTGCCATTAGACAAAGTTGTCATCCTTAATTGCAGATTAAAGACACATCAACCGGGACTGGCTCAGACACAATTCTTCACAGCAAATATACTTTGACTCTGTCTTCGCACATTATATACGCTTTGTGTGTGCCAAATACAATTGTCCTCTTGCAATCCAATTTGTATCCAGCATCAACGTTTGTACTTGACTTTATGGAAATTTACTGCCAAAAGGCAGTTTTGTCACATATTGCGACATGAACGCATCAAAATTCTGCTCGCTTGCGAGAGAAAGAAAAACATATAACACCAAGTTACTACAGTACAAGGCCATTATGTGCACAGAAATCATATTAAGTAGGAGACAAGCTGTAATTCATAAATCAGAAAAAGTACATTTGGAAAAATTTTGAAACAGATATTATAGATCTACATTTAGCATTTATCAGAAATGGTATAGAGTATAACAATCTTTCACATGGACAAATCTCCTGACAGAAGACCATCCTTTGACAAATCATCGTCTTAGTCAGTTCCATAGAAAATACTGCCTACAAAGACGATAACTGCTGTTGTACAGAGCATGAAAAACTTGAGTGTCTTCTCAAAACGAAATCTCGAAGTTGATCTTTTCGAAGTTTTAGCTTGTACTAAATTACAGCAACATCCAAAAAAGTCAATAAGCAGCATAAACTGCACAATAAGGCAAACGTTGAGTAAAAAATACATTTTCTTCATTTACACGTCCAGGAATTGGTCTTTGGTGGATGTGTCTCTTCGGCAGTCCAATGTGGAAGCTGTGCATAAGATGAAGGGTTCAATATTGAAGGATATACTCTCTAGGTCCAGTGATTGTTTCACACAAGGACTACCATAAAACAAAAAACAAGCCTTATGGAAACAATACTCCCTTTGGCACTGAAACCATAACGGTGTTGGTTGAATCTGCCGGAGCTGCCAGCGGCAAATAGTATCCCAACCTCACTGGCCCAGCTATATGAATATTGTCACCTATTCTCCAGAGGGTAACACAATCAAGTCGCAGACCAACAACACACAAACTGGACACAGGAGCCTAGTAAAATAGTCCGCGCTATATCCATTTCATCAGCGAGTGTAGCGTGTTGTACAATCCAAGCTATTGTTGCACGTATTGTGTGGAAAGAATACAACTTGGCCAAGGTGAATTCATGAATATGTTACCAAGAAAGAATAATACATACACTGCCCTTTCTGTGGCAGAAACCAGAGGTTGGAGCAAGTGAGACATTCCAAATTCAATTTCGTATTCATTACAAAAGCAAAAGGCTGAAATTGCATTTTGCCAAAATTGATGAAACATAATGTTTCTGAATAAAATTTTCAAAGCAAAATGAACTAATTTATCATTCTTTACATTATATGAAACTGTCGATTTCTTCCAGTATCATGGACTTATTATGGTACACCAGATGAGATGCAGACTAAAATTTAATGGTATGAGCAATGGCTGTCAACTGGACTCCCTCTCTCTCTCCACTATCTATCTATATATCAATCTATCTGTTTATCAATATGTCAACTATATATCTATCAACTATCTATATATCTATCAATCCATCAACTATCTATCTATCTATCTATCTATCTATCTATCTATCTATCTATCTATCTATCTATCTATCTATCTATCTATCAATCTATCTATCTATCTATCTATCCATCTGTCCATCTATCACCCTCATAGCTTCAGTAAACGTCAGAATACACTTCTTGGCTGCCTTTCTTTTCCCTTTCTAATTTTACTTTCCCCTTTTTCCTCTGCCTTTCTCTTTTTCTCTCCTTGGTGAGACAGTAAGGGGATAACAATGCTACATACAGCTGCAAGACCTTGGGAAAACTTTAGAATTGAAATTGTAATTGCATCGATTGACCTCCTCTTGACCTTCTGGGTGTACGATTGTCGTTTTATGCTGATTACGGCTTCCTAACTGCACAATAGAAAACTATTTAATCACGCTGTACAGTGACAGAGGTTGTTCTAAAGAGATTGCTGTATCCTTCCATCTATTGGTTTTTAAACCTTGTACGAACCTTTAAGGTGCCGCTAACTCGACCAGTTTGTGTATCGCTGGTCTGAAGAAACTTCATCTACGCCTGAACACAGAGACCAACCCCTATCTATCTATCTATCTATCTATCAGTCTATGCTTCTACCCATCTATCAAACTATGTATCTGTTTATCTATCAATCAATCTTGCTTCATCTAAATTGATTAAAATGGTATTACCAACAAACTAGACGCAATGACATATGACATTATTTCCACCATTTAATTGGTCTGCAATTCACAATTAGAATCTTTAATCCCAATATCGATGTTCCAGTTGTTAATGACTTAACGGTGCATAATCGAATCAATTTTAGCTCCAGGGCCTGATTGATTGAAAAGCAGATTTCAAATCGTTGAGACGGTACCAATGACAAATCTTGTATTAGAGGCTAATATTGATCCTATTACGAAACAATCTAAGTTCTAACCAGACATCAAAAAAATCAAATTTCAAGGTTTTTTTACCTTCTATCTTTCTATCTATATGCCTATCTATCTGTCTATCTAACCACCTGTACAATATATAACATACATGTTGAGCACAGCCACTGCACTACGTGGCTTTGTGGTAAAGGATTTTGCACCAAGAAAAAAAGAGGAATAATTAATGCAGGTTTTGTGATGGTCACAATAAATCAGAATAATTTAGTTCCTCCACTTAATTACATTCTTTGAAGATTTGCCAGCAAAGTTCAGCTAAGTTAGCAAGTTAGAACATATCAGGAGCATATCACAAGTTGAGGGTATAATTAATACTGCGTTATATTGTACTGCATCTCGCCTTCCATTGTCTTGAACAATGTACCTGTACCATATATGTGCTGACACTGCTGGGCAAGTAAAGTAAAAGATCCCCCTAACCTTATACTAATAACAATTCTATATTGCAAAAGTTATGTTGATTGCCACAGAAAAAGACCGCTTTGTACCTCAGGGTTCTTTTAATATCTTACTAAACTTGAATATTCTTTCATCTACTTCATAAGGCATTCATACTGACACTTTAAGGTGTTCCATAGACGAAACCAAAGATCAAAGAGGTAGCCAACACAAAGCAACATACAGAGCCCTTTTTAATGCCCATAATAGCATATTTGGCCTTTAAAGGTCATCAAGAAAGAATGGCAAAGACCTTTGTTGCCGTCATATTTTTTCAGATGTTGCATTTTTAGGGGTAGATATCTGTAAACAGTGTCTTTATGTCCATAAGACACCTGAATTGGGTAGATCAAAACCTAGTTGCCTTAAAACAGACACAGGTTTCGATTACACATGTACATGATGTAGACCTTCAAAAGGGAAGAACTTGTGTATATTTTAAGGTGACTCAACCGTGGTACACTGCACACACTTCTGAGCAGCCTGGTTGCCTAGCAACATAGCGTCACAACTGCTGCAGGCCCTGCAAAAGTTGTGACGTTACCATTTTCTGCTCTCTTTTTTTTAACAGCATGGAAGCCAGTAATTTGCTATTTAAATGAGATCTAATGCAGCTAGAAGCATAATTATTTTTTTATTGAATGCAGTAACACCTACTCTTTGCTAATTCAAAGTTTCAGCTTCTCATCTTTATCAAAAGAATTTTCTCAACTAATTTCAGTCAACTGTGTCTAAAATTGTCTTTATTTGTTTAAATTGACATTGGCATAGTCATGGTGCTGCAGTTAAAAAACGACTCGGTGAATTTTTTTTATTTTTGGACATTTGTTGGACAATAACCTGTTTATGATAATTGCAAATTTTAAAAAAAATCTGTATGATCGTTTTCCTAAAATTTGATTACTGCCAAAATTGATGCATGCAAAATCTGCAATTAATTAGTGTGTTTGTGCCCTTTGAGCTCTTACAGAAAAAAGTATTTTAACCTTTTTCTTCAAATTTGTGGCAAATGTATTAGTTTACATCCATGGGAATACATTTCTGACATTTTTGTGTGACAAATGCATGTAATGCTCTATACTGTGGTACATAACCAAAAACTCAATTTATAACTTTAAAGCAGTCATCAGGCCAAACATGCTGTTACCATGGCAACCAAACGAGTCGGTGAAATTTTTTTATTTTTCATTTTTGGAATGTATGGGTCCCATTACCTACCTGTGCAAAATTTTAGAAAAATCTGTATGATCATACTACCACGGTTGAGTCACCTTAACAACAGAATCTGTAAGTAAAAATGGCAGACTGTAATCATTTGATGTCCTCACACACCCAAATTCAGGCCTTATAACCATGACTTGTTCTTCTATATAACTGGGTGGCTGAGCTGCTTAAGGTGCCTGCCTGCTCCGCTGAAGGTCTTTGCCTGCACGGGTTCAAACCCAGGATGAGGAACCCTAAATTTTCTGGGAACCTCATGAGCAAAATCCCAGCTGGATGTCGTTCGGACGAGATGCTAAATTGACGGCCCTTTGTGTAAGAGTCTGTCCTGGCCATGTAAAAGATCCCTCACATGGGTTGAATGTGTAACATGTTGAGGACTACTGCTCTCATCTCACCAATCAACCCTCACGAGCACCCAGAACTGAGCATAGAGGGCTGCACTTACCGTATCTAACTACATTTATCTATTTGTTACTTATATACCAGATGGCGAACAGTATCTAGCTGGGAAATAGTGAAGCACATCCTTCCAATAATTAGTTCCCTGCTGGCAACCAAACACATAAACATCTATAGACAGTGTAAAATCTAATACTAAAAGTACCATCTAACCATTATTCCATATTTCAGGAGGCTGAGATCCTACCAAACTTTTAATGCTTTCTAAGCATATTCAGTAGAAATCATGCATGCAAGGCATAAGAAAGGGTTTCTGAATTCTAGACAAGCCTACTTCTGAATTCTGGCCACCAAAGGCCACAGCTACAAAATGTCACTGTTTAACAATCTGCGATTCAAGTAAATTGTCCGCTGAACGCTATGTACATAGGCTGCATACAGATGGTTTTGGGACAGCATGCGAATGATTTCTTTTTGGGGGATGAAGACAGGTTTTGATATTTGTCGCAATGAGACTAGCAGTGCGAAAGCCAAAATGTTGTAATGAAAATTTAGCTAAAAGTGCTTTAATGAAATGTTGATTCTATTGCTCTATTTGTTTATCAATGGCAATCAAGGCCTAGTTATTTCATCATTTATAATGGTTTTTTTATGCAGTCCAATGAGTTTCATCATATAAAGTTCTAAAGTTTCCTTATAGTCTAAAAAATCAATTTACGAAATGTTTGACTGTTACCGAAATTGTTGATCACAACTACTCTATGAAATCAATTAACCAAATTAGGCTAGCAGCTCGCATTTATAGTATTGATGAAAGTGGTATGTAAGACATGGTCAATTCTCTGATCAATGATGGGACCCTTTTGATTGGCATAACAGTAAATACCAAATTTATTGGCCCATTATTGGAGACACACTTCAATGTTGACATTCCAAACAACATGTAAGAGACACGGAGTGAAAGCTTAATGGCAATTGCTGAGGCTCACATAATGGCATACATAGAGAGAAGATGTTTTAAAAGAGTTGGTTGCTTTGTTATAACATTATGTCCTCTGTGTTTTCACCAATCACATTCAATCAAGGCAATGCTAACCAGGCACTCCAGGTGAATGAAACAAAAATTTGAAAATGAGGTGAATTTTTACTATACGCTTCATGGAAATAGCGACTTGCTAAGGCAAGTCCTTTTCACTCTCATGCAGATCGGTATAGTGCTTATGTGGCCTTATTGGTACAGTGGTACCTGCGTTATAAGACTCCTTGTAGCAAATCCGAGTCGCCAGGGGCGTAATTTTTGCGGCAAATGTGGGGGACCCGCGGTGACGCGGTCAGAAAGTTTTGTATGGCATGGTGCCTGCCCATTGCCCAAGCAGTATTGGGACATGTCTTTTGGAACTGCTGCCTATCAAAGTCAATCAAATGGCCATTACAACTTTTTTTATTTTCACACAAAAAAGTGGGGGGGACATATTATGTCCACGGGACAAAAATGTGGGGGGTACATGTCCCCCCCGTCCCCCACCAAATTACGCCCATGAGACCGACTTGCCCCATGTGACTACCTTCGTCCCGCACTAAGAAGTATTTTTAATGCATTTTGCACCCCGTTGAGAGACCACCCCCCCGCAAGAGTCTGCTTCATGACTGCAGAAGGGACAGTCTTTTAATGCAGGGACCATTGTTTTTTTAAATGTCAAATGGTTTTTCGAAACAAAGTTTGGTTTTTGCAGAAACCAGCAGCATCAAAGACAAATTAATTGAAAATGCAGTTTTACTTACTGTATTTCCACAAACCCTAAAAGGGAGGATATGGACGGAAAGTGCAAAAAACCAAACAGGGTTTTTGAGCGAGATGAATTTTTGCAGAGGGAAACCTAACCACTAGCCTTACTAACCAACTTGAAGCTTGTACTCCAGGAAACTGCGGAAAGTGATTGGGGCTCGCAGATTAGATGTGATACTAAGTCATGTCTAATGGACAATACACTTCATTCCCAGGGGTCTATTGGAGTCCGCAGAGAGTGTTACTTTAAGAAAGGTGGTTAATAGAAAGTGACTAGGACATCCAACCAATTAACGCTGAATACACCAACTTCCTGTTTCCAGCGCGACCCAAATTGGAATACATGTTCCGAAGTGCGGAAGTGTGCTCATGGTGTGGGGGTGAGAAGGGAGAAGCTGACGGTGAAATTAGATGGCAGAGGCGAGCCTGAGAGTTCAGAATTGGAGAAAAACACATATATATATAGTGAAGGTAGCAATAGATGGAAAGATGGATATATAGATAGATATAGATAGATAGATAGATAGATAGATAGATAGATAGATAGATAGATAGATAGATAGATAGATAGATAGATAGATAGATAGATAAAGAGCAATAGATGATTGTGTCCCTGCGTTGTGGGACTGCCTGTTATAAGATCGAATTGCTACATGTGGAGCCTTTTTAGTGCATCTTCGACCCCAAAAAGAGACCACTCCTCCTTAAGAGACTTCTTCATGGGCGTGAAAGGAATGGTATTATGACGCTGGCGTCACTGTTGCAGTAGTTAGACAGATAGAAAGATATATTGACAGACACGATGTCAGGGGCGATAGAGCAATGAAAAGGTAGATGGAATAGCAAAGAAAATAAAAACAAGATCGTAGATAGATAGATAGATAGATAGATAGATAGATAGATAGATAGATAGATAGATAGATAGACAGAAAGATAGATATATAGATAGATAGATAGATAGATAGATAACTAGATAGATAACAAGATAGATAGATAGATAGATAGATAGATAGATAGATAGATAGATAGATAGATAGATAGATAGATAGATAGATAGATAGATCGATAGATAGATAGACAGATAGATAGATAGATAGATAGATATAGTGGGTAAGTAGGTATCAATGTAGAGTTGTAGACAGATTAATGAAACCCTTCAATCTTACTGAAAGCACCCTACTAAAATAACACAATTTCTTGTGATATTGGTAAAAGCAACCAGTAGCCCTTTGACAGAATGATATTGTGGCTATCAATATGCAAAACACTGTGGGGCAAATAGCATGCAATAACAACACAAAATTGTTTTTCACCCTCACAACACCCTGTCTAATACCCTGTTGAACCCGAGGTCTCATTTGTTTGAACCCCCGAGCCTTTTCTTGAACCCTGGCCAGGTTTACTTGAACCGAGGTCAAATTTTCTTGTTACTGAATCCCACATCCTAACTGGTCTGTCACGTTTTATTTGTTCCGAATGACATCACGCAACCAACATGTGATGAGCACGTGATTGTAGACATGTGACATCACATGATGCGACATAACATCATCATGACGCGACATTGAGGCATGACCTGTGGCATGACGTTACATGATATTGTCATAAATCAGTACTGTAAGACAGACAAAACTAATCTAATTTATTGATAAAAAGCAAAACATAACCACCAAGAGTAATTCAGAATGGTGACACTAGGACGGTGGAAATAATAGTAGACATTTTGTATTTATCCGTTGAATAAGACATTTGTTTCAATTCATATTATCGTGTCTGGTAATTGACTTCAGGTTGAAAAGCACAAAATAAATCACATAATAATTATAATCTAGGAAATTACATTTTTTCAACCTAAATTTTATTTAGCTCTTTTTCCTATTATGGAATCGAGCCATGAATGAAGTTGGGAAATAATCACATGTTTGTCAAAAGTGATACAATATGTCATCATTATGCAAAAATTTGCATCACTTGTATCATTGAGAGTGAAAACGTTAGAACTTCAAACCAGAAAAGCAATGTACACTCAAGTATAAGAAATATAGACCCCGGGTCACTCTAAAAGGGTTTCGAAGCATTAAGTAGAATTAGTTGGCCGAAGGCTAAAATGTCAGGATTACGGTTGGGGTTTCTGGGTTAGACTGGTTTACACACAATCCATCTAGATTTATTTTATTATAACAAATTACTGGACAAACAGGTCACTACAAGTAATGGGTAAGAAAGGAGGAAATACGATTAAATGTTCAATGTTAAAACAATTCTTTATGCTGAACAAGATGAAGTCTGAAGGGCTTCCTCTTGTTCCGGAAGTAAGTCGTATGTTTAATCTGAGAAAATTTTTCTTATGTTTCCCTCATTCAACACACCGCTTTATCTAATAACCCTGCAGGCATTTTGACCTACTTTGACTTCAGAGGACGTCAGTGTGATGTAAAAGGTGTTATCCTGATGTCACACACGTTATCCTGATGTCACGTGACGTCAAGTGACGTCAGAACGTCCACTGGGAAAATGATATAATTAAATTAACAATTCCACAGGACATATTCAGTATGTTAGCTGATCTAATTAACAATAATTATTTCCCTTCAAAAAAAAAAAGTTCCATTGAGTATAAAGATTGCTTGGAATTTTTCTTGATTCTTTTCTCTTTTTTAAATAATCCCTTCCCCTTGAATAAACTAATAATACACACTACCTATAATGACTTACCTTAAATCCAGTAGGCAAAAAGTAATGTATTAAAGACACACAGACCACAATATGTAAACATTTATGATGCTGTTTGATAAATATTTTCTTTCCAATAATGATTTCAAAGCACTCTTGACATTCATATATTCATGTTCAGGAATAAAAGATTATGATATTAGGACAATATCAAATTTGATTTATAAGGATTTTTATAAAGTGATATTGGTAACTAATTTCATGGAACGTCCTCTCCCTGATTTATGGAATTTAGTATTGTTCAATTGTGTCTTTTAAATATATGATCAAAATTGCTCTCCATTGGGCATATTCCACATAATTATTATTTCATAGCCTTTTTCTTTCCCTTCCATTGTTCAAATATTACACAAGAATTCAACGTTAAATTTCATGTGTGTCAGTGCAGACTGGGCAACAACCGTGCTGAAATCCATATTAAAATTTTAATCAAAAGGCCGTTTATGGAGGGAGATTTAATTATCAAAATGCAACCTAAAATGCTCTTTGTCACTGAAAACTATTATTAGTGCTATAATAGAAACATTAATTACTTCTCATTTGGACCATTTGGAACATTATGAATGAACAATGGAAGCATTAAATTCAAAGCCATTCAATTTCCAGATCCCTACAAATGTGCCTGATTACATTGAAAAGAATTTTAAACAAAGGTTATTGTCAAAAATATTTTTCAAGCAAACAGCGTTTAATCAGGTATGTGTTTTGTTATTTCATATTTATTTATTTTATAAATCTATAGAAAAACTCACAACTAAAACCCACAAAAACACCCCAATATTCAAAATAATTCAGAAACCATCAAAACATGATCTGTTCCTCCAGAAAAAATATCAGAATAAGCCTTCAAAGAAGAATTTTTATGTAAATTTTCACCTACGTCTTAATTTACTGGTGACCTTCGGGGCAACCCAGACAATAATTTTTTTATAATATTTCTAACAATGTGCACTTTTGTGTAGAGAGTGTGAGTGGATTACTTTATTAAAAAAACAAAGACCTTTCAAACTGTTTATGCTCACCAACAGTTTTGAAAAAAGAAAATGTCATGGGGCCGCATATCAAATTATGACATTTTTGCCGTGGGAATTACACACCGTTTTCCAGAAACTCCTTTACTCAAGGGATCATTTGAACCCTTTAAATATTCATCCTTCAGTGTCAACTCAACCTTCTGTGGGCATTTGACACCCTTCTTCCTAATTGATAAATCACTTTATAAGAAGCTAGAGAAACTTGAAACACCCCGTAAAAGACGTTAATAAAATCAGAGCGATCAGCAGAGGAAACTAATTTAAAACTTTCCGCCCAACGGGTTTTTCACTAATTAATGTGCTACGTTCTTGTTCTGCCTTGTTTCAAATTCTTGTATAACTGTGGTTCTTGTAAGAAAAAGGTGTAAATCAATTATTGTTTTCATAGCATGAGGCCTATCGTGTGTTACCAAGTTTTAAAAATTACTGGAGCCTATGTGGTTAGAACTCAACTATTAGAATGATTATTTTCTGGAATGTGGTGAACGCAGGCAATAAATGATAACTGCGAAATTATTTTAGAATAAAGAGCCGCATTGGCATTAGAACAAAGAAAATAGAAACATTTATTTCTACACGAAAGTGACTGTGAAGACGAACTATTGATTTATTCAATTGCACATTTGGCTGATTCTGTTTTTCATAAAGAGGAAGGGATATTATAGAGTCTATATAAAATTTCAGTTTAGTTTGGGTCACTGCAGGAAATCATAACTCTTCACCGTTGTCAGAGTTTATAAGGAGAGATGTTTTCAGATGGTTGTTTGTTTTCAATTCCAAACAAGCAAATCCAAAAAAATATCCCAATTAGCTATACAATTTAATACTCTGGGTGACCTGTCTTGATATTGAGACAGAATTTCTTTTTTTGGACAGCATCATAAATATTCACATCTCACAAATCCACAATGAAAACATACATCACGTCTAACTTATACCAATTCACCGAGACCCGGAAACAACTCTCGACCAATCACAAGACAGCACAGACAGCACAGACACATCACATGACGTAATTGAACAAGACAGTCCCTGATTGGACAACACTGATCACCTGACAAGCAGTCACAGGACTTACCTTCGAGAAATGTCGGTGTTGATGTTTGACCGGAAATAAGCAGCGGATGGGCCACATCTGTAATGACAACAAAAAAATTGTTACGTGTGATATAATGAGCAAAATATACCATTTGTGTCAGAATGATTTCCTAAATCGTCCTTTAAAATGTTTCCTCTCAGTAGAAGCTTGACCTTATCAGAATTAGTGTTGGGCGGTTGTGATATTTCTCATTTGGTTTGGTTTTCAGTTCTTTCTGACCCTAGAAGTGAGAGCTGCAAAAAATCAAGTGGTCTAAAATGCATAAAACACAACTTTGTGATCCGCACTTCAACGCCCAGTTCGCGACCTTTTTTTTGGCCTGGTATTTTTCAATGCTGTAGCATGGCACTAGCTAAGGGAGAGTGGACAGCTGGGCATTTTACTGATTATTTTCAAAATAGAATGAGAGAAAATTCGACAACCAAAAGACGTGGTTGTTAGATTGACCTTGGGTTCAAGTTTTGGTTGCAGTACGTGGTACAAACGAACCGAACCAAAATTGTCGAAACCGGCACAACACTATACAGAATGTCCTTCGAATAAGACACAAAATTTTGTTGTTCTGCAACCAATCTGGTGCAAATTGAGGGTGAGCTACTCTTTATGATATATAATTGTATGGTAGATATATAAACTTCCACAACATGAACACAATTTGAGATTTTTCACAATGTTGTGATGATGTCGCAACAACATTGCATACAGCATACCAAAGTCATATATTGACATTGCTTCACAACATAGTGACAAAGTAATTTAAACCATACAATTCAGTGTCATGTGCACCAAAACTGCAAAATTGTCACAATATTGCTGCAATGTAGATTTGCCCATTTGGGTATTATCATACATCCAGGACAAAGCAAAATTTGATAAGAATATTTAATTGTAATTATTTGGCAACTGACTCTCACGAGTGAGTCCAAGAACTCATCCAGCCAAACTATGTACTTCGAACAAGCAGGCCAGCAGGTGGTGCCACATAGGTACCTAACCTCAGTGGTAATGACTAAAATCTTTTAAATAAGATGTCCAGTCATCACTATTCAGTATTCACTAATGCTTAGAGATCTTGTTCGGATAATTCTGGTCGACCCATATCCAGGCCAAATAGTTGTCCTAACAATGGGTAGCACAATATGCTTTCTCACATTAAAGCCATCATGGCAGTTTCATCGGTCAGAGCGGACAAACACTACAGCAAACAAATATCGCCCAACAATAATGGAATCAGGAATGAGGCTGACGCGAGCTGACGTCTGGCATCTGACGTCTGGACGCCACATCTTCTGACAACAAGACATCATCCGTCGGGGCTGCCATCAACTTTATATTAGTGGACAAATATTTGTAGATCACGTGGTCAAAGACAATGGAGATTGCATTGTTCTGATCCATTGTTTGCATGACGTCACAAGCCTCATTTCCAATTCACAACGATTCACATTGGTCGTCCTGCCCATTATGTATACAATTTTCTATTCATCAAATGTTTTGCGAGGCTCTGGGTTAACATCTGTGAGCCTGCACTCCTGAGACAGTGAAAAGATTCTAGAATGTTTGATAAACATTGGGTCAGATGCCAGGTGCTCTCCTCCAATGAAATATGCATGGTTTCCTAGTTTTCTTGGTTTCCTGCTATCTCTATGTTCATACAATACAGCAATTGCATGGGATTTTTACAAAGAGTTTTGTAGTGATTTGAATGGTTTTCTTTTGAGAATGTATTTCTTTAAAACATCTGTGTTTTCTTTAAATATGTTTTTTTTGGGAGTGTTTCAAAAAAGTTTCCTTTTTTTAATCAACATCTAATTATTCTTTCTTTTTTTATCGGTGACTTGCCAAACTCAATGAAAGAACTGATTTTCCAGGCCTTATTAGGATTCAAATCTGAACCAACAACACCCATTATAATAAATAAAGCAAGAAATTGAAAGAAAAATCCAAAATGCTATTCATTATACATTGTAGCCAAACGTTAATGAAAACAGTATCAATAAAAGAACATCTTATTTAATCAACCTGAAATGTCATCTAATCAATAAAGCACCTACAGGTACTGCACCTGTTACCCCTTTTAAGTTGCTTGCCACTTACAGAAACCACAACCCCCCCCCCCCTCCAGGCCCCCACCCAATGAAACCAGAGACCACACAGAACCTTCTTGCTCCAAGTACAAAAGAAAGATATCACTGCCAGTGCTTCATGCCTGAATGCACACTCAATGCAAGTGACACCTCTGTTCTATACCTTTCCAAAGAGGTATCGACCTATCCAGTTACCAGATGTACAAAGACTCCAGATGCTGCTCAATTACTCTGATATCAATCTGATAGCAGCATGTGGGGTATATACAGGATGAAAAACAGTTTGCCGTCATTTCTGCTAAGTCTTCTGGGGTGAAGGTATTGGGTTTCTCGCTTGGGTAAAACACTGTGCCTTTATTGCAAGATATTACTGAGAAGATATGCTGCTCAAGTACTCAGACATTAATCTCATATTAATCTGATGTCAATCTGATATTAACATGCTATGTATATACAAGATGATAAACAGAGTGTCACCATTTCAGTCTTCTTTGCTGAAGGCATCGGCTTTGATTCTCCATTGGCTAAAGTAGTACACATTTATTGTTGCAAGATATTGCTGAGAATCACCCTAACTTCAAAATTACTCAATACTCATCTGGAAAATTAACACTGATAAAATGATTCGCAGAGCTCAAAATCAATCACTTTTCGTTCGAAAACATTCATGAACTTCTGTCAGGAAGGCACAAGCACTGTTGTGAAATATACAATGTGCAATGATTGCTTTAATACGCAGTACTGTATGCAGATCCAAAATGGGCAAAATGCCACTGGATCGAGAACACTTGTCAAATTCCCAAGGACTCAAACAAGACTGGCTTAGGACTTGACATGTATTAAAGTATGCAGGGGTAACTCAGGGCCATGCACTGAGGTGACCTTATTTCCATACCTCACTCTGCAATTACCACTTTAGTTCTCACGTTTACAGATTTAAAACTCTTTACAAATCAAATTTCACGTTTTTAACAAGAGCACTGAATTTTTATATTCATTTCATTCTCTGAAGGTGTGACTCTTATCTTTACAACTGTAGCAATAGCAACCTCATGGATCAACAGAGTTACTTATTACTGGTGCCGCAACGAAACACAAATACACAACAATGCACCACATGAATCAATCAATGATTTCAACACAAAAAAAAGGAAAGGTAGATAGATAGATAGACAGATAGATAGATAGATAGATAGATAGACAGACAGACAGACAGACAGACAGACAGACAGACAGACAGACAGACAGACAGACAGACAGACAGACAGACAGACAGACAGACAGACAGACAGACAGACAGACAGACAGACAGACAGATAGATAGATAGATAGATAGATAGATAGATAGATAGATAGATAGATAGATAGATAGATAGATAGATAGATAGATAGATAGATAGATAGATAGATTAGATAGACAGATAGATAGATAGATAGATAGATAGATAGATAGATAGATAGATAGATAGATAGATAGATAGATAGATAGATAGATAGATAGATAGATAGATAGATAGATGGATAGATAGATAGATAGATAGACTCATTCAGTCATTCATTCATGTGTGCTCTCTTCTGCGACAAGACTTAATGTGAACAAGAGTTTATCTCTAACCACTTTCTGACTGTAAGTTTAATGTTTTCTGAACGGTATTTACTGAGCCAATTTGTTTACACCCAAGCCCGGGAATCTATTTTTAGCATTATGTGTAGGAGGAAGTGAACTGTCAAGTGTGTCAAGTTGTCAAAAGTACTCACCACATTCTCTCTTCAAGAAAAACGTGTTTATTTTTACAAGGAAAATTAGTAAGCAGTCACAGGCAAAGGAGGTCAATAATAATTTTTTTTCTGGCGGACTCAAAATTTCATGTTTTATGTGCACAGCCCAAATATTCAATGATACAATATCTTGTAGGCCTATAATACATTAGTAATTTATACATCCTTAAAAATCTAATATCTCTAATTTTAAATTATGATATGAATGCTACCTGTTAGCAGTTATACAAGTGTTTTATTTTACAGCTGTCATTTACTTCAGAATATGGAGAAGGATAATGCATACCCTATCTTATAATGTGTTGTACATATTTAAATTCATTTCTTGAAAACAACTTATCGATTTTGAAGAAGCAATTATTATAATTTATCTCATATATCTTATGAAACAGTAATTTCATCATCTGCTTGAATGCTTTACATTATATGTTATATATTTTCAAAAGGTATAATTTCAACACCGTTTGATGCACAACTACATTATTCCACATGGTATATGCTACTAAATTACTACATATTTCATGTCAAACTAAATGGCAGCAATGTTTACCAATCATTTCAGCCCAGCTTGTCGTGAATGGTATAGACATTATTAATGCACATATAGCCACAGCAAACAATGTGGATATGGCGTCATGTTTACCACCGACATATACATCAAAGGCTAAGCTTTTTGACATTAATGATAAGCTTTTGGATGGCACAAATTGCTTCCAAGCTATCTCCATGATACCATGTGTGCTCACGTTGCTTTTAAGTGCTGCCTTAAATTGTATGTATTAAGTGATATGGTATTTAAGAACTTAATGTTCTTGAGCTATAATGCAGTTTTGGCCAAAAAAGAAAAGCACAAATCATTCATATTTTATTTCACACGATTTGATCATATCCTCCTAAGAAAAAGTTAATACGTAAATGGCACTGCCATGAAATTCGCGCAGCATTGTCACAGAACTACTGCATTATCTTCAATATTCCATGCAGAAGGCCAACATATCTTTTTAGAGGACTGGGCAAATTGGCAGATAGATAAAATTAGATAGATAAGATCAGATCTGTAGATAAGATTAGGTAGATAGATAGATAGATAGATAGATAGATAGATAGATAGATAGATAATTAGATAAATAGACAGATTGCACTAAATTGTTGATGTTACATAACTGAGATCAATAAAACCATAGCTATTCAGAGGCGACTGTTTACTATTAGACTGTTACATAATTTGTTGATAGTTAATGAAGATTATGTAACCTTAAGTGTTGTTATGATTTCTTACTTGGTGATCTATTTAAGTCATTAACATTTGTATTGACTTTTAATTTTTATTCACTTCTTGCAATCAGGTGTTATGGAAATAATTATTTCCAATGTTGATACACATGTTGATTTAAATCCATGAAATATTATATGTCACTGGAGGTTGTTATAGGACAAGAATGAAATTTTAAATCTATTTTGGAATTAATTTAACATATTTTAATTATTTACCAAACTGAACTGTGACTAAACTACTAGCTCCACTTTTATGGCAACTACAGGCACTTCCTGTTCAGGCAGTCACTGTAGACAGGAGCACTACAGAGAATGAGCTGTCCTTGTGCTAACTGAGCTTTGCCGAAGGCAGCCATGAGCAGCGCTCATATTAAAAACTGAAAAATTAGGGTGGAAATTTATTCAGCAGTTACGACAAATAAACCAAACACAATGAAAGAGGATATTGTCACAAGGATTCTAGGTCTACCTGTCCAAATGTATGTGAACTCTGTTGACTTCACTGCCGATTTCCCAATTGTATAGACAATGTGCGAGATTCTGAATTTTTCCCAGAACATTTTATTATGTAGGACAAAGTGATGTCATGAGTAAATTTATTGAACTTTTCCCTGTAGAATACATGTCATAAAAAAACTAATTCATGCTACATTTATACAACAATAAAAATGGCTGTTAAGGAGAGCAATTTGTTTTTTAAGCTGATTTCTTTGCTGAAGTTTTCTGGTATAATATAAACCATACCAGGAACGAAATACAGATACCTTTCAATTTCATTCACTTTGAATTCAATCTTGTCTACCACCAGTCAAAAAGTTACCAACATCTAAAATAGAAAATTTAATCCATACCAGGTACAAAAATGGAAGATTACAATAGGAGAAATAGACCAGTATGAAAAATTACAACTTAAACATTCTTCTAAAGTTGTAGGTTAATGCAGTATTTGATTGGATTAAAATTGTTTGAATCATTTCTTAATAAAAAAAGTTGTACTAAAGAAGTCTTCTTTCAAACCAAGTTAAAAAACCAAAGCTTACACATTTTAATCCAACTCCCCTTTAGCCTTGTGAGGCAGACAGAAAAATGAGAAAATCATGCCTGTAATTTCTTGTGGGTGCAGATTTAATATCAGTGGAGACTAGTTTGATTAATATCTGATTAAGTGTAATGCAGGTAATCTGATTTTCAGCACGTAAAGTACATTACTAATCACATAGAGGGGCCATAAAGTGGTGTGAAGATGATATTTTCATGCCTTTTACTCCCCTCTCTATTTCTCCATGGATAATTATATTGAGAGTCACATGCCTACTTCTGACATAAAATACAAAGCAGATATCCCATAATGCCTTCCAATATCCCATAATTCACCACACTATCCCATAATTCTCTGAGGCCATCCCATAATTTCCCCATGGTCCTCAATATCAAGATTGTGATTAATTTTATTCTACACAGTGGCCACCTCTATTGTTATCTTATTTTTGATTAAGTTCCAGCAATACTAACTTGTAATATACTAATGCAAAGTAACTTAATGCATACCAACAATGCAGAATAATTCTGTATGTGCACAAAATATGAATGTATGGGAAGGAAGGAAAATATGCACATATACATTTAGGATATATGAATGCATGTGGCTAACAAAAATTATCTATACAGTGTATAGCAGTGCAATGGGTGAATACGTTATTAGGGATTGGATAAGTTATAAACAAACTGAGACAAACATGAATTGATTTATATCGATATTAGGTCGATATGAATTGTTTAGCCCTCTGGTATAGTACCAGTGAGCATTCTGACGTCACCAGACATCAGGATAACGTCTGTGACATCACACTGACATCCCCCTGACGTCAAAATAGGTCAAATTGCCACAGGGTAGGTTCTACGACCAGTTCACTAGAGATGACTGATGAGCAGCAGAGACAGATTGCAAGTCATCAAGATGTTACAGACTCACTCCTTGTTACATAAAAATATCATGTATTCAATGTTACACATTTTCCCCAAATAAGGAATTGGAGACTTTGTCAATCTAACATCTCATGCAAGCAACATCAAGCTAGGACGTTGCTTATGAAGTATTGAAGACTTGGGCTACACATGGACCATGGCTTCATCATTATTTTTGTTATTTTGAAGCTTTAGCATAATAATATAATATAATTGTAATTTATATATAGCATGTTTTCCAGTAAACTGCTCAAAAGCACTTCCACTTTGAAGTTTGTTTATGTCCTGGCAAGAGTAACATTACATTTATCACAAAGGTCAGGAGGCCCATGAACTTCAAGGTCATTGCGAATAGTTATCCAGATGTCCATATTTCCTAAAATGACGTAGAGTGTAATCCCTGTTGAACAATATCTGAACGAGTTCTTGTCTGTTGGTCCTTTGATGTGGATATCATAATATCATTGCCTTTTTCTATATTTTGCAGCCAGTGTTATCCCTTACCTTTGTAACTTAACAAGATTAACAAAAACATCAAGAAAGTATCAGACATAAACCGAACTGGACCATGGAACTTAAAAAACACAGAAATAACCTAACTGGACCATAAAACATTAAAAATACACAACTTTTTTGAGAAATCCTAAAAAACAGGACCAGACGCAAGGAAAAAAGCAGACTACAGGTAAACGGCATATAGCCTACTTCAGCCGCAATACTTGGGCGGATGGAACTGGAGAGTCGTTTATGGTTTGCAGGGACCTCGTTGTCACAAGGGGCCATCCATCTCGGGGAAAGTCGCTGCTCGGAGCCGCTGATCTGACCTACTCCATTGGCGGTCATGCTCCAGGACTCTGGTCTGCATCAAAGCAGCTTCTGACCAAACAAAGGGCTCTTTGTCCCCATCCTTTTTCCTCCTAATGTCATATTTCCCCCGCGAAAAAACTACCACTTTCCAATTCGCATGCGACACGACTTACTTTGCGAATAAGAGGTGGGGATAGCTGCGACACAGGCCAAAGGGCGCATTCATCTACCCCAAAGCGGCAAGTTGATCGGCCCGGACAAAGACTCTGTTTCTCTACCTATCATTCTCAGCAAAGACTATAGACTGTGGACTTGTGTCACTGTGATGATATGGCCGTAAAGTTTACAGTAACGAAAGAGAGTGAGCAATCACAATTAGTTCTGCATGGGCAATTTAATATGGAGGATATAGATTGCATATTAAAGTTAAAGCTTATGTCATTGTGATATGGAAAAAAAAGCATTCTATAATATTTCATTCTAATTTATATTCTGTTATCTTTTATCACCAAACATTACTTGTTAAATTTTCAAAAAATATTTTCCATATCAAGAAATTGATGACACTGGAATCTTGGATTTGCGAAGGGATTAGTCGAAAGAGAAACGCTCTACAGATGGTCGCAGCTCTTGAAAACGGTTTATCAGAAAAAGCTTCATTAGTACAGTGCGTCATCTTGATGAGATGTTAATATCTACTTCATAGCTGTGCATACAAATTAATATCACTCAGAATGCAGGCGCATTTAAATGCTTGGTTTTTTACCAGTTGCATAACTTACTGCACCATTTTGCAGTGCACAATTCACTATCTCCCCCACCAAAGACTATGGCCTATAGCATTCATCCCTTTACCTCAGGCTCAACTCTTGCCACCAGCTTGCAAGTCATCATGACTATGACAATGGGGGATTACCAAAGCAAACAGGACAGGGAGTATGAGATTTATAGACTATCACTGCGCTTAATGCTTATATAATGCCCCCTATGGACACATTACATGTTATTGATGTAACACCAATGTTGAGAACACCAATTAATGAAGTGTGTAGCATCCCCAACCATGAAATGCTTCAAATAAGTCAAAAAAGTACAGATAGTCGTGTCAATTTAGTCTCAATGCACATGTACAATGCATTTCGAAAGGATTGTGGTATAGATGCCGTATTTCACCTGTTAAAATTCATGAATGATGTATGTGCCAGAGCTCAGCCACAATATCATGTGGTCAGAACCACACTCCGCCAGACAAGGACAATTACTGAAAAGCCATTCCAGTTTGTTTTGTTGTTGTTGTTGTTTTTACACTATAACTGCAAATCATGTTTTCAACCGAGTTAGCCTTTGGCTAAATAAAACAGGCTTTTAGGCTTTCAGGAATAAACTAAGTTATTTTACAAAGCTCTGTCTGGCCATTACATTACGTGCACATTGTGTTCACTAATGTTTGCTGGTACATTAAATGTATTCTGTAAATTGCATTTAAAGTTTCCAAGGTTGCAGGTGATTTATGTGAAAGCATTGAAAACCTTCGTCTAAGTAAAGAAAAAGATGATGCCAAATGCTATATATATATAGACACAATATGATAAGGCAAGCCATTAAAAGAAAATGTGATCTTTGTCCAGGAGATCATTCATTAATTTTCTTCAAGTGTATCTGAGTTCTGCTATAAAATAAGACAAGGAAAGTTAGGCCTATGTTATATACTGTAGATCCGACACCTGCATGTGCCCGCATGGGTTCGAGCCAAAGGCGGTGAATCCGAAAACATTTTCAGGGGATCTCATGAGCAAGACTGGATTTACAGCCTATAAAATAGAGTTCTGCACTCACCATATTTTCCTATCTATCATTCTATCAATCTATCTATCTAAGTGCTCTTGTTTTAGTGCAGGCCAATATAACATTACCTGTCTGTCTATCACTATGTGGCTATTATGTCATGATGACATGACAACCATTTGCCAATGTCACACAGATATGTAATAATGACATGTGCATAGTCAGACCTAGATTTCAAGCAAAGACTGAAGTACATTCTGCGAAATGAACAAAATGACAGCTTACGCCACACAACATTCCATTCAGCAGGCACGAGAACAATCTACTTCAGAATGTTGGAAACACCTGCGTCGAGATTGGTCTGGCGTTCTTTCCAAACAAGGGCTTATAGCGAAGGTTTTGAGTTTGACAGTCGCTCACTAAATAACAACTTACGACACCTAAGGATGACCTTCTGCCACTAAGGTAGATTTAAGTGCGCTACAGTTGTGACAGTCGACAATCCTTGAAATAGTTCTCTAATTTTATAGCAATCAGCCCATAGGCTCAGACCATCGACTTAAACGACAGTTTTGTAATTGAAATGTAATTAAATCGAAAAGAAAAATGTATGAGAAGGTGAGGTGATGATTATTAAAGTAGCATTCTGACCTCACCTGACATCAGGATGACGTCTGTGACATCACACTGACATCTCATGATGTCAAAATAGGTCAAATTGCCCACAGGGTAACACCAGTTTATCCATGTACAGGGATTACTGCAGAATGCGTAATGAAAACGTTCATAGAAAACAACATAAAGGTAAAGGTAGACGTTATTTAACGTGGGTAAGTCAGAGACTTATTTACAGCTGGGCCCACGGCACCAACAGTTAAAGTTACCCTGAATGATAAGTTGGGATTGGAAAAAAATTTCTCTAATTTTTACACAATCTTGTGCAATGGGCTCGTTTTGATAAGTGTGTAAAATTTCTTTGTTGTTGGATTATTTTTTCTTGTTGAAATGACCAAACAAATGCCAAATGCACTAAATGACCCCTGGATTTATTTCAGGTACGCACGGAAAAAAATCAAAAGCTTGACTGCTTTCTGTTTTGTGACGTCATGCCATTATAAGAATTAGTTAACTTGTAGCAATACTTTTTTAACAATGGTCATTGTGACGTCATGAACAATGGATGTGCTGGAGGATGGAGGAACTATCTTGAAAAAGAACAGAAAAATAACTAAATAATTTATGGAATCAAAGTAATACTTCCACAGATTAGTCAAAAATATTTTTTAACACAAGCTTATATTATACTGTGTATGAAACCACCAATATTTAACAAAATGATTTATCATTCAGGGCAACTTTAATGTCTGATGCGAACGACAATGCTGTGGAATGACATGATGGCCCCGGGGGGGGTACTTCGCGGACTTTAGCATACAGATGCGCCACGGCAATTTTGAAAACCAGAACCATTTTAATCCGGAAACTGCGCCAAAACCACAAACCATTTTAATCCTTCACTAAAATTTTTTGCAAACCAATTTAATCTTCATGGTTTTTAAACCATTTTAATCCTCTTTTGAAGCCGATTCTAACGGTACCAAACATGTTGGGGTTGCGAAAACCAGAACCAAATTAATCAGAATTGTCAAAAAACCAAAACCATTTTAATCCAAGAAGGCCAAAAAACCATTACCATCCAGCGGCGCCTCTATATACACCCTTATAGAGTGAGTACCCCCCCCGGGTGACCAGCCTAGGGATTGAACCCTGGTCCCTCGCTTGTGAGGCGAGTGCTCTACTGACTGATCTATCTGGGCTGATCCGTAATTATCATAATACGGGGCTGACCCATAATTATGAAAATAGCTACCATACCGAATAAACATATCCTTCAAACTGGACTGCAATTGATTCAAGCACATTTTAAACTATGCAGTATCTCCACTCTGCTATTAGATTGCATTTATGCATCTTGGTTTTGATGATAGGGTCGGTAAATGATTATCTGTCTACACACGGAGCCAAATATTTGTCTGTTATACCATGCCAACTTTGTCTCAATGCAGGATTTCTTGTGCATTCTGCCCATCACGATAATCACCCCGTACTCTGTCCAATAATTCTTTTTGTCCATCTGCGGTCATCCGAGTTCATGGGGATTTCTTTTGTCCACCCTCCTGTTGCACATTGTGGGGTTATTGAGTTTCTGACCACAGCTTGTGGGGTTACAAAAACCAATCAAACCAATCACAATAACCTTGCCAACTTTCTTTGGTTAAGTGTGAATCCAACAAGTGGAGATGGTTCCAAATGGCAGACTGCCAATTTATATCCACTAATTAGGTTTTTGCTTGTTGATTTCTGATACACAGACAGGTGCCAAAGGGCCCAGATCAAAGCTTTTCTAATTAGACCACAAATCAATACAGGTGAGTTCCTATTGTTCCCTCAGTCAATCGCAAGGCCAGGCATATTTAATTGTAGCTTCTAGGATCGACCAGCCCATCAAAAAAAAAATTGTGCCTCCTCAGCCTCCCCGGTTGATGTTATAAGAAATTTACATCATAAAAAATTGAAGTCATAAAAAATTGACTTCATAAAAATTGATGTTATAAAAAATTAACATTATAAAAAACTGAAGTATGAAAAATGTACGTTATAAAAAACTGACGTCATACAAAATTGATAAAAAATTGACATTTTAAAGAGTTGATTATTAAAAAAATCACTGATTTTTTGTCATTCGACCCTAGCAAAAGTTTCTACAGAAGATCCAAGAAGCTAGAGATCAATTATATTTTGCCTATTAAACAACTTACGCAATTTTATTCAGCAAGCGACTAATAATGTAGGGGAGACCGGGGCTGGTTGTCACAGGGGCAGGTTGTCACAGTGTGTAAAACTTAAACATGCTACTATTTCTATATAAAACATGCAGGAGCACTGCCATTCTGTATGAATGGCAAAAGGGGAGTGACTTCAACCTATCTGGTGAATATATACCTATATCATTCGAAATCTTGATGTCCTATTGGACATTTTTTAAAATTCAGAATTCGGGGCAGGTTGTCACATTTTCGGGGCAGGTTGTCACACTCTCCGGGCAGGTTGTCACACTTTTGGTTATGAGCTCGAATGCAGGAAGTGGAACTCTGCAGGGCAGATCTTGAACAAGAAAAGTTATTTTGGACATATGAGGAATCCTTTACTTGCCCAGTGAAGACCTTAACAAACATGCTACTGTGTACAAGGGTGCTACAAATGAAGGCTTGCGAATCAGCAGGAAAGAATTCTGATCTGGAGGAGGATTTTTACGATATTTTTTGACAATTTTACATATAAATTTGAAATTGATTTATTTAAACACAATGCAATATCTGCATACATCTTCAGTCATCAATAGCATGTATAAAGCATCAATTTATATTTGTGTTAGTTTTTTGGTTTAAAAGCCTGGTCCTAATAGGTAACAACCAGCTCCCAAAAAGTGTGACAACCTGCCCCGTCTTTTTGTGACAACCTGCCCCGATTGATGAAAATTCCAAAAACGGGTGACAAAGGCCGTTGTTATCAAAATTTTCACTATTTGTTCTAATGATGGTTTAAAGAAATGTTTATATGGTAAGTGTATTAACTGTACCTTTTTCAACAACTATTTGATAAAGACTAGCATAGCATGCAAGTTGTAGGTAAAAAATTACTTTTTGTGACAGGACATTTTTAACAGACCGTGTGCCTACCAGACTCCCTTCCAGGTGTCGAGGTTTCTCAAAAAGACTCCAGTGGGTTATAAAAGCAATAAACAATGATTGGTTGAGCTATGTGACTCCATAGTTTAGTGCAATAAAAAGTGTGACAACCTGCCCCTGTGACAACCAGCCCCGGTCTCCCCTATACTATTGTATAGCGAGGAGCCAATGAATGAGTTGCTGTAATGATTGCTTGTGTGTTATCCAAAAAAGTATTGGTTGACAGACAAAGAATCATCAGATAAAGATCTATAGGTTGTCGAAATTAAAACATAACATTCTTTTCAATCCTTTCAAATTACATAAACATCCATGCTATGCAAATTAAGACTTCAAAAAAGGAAAAATATTTTAAAATTTCTCCTGTTCCGGAGAGTAATCGAGATTGATTATCATTACTTAACGGAGTCTAAAAAAAACATATATATATTAATTACTTACCTTAATGCTATCTGTATAAAATTCAATTTAATTTATTACTTTCCTTATTTTGTTTCTTCAGTGTTAAATGTGATCTATGCTCATATCTGGATATTTGAGCTTTCTTCTTATAAGTGTAGCACAAGAGTTACTCTTCCAATGCTTCAGTTTTACATAATACATAAATAATATCATGTCTGTTTTGCTGTCTGGCTGTAAAAATGGGAGGAGCTAGACAAGCTACCAAGTGAATACACAAAAAACATATATAATTTATGTTGTGCCATTCATTCAACACCTCTGTCAGACACTCACAGCCAGAATTTCACTGCAATAAATTCCATACTCATTGTTGTCTGACAGTCTTATTCTGCATGTTTGGATATTTGAATGTATGTCTCATGGTATCAGCTGGTCATTCACCATGGGATCAGGAAGATGTATTTATCACAGCTCGGGCTAATACCCTCGGTGGATAAATCAATGATTCTCTCTCCCTAGGTCAATAACTACCTATAATTGGTCACTACTTTACAAGAAACCTTTCTGGGGTCATGACTAAGTCTTGGTCTCTCATGGGGGTGCAGTCGCTCCTTGATGTGTAAAATGCATTGTACTAATCAGTACAGAAAGAAGGCAGTTACATAAGACAAGTCAGTCTATAACAAGTAGGTTTAGGGGTTTCATAGAATGCAGGGATCACTGTATTTATTTTGGCATTGTAGGCGAAAGCACATAGATATAGCAATAGTCTAGGCTTATTATAAAAGTTGCAGCATAGCTGTGTGTGACTTTGTTGGGGCCCAAGGGTTATGTTACACAAGCCTTAGGGTATTACTAAAGCTTTTCTGTGCTATATGTGGGATTAGGACATCGGCAAACAAAGCCTTTTTCAAAGTATGGCAAAGTGTAGGAATTATAGACCACATACAGGAATGGTTCCATAAATAAATAAGTATAAAGAAAAATGTATTATGTGTCGGATTAAAGTGACGCAGAGGAATTTTGTTCAGGCTTGTTGTATTCCAAAATTTACATTAGAGACCTACAGGCCCATTTTCACCAACATGGTATTAAGAGTTAAGCCTGGTGTTAACTCCTTTAAACCTGGTATAACTAAGTCCATTTCACCAAGAGTGTGCTAAGCATGTAAACCTGTCAAGGTTCAGTGAATCATACACATTGTCACCAAACTCAAGGATCAGCAGTCTCAAACAGATTTGGTGTCAAAAAGTGATTAGGCCAATGAAAAGAGAACATATGTTTCTTATGAGATGGCATGACAAATCAGTATTATAGGCCTTTGTTTATAATATTCGCATGTTTCTCTAATTTAACAGTCAAAGTTTTTTCAAGAAAGATATGTCACATCATGAGATATAAAGTTTGCAAACCAAGAACACACATTTAGCTAGAAAATATATTTGTTGAAGTAACTGTTGCAAATATACTAGCCATACAGCATCAAGCACACGATTTAAAAGTATTTCATGTATGAAACTATTTTTTTATAGTATTTGCCTATGATAGTCATGACACCAAATAGAGGTAATTCTTCTGTGCTGAGTTTTACAAAACCTCTGCACTTGTTGTTGGTCTTAGCACAGGGATACTTTCGAAGGGCAGGAAATTCGGACGTGGGTGCAATCTATGCATCCTATAACCCCCCAGAAATTGGGCGATTTCGGAAAATTCCAATTTAGCCTCCCGTGCGACTGGTCCACTGGGCATACGTACATATATAGGTTTTAATGAAGCGATTGCATGACTAACACGCTTCACAATCCTTGGAACTGAGTCGACACTAATACCACTCAAGTCACCAACGACTTGTTGGCAACTGCCGGTAGCAAAAAATCGCAGGCACGTCAGCCATCTGGGTACATCAGATTTTGAGGACCCTTATTATTAGATTTTCAGAGGGATTCAACCATTATTGTAGATTCATTGTGCAAAAATGCATGACCAGCTGATTTGTATTAATTTATTGTTTGAGGGGGGGGGAGCTAAAGAAAAATGCATTTCTATCACCAACCCTGGACAGACAACTAATTAATTTTCTTTTTTATAAATTTCCAAGCCCACCCCTCTTTTCTCTTACCTTATCATGTGGCCTTGTTTGGGAACTTCAGAGATTAATTGTGTTTGTAGCAGTTGAGTTGTTTAAATACTATGTGCAGACTTTCACTCAGTAAATGTTCCTTGATCCTGCTCTGCTTGAGTGATTGGCTTAGCCAGACCAGGTCTTAGCTAAGACCTGGCATAACTCTTAATACCATGTTGGTGAAAACGGGCCACAGTGTATGTTTGGCAGAAGGTTAACGGAGCTGAGTGGTGATAGATGATTGGTGCTTAGCATCCTGTATTTATGCACTTGGCAGGTTTATTAGGACAGGGGCAAGGATACAGCTATGAGGCAAAGGGTGATTAAATGTAAGTGCCATCCAGCAAAGACCCAGGTGACCCAGCAAGAGCTGGATTCAAAAGTCGAAACATGGATCCAGTGAGTGGCAGCCCGGTATTCTACCACTGAACTAACTATTGGCGCATTATCCCAAAGGTTAGAAACCTGTACCGGATTCTACAAACGCTTAACACGGGTTATCCTAAAGTGGTGTGCTGCCACAATACCAGGCCCTAGAGGGCCCAGACCCACCTGAGACGGTAGGATTAATATCAATGTGTCAATCTAATTGCCTATATTCTTCGATTTACTCTAGCCCAAAATATAATCTTCACCTATACTAGATTTCTGCAATGAGATTTCTAACATCTCTCAGTGACGTGACTTGCCATGCACACAGAAGATTGTAAACGTCATAATTACGTCACAGACACAATAGTCTATCTGGAATATGCCAAGGAGAATGATGGATGACCAGCCTTGTATTCAGAGTATGGGCAAAGCAGCCTAAAGTAATCAGAACTGTTTGAAGTTGTAGGAGTTGTAGGAACATGATTTTCGTGGAAGAAAGAACTTAAGAATTTTGTTTGGAACTGGCTCAATATGGAATGGAATACATATCCTTTTAATATATCACTGTTGGTGTATTTCTGAACTATTTCTATTCTAGATTACAACATGTGCCTTAAGGTGTTTTATCTTCTAAGTTTCCCAGTAACTTATATTATGGGTTATGACCTCATTCACATAACTTGACCTAAAATGGAAGGATGATTGGGGCCTTACGTCCTGTATTTATTTACTTGGTAAGCGAATTAGGACAGGAGGAGAGCATGACAACGAGGCAAAGGACGATTTTTAAAAACAGCCGCTGTAGGCTATAATCTCAGTTGCGGAGCATAGACCTTTCATAATTCTTGGAGTTTGATACTCCAACGAAAGGGCTTCATAAATTTAGACATGTATAGGCGGCATTGAACAACGTATAAGCAGTGATATCTCGCATAAAGGTCAGACTCCGAAAAACCACAGCCTTATCTTTTCAAACATGGCAAATATAATCTCATTCAGTTTCAAGCTAGTAACATATATTTGTAAAATAATTCGGAAATTATTAAAATAAAAAACTGAAGGTTTTCATTTGAAAGTCTTGTAGCCAGACACAAAAATATATTATATAGGGATTATAATGGAGCTAATTTATTACATGAAATATGAAGATATATATATAAGGCAGAATTTCATCAAAACATGATGGAAATCAAAGGCAAAGAGCAATAAATAAGTGATTACTCCATAAATAGCATTTAAAGACAGACATGAAATCTATGCCGAAATTATGTAATTTATTTCATCATGATTGCTGCTTGGAGACTACTAAATGTGTATGTAGACAGATACAAATTTATTCCAAAGGCTCTATGTATGGCCCTTATACCCACATCTACGACAGATGCGACAGCAAATTAGGCGATTTTATCATTTAAGTGCCAAAATAAACTCGGACATAAAAAATGTAAAATATATTTATTTACCCTAGATATAATACACCGTACAGACACAATACCGTACCCGTAGATAATTATATATTAAAAGATAGATAGATAGAAGGACAGACAGGTAGATAAATGGGTAGAAAGACAGATCCATCACTAGATAGATTACTGAACGGATTGGAAGATAGATGGGCAGACAAATGGTGGTAAATAGGTAGATAGGTAGACACGACACACTGGATAGATCGCTTGATAGATTGTTAGACAGATGGTAATGTGTTACTGCAGATAGATAGATAGATAGATAGATAGATAGATAGATAGACACGAAACACTCCACGTCTAACTCTCCGCGTCAAGCGTCAAATTCAAAATTGAAAAGTCCTAACTCAGTCGGTTCTAATTTGCTGGAGCTGGGAGAAACCAATTGTTATTCTGATCTGATTTGTTGAATGGAATGAATTTGTGAGAATCCGGAATGACCAAAGTTTTCATTTTATCAGTGAGCAGCAAGCCTAACACCATCCCCACTTCAGAATGCTGGAGCTATTGTGTGTATCCAGCAATATTGGGCGGATCAATTACTTTCTGAAAATAGATTTTTGATGAATGTAGCCACCATTTAAAAGCCATTTATCAGCCATTGAATGAGCTCAGATTTTTCAATCCAGTTTTTCTTCACATTTTCTCTTTCATTTTCATAACACAAGCTCTAATGCTTGCCTAATTGATTATTTGGAGCAATAGTAAAGCTGCAAGATTTCAGATTTCAATATCACCCTACGCAGAGAAACAATCAATCTACTGTTATCAAAGTAACAGTCTAATGTGTCTATATATCTGTGTCCATGTGTCTATCTATTTTATTGTTGGTGTAAAGAAGTCAATTAGTTTGAAGAAACAGATTTAATGGTCAATTTTCATTATTTTGGAAATCAGGCAATTCAAGAGTTATGGAACATCAGAGAGTTCAAGTACCATTTTCTAGCTAATTTTATCTATTACATGGACTACTGGAGAGAAAAACTTTACTTTTATGTAGTTATGAATCCATCATGATCCCACACCCCTTTAAGTGTACATTGGCAGAGGATTGATGGATGACTGGGGCTATACGTCCTGAATTTATGCACTTTGTAAGGTAGTAAGGACTGGAGGTGGAATAAGCAATGGGGCAAAGGATAATTCAAACAGTCATCCAACAACTAGCAAGTTAGTGAATATATTTTGAACCTCTGGAACAGTGTCGTTTAAGAGCAGAGCTTATAATTCACGCATCCGTGATCCACCCTCAAATACCAGTTACCGGACGAGCCAAAATCGTACCACAGCTACGTGTAGACCATATGCTCTAGGATGCCCCAAATGTATGAAATTTGAAATTCATTGGATGAATGAGCTGACATGTTACATAGGAGACAAAGCTATCTAAGAATTAGCACAAATGCATTTCAGACTCTTCTTTTTTTTGGGATGCCCTAAGCTCCCCCCCCCCA
Source organism: Platynereis dumerilii (assembly GCA_026936325.1). Classification (NCBI taxonomy): domain Eukaryota; kingdom Metazoa; phylum Annelida; class Polychaeta; order Phyllodocida; family Nereididae; genus Platynereis; species Platynereis dumerilii. The sequence goes on from JAPTHN010000008.1 coordinate 32,663,062, forward strand.
CCACTACTGAGGCATTATTAAGTAGATAAAAATATATCATTCAGTGATAAACAAGAACGCCGGAACACGAAAAGACAGAGCCAAAGTAGTAAACAAAATCCAGAAATCAACAAGAATTTTCTGATGTGAACAAATTCTCCTCCAAGGCATGCAGTGCAAACAAAGTCAGAGAGGATTCCATTAGGATTCTCCTAATTCTTTGTTATCTTGATTTGGATCTGATTGTGCATCATGATTTGTTTGATGATTTGTTTCATGATCAAGGGAAACCTAATTAAAGTCACAAATCGCCACTAGCTATTTGCTACAAAATCATGTTTTGGCCCCAGGCGTAATTGCGAATTAATCTAAAATTTGTTTTTTTAAAATGTTGTTTTCACTGTTTTGCTCTCATTAGATGGTGACATGAAAGCAATTTTCAGCACAATTTAAAAGCAACAAATAAAATCAACATTATGATAAAATTGTTTAGATTAATTGAATTTCAGGGATATCTTATTTAAATTTGTTTTAACTTGAAAATAAATGCCTTTAACCTTGTCCAAGTTTTCTCTCATTTCTTTGCAATTGCCCTGCTGGATTCCCAAGAAAAACACAACAGCTTAGTAGACTGCACTAACAAAAAGGTAATAATGCCCAATGGTACAAGTTTCGCTTGATTAAGTCATTCAGAGTGTTATCACTGCTTCAAATTTGTGACGTAATGCTCAAATTATGAACGTTTAAATAATTAAAAACCACAAAAGCTGGTTGGCTGGAGGTCAGACTTTGGTCATGAAAACTTATTTTTCATTTCTCATAGTTGTCACAATAATGTATGCAGGCCTAGACACTAATAAAAGATAGAAATAGTATCGTAAATCTTCTTCTGTACTTACGCATGCATTCCCGGTCTCTATTTCCGCGACACGGTCTGGCTTCATACTGCGAGCCGGCACACGCACTGCACTCTGTAAAGAGAAGAAATACTGTTAAGTACAAAATCAAACATCAAATAACTCCACCATATGACAATTCATAGATGGTATTCATCAATGCAACATATTTAAGAAACAACATTTTAAGAAATAGGACAAATACCAATGATAATAACTGAAAACTGCCTTTTTAAAAACATCATCATTATGCATGTAGCCAAGGCAATTTGAACATAACCAGCATACAGCTACATCCTATAATCCTATAATTAGCAACATTATAGGGTTTTGGAATTTCAGTTCCAATAGTCAATTTGATGATGGTGCACTTTCTTATCGTCAAAGAGTAGTAACATCTACATCTGTTTATACTATAAGCCTTCCTGAGGAGTAAACCCCCTTTAAATTGCAAATTACTCCTACAAATTGCCACAATGTTTCACAGTGCGCGCGGTCCTTCGGGAAAAGGACTTATTAGGCTGCGGAGAATTTTCGGATGGGACACTATTTGGTGGATGAATCTTTTATCAGCTGTTTTTCAGGCAACAATTTTGATATAGGTGATAAAGCCTAAAAGGGAGAATTGCATAGGAAAGGAAAGAAGGAAAATAATAAGAGAAATGGGTCTCCAGAGACCGAGCTATTTGCAACCAACTATTGCGGAATAGAATGGCCACCCAGAAAACAATATTCTCTTTTGACATGCTATCACTCTATTTTTTTGGCGTTCCTATCGCCTGCATGTCTAAGATGCTGTCTTGTCTGTTATTACACTCTGAAGTCATACAGTATATGTTTTTCTGTTAGGCCACTTCTTCATGTTTCATTGCTGCAACACAACAGATCTGCGTTGGTGTCATTCGGTTATTGCAACGAGCTAAAATTCCTTCAAGTATTCCGTGAAAATAAAACATATCTTTTTACTTTTCTGTACATTCAAAAACATTCTTATTGTCGTTTTATTTGTAATTTGTATCAAATCATGATGTCATTTTTTAAAGGTTACCTTTCTGTATTTTCAAAGAAACAGAAATACCAGAATCAAGTGACAATCATAACGATGTGACCACAATGCGCACGAAACTCCACTTTCAAAACAAAGCAACTAAATTCTTCAGATATAGCCAGAAAGTTTTCTTCAAACAGAACCAGTCCAGAAGGTAAAAGGGCCACATCTTGAATTATAAAGTTTATGTACACACACATTTAGATCCATCAAACATCTCCAACTTTCTGGAAGCACAAAATAAACATTTCCAAAGTCACACTTCTCAAAACAAACCTTTCTAATTAATTTTGGTTCCCCTCTAATGAAACATCCATGTCTGACAAAGGGTTTTTTAGACGGCAGCCGAGCGCATTGATTCGAGGCAATTATCACCCAAGATTGATTGTTTTACTTCATTTCACTCTAAAAGAGCCCTCATCAACATTCTATTAAATGGCCCACAATTCCTATTGCTAATTAGCACCTAGAGATGTGCTGAAGTGAATGTATTTCGAATTTAAACAAAAAAAAGGAAGTTATTGCCAATCAAAAGACTGAAAGTTGCCGAACAAGTCAGACCAACAATTTACTTCTCTCATTGAAAAATGAAATGCATAACATTTATATCATGGCATTTGGTGGGTATTAAAGTAGCAGAATTAGGAACACAGTAAACTTTTTGAAGATGCGGATTTTACCACAACTTTAATCTTCAGTCTGCACACCATGTCTTATATAGAGACAGATGATTTGTATAAGGAGGACATGTTTATAGCAGATTCATCTATAACTGTAACAACAACCAGAACCTCGGTTCTAAGGTTGGAAAGAACTGGAAACCGAACTGAATGAGAAATATCACAACCACTCAACACTTTTGGAAGCCCATAGCGCTTGAAACTAAGCTAAATATGACAAGTCTTAGATGCTTGTGCCAAAGAGATTACAAATGAATTGGAAAGAATAAGTTCAATAATTCCACTCAGCAAGTGTAACCGGATGATAGAATTGTGATTATGGAACCATGCCACATATATCAGCATCACTGAATTAGGCACAAAGGCACCGAACCAGCCTAATCCTAACACCAAATTAACAACTTGGCTCGGTATAAAGAAGTAGATTACAGCAAAATACACTAAGTGACAATATTGTTTGAATAAAAGGATATTGGATTCTTTTTCCAAAGATGAAGTACATTTTCCATTGAGACAGCAGTCATATGTTCATCATTAGTTGATACAATGAATTCGGCTGGAAAACAAGAAGTAACCAAAACGGTATGCCTTTGGCAATAAAGAAAGCATCCAGAATAATTACATATCACAAAGTACTTATATGAAAGGGCAGGCTTGATTACATTTCCAGCATCAACATTTTCTTTTTACATCATTTTTTTCTTCCCATTATCTTTTTTTTATAGGATATTATCAGCCTCATTTGGCTATTGGGTCTCACTTCAAGGACAAAAGGCTACTTTGTTGAAACAAGGCTTTGTTCTTCCCATAATCTATGGACAAACTGCCGTCTCAAAGAGATATAAGAGCAATATCGTCCAGTGTAGAATGTCACACAGTGCTATTCGGTCACCCTGATGACAAAAAGTTTTCACGACCAATTTCCTTCGTCTGACCTCTTTGGACAGAATGTCATTCTGGTATTGAACTAGATTTATTTTTTCTTTCTGTACATGACATAGCATGTGTTGTAAGACTTTTTAAAGCAGCTTTACACAATTAAATTAATAAAGTGTGACACCTAAGATGAGCACAACATCACTGTGATCTTGATCATACATTTTTGTTTTCCTCCAATACGATGAAATGAGAAATTTACTGATCTACGGCACCTCATCCAAAAAGTTTCAGATATTTGAATCTGCCACTGCAAGCATTTGTTGTACAATGATAATGTCACATGTCTGAACATTTTTCATGTTTCAAAAAGGAAAAACACAGTCTTTTCCTCTTGAAATTACAAAAGCTATTACTTTTATTTTTTGTAATAGTTTTTCTTGTTCTCATACGCATAGAATTTCACGAACTACATAACCTTAATGCAGAGGCATGGAGAAAACCAGCATGCAGCATTTGAAATTCACACAATACCTGGAAATTCATAAAATGTTCTCTTATTTGCATACGAGGTGTGAAAATGAAATCATTCAGATTGCGATTTGTAAAATCGAATATTTTGAACCAAGAAAGTATAGTTTGACAGTTTTGTAAATACATAGAATTCAAGGAACATTCTTGAAGTTATGCAACACAAACTTGTAAAACAAAAAATTTAGAATAAACATGATGAAATTCGACCTATTAGAGTCTTTACCATCACAGATGAGTTTTTTCGAAACAATGAATGAAAGGATTGATAATTCCATAAGGCTTCGTATACACCTAACCTTAAACAAGTGAAATTAATCCTTTTTTCTTATTTCTTCACTAAGTCTTATTCGGCAATTTATACTTATTTGAGTAATTGTCTCGTAGTAAAAGCCAGTTATTTATTACAGGATCAGGAATATATGTTATCACAACGGGAGCAAATGCCTTCGCTGGATATATAACATATTCCCTCCTCCTTGGTGAACAACCTATGCTTAAACAAACACTCTTCTCCGCTTTGGATCTAACAGTAAAAGTATTAACTCATGTGCAAAAATATTGAGAAAGATGGTGTGTGATGTTTTATGCATTTTCTATCAAAGGCGATATCTGAGAGAATCAATATTGATCTAAATGAGCAGAAGGTCTCTTCTATAAGCAGAGAAATATCCAATGCATGAGTAAGGTCTTAAAATGGCATTAGGTAAAGTATCAGATTGGTATTATCGGTCTCCAGCATGTGGGCTGAGTACACATGTGGGCCGAGTGTCATAAATTTGCATCAGTATTCTCCTAAATTCCATCAAAATGCACTTGAATGCCTTGAAATACATGCCATGTTATCCAAGCCCCATGTCTAGTTAAACATTACTCACAACTTGGTGAAACTATTTGCAGGCAATTTGCAAATCTCATGAGACTTATTAAGGGACCAGTTTCAAATTAATAACACACATGGATGGCATTCTGCTCAAATGATTCTGACTCGAAACTCAAAATTTCAAATTATTAAATCAATATTTGCACGGCAAATTCCAAATGCGCCACAGCCATTTGTACACCATCAAAACTTTGCCCCAAAAGTTACAGGAATCAGAGTGCAGAACAGCTCTATTCAACTTTAAAACAATCAAAATGCATAGCAATGACAATACATTAAACTGTCGATCAGTGTTTCAGAAGTGCAGAACCAGTTTTACTGCATTTCAACTTCACGTTTTGTAAACATATACAGACACCGCCATTATAGACATTATAACATTATAATACAACAACACTCAATGCTGCCATGCAAAGTTCAAAATCACAAGCAGCATAAAATTAATCACAAATTCCAGATGGATTTAACATTGTAGCCTGGTTTCAAGACTAATGTTTCAGCATTATTTCCTTTCTCCTAATTGCAATAACTGCCACATGCTCAGATGTACAGGACTGCCATTACAATTTGCCCTGTTTACAATTTTGAAATGTTTCAAGCAAACAATTTTTGTCCCAGGCCAACCATTTTTCATCCTATTCAACTATATTACAATATATGGATAGGTGCCGGCTGGTTTATTATATATGTAACATTTCTTTTTTTTTTCTTTGCCAAAGAGCATTATGTGATGCCGAGGCCGGTTGTGGATCATCCTTGTGTTTGGCAATTTGCAGTTAAAGATCACTAAATTTAACATCAGTAATAAATACCATGTACAGACTAAAACTAATGGTTTACAACAGTAAGCCTGTATGTGTCAAGGATTATATCACAGTTTGGTTCCGTGATTTTTTATTGCAGAACACAAGGATATCAACTAATTTGAAGGATAGACAGTTATTTGATGGAGAATGACATATCGGGAGTATTTTAAGGTTAATATATATCTTCATAAACACTCCTCTATAGATCTGGCATACCATCAAAGCAAACATTTCTTGATACATTACCAAAGTAATAATAGTGTTACAAAAACATTCCTTTTTCTAAACGTAATTCACAAGTAAACATCTGCTTAATACTCTCAGATTCAGAAACGAAGACATAGAAAAAACTTGAAAAATATTTGTAAGTCGATACACTGCTTTGAAATGCCAAAATAAATAGACTAGACTAGAATAGACTCCCAGCAGCAGGCAGTCTATAAAGGATTGTTATTAGCCTAACAGATGTCACTTTCAGAAAAATGGTCGACTTTCATAGAATCTTTGGAGAGGGAAATTGTAGAATATTCAACGAATAGAAAAAAAATAACTTTTTTAAGGATTTAAACGGTGAATATATCACTGTCAGAATCCAGCATACTGCGGATAGACATTAAGAGGGATTAATGTACGGATGATTGAGGCTTTACGTCCTATATTTACGCACTCGGAAGGTTAATTATGACAGGAGGCAGACATGGGAATGAGGCGAAGGATCCTCACAGGAATAGTACCGTAATATGGGGTGAATTGGGACACTGGGGTGAATCGGAACAAGGCAGGAAAATATTTTATTTCTTCAAAAAGAAAAAACTTCTAATTGTCGCAGGGACTTGATTTTTGGCACCTTCTTAGAATATATTCTCATGATGATTCGGACGGATTTTGATCATTCTACCTGCAGGCGACAAGGAGCTGCAGCACCTTAAACATTGCCCTGCAGAATTAACATTTTCAAAAGCTGGTCAAAACTTTGCTTGTACCACAAAAACTATAACAGATACATACACAAAGTATATAGTTGTGGCCAATTACAGAAAAAATCATAAACTTAGGTACGTTTGCACTGGCTATATTCAACAAGCACTAATGCACTTTCAGTTTCAGAGTTATTTCAGTGTAATTTTCGGACCCCAGTAATTGAAATTGGATTCATTTGTTGTGGATTTAGTCCAAGATTATTCATCACTTGTAAAATTTGTAGATAACGACATTTTTGTCAACGTCAGTGATTTATTACATTTTGTTGAAAAGTGAATATTCTACACATAATAGGCTTCAAATTTTACTAAGAGCAACTTTTTGGGGTGCTAAACATTTTTTCTAATGTTTATTCATAATTATAAATCAATAAAACAGGGTAGGAAGGACTAGTTATTTAGATTAGTCTCTGTCCCGATTCACCCCAAAGTGAGGGGTGAATTGGGACAGTGGTTTTCTCAGCCTGAATCCTAGAAAAATATAGGTATCAGTTAATGCCCTCAAAGATAGTTAAATCTACGGCCTGGACATAATTTGAGACGATATTGATATTTATTGGAGGTTTTGTGCCTATGCTATGGCAAAAAAAGGGCCAAATCTGTCCCGATTCACCTCATATTACGGTACTGTTACATAGTGTGCTTTTTGCAATTCAGAGTTCTCATACAAAGCACCCTGTATTACAAGGGTCTGCTTTCATGAAAAATCTATATAACACACAGCACTTACCTAAAACTGGAACATAGGCAATTCTTTAAAGCATTACCATTACCCAGGAAACCACTACCAGTGGTCCGTTCCTTATCTAGCAAAATTACTTGCTGCCAGCGACAGACCGAGGACCGACCCAGGGCGAAAATCTAGTCAAAACACATCTACCACTACGGCTTACAGAGTGCAATTAGACCTGACCGTAGATTAGATTTGCATCAATTTAGAATTCGGCGGACATTTTGCTGGACCCAAATAACCCTTATGGCCAACTTGTTCCATTCTCTGCTAAATCAGACAGTTTTAACCAATTTTAAAGTACCTCATTTTGTTTCACCCATTTCCAGTCAATGCCTCAATTATAACAATCCATTTATAAATTTCACTGTGAATCATTCAATAAAACATAAATATCAAGATCAAATGATAATTTTCCAATCGGACACCTTATGGACTCACTCATGTTGCAGCGTGAATAGATGAGTGTGGCTTTATAAGTACTGTTTTCATGAATCTACATGTAGCACTACTTGGACTAATTCAAGACAGAAGGAGGCGAAAGTCAAAGGATAATTGAAAGAGTCATCCAATGTTGGTCAAGGAGTCAAGCGTGCTTGGAAAAATTATCTCTATATATACGTATATTCTATTCTCTGTCTGTCTATAACTTACTTCGAGTTAAATGTCGGAGAACAAAACCCAAAATTCACACACAGTAAAGGCAACATTGCCAAATGGTAGAAATTATGTTGCCACAACATGAACACAAGGTTGCGTTATTTTTTGCCACCTTATGAAATCTTGCAATTACGTATGCTGACATCATTCTGACACTGCTTCACAATGTTGTGATAAAGTTATTTCTACAACACAGTTCCATGTAATTAACACCAGCTTTGCGACGTTGTCTCAACATTGATGCAACATACATAAGCCCGTTGGGAACTAACTCATACTTGTTGTCACAATCACTTTTCTGAAAAAAATTTTCCACAATGCCTCCGCAATTCAACTACTGGATTTCATAATATCAGCCAAATCAGGAAATGGGCATTTTGTCAAGATTATGAATAAATTATTAGATTGATGGCAAACCTTCTTGCTAAATCTAATGGAGTTTCAAGGACAAACTTTATGCTTAAGTTAAAACACTTGAAAAGACCTTCAATGCATATTGTGAATGAATTTATAATCCAGTATACAAATATTGTAGAAAAGCGAGAAAATTTCTCAGAATACTGAAGAAGAGCCAGGGCCATCAAAAAGGCAAATTTATTATTAACAGATATTCTTTGGTCATATACATAAATCATATACTCTCTAAAGTTCAAAACATGATATTTCATTAAACTTGATTCTCAGTAAATGTCATCAGGTGCAAGAGTTTGAATAATGTGCAAATGTAAAAAAAACCTGAATTCTGATTCAGTACCAATACAAGTTTTGAGTTCCATTCAGCTGTAGTCTAAAATTTCAACATACAAAACACAAAACATAGTGAATCCGATTATAAGACAGGTAAAAGTATATCAAAATATATCAACATTACCAGAAAACAGTTGTTTGTTTGCTGAGCTCTAGTAGCCACATACTATACATCATCAGAACCTGACACTGCTAAATAACACAATTAATCATTTTATCTATGATAGAGCCGCCATTATAACTTATGGAGGAACGCACAGACTGTTAGTGACTTCAGTTCACCTTGCGAAATGTATCACATCCTCATATATTGGTGTATTCTGCAGACCTATCAGAAATGCATATAGACTGAGTACACAGTTACCAATGGCACACAAGAAGGTGAAAGCTCATAGGAAAGTATACAGCGGGGCATAGCTACAATGTATATCCCTTCAGCCAAGTTGCGAAACTCGCATACAGGGCATATACAGAGCATATACAGATCATATACAAAGCATAGTGAGAGCATACACAGCTGATAAACAGCACATGTATACAGACTCTAAGCCATAAACAAAGGCTTCTCGGAGCATATGCATTGTAAATTAAAGACCGTTCTTTACCTGAACGTCAAAGGATGATGGATAAGGCTTTAAAGGAAATTTGACTGGAACACGACACCATGAGGCCAAAGTAACACAACGTTACAAAGCAGGAGGTCAGAGGTGCTCCATCTTGGTGTCAGCTTTAAAGACCATTAGGTTTTCTCAAGGTACAGCACTTCCCAAGGTCATAATGACCTCAAATAGCCTACATTGTTTTTCAGGTGTGCATCGAAAAAGAGTTAAATTTAAAGGAAAGTTTTCAAATTTCTTGCTGTATTGCATGGATAATTGACGCTTTACGTCCTGTATTTATGCACTTGGCCAATGGGGGATAATGATGACAGGAGGAGGACACGGCAAGGAGGCGAAGGTAGCTCAAATTTACTGGACAATTTTAGAGACAACGATGCTTGTACTATTACTACACAGTTAGTACAATGATAGAAAGTTTGCATGATTTGATTGTTGAATTGATAATACAGATTTTATGCCCTAGATACCTGGTAGAACTTTGCAGCTGCTTTGCCTGATTTCTTTTTGACACTCTTGCAAGAAATTCACAGCAAACATTTGATGATGCTTGGTCCAGGTGAAGTATGTTGAGTGGATTGTATGTTGGCATGCCATGTTGGATGACAAACAGACCAAGTGGCTTTAAGTGCCATTTATCACCCAAAAAACTCCAAAGGCATGGGTTGCTTCTTTAAATCAATGTATATCAAGAAACAGCATCAAGAAAGCAGTTTAAGGTCTTAAAGGATTTAGAATTTTATTACCATCCAATGGTGGAAGCCATAATGTTCTGTCTACTTGTGCATGAGATTTGGCAGAACTTTGCGATGGATGCAGTATGGCCTGCTTTGCAAGAGGGAAATTTCAGGTTTATGATGGAATTCACAGTTGCATGATGTTCAAACTGTAGGCCCCGTCCATTTTGTTGCCTGTGAAAGCTTAATTGTGGCCACTGCCACAACTTGTCCACAACAGCAAAGCCCTTGTAATGTGATAGATTAGTTTGAGAGCAGCACTTTATTTGACTTGACATTTGCTTTTCAACTTGATAAATTGAAACAATGAATTCAAAACCATTTGGCCCTCCTTTAAGATTTGAATTCAAAAACATGCTGCCGTTTTATATTTGTCAAGAAGTTGATAGGACAGCAGTTAGTCTGACAAAGGCTGACTCAAAACGAAGTTTTGAGTCAGCCAACAAAGCATTGAATGAATCCAGCACAGTGCGACACAGAATATGTCGCACCTCTGCAGGGCTGCCTGGGGCAGTATATGGGACATTTTGGTCGGCTTTTCTGGGAAAAATGTATTTAAAGCCTGCATGATCTGACCTGACATTCCTACATTTCCCCAAAAAGGATAATACCAATTGCAGGGTCCAGGAGAGCTGGCGTTTGCGATATTGTCATATCTCTTTTGGAAAAAACAAAGACAAGAGAACACTTGAGCTAGTCTCTGACTTATAGGTCCATCAGTGTTTTGACATTAAACTGTGACATTTGGTGTGATACATTATTTGAGCAGAATGGAAATGACCATTGCCTGTCAGCATGTTGACACAAGTCACATGCATTATTAAGGTTCTGCTGGCACCCTTCTAATGTTTAGGATGTTTGCATTTTTGTCATCAGTATTTGCTGAGGCTTCCAGTGGCCCATGCTGTGTTCCTATTTATGCTTCTTATTGCTAAACATTGATATCACACTGACTTTCTCTGGCTTTCTTCTCATGTAGCTTCAGGTGCAGTTACTTTTGTGATCAAATTCAGAGCTCAGAATTTGTTAGTTTAAATAGAATAGTGTTTATAAAAGTTCCAATAGGAAACTTGATGATGGTGCACTTTCTTATCGTCAAACAGTAGTGGTTTCTACAAAAGCCCGTCCTGAGGAGTAAACCCCTTCTAAATTGCAAATTACGCCAACGAATTGCCACAATGTTTCACAGTCCTTCGGGAAAAGGACTTATTAGGCAATGGAGGATTTTCGGATGGGACACTATTTGGTGGATGAATCTTTTATCAGCTGTTTTTGAGGCAACAATTTTGATATAGGTGATAAAGCCTAAAAGGGAGAATTTCAGAGGAAAGGAAAGAAGGAAAATAATAAGAGAAATGGGTCTCCAGAGACCGAGCTATTTGCAACCAACTATTGCGGAATAGAATGGCCACCCAGAAAACAATATTCTCTTTTGACATGCTATCACTCTATTTTTTTGGTGTTCCTATCGCCTTCTTGTCTAAGATGCTGTCTTGTCTGTTATAACTTCTTCATCTGTCATAACTGAAACACAATTGATCTGCGTTGGTGTTATCGGATATTGAAACAAGCTTAAATACTTTCAAGTACTCCGTGAAAAATAAACATATATATCTTTTTACACGAAAGTACATTCAAAAACATTCATATCGTCGTTTCATTTGTCGTTTTTTTTAATCAAATCATCATGTCATTTTTTAAAAGGTTACCTTACTGTATTTTCTGAGAAACAGAAATACCAGAATCATGTGAAAATCATAGCGATTTGACCACAATGCGCACGAAACTCCACTTTCAAAACAAAGCAACTAAATTCTTCAAATATAGCCAGAAAGTTTTCTTCAAACAGAACCAGTCCAGAAGGTAAAAGGGCCACATCTTGAATTATAAAGTTTATGTACACACACATTTAGATCCATCAAACATCTCCAACTTTCTGGAAGCACAAAATAAACATTTCTGAAGTCACACTTCTAAAAACAAACCTTTCTAATTAATTTTGGTTCCCCTCTAATGAAACATCCATGTCTGACAAAGGGTTTTTTAGACGGCAGCCGAGCGCATTGATTCGAGGCAATTATCACCCAAGATTGATTGTTTTACTTCATTTCACTCTAAAAGAGCCCTCATCAACATTCTATTAAATGGCCCACAATTCCTATTGCTAATTAGCACCTAGAGATGTGCTGAAGTGAATGTATTCGGAATTTAAACTGAAAAAAAGAAGAAGTTATTGCTAATCAAAGGATGAAAGTTGCCGAACAAGTCAGACCAACAATTTACTTCTCTCATTGAAAAATGAAATGCATAACATTTATATCATGGCATTTGGTGTGTTTTTTTAAGTGGCGGATTATATATAGAGAAAGGTGATTCGCATAAGGAAGACATGTTTGTAGCGGATTCATCTATAACTGTAACAACAACCGAAACCTCGGTTCTAAGGTCGGAAAGAACTGAAAACCGAATGAGAAATATCACAACCAATTGGAAGTCCAGAGTGCTTCAAACTAAGCTAAAGATGACAAGTCTCAGATGCTTGTGCCAAAGAGATTTCAAATGAATTGGAAAGAATAAGTTCAATAATTCCACTCAGCAAGTGTAACCGGATGATAGAATTGTGATTATGGAACCATGCCATGTATATCATCATCACTGAATTAGGCACAAAGGCACCGAACCAGCCTAATCCTAACACCAAATTAACAACTTGGCACTGACAAAAAGAAATAGATTAAAGCAAAACACACTAAGTATCAAGATTGTTTGAATAAAAGGATATTGAATTCTTTCAATGAAGATCCTATTTTCCAAAGATGAAGTACATTTTCCATTTAGACAGAAGGCAGATGTTAATCATCATTCAATACAATGAATTTGGCTGGAAGAGAAGAAGTAATGACCAAAATGGTATGCCTTTGGCAATAAATAAAGCATGCAGAATAATTACATTTCACTAAGTACTTAGATGAAAGGGCAAATTTGATTACATTTCCAGCATCAACATTTTCTATTTACATCATTTTTTCCTCCCAATCTTTTTTTATCTAGGATATTATCAGCCTCATTTGGCTATTGGGTCTCACTTCAAGGACAAAAGGCTACTTTGTTGAAACAAGGCTTTGTTTTTCCCATAATCTATGGACAAACTGCCGTCTCAAAGAGATATAAGAGCAATATCGTCCAGTGTAGAATGTCACCCAGTGCTATTCGGTCATCTAGATGACAAAATGTTTTCACAACCAATTTCCTTTGTCTGACCTCCTTGGACCGAATGTCATTCTGGTATTCAACTAGATTTATTTTTTCTTTCTGTACTTGACATAGCATGTGTTGTAAGGCTTTTTAAAGCAGCTTTACACATTGTAAATTAAATTAATAAAGTGTGACACCTAAGATGAGCACAACATCACTGTGATCTTGATCATACATTTTTGTTTTCCTCCAATACGATGAAATGAGAAATTTACTGATCCACTGCCCCTCATCCAAAAAGTTTGAGATATTTGAATCTGCCACTGCAAGCATTTGTTGTACAATGATAATGTCACATGTCTGAATATTTTTCATGTTTCAAAAAAAGGAAAAACACAGTCTTTTCCTCTTGAAATTACAAAAGCTATTACTTTTATTTTTTGTAATAGTTTTTCTTGTTCTCATAAGCATAGAATTTCACGAACTACATAACCTTAATGCAGAGGCATGGAGAAAACCAGCATGCTGCATTTGTAATGCATACAATGCCTTGAAATTCGAAAAATGTTCTCTTATTTGCATACGAGGTGTGAAAATGAAATCATTCAGATTGCGATTTGTAAAATCGAATATTTTGAACCAAGAAAGTATAGTTTGACAGTTTTGTAAATACATAGAATTCAAGGAACATTCGAAGTTATGCCACACAAACTTGTAAAACAAAAAATTTAGAATAAACATGATGAAATTCGACCTATTAGAGTCTTTACCATCACAGATGAGTTTTTTCGAAACAATGAATGAAAGGATTGATAATTCCATAAGGCTTCGTATACACCTAACCTTAAACAAGTGAAATTAATCCTTTTTTCTTATTTCTTCACTAAGTCTTATTCGACAATTTCTATTTATTTGAGTGCTTGTCTCGTAGTAAAAGCCAGTTATTTATTACAGGATCAGGAATATATGTTATCACAACGGGAGCAAATGCCTTCGCTGGATATATAACATATTCCCTCTTCCTTGGTGAACAACCTATGCTTATACAAACACTCTGAAACATGGCATTAGGTAAAGTACCAGATTGGTATTATTGGTCTCCAGCATGTGGGCTGAGTACACATGTGGGCCGAGTGTCATAAATTTGCATCAGTATTCTCCTAAATTCCATCAAAATGCACTTGAATGCCTTGAAATACATGCCATGTTATCCAAGCCCCATGTCTAGTTAAACATTAATCACAACTTGGTGAAACTATTTGCAGGCAATTTGCAAATCCCATGAGACTTATTAAGGGACCAGTTTCAAATTAACCACACTCATGGATGGCATTCTGCTCAAATGATTCCGACTCGAAACTCAAAATTTCAAATTATTAAATCAATATTTGCACGGCAAATTCCAAATGCGCCACAGCCATTTGTACACTGTCAAAAGTTACCTCGAAAAGTTACAGCAATGAGAGTGCAGAACAACTCTATTCAACTTTAAAACTATCCAAATGCATAGCAATGACAATACATTAAACTGTCGATCAGTGTTTCAGAAGTGCAGAACCAGTTTTACTGCATTTCAACTTCACGTTTTGTAAACATATACAGACACCGCCATTATAGACGTCATAACATTATAACAACACTCAACGCTGCCATGCAAAGTTCAAAATCACAAGCAGCATAAAATTAATCACAAATTCCAGATGGATTTAACATTGTAGCCCGGTTTCAAAACTAATGTTCCAGCATTATTTCCTGCTTCCTAATTGCAATAACTGCCACATGCTCAGATGGACAGGACTGCCATTACAATTTGCCCTGTTTACAATTTTGAAATGTTTCAAGCAAACAATTTCTGTCCCAGGCCAACCATTTTTCATCCTATTCAACTATATTACAAATTGTGGATAGGTGCTGGCTGGCTTATTAACAGTCCAATAACTATGTAACCTTTCTTTTTTTCTTCTTTGCCAAAGAGTATTATGTGACACTGAGGCTGGTTGTGGATCATCCTAGTGTTTGGCAATTTGCAGTTAAAGATCACTAAATTTAGCATCAGTAATAAATACCATGTACAAAATTAAACTAATGGTTTACAACACTAAGCCTGTATGTGTCAAGGATTATATCATAGTTTGGTTCCGTGATTCTTTATTGCAGAACACAAGGATATCAACTAATTTGAAGGATAGACAGTTATTTGATGGATAATGACATATCGGGAATATTTTAAGTTCAATAAATATATCTTTTTAAACGCTCTTCTATAGATCTAGCATGCTATTAAAGTAAAAATTTATTGATATATTACCAAAGCACCAATAATAGTGTTACAAAAACATTCCTTTTTCTAAACATAATTCTCAAGTAAACATCTGCTTAATACTCTCAGATTCAGAAACGAAGACATAGAAAAAACTTGAAAAATATTTGTAAGTCGATACACTGCTTTGAAATGCCAAAATAAATAGACTAGACTAGAATAGACTCCCAGCAACAGGCAGTCTGCAAGGGATTGTTATTAGCCTAACAGATGTCACTTTCAGAAAAATGGTCTACTTTTATAGAATCTTCGGAGAGGGAAATTGTAGAATATTCAACGAATAGAAAAAAGAAAGCTCTTTTAAAAGATTTGAACGGTGAATATATCACTATCAGAATCTAGAATAACTATGGAGAGACATTTAGAGTGATTAATGTATGGATGATTGGGGCTTTATGTCCTATATTTACGCACTCGGAAGGTTAATTATGACAGGAGGCAGACATGGGAATGAGGCGAAGCATCCTCATAGGAATAGTACCGTTATTATCGGGTGAATTGGGACACTGGGGTGAATCGGGACAAGGCAGGAATATATTTTATTTCTTCAAAAAGAAAAAACTTCTAATTGTCACAGGGACTTGATTTTTGGCACGTTCTTAGAATATATTCTCACGATGACTCGGACGGATTTTGATCATTCTACCTGCAGGTGGCAAGGAGCTGCAGCACCTTAAACATTGCCCTGCAAAATTTACATTTTCAAAAGCTGGTCAAATCTTTGCCTGTACCACAAAAACAATAAAAGATACATACACAAAAATATCACAAAACTTCAAGTTTATAGTTGTGGCCAATTACAGAAAAAATCATAAACTTAGGTACGTTTGCACTGACTATATTCAACAAGCACTAGTGCACTTTCAGTTTCAGAGTTATTTCAGTGTAATTTTCGGACCCCAGTAATAACTCAAGAAACGAAATCAGTGATAGAATGTCATAAAATAATGTTAGACAGGGTACTACATATGCTGCAAAATTATTTTTATTGTGTAGAAATGCTATGGGAGTGTCAAACACGGCCAAAATAGTGATAAATATGCACTTTTGGAACCTGATAAAAATGATGTGATATTATGTCGATTAAAGACAGAAAAATAAAATTCTATAATCCAAATTGATTAAAAAAGTTCTAGGAGACCAAGAGAGTTGCTGAGATGTGATATTTTGTCTGTTTAGTCCTGGGTTTTGATCCAAGTGAAAGACAGAGTTACAAAGCTGGCCCAAAAATCCTCACTAATTTTCAATCCAGCTTATTTTCATGAATTGTGGGTTTAAATTGTTGAAATTGGTATCATTTGTTGTGGATTTAGTTCAAGATTATTCATCACTTGTAAAATTAGTAGATAACGACATTTTTGTCAACTTACAGTGATTTATTACATTTTGTTGAAAAGTGAATATTCTACACATAATAGACTTCAAATTTTACTAAGAGCGACTTTTTGGGGTGCTAAACATTTTTTCTAATGTTTATTCATAATTATAAATCAATAAAACAGGGTAGGAAGTACTAGTTATTTAGATTAGTCTCTGTCCCGATTCACCCCAAAGTGAAGGGTGAATTGGGACAGTGGTTTTCTCAGCCTGAATCCTAGAAAAATACAGGTATCAGTTAATGCCCTCAAAGATAGTTAAATCTATGGCCTGGACATAATTTGAGACGATATTGATATTTATTGGAGGTTTTGTGCCCATGCTATGGCAAAAAAAGGGCCAAATCTGTCCTGATTCGCCCCATATTATGGTACTGTTACACAGTGTGCTTTTTGCAATTCAGAGTTCTCATACAAAGCACCCTGTATTACAAGGGTCTGCTTTCATGAAAAATCTATAGAACAAACGGCACTTACCTAAAACTGGAACATAGGCAATTTTTTAAAGCATTACCATTACACAGGAAACCACTACCAGCAGTCCGTTCCTTATCTAGCAAAATTACTTGCTGCCAGCGAAAGACCTGGGACAGACCTTTGGCTAAAATCTAGTCAAAACACATCTACCATTACGGCTCACAGAGTGTGATTAGACCTGACCGAGGATTAGATTTGCATCAGTTTAGAATTCGGCCGACATTTTGCTGGACCCAAATAACCCTCATGGTCAACTTGTTTCATTCTCTGCTAAATCAGACAGTTTTAACCAGTTTAAGTACCTCATTTTGTTCAACCTATTTCCAGTCTATGCCTCAATTATAATGATCCATTTATAAATTTCACTGTGAATCATTCAATAAAACATAAATATCAAGATCAAATGATAATTTTCCAATCGGACACCTTATGGACTTACTCATGTTGTTGGGTGAATGGATGAGTGTGGCTTTATAAGAAATGTTCTCATGAATTTACATGTAGCACTACTTGGACTAATTCAAGAGAGGAGGAGGCGAAAGTCAAAGGATGATTGAAAGAGTCATCCAATGTTGGTCAAGGAGTCAAGCATGCTTGGAAAATTTATCACAATATATGTATATTCGATTCTCAGTCTGTCTATAACTTACTTCGAGTTAAATGTCGGAGAACAGAACCCAAAATTCACACACAGTAAAGACAACATTGCCAAATGGAAGAAATTATGTTGCCACAACATGAACACAAGGTTGCGTTATTTTTTGCCACCTTATGAAATCTTGCAATTACGTATGCTGACATCATTCTGACACTGCTTCACAATGTTGTGATAAAGTTATTTCTACAACACAGTTCCATGTAATTAACACCAGCTTTGCGACGTTGTCTCAACATTGATGCAACATACATAAGCCCGTTGGGAACTAACTCATACTTGTTGTCACAATCACTTTTCTGAAAAAAATTTTCCACAATGCCTCCGCAATTCAACTACTGGATTTCATAATATCAGCCAAATCAGGAAATGGGCATTTTGTCAAGATTATGAATAAATTATTAGATTGATGGCAAACCTTCTTGCTAAATCTAATGGAGTTTCAAGGACAAACTTTATGCTTAAGTTAAAACACTTGAAAAGACCTTCAATGCATATTGTGAATGAATTTATAATCCAGTATACAAATATTGTAGAAAAGCGAGAAAATTTCTCAGAATACTGAAGAAGAGCCAGGGCCATCAAAAAGGCAAATTTATTATTAACAGATATTCTTTGGTCATATACATAAATCATATACTCTCTAAAGTTCAAAACATGATATTTCATTAAACTTGATTCTCAGTAAATGTCATCAGGTGCAAGAGTTTGAATAATGTGCAAATGTAAAAAAAACCTGAATTCTGATTCATTACCATTGCAAGTTTTGAGTTCCATTCAGCTGTAGTCTAAAATTTCAACATACAAAACACAAAACATAGTGAATCCGATTATAAGACAGGTAAAAGTATATCAAAATATATCAACATTACCAGAAAACAGTTGTTTGTTTGCTGAGCTCTAGTAGCCACATACTACATCATCAGAAACTGACACTGCTAAATAACAGAATAAATCATTTTATCTACGATAGAGCCGCCATTATAACTTATGGAGGAACGCACAGACTGTTAGTGACTTCAGTTCACCTTGCGAAATGTATCACATCCTCATATATTGCTGTATTCTGCAGACCTATCAGAAATGCATATAGACTGAGTACACAGTTACCAATGGCACACAAGAAGGTGAAAGTATACAGTGGGGCATAGCTAGAATGTAATAACCGTTCAGCCAAGTTGCGAAACTCGCATACAGGGCATATACAGGCATATATAAAGCATATACAGTGCATACCCAGCTGTTGAACAGCATATACAGACTCTAAGCCATAAACAAAGGCTTCTTGGAGCATATGCATTGTAAATTAAAGACCGTTCTTTACCTGAACGTCAAAGAATGATGGATAAGGCTTTAAAGGAAATTTGACTGGAAACACGACACCATGAGGCCAAAGTAACACAACGTTACAAAGCAGGAGGTCAGAGGTGCTCCATCTTGGTGTCAGCTTTAAAGACCATTAGGTTTTCTCAAGGTACAGCACTTCCAAGGTTATAATGATCTCAAATATCCTACATTGTTTTTCAGGTGTGCATCAAAAAAGAGTTAAATTTAAAGGAAAGTTTTCAAATTTCTTGCTGTATTGTATGGATAATTCAGGCTTTTCGTCCTGTATTTATGCACTTGGGAGAATGATGACAGCAGTAGGACACGGCAAGGAGGCGAAGGTAGCTCAATTCAATGGACAATTTTAGAGACAGCGATGCTCCTTTTATTACTACTCAGTTAGTGCAATGACAGAAAGGTTACTTGATTTGATTGTTTGATTGATAATACAGATTTCATGCCCTGGATACCAGTACCCCTTTGCAGCTGCTTGGCCGGATTTCTTTTTGACACTCTTGCAAGAAATTCACAGCAAACATTTGATGCTGCTTGGTCCAGGTAAAGTATGTTGAGTGGATTGTATGTTGGCATGCCATGTTGGATGACAAACAGACCAAGTGGCTTTAAGTGCCATTTATCACCCAAAAAACTCCAAAGGCATGGGTTGCTTCTTTAAATCAATGTGTATCAAGAAACAGCATCAAGAAAGCAGTTTAAGGTCTTAAAGGATTTAGAATTTTATTACCATCCAATGGTGGAAGCCATAATGTTCTGTCTACTTGTGCATGAGATTTGGTAAAACATTGCGATGGATGCAGTATGGCCTGCTTTGCAAGAGGGAAATTTCAGGTTTATGATGGAATTCACAGTTGCATGATGTTCAAACCGTAGGCCCCGTCCATTTTGTTGCCTGTGAAAGCTTAATTGTGGCCACTGCCACAACTTGTCCACAACAGCAAAGCCCTTGTAATGTGATAGATTAGTTTGAGAGCAGCACTTTATTTGACTTGACATTTGCTTTTCAAATTGATAAATTGAAACAATGAATTCAAAACCATGTGGCCCTCCTTTAAGATTTGAATTCAAAACCATGCGGCCCTTTTATATTTGTCAAGAAGTTGATAGGACAGCAGTTAGTCCGACAAAGGCTGACTCAAAACGAAGTTTTGAGTCAGCCAACAAAGCATTGAATGAATCCAGCACAGTGCGACACAGAATATGTCGCACCTCTGCAGGCTGCCTGGGGCAGTATATGGGACATTTTGGTCTGCTTTTCCGGGAAAAATGTATTTAAAGCCTGCATGAACTGACCTGACATTCCTACATTTCCCCAAAAAGGATAAATCCAGCTGCAAAGATTTGAATCGATGGACTAAAATCTTTAGGATTAGAAAATGGTAGAATATGTACCTATTGACAGTTGCAACGGCAAAATTTGTCTGCTATGGCCAATAGGGGGCCAATATTTTGTGCATAACACAGCTAACAAACAACCGTTGCAACTTGAAAATGCAGGAAAGCCTCAATGCAATGTGTTCTATCTCAAGACAGCCTCTGGCTGTCTTGAATATGATAGAATTTTTCGATCTAGACGGCAGTAGCTCTTTCACGTTTACCTTTTTGGGACAGTTTTTGAATACTTCTTTGCAATTCTGAATAATGATGGAAACAAGTAACTTTCATAAATTAAGAAAATAGCATGCAATGCATGCACCGTGTCCTCGAGCAATTTAATAACCCTTATAACTCAAGGGGATATGATAATTACATTAACACATCTCTATAAATTGTTAAAAGTAGCATTCTATCTATAGATCTATCAATCTACCTATCAATCTATCTATCTGTCTATCTATGTGTCTATCTGTCTATCTGTCTCCCTTTAGTAATTGGCTGAAGTATAAATCTCAGGTTGTGGTGCACCCCACTTTGTATCAGGGCGGAAGGGCCAAAGGGAAGAAGAAGAAGATGCTTATCAGAAATCGTCTGCTGAGCAAGGAGGAATTTGGGGGGTTAAAGTTAACTAAATAGAGCAGTGAGACATAAGATTAAAGCCAGGGCATCTAGTGCAACAGTGTAAACACTGGGCATCATAACGGCATCATAACTTTGGGTTGTTCTTGCATCTGTGAAATGCTTTTCGATCCACACCAACTTTGATATGACAATCCCATTGATGACGACAAAGGGCCCGAGGCCCTGCTCTCAGACACAAAAAACTAAAGATCACATTGATCCACTCCCAAACATACTACTGAATAATTTTGATGATTTGGGTTATTATTTTGAATGATAGTTAATGACAAGTACATTTAAATGTGCACATGAACATTCTACAAAAAAACAATAATCCATTATGTGTAGTGTATCTATTTTTTAACTGTTCTAGTGACTACTCAATGTCACTGTTCTTTGAACTGTATGTGGTGCATTCTGATAAGGAAATCCTTCACAGCCAGTATTCTCCAGTATTCTCATGGTACATTTGCCAAAGTAAACCTGTGATGGATGACCGCAACTACACATGATGACCTTAGGTGTCCTATCAGACCATGAACAAGTATTTATTGCATATAATACATTCCAATTGCTCTGCTCAGGAATCACATGTTTGATTATAGAACAACCACATTCTATTTGCTGAATGTTATTTGGGGTAAAGAAGACAGGAAAGAAGACACATGAGCTAGATGTAGAATAGTAGATTCCATCAGACTTCAGCTAGATGCAACCTTATGGGTGAATTTTTGCAAATTGCTAGGCTGCGTCATGGCTGTAGGTCGACGAGACAAATTGTGCGATAAATCCGCAAGGTTATGATCAGGCTCAGCTATCAATCATTAGTATCATGGCCTGGGCTACTGACTGTGTCATATCTTACAAAGTCATGCATTGGACTGCAGTGCTTGCCACTGTTGCCTCGTGAAAGGTCAGTGCTACAGGTTTATCTAGATCTGCTTGGTGTGAAAGGTTGTGGAAAGTCTTAAGGCATTATAGGGTCTGTGACTCTGTGCGGATGACCCTGTTGTGTCTGTGGGACACAGCAAAGAGTGAGGCAGCCTGTTGAAGAAAGGTCAAGAGAAAACACAATGAGGTGGACAATTGAAGTCTTACTTCGTGCATAATAGCAGAGAGACTCAGTCAGAATCAGAAGGAAGCTGGGAACCTCAGACATAAGGAAGAAATACAAAAGGTCATAGAAGCATCCAAATGACCTAGAGGCACAGTCCCCTTGAGGTTGTTCTCTGTGGACTTCTTAGGACCTTCCTCAGTTCCTGTGAACCGGCAGCTTCCTGGATGGCGCATGGATGTCTGACAGGGGCATTGTCCCAGGGCCTTCGGAGTCCCTTTGAATAGTGCGGAAGGACCTGTCAGGCTGTGAGGTCTTATAAAGCACCCGCGGTGGTCCTTAAACTTACTTATGGGTATCTTCTTTTATGTTCCTGTGGACCTGCATGCTTAATGATAAGTCTCATTCTCTGACTTTGTGCCACTGCCTTATGCTGGTTTACAGCTCAAAAAATAGATTGCTTATGTGATGTTTTGAGACCATAACAACCAAATCAAGAGACCTGCAGCTTTTATCTGTCATAACTGTAACACGATTGGCCTGTGTTGGTGTTATTCGGTTATTGCAATGAGCTTAAAGTCCTTCAAGTATTCCGTGAAAATGAAACATATCTTATTACACTTAGGTACATTCAAAACCATTCATATTGTCGTTTCATTTGTAATTTGTATCAAATCATGATGTCATTTTTTAAAAAGGTTACCTTTCTGTATTTCCAGAGAAACAGAAATACCAGAATCAAGTGACAATCATAACGATGTGACCACACTGCGCACGAAACTCCACTTTCAAAACAAAGCAACTAAATTCTTCAAATATAGCCAGAAAGTTTTCTTCAAACAGAACCAGTACAGAAGGTAAAAGGGCCACATCTTGAATTATAAAGTTTATGTACACACACATTTAGATCCATCAAACATCTCCAACTTTCTGGAAGTCCAAAATAAACATTTCCAAAGTCACACTTCTAAAAACAAACCTTTCTAATTAATTTTGGTTCCCCTCTAATGAAACATCCATGTCTGACAAAGGGTTTTTTAGACGGCAGCCGAGCGCATTGATTCGAGGCAATTATCACCCAAGGTTGATTGTTTTACTTCATTTCACTCTAAAAGTGCCCTCATCAACATTCTATTAAATGGCCCACAATTCCTATTGCTAATTAGCACCTAGAGATGTGCTGAAGTGAATGTATTTGGAAGTTAAACCAAAAAAGGAAGTTATTGCTCATCAAAAGGATGAAAGTTGCCAGAAGTAGTAAGACCAACTATTTACTTAAAGAATATTGAAAACTCATCTGAAAGAAGAAATACATAACATTTAAATCATGGCATTTGGTGTGTATCAAAGAGGCAGAATGAGGAGCACAATAAAGTTTTTGATGATACTGATTTAACCACAACTTCAACCTTCAGTCTGCACACCAAGTTGTATATATAGAGAAGGATAATTCATATAAGTTTATTGCGGATTCGTCTATAACTGAAACAACAATTGAAACCTCGGTTCTACGGTTTGGAACAACTGAAAAGTGCACCGAATGAGAAATATCACACACCACACACTATTGGAAGTCCAGAGCGCTTCAGACTAAGCTGAAGATGACAAGTCTCAGATGCTTGTGACAAAGAGATTTATAATGAATTGGAAAGAATAAGTTCAATAATTCCACTTAGCAAGTGTAACCGGATGATAGAATTGTGATTATGGAACCTTGCCACGTATATCATCATCACCGAACTAGGCACAAAGGCACCGAACCAGCCTAATCCTAACACCAAATTAACAACTTGGCACTAGCAATAAGAAGATAATTAAAGCAAAACCCACTAAGTAACAAGATTGCTGAAATAAAACAATAATGAATTCGTTTGTTAAAGATCCCATTTTCCACAGATGAAGTACATTTTCCATTTAGACAGAAAGCAGATGTAGATCATCAGTCAATACAATGAAATTGGCTCGAAAAGAAGATGAAATAACCAAAATAGTATGCCTTTGGCAATAAATAAAGCATGCAGAATAATTACATATCACTGAGTGCTTATATGAAAGGGCAGGCTTGATAGCATTTTCAGCATCAATATTTTCTTTTTCACATCTTTTTTTTCTTCCCAATTGTTTTTAATATAGGCCATTATCAGCCTCATTGGGCTATTGGGTCTCACTTCGAGGACAAAAGGCTACTTTGTTGAAACAAAGCTTTGTTTCTCCCATAATCTATGGACAAACTGCCGTCTCAAAGAGATAGAAGAGCAATATCGTCCAGTGTAAAATGTCACACAGTGCTATTCGGTCGCCCAGATGACAAAAAGTTTTTGAAACCAATTTCCTTCGTCTGACCTACTTGAACCGAATGTCATTGTGGTTTTCAACAATATTTACTTTTTCCTTTTTATACTTGACATAGCATGTGGTGTAAGGCTTTTGATCTTCACCATACATTTTTGTTCTCTCTAATCGGAAGAAATCAGAAATTTACTGAACACTGCCACCCCCTCCCCCAAAAATATTATGATATTCTAATCTGCCACTGCAAGCATTTTCTGTACAATGATAATGTCAAATGTCTGAAAATTTTTCATGTTGAAAAAAGGAAAAACACTTCTCCTCATGAAATTACAAAAGCTTTTATTTTTATTTTTTGTAATAGTTTTTCTTGTTCTCATAAGCATAGAATTTCACGAACCACATAACCTTAATGCAGAGGCATGGAGAAAACCAGCATGCAGCATTTGAAATGCATACAATGCCTGGAAATTCATAAAATGTTCTCTCATTTGCATACGAGGTGTGAAAATGAAATCATTCGGATTGTGATTTGTAAAATCTCGAATCAAGAATATAATGAGCCAAGAAAGTATAGTTTGACGGTTTTGTAGATACATTGAATTCCAGAAACATTCTTAAAGTTATGCCACATAAACTTGTAAAACAGAACATTTGGTGTGAAATTCAACCTGAACAAGTCCTTACAATCACTGATAAGTTTTGTCGAAACGATGAATGAAAGGATTGATAATTCTATTTGAGCTTCATATACACCTTAAAAAAGTGAAATAAATCGTGTATTCTTTATTGTTCACTTATTCGGCAATGTCAATATATTTGAGTGCTTGTCTCATGGTATAGGCCAGTTATTTACTGTATAGGATCAGGAATACATGTTTATCACAACTTGAGTTAAAGCCTTCGCTGGATGAACCACATATTCCCTCTCCTAAGGTGACCAATGAACAACATATACAAACACTCTCTTCTGCTTTGGATCTAGCAGTAAAAGTATTAACTCATGTGCAAAAATATTGAGAAAGATGGTGTGTGATGTTTTATGCATTTTCTATCAAAGGCAATATCTGAGATAATCAGTATTGATCTAAACGAGCAGAAGGTCTCTTCTATAAGCAGATAAATATCCTATGCATGAGTAGAGTCTTAAAATGGCATTAGGTAAAGTATCAGATTGGTATTATTGGTCTCCAGCATGTGGGCTGAGTACACATGTGGGCCGAGTGTCATAAATTTGCATCAGTATTCTCCTAAATTCCATCAAAATGCACTTGAATGCCTTGAAATACATGCCATGTTATCCAAGCCCCATGTCTAGTTAAACATTAATCACAACTTGGTGAAACTATTTGCAGGCAATTTGCAAATCCCATGAGACTTATTAAGGGACCAGTTTCAAATTAACCACACTCATGGATGGCATTCTGCTCAAATGATTCCGACTCGAAACTCAAAATTTCAAATTATTAAATCAATATTTGCACGGCAAATTCCAAATGCGCCACAGCCATTTGTACACTATCAAAAGTTTGCTCCAAAAGATACAACAACGGGACTGCAGAACTGCTCTATTCGACTTCAAAATTCAGCACAATCACGCAGGATTGCCAAAGTAGTACATAAAAGTAAATTCAGATCAGTGTTCCAGACATGCAGAATCAGTTTTACTGCATTTCAACTTTATGTTTTATAATACAGACGCCTCTATAATTATAGACGTTATAACAACACTTCAAGTTCAACGCTGCCTTGCAAAGTTCAAAATCACAAGCAGCGTCAAATTAATCACAAATTCCAGAAGGATTTAACATTGTAGCCTGGTTTCAAGACTAATGTTCCAGCATTATTTCCTTTTCCCTAATTGCAATAACTGCCACATGCTCAGATGGACAGGACTGCCATTACAATTTGCCCTGTTTACAATTTTGAAATGTTTCAACCAACAATTTTTGTGCCAGGCCAACCATTTTCCATCCTATTCAACTATATCACAAAATGTGGATAAGCGCTGGCTGGCTTACGATCAATTGATAACTATGTATCCTTCATTTCTTTTCTTCTTTGCCAAAGAGCGTCATGTGATACAGAGGCTGGTTATGGATAATCCTTGTGTTGGCAATGCCCAGTTAAAGATTACTAAACTCAACTGCACACATCTGGTAATCAATAGCACATACAGGCTTAAAGTAATGGTTTGCGACTGCATAGTAAGCCTGCATGTGTCGAAGATTATATCACAGTTTGGTTGAGTGATTTTTGATTGCCAAACACAGGGATGACCCACTGACAGTCTCAGCAAGACATTAAAAACTTTCAGTCAAAGAAGCCAACATTAAGGATATATAGTTATTGGACGGATAATAATATATTGGAAATATTTTAAGTTCAACAACATGTATCTTTTTACATACTCCTCCATCTAGCATGCCATCAAAATAGGAATCTCTTGATACATTACCAAAGTATCCATAATAGTTATGCAAAAACATTCCCTTTTCTCAAGTAAACATTTGTTTAATACTCTCTGATTCAGAAACGAAGACATAAAAAAACTGGAAAAATATTCTAAAGTAAGTCGATACTCTGCTTTGAAATGCCAAAATAAATAAAATAGACTAGAATAGACACGCAGCAGCAGTCTGCAAGGGATTGTTATTAGCCTAACAGATGTCACTTTCAGAAAAATGGTTGACTTTCATAGAATCTTTGGAGATGGAAATTGTAGAATATTCAACGAATAGAAAAAAAAGATAACATTTTTTAAAGATTTAAAAAGTGAATACATTTCTACCAGAATCTAGAATAACTATGGAGAGACATTTAGAGTGATTGATGTATGGATGATTGGGGCTTTACATCCTATATTTACACACTCAGAAGGTTAATTATGACAGGAGGCAGACACGGGAATGAGGCGAAGCATCCTCATAGGAATACTACTGTTACACAATGTGCTTTTTGCAATTCAGAGTTCTCATACAAAGCACCCTGTATTACAAGGGTCTGCTTTCATGAAAAATCTATAGAACAAACTGCACTTACCTAAAACTGGAACATAGGCAATTTTTTAAAGCATTACCATTACACAGGAAACCACTACCAGTAGTCCGTTCCTTATCTAGCAAAATTACTTGCTGCCAACGACAGACCTAGGACAGACCAAGGGCTAAAATCTAGTCAAAACACATCTACCATTACGGCTCACAGAGTGTGATTAGACCTGACTGTTGATTAGATTTGCATCAGTTTGGAATCCGGCCGACATTTTGCTGGACCCAAATAACCCTTATGGTCAAATTGTTCCATTTTCTGCTAAATCAGACAGTTTTAACCAATTTAAGTACCTCATTTTGTTTCACCCGTTTCCAGTCTATTCCTCGAATACTAATTATCCTTTTATATATCTCACCCTGTATCTTTCAATGAAACATAAATATCAAGATCATAGGCAAAAGTTAAGGGATGCTTGAAACAGTCATCCAATGTTGGTTCAGGTGTCAAGCGTACTTGGAAAAATTATCTATATATATATGTATATTCTATTCTTAGTCTATACTATAACTTACTCTCAGAGATATATCATAGCACAAAACCCAAGTTTCACACACAGTAAACACAATGTTGCCAAATGGTAGAAATTATGTTGCCGCAACATGAACACTATAGCGTTTTTTTTTGCAACATGGTGAAATGTAGACACAGTGTCACATGCTAACATCATGTCTCACATTGCTTTACAATGTTGTGATGATGCTATTTCTACAACACAGTTCCATGTAGTT
Organism: Platynereis dumerilii; assembly: GCA_026936325.1. Taxonomy (NCBI): domain Eukaryota; kingdom Metazoa; phylum Annelida; class Polychaeta; order Phyllodocida; family Nereididae; genus Platynereis; species Platynereis dumerilii. The sequence continues at coordinate 32,691,722 of JAPTHN010000008.1, forward strand.
AACACCAGCATTGCGACATTGTCTCCACGTTGCTGCAACATAGATAAGCCCATTGGGAACTAACTCATACTTGTTGTCACACTTGCTTTTCTGAAACAATTTTTCCACAATGCCCCAACTATTCAACTACTGGATTTCATAATATCAGGAAATGGGCATTTTGGCAAGATTATGAATAAATTATTAGATTGATGGCAAACCTTCTTGCTAAATTTAATGGAGTTTCAAGGACAATCTTTATGTTAAAGTTAAAACACTTGAAAAGACCTTCAATGCATATTGTGAATGAATTTGTTATCCCGCATACAAATTATGTAGAAATGCCAGAAACTTTCTCAGAATACTGAAGAAGGCATAAGTGCCAGTGACACCAAACATGCAAGTGGTATTTTTATTAACATATATTCTTTGGTTATAGGCATAAATCATATCCCCTCAAACGTTCAAAACATGATATTTGAACAACTTGATTTTCAGTAAATGTGACCAAGTCCAAAAGTAAGGACTCTTTTGTTCTTGAATAACATGAAATGGCAAAGAAAATGTTATGTCCAATTGAGAACTGATACAAATTTTGACTTCCATTCAAATGTGGCCTCAGAAAGTTTCAACAAACAAAACAAAAACATCCCATCAAAAGACCAGTAAAAGTATATAAAAATATATCAACACTACCAACAAAAACAGTTGTTTGTTTATTGAGCTCTAGCAGCCACATACTATACATCATCAGAACCTGACACTGCTAAATAACACAATTAATCATTTTATCTACAATAGAGCCGCCATTATAACTTATGGAGGAGTGCACAGACTGTTAGTGACTTCAGTTCACCTTGCGAAATGTATCACATCCTCATATATTGGTGTATTCTGCAGACCTATCAGAAATGCATATAGACTGAGTACACAGTTACCAATGGCACACAAGAAGGTGAAAGCTCATAGGAAAGTATACAGTGGGGCATAACTACAATGTAATATCCCTTCAGCCAAGTTGTGAAACTTGCATACAGGGCACATACAGATCATATACAGGGCATATACAGAGCATATACAGAGCATACACAGCCATTAAACAGCGCATACAGACTCTAAGCCATAAACAAAGGCTTCTTGGAGCATATGCATTGTAAATTAAAGACCGTTCTTTACCTGAACGTCAAAGAATGATGGATAAGGCTTTAAAGGAAATTTGACTGGAAACACGACACCATGAGGCCAAAGTAACACAACGTTACAAAGCAGGAGGTCAGAGGTGCTCAATCTTGGTGTCAGCTTTAAAGACCATTAGGTTTTCTCAAGGTAAGGCACTTCCAAGATTATGATGCTCTCAAATACCTTTGGCCCAGAATGTTTTTCTGGTGTACATTGAAAAGGGGTTAAGAATAAAGGAACATTTCCAAATTCTAGCCGTAGTGGATGGATGGATGATTGGGACTCTACGTTCTGTACTTAAGCACTTGGGTAACTATATACGACAGAGAGACGAACCTCAAATTCACCGGACAATTTTAGAGACAACGATGCTCCTACTATTACTACAGTTGGTACAATGATAGAAAGGTTGCATGATTTGATTGTTTGATTGATAATACAGATTTTATGCCCTGGATACCTGGTACCCCTTTGCAGCTGCTTTGCCTGATTTCTTTTTGACACTCTTGCAAGAAATTACCAGCAAACATTTGATGCTGTTCTCCAGGTGAAGTATGTTGAGTGGATTGTATGTTGGCATGCCATGTTGGATGACAAACAGACCAAGTGGCTTTAAGTGCCATTTATCACCCAAAAAACTCCAAAGGCATGGGTTGCTTCTTTAAATCAATGTGTATCAAGAAACAGCATCAGGAAAGCGGTTTAACCTCTTAAAGGATCTAGAATTTTATTACCATCCAATGGTGGAAGCCATAATGTTCTGTCTACTTGTGCATGAGATTTGGCAAAACTTTGCGATGGATGCAGTATGGCCTGCTTTGCAAGAGGGAAATTTCAGGTTTATGATGGAATTCACAGTTGCATGATGTTCAACCACAGGCCCCGTTCATTTTGTTGCCTGTGAAAGCTTAATTGTGGCCACCACCACAACTTGTCCACAACAGCAAAGCCCTTGTTATGTGAAGAAAAACTGAAGATCACATTGATCCACTCCCAAACATACTACTGAATAATTTTGATGATTTTGGTTATTATATTTTGAATGATATTTAATGTCAAGTACATTTAAATGGGCACATGAATATTCCGCCTAACAATTATAATTCATTGTGTGTAGTGTATCTATTTTGCAACTGTTCTAGTAACTACTGAATGTCACTGTTCTTTGTACTGTATGCGGTGCATTCTGATATGGAAATCTCCCAGTATTCTCGTGGTACATTTGCCTAAGTAAACCTGTGATGGATGACCACAACTACACGTGATGACCTTAGGTGTCCTATCAAACCATGAACAAGTATTTGTCGTATTCAATTGCTATACTCAACACTTACATGTTAGATTATAGAACAGCCACATTCTATTTGCTGAATGTTATTTGGGGTAAAGAAGACAGGAAAGAAGATACATGAGCTAGATCTAGATTCCATCAGACTTAAGCTTAGATGCAACCTTATGGGTGAATTTTTGCAAATTGCTAGGCTGCGTCATGGCTGTAGGTCGACGAGACAAATTGTGCGATAAATCCGCAAGGTTATGATCAGGCTCAGCTATCAATCATTAGTATCATGGCCTGGGCTACTGACTGTGTCATATCTTACAAAGTCATGCTTTGGACTGCATTGCATGCCATTGTTGCCTTGTGAAAGGTCAGTGCTACAGGTTTATCTAGATCATCCCGGTGTGAAAGATTGAGGGAAGTCGTAAGGCATTATAGGGTCTGTGACTCTACCCTGTTGTGTCTGTGGGACACAGAAAAGAGTGGGGCAGCCTGTTGAAGAAAGGTGAAGAGAAAACACAATGAGGTGAACAATTGAAGTCTTGCTTGGTGCATAATAGCAGAAAGACTCCAACAGAATCAGAAGGAAGCTGGGAACCTCAGACATAAAGAAGAAAGACAAAGGTCATGGAAGCATCCCAATGACCTAGAGGCGCAGTCTCCTTGAGGTTGTTCTCTGTGGACTTCTTAGGACCTTCCACAGTTCCTGTGAACCGGCAGCTTCCTGGATGGCACATGGATGTCTGACAGGGAATTGTCCCAGGGCCTTCGGAGTCCCTTTGAATGGTGCAGAAGGACCTGTCAGGCTGTAAGGTCTTGTAAAGCATCCGCGGTGGTCCTTAAACTTACTTATGGGTATCTTCTTTTATGTGCCAGTGGACCTGCATGCTTAATGATAAGTCTCATTCTCTGACTTTGTGTTGCTGCCTTATGCAGGTTTACAGCTCAAAAAAAAGATTGCTTATGTGATATTTTGAGACAAACACAGCCGAAACAAGAAACCTGCTTTTTGTAGGGTCTAAGGAGGATAGCATACTCCCCAGCTGCTGTCAGTCTATGGCATGTACTTGTCCAACACCTCTTTAAACTTTCAGTTTTGCTGATTTCTTCTTCATAATTATTATGAATGTCACTTTGATTATGCCATTTTGCAGAAAAGCGGCAAAAATTGGACTAAATACACATCCATTTATCTTTGAACATCTGAATCTTTGAGAATTTTTCATATGCAATCAAAAGGTCATTTCTGACACATTGTGCTGTACATAGTCATTTAACTTTGGTTTTCTACAACCTTACTGTGAAGCTTTGTATACATAAATATTATGACAATTGATTTATAATACCAATTGCAGGGTCCAGGAGAGCTGGCGTTTGCGACATTGTCATATCTCTTTTGGAAAAAGCAAAGACAAGAGAACACTTGAGTTAATTGAATTTTAGGTCCATCAGTGCTTTGACATTAAACTGTGACATTCGGTGTGATACATTATTTGAGCAGAATGGAAATGACCATTGCTTGTCAGCATGTTGACACAAGTCACATGCATTATTAAGGTTCTGCTGGCACCCTTCTAATGTTTTGGATGTTTGCATTTTTGTCATTGGCATTTGCTGAGGCTTCCAGTGGCCGAGGCTGTGTTCCTTCTTATTGCTGAACCTTGATGTCACACCGGCTTTCTCTGGCTTTCCTCTCATATAGCTTTAGGTGCAGTTTCTTTTGTGAGTCAAACTTTCAAAGCCCATAACTTTTTTGTTGTTATTGAAAAGTACTAAAAGTTCTTTTGGTCAACAGCCAAAACTAACTTCTGAACTCATTTCATTCTTTTGTTACTTATGAGCAACATTAATGTCACTAATTTTAGAAATTACGGCTACACATCAACACTTATGCACCAGCTCAATGCATACCTCCAAAACATACAAATACACCCTTGGTTAGAGTAACATATGAAAGAAAACACATTTCATCTACTGTTTGTGCTTAGTGACATTGTCTTTAGAACCACTTGACAAGTGGCATGAAATGACGCTAGACCGGTGAAAGAGATCTGATTAATATTTGTTACAGCTCTGCACATTCAAATGTAATGTGTAATGGAGCTGAATAGGAATGCATAATATTTAGACCGGGATTAACATTGTTAGGTTGAAATGATTGAAAATTGTAAATGGGGCAAATCGTAATGGCAGTCATGTTCATATGAGCATGCAGCGGTTATAATAATAGGGGAAAAGGAAATAGCATTGGTCTTGAAACTGGGCTACAATGTAAAATCTTGCTGGAATTTGATGTGCATTGTATTGTTGCCAAAATATGTCTTTCCTTTTTGAATCATTACTAGTTTAAATATAGATATTACTCAGAAATAATCATACTAATATTTGTAAGGGGCAAGCTCCAAGAGGTAAATATAATCAAGAGATAAGCTACCCTCAGATTGTGAATCTTTGGTGTGGCCATCAGGGTCACATGTAGGACCACTGATAAGCAGTATCCTTTTGATATCGAATGTCCATATACATTTTTTTCATGATAAATGCTTAATAGATACTGTATGTCAATATGTTACCTTGAAATTCTAAAATTACTAGAATAGAATAGAAAAGACTCCCAACAGGCTACAGAGGATGGTTATCTAACAAACAGATGTCACTATCAGAAATTGAATCTATTGGAATCTGAAACAGGAGCAGAAAGGCATTTAAAATGACAGATTGATCGAGAATAACTTATTCAATTGGTGGTAAACTTTCTTGGTAATTCTAATGGATTTCCAGGGCCAGTATTTATGCTAGAGTTAAAGTTTTAAAGGACCTTGAATGTATGTCGTAAATCATAAATAAATATGTGATATACAAATTGCTGAATGCTAGAAACTTTCTCAGAATACCAATGTAAGCCTGAAAGTGACAATCACCTTGAGACATGCAAAAAGGAACATATCCAGATTTGTAGATTGTTATACACTGTAATCATACTTGAATTTATTTTAAAACAACATAGTAAAAGTGATTTCATTTTTCTGGAAACAATTGAACAAACTATGGAAAACAGAGCTATACAACTGACGATGTGATACATTGTATTCCAGAGACCAATCAGAAATGCATACAGACTGAGCACAGAGTTACCAATGGCATACAAGGGGGTGAAAGCTCACAGGAAAGTATACAGTACGGCATAGCTAATATCCCTTTAGCCAAGTTGTGAAACTCACAGAGCATATACAGAGCATACACAGCTGATGAACAGCCCATAAAGAAGCTAAGCCATAAACAAAGACTTCTTGGAGCATATGCATTGTAAAGTAAAGGGTGTTCGTGTGTTTGTGTTTTACGCCCCTGCAGAAGTAAAGGGTGTTCTTTACCTGAACGTCAGAAGATGATGGATATGGCCTTAAAGGAAATTTGACTGGAAACGCGACACTATGAGGCCAAAGTAACACAATGTTACAAAGGAGGAGGTCAGAAGTGCTCCATCATGGTGTCTACTTTAAAGACCATTATGGGTTTTCTCAAGGTATAGCACTTTCAAGATTACGTTTTAAAATAGCTTTGTCCTACATTTTGTTTTTTAGATATACGCTAAAAACAGTCACAGGTAAAACCTATAGTTTTGTAAGTTAATAATGTATCCTGGTCTTCATTTTGCTACTCACCATTATGCTGTTTATTTCCAGTGGCATGATAACTGATATGTGCATAACTTTCTTTTGATTTCTGGGGCTCCTTTCTGTAATTATGGATATCTTTACACCCATAGAACTGTGAAAGGATATCATGCAGGAGGGATCTGCACCGTGGATTGTGTGTTGGCATGCCATGTTGGCTGACATGGAAGCATAAATCAAACAGTTTGTGGCATTAATTGTCATTAAACACCCAAGAAATGCCATGGGTCATTTTGAATTAAGGTGCACCAAGAAAAAGTATCAAGAAAGCAGCAAGAAATCTTAAAGAATTTGGAAGTTCATTACAAGCCCATGCCGGAAGCCAGGCACCGACTCCCCGTGCGCATGACATGCACGCTGTCGTGAGAATTGGTAAAATATTTTGATGGATGCTGCATGGCCCTGCCTCCCAATAGGGAAATTCCAGGTTGCATGATGGAATTCAAATTTGCATGATGTTCAGATCATGGGCCCCTTCATTTTGTAGCCTGTGAGTGCTTAATTGTGGCCAGTGCCACAACTCGTCCACAAGAGCAAAGCCTTTAAAATCTGATAGATTAGTTTGAGAGCAGCATAATATTTGACTTGATGTTTGCTTTTCAAATGAACAATTTGAAACAATGTTACTCATTTTACCTTTGTTTACTATTTAGCAAGAAATTGATTAGGCAGCTGGGTATCTTTTTGTTTCATGCGGCAACAGACAATTTTCTGAATGATATACTTTCTACATGTATTTTCAAAATATCTGAAAACAATATTCATTCAATCCTGGTCAGTTTGAGTAAAATGTCAAATCCTGCTGTGCAGTTGAATTCTATTGTGGATATGATTCATGGCCAGTTGTTTCACGGTAGATTACCCTGATTGATTGGCTATTGTAAACCTAGATATATTGTAAAGCAAAGATCAACTATTATCATTATAATCATTTCCATGTACATACATTTATTATGGGCATTTGGAGGGTAAATTGTAAATCAAATTATTAGGTAGGCTACTTCATGGCCAGAAATTGACGAATTTTCACTGTTGATTCCTCTGTCAATTGGGTTTCAAGCAAACCCTTCTTATTTCTTATAGATCTAGCACTGTCCTCACTGTACTTCAGGGATGCTTATCTTTTAGAATTCTGTCAATATTGGACAAATTGTGATACTCACAGGTTACAAAATGAAATGGCCCATGATCTCAACATCGTGCAAATTTGAATTTCATCATGCAACATGAAATGTTGGATATCAACGTTTGTAATTTAGTCAGAGTTGTAACTATCTTCACACTGCACTTAGTGACATTGACATTCATTTCTATTGGTTCAATTCTTTCTGTTTTTGTTCAACTCAAGGACAAACAATTGATCACACAATGTCCTCTATCTATTTGCTGAATATTATTTGGTGATGCAAGAGCAATAGGAAGATGCATGGGCTAGATCTAGCTTCCATCAGACATAAGCTTAGACGCGACCTTATGGGTGAATTTTTGCAAATTGCTAGACTGGGCGGAAGTCGATGCGAAAAATTGGATGATAAATATGAAAGGTTAGGCACAGCATCAGCTATCAATCTTTCAGATCCCTGCCTGGTCTACAAACCAGGGTTGGGTTCAAATACAGATAAAAGTATTTAAATACAAATACAAATACTTTCAATCTTTCTAAATATAAATACAAATACAAATACAGTTGAGCTCAAAAGTATTTAAATACAAATACAAATACTTTCAATTCTTTCAAATACAAATACAAATACAAATACTCAAATTTTGAAAGTATTTAAATACAAATACAAATATATTTGCAAATATATTTGAAAATACTTTCAATAATTCTATCTTAGACCTTCAAACCTGTCTTTTTAAATTGTTTCCAATCTAACTCCAGCTAATGTTTATGAGTACAACAAACTGTTATGGGTCTGTAGGTTATATAGTTTTAACAAGTAATAAAAATAATTATTAAATTTTTCATAATATTATTATCAAGTTCCTTCATTAAAATCTGTTCAAATTGAGAAATGTTCGGTCATTTACTTACCAGATTATAAACTGAATAGTTGCATATTATGATTTTGAATATGCACAAATATTTATTTATCGTACTCTTAATTGATTAAATATGATGTTCTGCATATGAAGTGATAAATATTGATTAATCTATGAATATTTCAAAATAAAACCAGTACTTCCAAATTTTCACTGATTCACAATGATTTTCACTTCCCTTGGTGATGATTGTAATCACCTTGGAGTTTGGAATAAAAACACAGAATATGTTGTCTATTCACATTTGAACTTTGTACTTCGAAAAATAACTAAGTAAATTATTAAAGTGACTTCCTACATTATAAGTCGAAGGACTAACTATTGAGAAGGTGCACTGGTGAATACTGCTCTGTGATTGGCCGAGACAGAAGGTTCTTTTGGGCCAATTTTGTAAGGGCTCTTTTGGGGATAGAATAATCATGTTAGATTCATTAAAATCCCGTGTTTTTGTTCTATATGCCACATTTGTTTCATTAAAATACCTATTTTCAGTACCAGAAATTCGTTGAATGCTTGACTAGGAAAATTTATGAAAAATAAAGCACAATAAAAAATTAATATAAAATAGGGAAATAGGTGTTTCGTTCATTTAACAACATATTTCGTTAGCTAAAAATAAGTCAATATTGGAAAAATCAATCCACTGTTGACAGCCCTCTCAATTCCAAAATATATAAAATCTACTATTTTTTTGTATTCAACAAGAAGGCATTATAATTTAGAAGTTGTTCCGTGATAGTGAGGCTATAATAATGAATAATATACAAAAATATCTGGAACTTTGGTTAGTGCTTTAAAAAAAAATTTAAGTTTTCTTTTGCTTGCAAATTGACCTCTAATTAAATAATGATGTAGACATTATAAATGCAAAATAATATGAACTTTCTATAACTGCTATTTGTGTATAATTTATGTCCACACAATGGTACCCCTATATAATTGCAATGCACCATTGCTCACTAAAGACAATGCATGTCCTGTACCTGTGTTTGAATAGCAATTGAGACAATAGCCAGTGTAAGAATAGCAGTTAAATTCTAAATGTGTGATAGTTATGTCTTTCATACTATTAGACAATATAAAATGGACATTTACCTGTAAATATTAGATAAATGTAACATTTTTTGTCAAAGAAAATATACTTAGTATATAGGTAAGTGAGATGTATACACAATTACTACTATAGGTAAATGTGTATTAAATTAATTAAAGAAAATCTTTCATTTTTTAAACTTAATATGCAAACAATTATAATTCATGACTTCTCATACAGTGTATATTTCATTTGTATCTTGTGTTCAACAAATATTTTCTTAAAATTGGAAGTTTAGATAGGACAGAAGCTGAGTTGTATTTCACTTGTGCAGTCCATTGGATTCCTGAGTTATTGTCAACTTCTTCAAACCTAACAACACAGAGACAGTGATAATCTCTATACATCTATGTTTGTGTACAGACCACAAACTAAGCAATTCAAGTGAAACTAAGATGGTTACCATTAAAATGCCACTCTTTCAAAAATAATATTAAAACTAATTATAGTAACAAAATGATTGTATTATGACAGACACATTAGCTGTATCCACTTTTGAAATTAAGGGATGCATGCTTTTTTTTATGCATTTATAGACATTGTATTTGAAAAATGTATTTGTAAATACCAAATACTTTGATGCAAATACAAATACAAATACAAATACTTTTGAAATCTGCCAAAAGTATTTAAATACAAATACAAATACTTTGCAAAGTATTTAAATACAAATACAAATACTTTCAAATTTCCGAAAAAGTATTTAAATACAAATACAAATACAGTATTTACAAATACAAATGCAAATATATTTGTATTTGAACCCAACCCTGCTACAAACCGGGAAGTCATATGATACAGAAGCAGGCAGTGGCGTCCCTATGGGGGGGCACGAAGGGGCACAGGCCCCCCCATATTGGACCTGTGGCCCCCCAGGTGCCCCCCATATGAACTTTCCAACTCTGGCTAAAATATACAATTAGTATAGAGGGTGCCCCCCCAGGTGCCCCCCCGCTCGAGACTCCCCAGTTACGCCACTGGAAGCAGGAGTGTGATAACTTTCCTTGTCATTGTTGCTTTGATAAAGGTCAATGTGAAAGAAGGTTTACCTACATTTGCAGTCTATGGGGCCTCGGAAGAAAGTCTCATTTAGATCTACTTGGTAAATAAGGTCCAAAGAAAGTCTCCTTGCCGTACAGGGTCTGTGGGATGAGAAGTCAGTGACTTTGTTGTGTATCTGGGACAGAACAAATATCAGGTCATCCTGTTGAAGAGCGATCAACAGAAAACTCAACAAAGATAGACAATGAAAGTCCTTCCTGGTGCATACAAGTAAACTCCAACAGAATCAGAAGAAATGAAAAAAGAACTAGCAAACTAGCCATGAATGCCTACATGAGGAAGAAAGGCAAAAGGTCATCAAAGCTTCTCAATGACCTAAAGGCAAAGTCCCAAGGAGGTTAACCTCCGTTGCTTCTCGGGACCTTCCGGTGAACCAGCAGTTTCCTGGATGGTGCATTGACTTCTGTCAGAGGCATTGTCCCAGGGCCTTCATAGTCCATAAGAATTGTGCAGGAGGACTTGTCAGGCTGTGAGGTCTCATAAAGCAGTGGTCCTAAAACTTACTTCTGGGTGTCTTTACATTTATGTGGACCTGTACGTTTAATGATAAATATCATTTCTCTCAGTCGCTGTGTGGTGGTTTACCGATCAACAAATAAATTTCCTTTATACGGCTGTCTTGTATACAGGAGACTCTCTCTGCTGGTGATAACAGGAGAGCCTTTCGAAAGGCAAACTATGCAATTGATCTAGAACAGTAGAACAGTGCTCATTGAACACCCTGTCAGACTGCAGGTATTTACGTAAACTGTGTTTAAACATAATTTTCCATTGGAATTTGAATAAGCAAAGCTAAGTTTGTCCATAGGTGGGAAGATGACACGTCTTTCTTAAAATCTCGTCTAACGTTGATGAAATTTAATTTTCACCAGAATTATTGTGGTTAAGACTATCACTTTGATGTTGCTTGGAAAGCAAAAACCAAGGGCAGTAGCTTACCGGTCAGATAATCAATTTGAACACTGAACGGCTGACCCTACATTCATATATCTAGTCAAAGGCTGACACAACTTTTTGTGTGAAATCCAAAATTAAGTAACACCTTTCACATTCCATGAAGGATTTTTTCTTAAAGTGTTAATATTGAATTCATTGTTGAAAAGGTATATGTGACATATAAAGGCAATAGGAAATATTCGATTTCCCGTTTCATTACGGGTTTTGAATTTGGGTAAAGAATGGAGTACAAGCAATGTATATGAGCAAAACTGAAACTGTCATGCCTTGTCAGCATGTTGACACAAGTCACATGCATTATTAAGGCTTTGTTAATACTTTGTTATTGTCTTTGATATTTTGTGTTATTGTTGTGGTCATCAGTCTTTGCCGAGGCTACTGTTATCTCCTGTTATCTCAGCATACTTTCTTGCTTTTGTTGACACCTGCTCTCACTTGTTCTGTTTGCTTTGGCGTCAGTTGTCATTCCCCTTACACCAGCCAATACACCACTCTCATGATTTGTTCATCTGAAGCACCAAAAGCCAGGGTGACAAACAGCCAAGAAGAAATGCAAGTCATTGTTTTCTTTTCTTATAGCACAGGATCAAACCAGATTGAGTATTTTCTTGAATCAATCATTAGTGCATGATGTGACAAAGCCTGCTAACTTCATCTGGACAGAAAATAGGTCATTCTTTGAATCAGCCAATCACAGAAGTTCTTACAGCGATCACCCTTGTAAGAACTTCTGTGTGCAAAAGTGACCACTTTTCTGTCCAGATGATGTTGGCAGCTCTGTTAGAGCCTGGCACATTTGAATATCCTTATTACATTAAGACTATAGACTATCAGGTACGGGCATATGCTTAAGAGGTGCCGTGGCCTAGTGCATAAGGTGTTCGCCTGGCAACTGAGACGTTGCAGGTTCGACTCCCACCCATGGCACGGAGGAACTGAGCAGATCCTCCATAACTCTTTGCTTCACTTCACCCAGGTGTAAATGGGTACTTGGCTATAGGCAGTGATGGCGATTGTAGAGTGACTTAGCATTGTGTGCGCTGGAAATGGCTGCCTGGCTGCATACTCCCCGGGGAGTTGAGAAAGGCTCATGCTTGAACAGGCCTGCCAAGGGTGTAATTGTAAAGTCTGTTGAGACTGACTTCATTGGTGTAATGGACTATAAAAAAAACCTACTTTTACATTTACATTTATAGCAATGCGGTGGATCTGGCGCACAGCATAGTTTGGTAATGCGCTCATAAAACAGCTATTGTTTACTCGCTGTGACTATTCTACCCCTGGGCCTTGATGAGTTCCTTAATCCCCTTGCTTCGCATAGCTATGGTACTGGTCAAGTGATTTACTGAAGATAAAATGTACACTGTAAATATGAAATTGTAGTCTATGTTACTGTAATAAAGAAAGTTGTGGATGCATGCCAGACTTTAAACATAAGTGTCCTGAGACCTAAAACTCCGATAACTTTCATCATGAATATATACAAAGGGATCTCAAGAAAGTCAAATCGCTCTCTCAATAAACAGGAAGTGTTAGGGACCAATAAATGGCAAGAACGCAATAGCTTGGAGGAAAGTATACCATGGAGCCCAGTTAATGTCACCTAAGTTGCACAAATTGCTGATACAAACGGGGTATATACAGGGCATGCACGGCTAGAAAACTGCATTTAGAAGCTAAGCCATAAACAAAGACTTCTTGTGGCATATACATGGTGAAACGAAGGCCATTCTTTACCTGAACGTCAGGGAATGATGCATTGGACCTTCCAGGAAATTTGACTGGAACACAACACAACAAGGCCACCACGTTACAAAGCAAGGAGTCATATGTGCTCCTTTATGTAATGCACAGGGTTTACTTGAAAGACTATTTAAATGATTTAGTTTTCAGAAGATATAACACTTTTCAGACAAATAGGTAAATAGATAGGTAGATATGATGGCTACTGAACAACGGCCCATCCAGCAATCCAGTAATCTCCTTCATCATTTAGAAATCCATCCTTATATATAATACATATATGTGTGTGTGTATTTTGTTATTATGGATGGCAATAATTGAATCTTGAATTTTGGTAAGTGCAGGCCTCTTAGCCCAGCTCTGGCGACTCATCAGTGTTAATTGATGAGATTGCAGGGGGGAGAAGTAGTTCTAAACATGTTACATTTACCCTATAAGAGGGATTTTCACTTTTCAAACACTTACATTGTTACATGGAAGCACAGACACCGAAAAAAGGGACATAGTGAATGTAATGCATATTGTAATGTACAGGGTCCCCTTGAGAGATCATTTAACTGATTTAATTTTCAGAACAGATAACACTTTTTAGGTAGATCAACAAATAGATAGGTACATATATGTGCAGCCCTCTAAGTCCAGTTGCACTGACAGTACAATAATCACACTGTGAGATGTCACCCTCCATTTGCTATTGTTGGCTCCGAATAATGAGTCGTCCCAGGAAGTCCCGTTAATCGACTCGCGGCTGTCGACTGTAAATACGTTGTTGACAGGAGGGCTAAGTAAATGGTGGTTAGAGCCATTCGCTAAATCACCTCGGCTGTCTGCATACAATCTATACTTTCACTGAAGTCCTATTGCACAGACAGAACTACAGTTTTTGTCCTTAGATTTAGCCTACCAGTAGAAGGTCTATTGGTGAATACACATCAAGCGACGATCCGGATGTGCAATATATTTGCTCAGACAAAAATTATTTCAGGCAAGTTCATTAGTGGACACTGAGTTAATATACATTCATTTGCAGGGCAATTCAATAATGAGAAAGCAAGGCCTTGCTGTACTTTAGATTTGGTCTGCCAGCATAGAAGCATCATTTTGGTGTTGATATACCACTCACAGAATGGCTTGATAGAAATTAATCATGACATATGCGAAAGTTACAGGACTATAATTATTCTGTGTAGGTAGGATTTTAAAAAATGTGTTACAGGCGTTTTATTTAGTGTGAGAATCAAAGCATTCAGCAGTAAATGAGCTTATAAATGATGTTTCACTGAGCCATTTAATAACGTTTTTGGAGTCCAGGAGTTGCAAATATATGCTATGTAGTAAGTTGGAAATGAACACCAAGAATATCGTACTAAACAAAATGCTTGTAAACATATATCAGAGAAAAATATGTCTAATAGATCGGCTTATGACATTTATGTTATGTAAGTTTGTTAAATTATGAATTAAATCAAACATATGTCATGTAGTTTAATGGCATCTTGACAAGAACCAGACCAAGAAAGATCTACTTCATGTTGTGTAATGAGGAAACTAAAAAATTAACCATATTATTTTCATCTCACTTATATATGATATTGAAGGAATCTAAGATTTGTTATATACATAAGCATTAATTTTGGAATTCTTCTATCAAGACACCACATTTGAAATTTGACAACTAAGAATGAAAATGAGTCCTGTAATATGTGAAGCAAAAAAAAAACATCTTATATGAATGGGCTTTGTTCTTTAATAAAGAACAAGGACCAATTTTTCCTCAAAGTAATTTGCAATGCATATCAATGCAGACTTGAATTAGGAACATGCAAAACTAAATAACAACATGGATTTTTGAATGTCTTAGCATGTAACGCAATATTATATCTGTAACCGAAGAATGAAGTCTTTTCAAAAAAGGCGTATATAGCATAAAATATTCACTTCAGTAGATTCTCTGGGTGAAAATATTGAATTAAGGAAAGCAACAGGACATATTGACATGATTAAGCATTTCATGACATCATAACACAATGCCATGCAGACAAAAACCTACATTCTGAATATGAACTTCTTCCATTTGTTGTTAATTTCTAGGTATAGTCTGAGCCTGGAGCTATGCATCTGATACAACTAGCAACAGAAAGAGTAGCATCTTTGACAAAGCATTACTCAGCATAAACCTACATGCAATAATACTTGTTGCATGAGAGAAGTGTAAAAAAATTGCTTGTCACAGATACTGTAAAGTATACATATAAAAATATTGCTATTGTGTAGGGATGCACCGATACCACTTTTTCACTTCTGATCCGGTGCCGATACTGGACTTTGTTACCAATACTACTGATATCCGATACAATGTAGCAGTCCCTTAACGATATCGTTGGTTATATGTGGAGCAGTGCCTTTCGATCCAATACAAATACTGCTTTTTGGGTGCCGATACCACCAATACAGATACTTATGACAAAATAATTTAATTGGTTTAGGGCAATTAAGTTAATCAGTAAAGTAACATTTGACTGACTTCAGCAATTTGACTAATTTCAACCAAATATGATCTATCAAAGACTAATGACTAAGAGTTTTAGTAAAAAAGATTATCAGTGCATTTTCATGTAGCCATATATTTCAGTTGATTTTGACTTGCTGTCCTAGTCCACAACTGTGTCTCAGGATAAACATCCACTCAAGGCATTTACTGCTTTCATTTATTTAAAAATAAATAAACTATTAAAATACGATGTATACCTGGCAGGGATAGATCAGCTTCAATTACAGCATATTTCTGCAGTGTACCATTGCATGCAAAGGACCCCAGCTCCTCAGGTGTACTCTTTAGTCATCCTCATTTCTTGTTTATTAAGAGAGCAACTTTGACTTTCATGAGATCCCTTTGCATTCATGGAGATGATAGGAATTCAAAGCATAAAAAGGGCTCATAATTAGAGCCCATCATCAACACATCCCCTTCTCACAGTAAAAAGACTAGTAATTACAGCCCACCATCAATACATCATTCCGCAAAGTACCATAACAGGGAGAAGCGGAGAAGTGCGGTGAATGATGCAACTCATCGAGGACCAGGGGTAAAATAATCTCACCAAGTAAACAGTAGCTGTTTTATGAGCACATTACCCCGCTATGGTGTGTACCAGGTCCACCGCATTACCATAAGACAAACAAACAGTGATGTAAATTTTCTGCTCGGCTGTTTATCACCCCGGCCTTCAGTGCTTCGTATGAACAAATCATGAGACCTAAAAGTTTGATGATACAAGGGTGATGGCGACCCCAGCAGCTAAAGCAAACTAAGCCAAGGAAAGCCAGTGAAAGCAAGTGTCAGAGAAAGCAAGCAAAAGTAAGAAAGCAAGCTTACAGCTACCGGAAGCCTCGGCAAAGGATGATGACAAAATTGCAAACATCCCCAACAATAGAAGGGTGCCGGCAGAGCCTTAATAATGCATGTGACTTGTGTCAACATGCTGACACGGCATGACAGTTTCCATTCTGCTCATATAATGTACCGCACGTTATGCCGCAATTTCATGCCAAGTCACTGATGGATAGGCCAGTCAGGTTTTGGGGCAAGTGTGTTGTGCCCTGGTTGTTCTAGACAGGTTTCTCAAGGCTACAGATAATATTGAAACTGAGTCAGTTTTCGCAATACATGTCGCCAATTTCAAAAATATGTGAAAAGGAATTGTAAAAAAGAAAACAAAGACAATATAGCAATGAACCTACATGTTTCACCTCAGGCACTGCTTTGTGTTTTACCATCACACCATCCAATATTGTCATGACATATCTTTTTATTCTTCACCTCCACTACAAGAACACAATGACACTCTTGATGTGACATTCCAGTAAGATAACTTGCAATCCACAAAAATGTGATACCACCAGACAGAAAAACTAGCACAAGTAATCTGCCTTTGATAATATTTAAGTAATACTGATAGAGTCAGACGTTCGAATAGAAATGAGAGAAATTAACCCAGTGTCACTGGATATCACAAAGAAATTAGTCACATTCGGTTTTGCCTTTCAAAAAAAATCAGCAATATTAGACAACTAATTATTGTTATTCTGAGGAGAGGAATTGCATCACATCAGGCCTAGACAGCTAGACAGCTGGACAGACAGACAGACAGATATATTTTATTGTTGTTCAATGATTATATATTAACATACAATGCAGTAAAGTTAAAGCGTTAGTTATTCTACACTGAAACAAAGGGATTTGCACAAGGCAATTTTCGCTGTCTGCAAACCACCAAGCTATAGTGCCACAATTGCCGCTGTCTTCAAAGCACTAAACTATAGAGTCCATCAATCATCAATAGGCATAATTGATAAATAAGTATATTAATTTCTGTCATCCAGAAACAAAGTAGAAAAGAAAAAGAAATGCAAACAGTTTTAAGGCTTAGCATGGACTATTGATGAACATGACTTTATTTTAAGTTAGCCTTTACAAAGTTGTATACATTGTGTTCCAGTAGCAAACTGACCTTCACAAAAATTGAAGGTTCTTGTTGTCATCAGCGGAAAAGTCCCTAGCAAACATTGTGGTCATCTTAAGGCAATCTAGCTGCTGAGCAGTAAAGCAGTATAAAGCAGTATAAAGCAGTATAAAGCAGTCACACTGAGTCAGAGAATGAGACTTATCATTAAGCATGCAGGTCCACAAGCACATAGAAGAGGACACCCATAAGTAAGTTTAAGGACCACCGCGGGTGCTTTATAAGACCTCACAGCCTGACAGGTCCTTCCGCACTATTCAAAGGGACTCCGAAGGCCCTGGGACAATGCCCTGTCAGACATCCATGCGCCATCCAGGAAGCTGCCGGTTCACAGGAAGGTCCTAAGAAGTCCACAGAGAACAACCTCAAGGGGACTGTGCCTCTAGGTCATTTGGATGCTTCTTTGACCTTTTGTCTTTCTTCCTTGTGCTAGCTTCTGCTGATTTTTACTGCTGCTGACTATTATTGAGCCGGTAAGAGTTAGTTTCTGCACACAGTGACTATGATTAAATTGATTAGATGTTTAATGCATACTCTGAAGACCTTTCATCAACAGGTTGACCCCAATTGTTTGTATTACACAGACACAACAAGGTCATAGATCTCCAATCTCCACAGACCCTATAATGCCTTAAGACTTTCCAGGACCTTTCACACCAACCAGACCTAGATAAACCAGGCATCACACTGACCTTTTGCCAAGCAACAATGACAAGCACAGCAGTTCCAAGCCTGCTTCAGTGAGATATGACTTCAAAGTATGTAGACCAGACCAAGATTCTAATGATAGATAGCTGATACTGATCGTAACTTTCACATTTATCGCTCATTTTTTCACATCAACATCTGCTCGTGACTCAGCCTAGCAAAGCAAAAATACACCTATAACATCATGTCTAAGCTTGTGTCTGTTGGAAGCTAGACCTAGCTCATGTATCCTCTGTCCATTGTCTTTTATGCATCAGCAAATAATATTCAGCAAATAGAAAGAGGCTGTTCTGTAATCAAGCGTGCGACCCGGGCTGAGCGGAGCAATCGCAGAATGAATACAACCAATACTAGATCTTGGCTTGATAGAACATCTTGGGTTGCCATGGGCAGTTGTGGTAATCCATCAAAAGCAAATATTGGTGAATCAGCCATGAAACAACAGTTACTGTCTTTACATGGATGAATGGGACTTTACGTTTTCTATTTATAAATGCACTTGGTAGGCTAATTAGGACTGGAGGAGGACACGGAAATGAGGCGAAGGACGATCGAAACTGCTGTCCAGTCCAACACAGGCCCAAGTGACCGGCAACAGCTGGATTCGAACCCTGGACCCAGTGATTGGCAGCCCAGTATGCTACCACTGAGCTAACCCTCAATCCTCCCTTACTGTCTGTGGACCATTAACCACACAATAAAATAAACCAACCACAGGCTACAGGTATGAAACTGCATTTTAACAATTTCCACCTTCATAATACGGAAAATCATGAAAGTAAGCATAATCAAATTTTTTACACAGTTGAAATCCATCTTTCTGAAAAAAAAAACACAAAGAAGCAATTGTGCCAAAGCCTTCTGTTGCAAAAAGGAATTTCTGATCAAAATACAAACAAAGGCCAAAATGGGTTCGCATTGTTTCGATTTATTCATTCGAAAAACAAACTTCAAGTTAAACAATGTGCTGCTCTCCAAGTAATCTGTCACATTACAAAAGCTTTGCTCTTGTGGACAAGTTGTGGCACAGGCCACAATTAGGCACTCATGCAAAACAAAATGGAGGGGCCAACATCATGCAAATTTGGAATTCATCATACAATTGCAATTTCCCTATATGCCTAACATGTTGCAGCATCCATTAAAATATTTGACCAATTCTCATGACAATGTGCACAACATGCACAAGGAGAGATGGCATGGCATCCGGCCTGTGATCCTAATGAGGTGAAAAAAATCTTTCAATTTCCAGATTTCTTCATGGTTTTTGTTGCATCTTAATGTAATAAAACCCATGGAATTTCTGGGGTGTTTAGTGCCAATTAATGACACAATCTGTTAAATTAATGCCTCCCTGTCAACTAACATGGCACGCAAACACACAATCTACTCCGAAAATCCCTTTGACTTGACTCATGTTGTGCTGGTATACCCCCGATCAGCCAGAGTAGCTCACCCACCATCTCCTGTGGAGGGAGTTGCACTTTTTATTTTTTGGTGACCGCCGTATGATGATGGGATGAGAAGACTCGAAGTCTGGAACGTACCCTACTTCAGGGATGCCCAGGGTCCATTTAATGCCGCATGGGCTCCGACTAAAGTGAGTTCCCGCCAGTGAGTTTCATAGGTGTTTCAAATACAGGAATACATATATGAATCAGTTACGTGTTCTTCCGTATAGCGAACTCTACCTTGTAGTCACTAACAGAATGTGGCTTCACTTTCAGATACAGTAAAACTCAAAATAAAATAAGAAAATTTTCTGTCAGAAGTCCTCTGTTTACCTATTTTGGGTGAGGGTGATTGACTTCAAATTGGTGTTGTTTAAATGTGATTTTAAAAGGTAGTTTCAAGTAGTGATTCAGAGGTAGTCAAAAGGTGTGAATGGGTAAAGTAGTGGCTGCTTCTTCCTTCCTGGGGTAATGGTACTTTATTTTGGGGTGTACTGTATGAATCAAGATCTTCAGTCATGCAGGCATTTTGTTGATTTTTAAAAACTTTAATTTCAGATCTTATGAAGGAAGTCAAAGTTAGTGAAATACATGTATCAATCATAAAGCACACATGTGCCCAAAACTTAACTTTTTCCTTGATGATTCAAAATGCCTCAGGTTATTGATGCGGTTAAAAAATATTGTGAATAATTCTTTTTGATAAAGTCATATATAACTGCTGTTATGACTAAAAGAATTTACCATTTTTATGGTAGAAAACCATTTTTTTTGCTGCTGGTAATATTTGCACCATTCAGGTTTGTGAGTGGTTACATATTACGAATAAACCTTCAAATGGAGAAACTAAACGCAAATTGAAATTTTCTTCTTTGTCAAACTTAAACTTCGAAGCTAAATCCATCAATTGCCCTGAGGTGCCCTTTAAAAAGTTTCTTTGGAAACCTGATCTCTTCTATAAATTTTTCATAAAGATTCAGAAAAGTCGATGAGTAGCACACATGTGCCCAAAACTTAACTTTTTCCTTGATGATTCAAAATGCCTCAGGTTATTGATGTGGTTAAAAAATATTGTGAATAATTATTTTTGTTAAAATCAGTGAGCTCTGTCAGATCGAACTTGTATTCTCTCATATTTTATAGTGTAAGAATGATCAGTTAAGGGACATTCACATTTAACTGCTGAGCTCTAACCATTATACTTTTAGGTTTACAAAAACAATAAATAAACTTAATTAAACCTTTTTTAAAAATGTACAAAACATGATCGAAACTGTTGCCTCCTCATCGAGGAGTGCCACACATTGTTTGAATATATATACATAATATTTTATTCAAACACCTAAAATTACATTGACATATGTATATTGACGATATTCCGATGTCGAATAAAATTCTATATATATATGTAAAAAGTTTGGACATGATTAAAAGGCTGGTGAAACCAAAGCACTGAAGTTAAAGCCAGCTATTGATATATTATATGATACTGACAATTGATCAATTTTTGAAGAATTGTAGCAATTATAGCTCATTCCTAAATTTGTTTTTTTGTCTCAGTCTGCATTCTGCAAAGTATGTTCAGAAAGGGGATTGCCAGTCCTCCACAATTAACTCGCCCCTCTATTAAGGCAATCTCGATTGGTACGAGTTAGCAATTTTGGAAATTGCTTGTGTTTCTTGGAACCGTCTGTAACTTTGGTGGCAATAAAAAGAACTACAGAATGCCAAATGAAATTCTTTGATTTGCTCCGGTTGTCTAGCAGCTTGCTGCATAGCAATGCCTTACCAAGCCAACTCAATGAATAGCTAATCAAGAAAGGGAGATGGTAATTTGAGAAAATATCAAGTAACAGCTCAACTGATACACAAGGAATCTCTTGAAGCTTTTCTTTGGTTCTGTAGCACATACAATTCAAAATATGTTTCAGTTGAGTGATCTTTTTAAAGCTAATTTATAAGTTTTTGGCTCCATTAGCCTTTTCTAAGGATTGGGGTATAGTGTTATATCAAGCCTGGTGTAAATTTCAAATTAGAAGGTATTGTTAAAGGCTTTCAATTGTATCACATTGTTCAATTCTCTCGTGATTTAGTAAATATTTGAATTCAACAAAACGCCAGAATGGATACTGTTATTGAGCCCATGCATTATAAGCAAGGGAAATAAAATACTTTTAAACCAAATATAAGTTTCTCATGAAAATAATATCATTGTTGCCACAAGTAACACAATCAGAGAAGAAATATATCAACTTTGTCAGATTCGTGGAAGATCAAATTATTTGGGATGTGAAAAGTCTGGAAGCTAGAATTACAGACGTATGCATAAAACTAATCAACACGATTTCATATATGAGAATGGATTATTAAAAAAAAAAACACATTTTTAGCAAACATGTAAGAACATAATGAAGAATAAAATGTGACATATAAATATAAGATTCTGCCAATGTTTTAATGATTTGAAAATATGTCATGCTGCGATTCGCATATTTTTTTCAGATTTCCCTTTTAAACAGCAGACTACGAAAACATAAACACAAAAAGTTGTTACATATCCCGAAATACCATCCTACATATCCCAAAATATCATCCTACATATCCCGAAATACCATCCTACATATCCCGAAATACCATCCTACATATCCTGAAATACCATCCTACATATCCCGAAATATCAACCTACATATCCCGAAACACCATCTAACATATCCCGAAATACCATCCTACATATCCCAAAATACCATCCTGCAACATTCAGCAGAGCTCTACCAGTTACCAAGCAAACAAATGGCAGGTATTCAGATAATGTTCATTGGTGTGGGCCTTTTCTTCAGTATGTCATAAGCTTGAATGCACAGTGCCTTTGAGGTAACGTATGTAATTGCTATTTTTTATACCATTGATGTTGTGGGCTGAGATCTGAGGGCACCTCTTTCTATGCATTTCCAAAGCTGCTTACATATCTTTCACAATTAAGCTTGTTATCCAAGAATGTAAGGATGCCGCCTTTATAACCGGATTAACCGCACAGGGTAACCACCATAATATGAGTGAAGTGTGACATAGAAAATTGGCCAATAAGGGCAGGGGTGCCGGAAGGAAATGGGGGCGGCAGGGGCGGTTGGTTGAGATAAGGCAAATCTAATTCGTGTGACAAAAATTTAATGTGGTGACAATAATATAATTTTGAATATACTTGAAAATGTCTTCAGTCATTTTAGAGATGACAGAGATTTTAAACTCTTAACGCCTGAGGAAAAAAGTTCTATGAAATACTTATTGATCTTTATCCAAAACATCATAAAGTATTTTTTGCCAACCACTGTCCTGCAGCTCACAAATTTCTAAATTCTCTGTTGCGCAAGGGTCTCAGGAGACACACCCAATTGAATGTCATTCTGAGCAAATGACCACATCACTTTTTGACAACAAATGGCACAGGGAGATAACTGAATGCAAAATTGTGGCATGCAAAGTGGCATGATTTTAATACAATTATGCAATTACCGAAACTTGATGAAGCAACATAAAAACTGTGATTCACAAACTTGAGAAAATAAGACAACATGCCAGCATTGGGCCCATGTCAGCTTTTGTATCATTCAAAAATAGCTATATTTCATCAGCAATAGTTTCCAGTACACATTGGTTCTATATCACAGTGTACAATGTGATAATATGTTGTGATCTTTTAAAGCGTCCATTCAAAATAAATATGCTTCCCATGCTGACCAGCAATTCTAGAGTCCAAAGGGAAAACCTAGTAAGTCACATTTTGGGCCAAATTGAGTTAAGATCAATATAGGACTTCTGAGACATTTTTCTATAATATATTCATTCAGCTTAGATTTTCGAGAAGTGGTCCATTACCCCAGAATGACACTGGCAAATCCCAGTAAGTCTATCTCTTACTGCACGGAATGAAATTTAAAAGTCAATTTTCTCAGAATGTCCTAAATGTGGCTTACTAGGTTTCCCCTTGGACGCTAGAATTATACCAATCAGGATATGGCCGGAGTGGGATATGAACCCTCATCCGCATATATGCACATGACAGACATCCCTACAGTTGTACCATGGTGCATGCCACATAACATTATTTGCACCAACTGGTAAAATGTATGTGCCATTTCAATGCTGAAAACCTAACAGAAAATGAATAAATTATCTCAAAAATACTTTCTGAAATATCCAGAACAAGAGGAACATTGTTTCACTGCTGGCTCTTATCTAAAGAATGCCTCAGAAAAACAAGAACTAGGTAATTCCAAAAGACTAGACAAGGAGACAGATCAATGTCCAGGAAATCCTCAAAAGTCCTCAAAAGTCCTCCTACTCCGCTGGGACTCGCACAATCACAACCATCCACAAAAGCGCCCCTCGACAATAATTGTTGGCGGACAAGGGCAAGACAAAGGTAGGCAGTAATTCCATACTAAATCCTTCCACATTTTAGCTTTACTAGCACTTTGCTCACTTGGTTACAGGATTTTTGTTTTGTGCCAAGATTTTTTTATTTTTTGTTGGTCTGGCATAACTTATAATACGAAGAGGGACAGAGATGTTGAGCTCTTTCGCCAATTTAAAAGTCAGACATTAGTTTGAAGATATAAGCACAGACTTTTCAAAGTATAGTTTGAATCCCAGCCCTGCCACTCTACAAACTGAGCCACAACGACTTTGCTATTTGAAATCGAGAGCGAGGAGAATTGCACATGGCTTCAAATACCAGGTCAAATGATCCCAACCGGATATGTAAATATTTTCATTCCCGGTATGAAGAGAGCAAGTGCATGTATTGTCTGAAATTGGCACTCCAGATGGTTGGATGATTTGGGCTTTACTTCCTGTATTTCTGCACTTGGTAGACAAAATAGGACACAGCAACTAGATGCAGCATTGGATAGGGGATCGTTCAACGCATGTAATGCTGTCCCACAGGGACGAAGGGGTCGCCCCTATTTTCACATGATGGGGGGGGGGGAAGCATATAAAAAACTGACCAAGAAATTATGTTTTTAAAGAAAACTCCAAGGCCCCAAAGATTAAATGGTGGCCCCCCTAAAACAGAAAGCAAAGAAAGTAAATCAAAATTGTACAATGTTCATTTATTTTATGCGGCCCCCCCTTAGAGACCCCTTCAAATGCAGGCCCCCTTGCATAGGGCATTATATAGCCCTGTTGACTATTGCTATTATTAAAAGCAATCAATGTATTTTCATTATTGCGTCAATTCAGCCAGAGGTAATGCTCTGTGTGAGCTGAATCTGTGTTGCATAGATGTAACACCAGGGGCGCTGTAGGCGGAAATTGTTGCGGCGCCATCTGTTGTTTAATGCAAGTGGTCATGTGATGTTTACACACACACTTGATTCACGAAGTGAAAAGATCATGGCAAGATGAGGATGTTTGTGCTATCTCGGAAATAAAATGGCTTGTTTGTGCCTTTCAAATGACTGGGCATGTACCAAATATATGCGGGAACCGAAGTTAAGCCACATTGAGAATACTGAAATGACTTTTGATGGAAAAACCAATGTCACTTTGATGGAAATGGTGTAACAAAATGATGTTGTCAAAAATAGCACGCATGGATTTCCATTCTACGACGCACACGTTCGAAACAATAGAGCCCCCTATACAGAGTATAGGGGCTCCAATGAGGTGAAGAATGATTAAAACAGCCATCACACATAGACCCAGGTGACCTGGCAAGAGTTGGATTCTAACCTGGACCCTGCGATCGGCAGTCTATAACACTACCACTAGACCAAGCTTCCTCGAAATTGGTGCTGCACAAAGCGATGTTGCATTCATCTTATCCTAGATGTGACTAACCATTCACTCTAAAAATTTCAGACGAAATTGGTTTTTTAGATTCAAATTGGTTTTTCAAAAACCAAATTTCAATGCAAAAAACCAACATGGATTTTTTAAAAAATACATGTTGGTTTTGCATCGAAATTTGGTTTTTCAAAAAACCATTTTGAATCTAAAAAACCAATGTTGTCCCGACATTTTTTAGAGTGTTCCCCAAATGAACTGGATAATGAGATGCTCTTCCTTTGTGTAATGAAAGATCTGTTTTTGACTTACACTCACTACACATCACTCACTTTTTGACAACTATTCATGTTGTCTGTCACATCATGGCTGTGTAAAAGAGCAAGATACATCATTATCATTGCAGTAAGAGACACATCAATGAAAACATAGACTTCAAAGAGACACTAATGTATCATTCTGATCTACATATTACTAATGTACAAATGAACATCAATTTCCATAATGATGCCTTTACCTCAACTTGTAGCTATTGCCAATCTTTACATATGTCTACCACTACTGATAAGTATCATAATAACACAAACGCTTGGCAATAAGGACTGTAATTATACTGTGCTGAATACCTTGATGAGGTGTATTATGATACATGGGCATAAAAGGAAGAACAAGCATATGCATATAAGAATTTAAAATGTTTTTTTCAAAATAGAATTCATGAAAATACAGTTTTCGTGTTAAATCGAAGATCATCTAAATAAAACTTTTCTAGTTTATGCAAGGCCAATGAACCTTTTCACAACTGGCCTGGGGTTGAATGACTTCCACAAAAGTCAGATTTTCGAGGTGGATTTAATACTAATTAGAGCTCTTAAAAGGTTGGCGGTTCACTGGAAAAATTAATTTTCTAATTTTTCAATTTGCAAACTGGCTTTGCCACGTCATTGTCAATTTTCTGTTGGTCTCCTAATCTTCTTATTAATGATGTTCCTTAAGCCATTTTTAAAATTAGTTTGTTTATTGTCAACTATTCTGCTAGATATGATAAGTAGGGAGAACAGCCTCCAGTAGGTGCCGCCACTGTTGCTGCTTCAAGAAATCTCCAAAAATCCAAGCAAAAGTGTCCCAACCCAACTACACTTTTTTTCCCGCCTTTTAAGGCCAAAAAACAAGGGAAATTAGTTAATTTTCTTATTAGATCATAGTGTTGGGTATTCAAACTTAGAGTATATCAATAGTTTTGGTCGGGATCAATGATGCTTCTTTGTAAAAATGAAGAATAAACATTTTAAAGTCAGTTTAAACCCAAGTATGCTTTGTATACGCAAGTGAGACCCACTGAAAGTTATAGAATATTTAATTAGCTTTAATTTGAGCCTTGATTCATAATTATTGAGCCAGGGATAAGGCCAGTATGATTATTTTAATGTTGCGGAATCACACCTCCTGAACTGAGGGACATGCAGTTTTCTGGTTAATTTTTACGTTTATTTACTCCAAATTCCCTGAAACTGTTGAAAAGATGAAATCTTATGATACTGACAGTGCCTCAAATTAGTTTCAGTATTTAAAAAAATCCTAATAACTTTTTAATTATTGTTTACAGTCCATTTTGTGACAAGTCAAACATGGAGCTACTTTACACAGAAAAAAAAGCTGAATAATAAGAATCTTGTTACCAGAGCCTTGCCATATTTCAGGCAATCATTGTCTTAAAGACTATTTGTAATTTTGTGTTTGTTTAGAGGATAGAATTATTCATATTCCTTAAGATAGCTGCATCAGGGCAAAGCAAAGCTAAGTCTGGAAATATAGACCCTGAATATACAAAACACAAGCACTAAATGATTGATACATCTTACCAGTGACTGTCATTGTTGAATATTTTCTGTTTTAAGTCTGTAGACCTCAGTATTTTTCTTTCAAGAGACAACATTGCTGATGCCAACCTCACTTCATCTACCTTACGCTTAACGTAGCGGTCTTATAACGTCCATTGGACCCACAGTGATAATTTACTTCAACTCGAAATTTTGTTTACATAGTCTGAGAACTTTAAATTTTCAAAATCCATCGATTATTAGCGAATTTAGACCAAAAAACAAATGGAATAGTTGAGAGTCAGTTGACAAATCCGCCAAGAATTTCTGTGAACGCACGTGCATCCTGATGCTAAACAAGCATTTCTTGCATCTCCAGGACCAATTTCTTTACTTTAGTTCCAAGACAAGCATCTCCAGAGACTTCATGCAAAAAATTATGAAGAAACTATCATTTTTCACTGAAATAATAGCTTGGGACGCTTTTTCCACAATTTTGACTTTTTTTCTCACTCTGCCAGACTGCAGGGTGCTCCCTAAAAATGCTCCTGGAGCACAATAGGGGTAACAATTGGCAAAGATTATGACTTATTTTGTTTACAGGGATGTGCAGGAAGCCTCCCTGACAGTTAAATTATTACTGTGAAAAATATTTCAAAATTGACTATTCTCCCTATGATAAGCGCTGAATAAACTGTAATATACCGGGAGCTCCTTATGTCACGTGACACCTCGTCACGTGACAACAACATCGACACTTAGAACTGATGGTCTCTGAAAGCTCTTCGTCACTGGATGGTCTCTGAAAGCTCTTCGAGTCAAATTATGTTGTGAGTAAACGTTTAATTCCACTACAACTGAATAAACTGATTAACCATAACTGACATAAACAAAACATTTTTTAGCCGGTGAAATCACTTGACCAAGTTGAAAGTTAATTTTGGACCTGCTTTGACCTCCAATCTTCAAGCAGCTATAAGTAGCAGATGATGTCGTATATCACTTAGTGCTTGGTAATAATCAGAAGAAAAAACCGAAAAGCCAAACAAATCTCATGCCTCCTGTAAGGTTCAAATTTGAACGCTATTACTTTGAAAGAGGACAGTTTCTGCAACGCTGACCACACTCAAGACATTCTTTTTAAATGTGCTGCAGAAACTTAAAATGCATCACATTAGAAAAATGTGAACAACAACAAATTGATGCGAGTCAGGAGGCTTCTTCAGACAAAGCAGTAACTCTCCGGACAAAAGCCTTGGCCATCAAACAGACTTTTTATCGTCTCAAGACTTATCCGTTGCTCCTTCTTCTCCAGATTTTTATTAGTGTCCTACAACTTAGTTGTTTTGCTACTTCTCTTTTGACATTCCTATCTCTTTCTCTAAGCTTAGACTTTAGCTAAAGAAGAGTCATGACACTCAGGTGGTTAAACTGCTACCAAGTGCGATCATTCCAGTGTACTCCCAAAACTGCCGATACTCATCTAACAAAATGAGCAGAGGGAATTTCCTTGCTATCCTAGGTTGATTACATTACAGGTTTTTAGGTGGGAATTTCCAATGATTTTATTGAGATTGAAGTTAAGTTGTATATTATAATCCTGTCCAATGTAAAATAAATTTTCTGCCATCAAATAAAGAAAGAGTATAATTTGCACATGTAATATTTGTCCAGAAAACTAATATATAGCTAATCTTGCTTTGGCATAACAGTGCAAAAACGGCAATGATTCAGTGACAATTGTTAGTTGGCTGATATCCATTTTCTGCTTTATATCCTTTAGCACACAGATTAATCAAACAGGAAAATAAAAACCTCCATATACAATCTAATATATTACAGAGAATATGGCATGATGAGATAAATATGTGATTTCAATTTCATCCAAGCATTCTTTTATAACCCATTGTGGCATTGTGGCTAGAATGGTTTTGGCAGATATTTCAATTTCCACCTCTTGACGGAGCTAAATAGCCATTGTGATGAGTGTATGACAAAAATCAAATTAGATATCTAATATCACTTTAAAGCTGGCAGCATCAAGGCAGAAAAAACCTTCATCCCATCTTGGAAAGCAATTCATCTTTCTAAAGCAATAAGGCGTCACATTTTGCCGCTGCGATAGAGCCACAACGAGACACTGGGTTCGCCCAGACAAGAACGGACTACGTCTTAAAACAGCTCGTAATTAAATTGTGAGCGGCACTTGATTCAAATATCTTAGTTACCTCTATATATTTCTCTGATGAGATTAAAGCAGTCAAGTGGGATGATAATGACTCAACACTTTTTACCTACCACTCCTTGTCAGCATTTTCTTTTAAGATGAAGCTAAAAAAAATAAATTTTGCAAGCTGGACCACAGACAATACACAATTAAAGAGACATTCATGATTGTCATTTTGTCATTATGTCTCCCAATGAATTGTATACCCGTCATTTCAGATCAAGGAGCTCTGATGTGATTCATCACATAAAGAATGTCTTGTGCCTCGGGAAACTCTTCCTCTGATTCAATTTGTCAATTTGTTCAATTCTCGGCATGGCGTTCTGTCTTTTTATGTCATTCAAAGTGTCAGCATTTCAATACAAAGGAGCAGGAAGTTGCAATTTGGCAATCATTGTCTCCTGCAGGCAATGCTCAATCAATCATAGTTAAAATGATACACACTGTATGTCCAATCTCCTTGTCAACAACAAAGATTTTCTTGATTCAATTGATCCAAGTTTCAGTTAAACCAACATTGAGAAAGTAATTATTTATAGATCTGCTAAACTGATATTTTTGTAAATATCTTCCGCATATCTCCTTGCTGGGGAAATTATGCTCCCAAGTCATATGGCCATTTAAGTTTTATGAATTTACTGTAGCTGTAATTCCATGGGCACTGTCTTCAGTGCTGGTTTGATAATTACAACATTAAACCCCAATTCTCTCCACTTAAATGTTTGAACAAGACACCAGTAAAGAATATAAATGCAAAGTGTGTTATCTGAGAGTTATCATATACTCTAAAACTTACATGTTTGAACAATATCCCCACCTCAGTATTGCTAAAACTGCATGGCTGAAATTCAGCAAGCAAACTAAAAAAGAAGACAAATGTCCTGCACTAAGAAATGAAAGATAACAAATTGCTGCAGGACTATGCAAGTCAGGAAAATTCTTTTGGCAAAGTCTGAGATCTTTGGACAAATGTCCTCCCCCTTAAATTGACATCTTCGAGGCTCACATTCAATCCAAGTTACTTCTTTTTCTCAAGTTCTATGGGTGTGCTGCACTATTGTTGTTTTATTGCTGGACATGTATAGACCATAGATGTATTGCCACTCCTACATAGGAAAACCCAACCTAATAAAGCTACGTCTGATACGGAATGTTTTGGATCGAGAAGTTTTAAAACACAGATCTGCCCAAGGTCACAGTGGTTCGACATGACCATACGTCACTCTACTTTTATTTAATGTTGTATACGGAGCAGCTCCTCTCTTGGGATTATGTGCAATGGAGGGGAATGCAGATTGACTTGCATAAATTACTGTCCTTAGTCTATTCCTATACGGGCGACACTCATTTCACCACATCAACAAAGTGAATTTCCATATTGATGCACTAGCTGACTAATAACATTCAACGTCAAAACGGTTTTGAGTTCTTAGTGTCCAGTTTTATAAGGACATATTTTTTTCAGATCAATTGATTACATCTTCAATATGATATATCACAGAGTGATATCTGCTTCCTTTCTAAGCTTTTGAGGTACTATTTCTTGTGGTATGACAATGAATTTATATATAAAGCTCCACATACGATGACAAGAAGGAAATTGAAATCCTTTATTTATTTCAACACTTCTGAGCAGCTTAGTGAGCCATTTGCTCTGAATGATATAACACTGTGTGCCAACAGCAGTTAAATTCTGCATCCAATATTTCTCTTCTGTATATTGATAATGTATTATACAGCATTGATTAAATAGGATGAAAAGTCTGATCCCGGCAAAGGGTAGACGATTAAAGTAGGGTCAAGGCACCTATATTGCAATTGTTGCCTCCTACTAATACAGCTAAATAGGCATTATAATGAGCATATTACAAAAATCAAATTAGACGTCTATTATCAATTTAAAGCTGGCAGCATCAAGGCAGAAAATCTTTCATCCCATCTTGAGGGCTATTCATCTTTCTAAAGCAATAAGGCGTCACATTTTGCAGCTGCGATAGAACCACAATGAGACACTGGGTTTGCCCAGACAAGAACAGACTACATCTTAAAACACCTCAAAATTAAATTGTGAAAGGCACTTGATTCGAATTTCACAGTCACCTATATATTGGCATAATGAGATTATGAACTGAATAACATGGCAACGACTTGACTATATCTATAGTTTTACTTAGGGACCGTTCAGAATTTATGACTGGGGGGGGGGGGGTGGGAGTTTTGGCCGAGGGGGTACTAACTTTTCACACGTGTTTCAAGGGAGGGGTATTAATTTTTGATAACACTTCCAAGGGGGGTAAGAAATTTTAACAAAGAAAAAATGGTAAAAAACACGCATAAATTCCTTTTATTCGACTTTTTTACGCGCAAAAGTCCGCGAAATGACGAGAATCTGTAAGCGTGGCCCTGTATAACAGTATATATGTGTGTTATGCTTTGTACGTCGAGGGGGGGGGGTACTAAAAATATGCGTGAAACTTAAGGGTGGGGTACTAAAAATCCGCATGAAACTCAAGGGGGGGTATCAATTTTTAACGGGAAGTTCCAGCAGAACTCCCACCCCCCCAGTCATAAATTCTGAACGGTCCCTTATAATCTCTTATCAGCATTTTCAAAGGCAAAATCTGTATGAGGAGACAAATATTGAGCATTTGAGCCAAAGATATCTCTCTCTGGAGACTAAATAATATTATGAAACATAACCGACCAGAAGAGAAGCCACTCTATTGCAGTCAAACCATTTTCAATAACGCCAAGCAGTTAATGAACTTTGTACAAATATTATTCAAGATTGTAATTTATTTCACTTCAAAACAAAACATGAAATGATAAAAGTACTAATCATTGACATTTTATATGGAAAGATTCTACTCTAAATGTGCAAAATTGTCACTATGTCACTTTCAATGAAAGAGAATCATAATCTACCCGTCATATCTGGGAACTGTAATGTGATTCATCATACGAAGAATGTCTTGTGCCACTGCAAATTCCTTCCATTGATTCAATTTTGTCAATTTGTTCAATTCTCCGAATGGCGTTCTATATTTACATCATTCAAAGTGTCCGCATTTCAATAGAAAGGAGCAGAAAGCTGCAATTTGGCAATCATTGTCTCCTGCCGGCTATGCTCAATCAATCATAGTCACTATTAGCCTGAATGCTTTGTTCAATCTCATTTCTCATCATGGAAGATTTTCTGGATTCTTTCAACATTGATGAAGTCTTATTACTATCACAGTTGAGCTGAGATAGAGAAAGTCATGAAATATGATCAGCAAATTTCCAATTGTCATTTAGATCTGTAAATTCCAGATTGTCATTAATTTCTTCCTGTGCTCAATTTTCTCCGCGCTAATGTGACAAAGACTTAAGACTAAGCTGCGTTGAGATACAATGTAAAATGTTGCTGTTAGTCTGACTGAGAATTTGCCAAAGGTGAAGGGAACTGTCTGCTATGACTCTAGACTTAAAAGTTATAACTCAGTAGGGATTTTGATTTGTTGTCATTATAAGTAACACAAATCTTTAGGACATGTATTGTGCAGGAAAAGGTGACATCAAAAGACCTGTGACATCAGTATATATGCCCTACAGAAAAAAAACATGTCCCACAAAAAACAACTTTCTGGCTCGTTGTCAGCAATTACGAAATCGGTTGTAACGTTAGTCACTACTACAATGTACATTAACTTTTTTAACAAAATCTCCAAATTTAACAATGAGACCAATAGCAGTGGTAACACTGTAAGCTTATTACATTATCTGTCTGTCAGCATCTGACGCGGCCAAGGGGAATTCCATGGTATGTTATTAAACATGCAAAATGATGAAGTTAAACCCAAAGCTGGGCTTGTCAAGACATCAGATATTATTCATAAAAATGCCTGTAGTTATTTGAGATTTCTTTTTGTGTTATAAAATATGTACAATATTGAATTAAAACATGTAGCAATTCATAACTGTACGTCATTTTTTTTTAATGTTGAATAATTAAACTTAATACACGAAATGATTTATAATCCTTTTCATACAAGTTACTTACATGAACATGTAAAATGTAAAGCAGCAGGCCTACATTGGCAAACTTCAGTAAAACTAGTGGAATACAGAATTGTACATTTAAGTTTTCTTCAAGCTGCGTGCTTCTCGGTGGCAGTTTTAGAATTTATCTGAGAAGAAACATTAAAGAAAAATACTGCAACAACGATTTAAATAGAATGATATCTTTTTGTCGCCACAACTTCCTTTGATGCATTATTTGAACATCGCGCAGTACTTGTCACCAGAAAATCAAATGAAGCGTTGTGTCAAAAAATCCCATCACCGAACTTCTTTGTGTACAACGCCTCTGCAAGCTAGACTTAATGTAGTTTTTTATGACACTAATATGTTTCGATTTACTTCTTCTCTGCCTATGTATTCTTGTGATATGAAATAATATGATGAATAATTTTTTCTGTGGCAACACACTAAGCCACAGGTATTTTATTTGTATTAAATGTATTTATTAAGAGCATTCATTGTTCACTACTCAATACTCATGCGTGGGCTATTACTATCAGCAATTTAAGCCTAAGACTCATTCTGTCATTTCAAAGAGCGTATTTATATAGACACTTCTCTGTGGGCAATTTGACCTATTTTGACGTCAGGGGACATCAGAGTGACGTCACAGGCGTTTTCCTGATGTCAGGTGAGCTCAGAATGCCAAATGGGTTGACAGATAAAGAAACTTCTAAACGTTCCAAGAAAGATATACAGCCGGAATTATAAGTATTATGCTAGTGAAAAAGTAGTCACTGCCAAGTCACATCCAGCAACTCGAAAATTTGGGAATGAAAATCAAATATTCACTGTATCAGCAGTGGACGTAAGCTGGGGCCTAGAATTTATTATTTAGCATGATTAATCTTATTCTGCATTTAATATAATACAGCTTATTTACAATCATTGAGCAGAACATCAGAATAGTACCAGAACCAAACAGTTCTACAACACTCTGCAGTCTATAAGTAAATGAGTAGTATATATAAACAAATGTTTAGAGTCAATAGTTTTCTGAATGTGTAGATATACAGAAGAGGACAAAGTGAAGAGGTATTCCTCAGGGTAGCTCATTAGTCCAATGTTTTTCTCTGATGTTTTCTATTCACACCTTGGGTCCCATTTTTTAGGCTTAATTGACAGGGAAGCAATAGATCAAAAGGGATTAGCATTTCTACACAAATGTTTATGTAGAGTTACACCGCAATGGCGCAGGCCGAGTGCGATAAAAGCAAGTTCATTAAAGAGCCAGATTCTACGGTTTTGATCCCACTGGCTGAGGTATCTCACTACCAACTCCCATATAAAAGACGGAAGTCTCTAACGAGGTGTTTACAGTCTAAAGGCTATTTATACCTCCCAGTTTGCGGCAACTAGAGTTCTCTATATCCAGTTGCTGTCAAATAAAACAACATGCAACCGGAGAAGACTTCAGAAGATGATCTTTGAGTAAGAATTCTAAAGCGAGTCTAATTCGCCCCAATCACAAAAGATGAAACATGAGTTAAATAGATTTTGAAAGCATCTGAAGTTTGATATAAGAGATCAGTAAAATTCTAATGTCGCTGTGACCGAAATTGATTGTAAAAAAATCAAACTACTGAGTCTTCAACTACAAACCAATTCATTGGATGAACTTATATAATATAATATCAAAACCAAAGGTGGAAGTTGAGTGTCTGATGACACATTTCTTCATAATCATCAGCCTTTGAGGAAAGATCAGAAAGATACTCCATGCATGTTGCATTACCCGACACAATTTATAATTTCTGGCATATCTATATAGCAGTCTAAAACTGCTCAAATCGAGTCTAAAGATGCTGTCTTATGGTGCCTGTAGATTCTGTAAGCTGGCTAACACCCTTTCTTGTGCATATAAAGTAAGTTTAAACTTGAAAACTTTCTGAGCATCACTCTTTCACGGAGAAAATCTTATTAGTATTGACTGTCGTCTTCTTCCTAAAAGATTCCTAGTGGAAAGTTCACTACTTATGCAAAGGGAGACCCTAGTTGAGTTGAAATTAAAGCTAATTGGTGAAACTGACACGAAGATTTAGGAGGTACAATGTCTTAGGGTATTTCTTTATTTAGGGTGAATGAACCTATGGATAATAGCTGTGGTCACTGGTCAGCCATGGATCTTATCAAGTTTGTTACTATAACAATATCATCATCAATATCATCATGTTTCCTGTTTCAATGAAACTGATCACTGGCACTTCTGACAGCCCAAGTTTCTTAGACGACAACTCAAAATTTAACTTTATTAACGAAGTTTATATTTCATGAATATATTGAATAAGTATAGGTCATTCACCACAGGAGAGGGTATACATAATCTATGACCCGAGGACTTAGCTCGAGGTGTGATAAACACATATTCCCGATGCCATGGTGAATGAACGGCTTATATTGTACCTTGAGACGAAAAGTGGTCAATAAAGAAAATGGGCATTATTGTCCTGAAATATTGGCATGTGATTGGCTGACAGAGGTGTCAAATGGTATAAGTATTGGCATGACAAAGTCTAGATTATGTTTGTGTTTACATGCTCTGTTTACTTCATGGCAACAAAAGAATGATGCTCAAATTGTTTTCAACAATTATATTTTGTGTCCAAAAACTTGTTGACAGAATTGTTAAGCTGCAATTTTCAGAATCAAAGAAGTGCTTCAGCCGTCTTTATTTGGAAAGCGTCTTATATAAGCTCCTTCAATCAATTGCAGGAGGCGTGATTACGAAAGCTGTGATTACATTTTAGAGAAAGAACAGTCAGAGACTTGGAGAAATGCTTAAGGAAGTGGCTTATATCAACTCGAGACTTGTTTTAAGAGGCGCTGATTTGAAAATAATCATTCGAAGATGTCTTCAAATAGGAATGATCATCAAAATTCCAATTAAGGCAATGTTTCAGTGACTCGTAACTCAGTGACAGCTCAGATATTGTGATTGTCATTTGTAATTAATAACTTAAGTGGGTGTTAAATGGGAGAAGTATCATGTGTTTTCCTCAGTGAGACCCGATAAGTGAATTTCAATTATAAAATACAGGAGCACCATATAGCTTGTACAGTGATATGTTAATAATTCGGAATTACTTTAACTTAATTCTCTTTCGGAAGCCATATTGAAATTATTACGAATAAGATATTACTTTATCATTGCAAATCCTTGTTCCATACATGTGACATGGACGTACGGTTGCATGGGATGATAATAGTTTTTGATAACGCAATATCAATGGACGGTGATATCGCGATTACACAAAAGGTGATTCCATTCATTAATTTCTATGTTTTTGATCTAACATCTGGGCGAAATCACAAAATTGTGGATTTGCAGTGACTACAATTGACCTGCATGTGGAATTATTGCCATTTGGTTTGCAATAATGTGTTAACAATTAGGAATTTCTTCAACATCTGTTTAGGAAGCCATATCGAAATTATTACGAACCAGAAATTGGGCCTCATCAATCATTCGATGCCAACAAACTACACATTATCAATTATGTGCTGTCAAGGCAATGAGATATTAATGTGTATTACCCCCAAAATGAGGTAACACATTTCTGCACTGATCAGAACAGCATATCATGCGGAGATGAAACAATTTTGAACTTTTTGTCATTTAAGTTTGCGCTGAAGTCCATCCATCATCACCCAGCAACAGAAGATAGATACGCTTCTTTCTATACCAGATTGCGATGAACCAGCTATAAAAATTATATTGAATTTATATTTTTGTAAGTTAGGGACAGTAGTGTTTTTATAATGAAGCCAAAGCCCTTCATATAAATTTTTTAACATCAGGAGTAATTTTCTTATAGGGAGAGGGGTTGCCCTATTTGGTAGCACTCAAACCTAGGTTATCAATTTGATTCTAGCTTTGTAAGTATCATCTAGAACTATCCTTTGATTAATCGCTCCTTGTTCCCTAACTAGGCTATCACGGTACAAAAATACAGGACATAAAGCCCCAATCACATATCCATTTTATCCTCCATAACATCTGTATTGGAAACAACTCAAACTTATGAAGCGGCAACTAAATCGGCAACCATCATGACAGTCATAATGAGCACAAGAAAAAACCTTCTTTTTTTCAATATCTGACGCACGCGCAATGCACACAAAGTTCCATATATCTGATAACTTTTCATCTCAATTAATGGAATACATTTTTGTTTTATTATTATAAGGGCATTCTGCAATATTGTCACTGGTCTTCTCTGGAATCTTGTGGACAAATTTTGAGACAAACTACTGCACCAATTTCATTCAAACTTTGCACATGTGGTTTAATTTGGCAAAGATTGTGTTGATCAACTTTACAGGAACATGCACATTGTTTAAATACCATTTTAGAGACCCAGGAAAACCATCCTAGAAAAACTGGAAAGAGGGAGTCCTGTGATGTCATTGAGGGGCTTCCCCACCCAATCTATTTATAGCTCAGAGCGAATTTGTCAAAACAACAATCTTGAGGTCAATAATCAGGACAAAGCACCACAGCAGTTAGATGATGTGCAGAATGCCCTTTAAAGTGTCTTGTGCACATTATTTTCACTTATTAATTTTTTTTGTGACTTACGTAGTAATGAGTAATTTTCATTTTTGCCAGGAAGTAGTTGTAAGAATGCTCTCTGTTTAATGGATGATTGGGGCTATATGTTCTGTATTTGTGAGCTAGGCAGGCTAATTAGGACTGGAGGAGGACACAGCAGTGAGGCCAAGGATGATGGAAACTGCGGCCCAACATAGGCTCAGGTGACTCGGCACGAGCTAGATTCAAATGCAGGGCCCAGCGATTAGCATGCCACCACTGAGCTAAACCTTCCCCCTCAAACACTTCCTGTTAACAAACCTATAGAGACAAATTACAAATAAGTGCACCATGAATATGTCTCATAATGTAGTGGCTCATATTTGTTACTGAAGAACAAGCCTATCAAGGGCTTTACCAGCTTTTTGGCTTTATCTGTATATTGCATGTAATGCTAGAATCAATCATGGTCTTCCATAGGTTTCAGCCAAACCCTTGTTATGTTGTTTCCAAGATGTGGGTTTTCATGACAACTTTAGGCCCTAGTAGATCTTTCGCGGTTAGAGCATCTATCATTCTCAATTGAAATTCATCGAAAGAGCAACCAAAGAACTGTATACCCACAAATGCCCAAATAGCCTAAAGCTATCCAGTCAGCAAATTCAAAGAGGTATATATATGTATGTGCCAAATATTGAAAAATATATACATGAATTTAAAAGATGCTCAAAAGACAGACTTCACTTATATATAACATATTCTGACTAATAAATTCACATAGGCTTTGTGCCAAATGTTGAAAATATATTCATGAATTTAAAAGATGCTCAAAAGAAAATTTCAGTCATGTACAAAATATTCTGGCTAATAAATTTATAAAACTCCCATACTAAGCTGAATACATGAAAAAAAATTCTTGAAAAATGTGAACAGGCAGTTATAGATGCTGCCACAAAGCCCTCAACTTTCTAGTATATATGTTAGATACAAGTAAAGAACATCATTAGGAAAGTTATTGAATTTTGGTTTTAAATTAAAAATATGAAGATGTACTAGCTTCTGTCACAACATGCCGACATGTTTGTAATGGCTAGTTCTCACGACGGCGATTTGAGAGCGACGCATCAAGAGAAGTCATTTCTTGGAAGGTTGTGGCGTAGAACGTTGGTTTTGGCACATTACGTAATCAATTAGTGTCATGTGCGACGCTTAAAGTTAGTAGCCGCGGTGAGTCTTGAGGTGTCCGCGGCGCTTCTTAAGCTTTCTTCGCCGCGTTACGCCTCTCTTTCCTCAGCGCAGTTCCAAACAGACGCGTCGCACTTTGTTTTGGAATTCGGCGAGGCTGCTTTTACTTCGCCCAATGTTGTTTCCTCTTACGCCGCTGATGGTTGTGAGGCAGCTACGTCTGAAATTGGCGACCTGCGACGCATCAGGAAACCTTCGGCGTACACCCGAGGTAAGATGCGTCGCTGAAAATGACAGCCTCGCCGAAGACTGTAAGGATGCAACGCCGCATTTAGGGACTTGTTACTGCGTAACTTGATGGTTCATCGTCGCACATGCATTCATAAAGCGCCGAGGACATTACAGGCGCGTCGATGCTGACCTTCTTCGTCGTCCTTGCCTTAAGCAGCGACGAAGGTCTCTTAAGCATCGACGAACGTCTGTTGTTGCAGCGCTGCGGCAAAGTGTGTTTGGCTGCTGCAGGAGTCACTTTTGGTCATTATAAAAAGGGACACAGAGGACCTCCTTGCTTCATTTGCTGATTGCCCTTCAAT
The DNA here is from genome assembly GCA_026936325.1 of Platynereis dumerilii. Lineage (NCBI taxonomy): Eukaryota > Metazoa > Annelida > Polychaeta > Phyllodocida > Nereididae > Platynereis > Platynereis dumerilii. The sequence goes on from JAPTHN010000008.1 coordinate 32,731,621, forward strand.
GAGAACACAACGACTGCCTACTGAACATATGCATGATGAATGAAGAAGAAATTATTGTTGTGGCTGGTGCTGCTGCTGTTGCTATCGGAGCTGTCTATTTGAGACAGAGGAGGAGGAGGGCCAGGAGACAGAAAAGGTGGTGGATTCGCAACTGGTTGCTGCAGAGGGAACAACATGGTCACTTCCATCAACTGCTGCCTGAACTGCAAGTGCGTGACGTGTCCGGCTACTACAACTACACTAGAATGCCCCCTGCCATCTTTGCTGAAATCCTGGAAGCTGTTGGACCACTCATCGCTAAGCAAGACACCAACATGAGGAGGGCTTTGGAACCTGGTCTGAAGTTGGCTATCACCCTGCGGTACATGGCAACAGGAAACAGCTACAAGTCCCTAGCTTATGCTTTCCGTGTGGCACCCAACACCATCTGCAACTTCATCCCTGAGGTCTGCCTTGCCATCGTTCATGCCTTCGAAAGACAGCTGGCACTACCCACACAGCCTGAAAGATGGAAGGAGATAGCCAAGGCTTTTGAGACGAAATGGAACTTGCCCAACTGCATTGGAGCTCTGGATGGCAAGCACGTCGCAATCCGATGTCCCAAGGCTGCAGGCTCCTTGTTCTACAACTACAAGGGATTTCACTCCATTGTCCTGATGGCCCTCGTTGATGCCAACTACAAGTTCATCTATGTGCAGGCTGGCTGTCAAGGAAGTGCATCTGATGGCGGCGTCTTCAGGGACACAGTACTTCGACAACTCCTGGACGAGGAAGATCTAGGCCTACCACCTCCAGAACCTCTACCTGGCACAGAAGACAATCCTTTCCCATATTACATCGTGGGTGACGAGGCATTTCCCCTGAAGACATGGCTGCTCAAACCAGTGCCAAGAAAGAACCTTGACATTGCTTCCAGAGTCTACAATTACAGGATTTCAAGAGCCAGGAGAGTGGTGGAGAATGCCTTCGGTCTGCTGTCAAACAGGTTCAGATGCTTCCTGACCACCATGCCCCAACGACCTACAAGAGTGACATACATCACAATGGCTGCTTGTGTTCTACACAACATTCTGCGAGACAGAGTAGGCGTCCACCATGCCCGTGACAATGAAGTGATGGACAGAGAAGATCCACAGACACATGACGTCACTGAAGGAGTTTGGAGGGGAGACCGTCAATTGCATGACCTAGGAGAACCACTTCGACACGGAAATGCCTCCAGAGATGCCAAGGCTGCTCGAGACTACCTACGTGACTGGGTCAACAGTCCGGCAGGAAGTGTCCCTTGGCAGTTGGAGAAAATCTGAAGAAGATGCATTCAAAACAACAAACCCCAGGTCCTTTTAAGGGCCACCAAATCCTCCCAATTGAGCTGGCCATGTACACATCCTATGTTGACAAAACAAGCCCAAAAATCAATCAATCAATCAATCCCTCCATCCATCTATCTATCTATCTATCTATCTATCTATCTATCTATCTATCTATCTATCTATCTATCTATCTATCCAAGTCCAATCCCTGCAAAGTGACGACAACTGCTTTTCTTTTGCTGCAGTGTATATATGTAACGAGCATTGTGTTCCATCTATCAAGCTATCTATCTATCTATCTATCTATCTATCTATCTAGCTATCTATCAAGCTATCTATCTATCTATCCAAGTCCAATCCCTGCAAAGTGACGACAACTGCTTTTCTTTTGCTGCAGTGTATATATGTAACGAGCATTGTGTTCCATCTATCAAGCTATCTATCTATCTATCTATCTAGCTATCTATCTAGCTATCTATCAAGCTATCTATCTAGCTAGCTATCTAGCTATCTACCTGCCACTTGAGCTAGACAAGTGAAATTACAAAGTGATGCACTTGTACTAGTGCAACCAACCAACACAATTTTTAAAAGCAAAGCACTTGTACTAGTGCATTACATTTTAATTAAGAAATTCATGCACTTGTACTAGTGCAATAAAAATATGTTTATACCAAAGAATGCAGCACTTGTACTAGTGCTGCACTTGGTATGTTTTGGGGCAAAGAAAGGGGGAACTAGCACCTTGCTTTTATGAAGGTGATTACTTTTAATGAAGGCCAGGACCGGACTTTTGTTTTGGGGGACTTTTTTTTTGGGGGACTTTTTTTTTGGGGATTGTCAACGTTTTTTTTGCTCTTTTTTGGCTCTTTTCGGTCAACACAAGCTCTTTTTTTTTGTCAACATAAGATGTGTACGTGGCCTGCCCTTTTGGGAGGATTTGGTGGCCCTTAAAAGGGCCAAGGTTTTTTGTTGTCTTTGCTGCATGTGGTCTTCTACTTTCGTGGAGAAAGGAGACCTGAAGTCCAACTGGGCGAAGGGGAAGGCTGGTGCTGGTGATGGGCGGCCGGTTGACCAAAGCTGGGTCCAGGGGGGTAGCCGTATTTCTCGGGGCTGTCCTGTGCATCCATCATCAGTGTCATGGTGGAGTGGCTGGGCTGCATCGGGGTGTAGCTGGGAGTCTGCCTGGAGGATCCTCCTTCCCTGGGCTGGTGCTGCTGGTAGTGATGGCTGCTGGAAGCCTGGGGATGGTGCTGGTGGTGTGATGGCACATACGTCGAAGAAGGAGGAGGATGAGGAGGAGGTGGCATCTGCAGGCGCTGAGGAGGATGAGGAGGCTGGAAGGTGTGCTCCTGATGCTGTCTTGACTGGCGGGTGACCTCATCATCCCAGTAGAGGGCGGCCTCTGCAATGGTCCTGACCATCTGCCTCCTGATTTCATGGCTGGCGTGCACTCCCACGTGGTAGAGGTCCTGGCACTTCATCCTCCAGTACTCCTGGTCGGGTGTCAACTCCTGGTGGTCGGGGCACATCTTGCAGCCAGAGCCTTTCAGGATTTTCTTGGCGGAGGACATGGCTTGCATGCTGCCTGCGATGACGTGCATGGCGGAGTGCATGGCTTCATCTCCTGGGGCCTTCCTCTTGGTTCCCTTGGCAGCGGCTCCAGGCTTTGGTGCTCCAGGGAAGACTTGGGACTGCTGGCTGTCCTGTGCTGGCTGTTCAGGTGGCAGGTCCGGCATGTCATAGGAAGCTGGCAGGGAATCCTCAGGGTTGTAGCTTTCATCATCGGAGTCTGAGGCTGGCCGGTTGGCAGACAGTTGAGAGATGGCGGACAGCTCCTTCCCTGGCTTGTGGACGATGGAGTCCTTCAGGAACCGACAGTTGTTCAGGATGTACTCGTCCCTCTCTGTGAGCTTCTCCTTCCTGGCGGCTCCTGAAGCTTCAGGCCTGACGAGTCTGGAGAAGTGAGTGCGCACTGTCTTCCTCCAGTTGAAGATGTCCTGGGAGGTGTACTTGGGGCCCAGCTCCTTTGCTTTTTCTGAGTCCAGCAGCAGCTTCTCGTTCCCCTTGTAGCCTCTGGTCCCCTTCATGTACAGCACAGGATGCTCCTTGTACCAGTTGATGAGGTCATCTTCTTGTTCAGCTGTGATGCCCAGGTTGTTGCGGATGTTTGGCTTGGGGGCCTTCCCTTTGCCCTTCTTGCCCTTGGACTTGGCTTCAGCAGCTGCAGGGGTGTCATCAGCAGAGTCTTCTTCCTCCTCGAAGGTGTCCTCATGGATGGCCACTCTGTCTAGAGCAAGAACAGGCTGGCTCTCTGCTGTTTTCTTGGGAGTCTGCTTCTTCGGAGTCTGCTTCTTTGGAGTCTGCTTCTTTGGAGTCTGCTTCTTTGGAGTCTGCTTCTTTGGAGTAGACCTGGCAGTAGGCTCTGGAAGACCCGTGGAAGACTTGGCAGCAGGCTTGTCAGCAGGCTTGGCAGCAGGCTTGGCAGCAGGCTTGGCAGCAGGCTTGGCAGGCTTGTCAGCAGGCTTGGCAGCAGGCTTGGCAGGCTTGTCAGCAGGCTTGTCTCCTTCCTCTTCAAAGAGTTCAACTGAAGAATCTTCTTCTGTTGTGTTGTCTTCTGGCCGGCCCTCGAAGATGGTCTCGCTGACGACAGTGGCTTTGGAGGTTGAAGTGGTGGTCTTCGTCTGGCTGCCAGCTGTAGTGGAGGTGTAGAGCCCAGGTAGAGAGAGTTCTGCCATGGCTGTAGTAAAGAAGGCAGTCACTGCAGCATCTGAAGGTTCATGGAGAGGAGTTGCAGCTGGAGTTGTAGCTGGAGTTGTCACTGGAGTGCTCCCAGGAGTGTGGAGTGTTGACCTGGTGCTGAGCTTGGTTGGTGCCCTGGTGACGACGGTGCCCTTTCTCCTCTTTGGTCCCATGTTGTAGCAGCAATTTGAAGTACAATTGTAGCAACAAAAGTAGCAGCAAATGTAGCAGTTGATAATAGTGTCGTGGATTCTAGGTGTGTTCTGGTCGAAGGTCTGAGTGGGTATGGTGCTCTAAACTGGCCTCCTCTATATATATGCAGGGTGCGGACCGCCTCTTTCCCCCTCCTTCGCCCCCCCTGCTTCGCTGCTGCTGCCCCAGCCGCTGCGCAAAAAGAGGGTGACACGCAGACAAAGGGTTGATGCTAAAAATAGAACAACGCATGCACTCAGGCGCCACTCTGTCTGCTGCATTGGGGGTCCAAAAGACGCGGCGCGCACCCTCTCACGTGCGTCGAACATGTGTCTTTCTGCGACGCGTGTCTGAAACATGTGACATGAAGCAAGAGCTTTCTGCTACACTGCTGTTTCTGCGTCGAAGCTCTTCTTTGTGCGTCGCAACTTTAAAAATCTGCGGCGCGCACTGATTTCTTTTTACGCTTCTTCTTGCTTCACCACTTCTTTCCTCGCAAAGATTCAACCGGTTGAATCTTTTTTTCCTGCATCGTCAAATTTCTAGGAATTGCGTAGAAAGACCTCTTAAAGCGACGCATGCTGTTCCTGTTGCGCCGTAAAGCCTAAATTGACGGCGAACATGCTCAAATCTTTGCCCTTTCCTGGAAATATAAGAAACGCCGTCACTTAAACCCTCTGTTACGTCTCCGTGAGAACTAGCCATAAGTTGCGGAGAACAGCAGCATGGATCTGATCTGTTTTCTTCAAGTTTTGGTATAATATTATACGCTATCACTTATCTGATATGCCCTGATTTGAAAAAGAAGAAGAGTCCATTGTACTCACCTGCAAAATAAAGAGAACCAAAGTCAGTATGGTTATTATTTATACATACATTTATAATATGATTGATCATTCAGTAATATCACAGGGTGAAGGCTTGGTTCAATGGAGTGAACACTTACAGAATTGGACTCAGAAACAGTTACTTTATGCACTGTTTGCACAATTCCTTTGAGCTAAGACAGCTTATTGCTTTAAGTTATGACAATGTACTGATTACCATAACTTAAAAAAACAAGTTGTGTTAGCTCAAAAAATTGTGCAACCATCTCACTAAACACTAACATCAAATATTTGAAAAGAAAAACTATTTTAATTATCTTAAAACTGCCCTTGTTCTCTGGTAATGCATTGGCTGAACTACATGAACATTACTAACATTATAGTAGTCTACCACCTTTGATATTCTTTCACTGAATGTGTTGGTACAAGTGAAATAAATGTTTCAAGATTCCAAAAGTATACATATGTCTGGGAGATTCAAAGCACATTTAAAGCACATTAAGAAACAGAGTGAAAAACAAGTTTTTGCATCTTCAAAAGCTCAAAAGATTGAACCAAAACAGAATATTCCATTTAAAGTCTTATCAAAATACTTAAATTACAAACAAGGTACTCCGCAAACAACATTTTCTTGGAACTGAATACAAGATCAATCCAAGAAGCTTTTTACAGGATGTTTAAATGCTTTTAAATGTCTCACAAAAGCAATTAAAACCTAAAGTTCAACACAGAGAATGTGAAATAGTGTCATATAGATTTCTGAGGTTTTCAACACCATCTTAGCAGAAGCTTTTGCTTAAGCCTAAATATATATACGACATGAAAATGGCAGAATCAGGATGACAGTTTTACAAATTTTTTACTTTTTTCTTATTGAGCTACGGATTAGGTAACCTAAAATATATGACACCTTATAAGTCATTCGGGTTAACTTAAGGCAGTTATTATAGTTTTCTAGGGTAAAAATGTCCAAAACAAAACAAAGACCTGCATATAATTAGACATGAAAATCTCCCAAATAAATTTGTTGCAAATTGGCAATAAACTACTCTACGCCAAGTTAAACTCAGAACACAAGGCTTTTGTTATACACAAATTATAACAGCTTATTATTGATTACACACGCACTGCCTAACTGGTCCTAGTTTGTTGTAGATCCTCTCAAGTCAACTTGACTGCAACTAAAAGCCTATGCACTCCCCAAATACTCAGAAAAAAAGGCAATCCCACAGTCAATTCCATAAGAATAGTGTATGCGTGTGTGCCACGCTGTGACAATTAGTGAAATCCAATAGAACCATTCTTTTGTTGAAAGCAACAAAAATTGGTGCGACATACCGCTATGTTAGCGTAATTGCCTTTTTTTTGTCATATACTCATTCTATGTTTTCCCACATTTTACCTTTCTATTTTTTCCTTTTGCCTTGATTGCTTGTGTTGCGCCTATAATCATTTTTTTTAATGATGCTTTTGTGTATAAATCAGAAATTTCAAATAGCATACCATTTTAAATATTAAATCGAGTAGTGCTGAGTCAATAAGTCAGCGGAGATGAAGCTGTTAATATGCCGAAGAGTGAGATGGCTGTAGAAATTTGTTGGTAACAGAGGGAGATAAAATATATACAGACAGATAGATATTAAAGCATGCATTGAAAAACTCGTTTCGTGTTGGAAAGTAGAAAGACACATAGATTCACCAATTATGATAGATTTGGGAAGAATGGTAGAATCACCAGTATAATTTACCAAGGTAACACGAGCAAGTATGAAAGATATATATAAATCCATATAAACCTTAATCAAGCTCAAGCCATTTCATACTGCTCCTCTTGATACAATTTGTGCTGGTACATAAACAAGAGAGGTTTTCATTTTGCTCCAAAGTGCAGTTCCTACACTATATATATATAGCAGCAATTAAGCATTTTATGTGGACATTTTGCATTCTGTAGACCATCAGACCTGAGCATAAAACTACTAAGTGTTGCTATAACTTAGTAGCCCTGAAAATGCTGTCATGATTCACAAGCGAGCTAAATGTTGCCATAACATATCACACCTGCTTGTTGGGCTGCATTGTAATTGTGTAATAACTCAGAGACTTTGTATATATACCACAAAAAAGATGGAAATACGATGTTACAGGATCTGAAAAAATTCACAGATCCAGAAAATAAACTTTAATATTCTCCAAACTCAATCAATGGACGTGCCTTGCTTGAAAACTACAGAGAGACAAAAATAATCCAATTATAACCGTGACACCAGAGTAAAAACTTTGAGAGAATATTCTTGAGAAGGTAACGAAGTTACTGATACCAAGTGTACTTGGTGTGACACTGAGTAAATATTAATTTGGTGAGTATGTTACTTCTAAATATCTCAAACATATAAAATATACATACATATAAAAAATTCAATAATGGCAAATATTCGGGTTATTTGGAGATTGGACAGCAAGATATTGCATTTGTAGGCAAAAACTTAAAGATGATGTCATAAGGTATTAAAATTACTTTTTTCTAATTTTATAAGAAAGCGGCTATATGGCCTCCACAATATCTGGAATCAACCATCATGAACAGTATCTTAACCTATAGGCCTACTTAACCCTACCTGCCTTGATACACATTGCAGCTCTGTTTGTCAGATTCTCACATTACATAACCTAACATGTCCTATCAACATGCTATCTACAGAACTGTTACAGAATGGTAACACTACACTAGACAATTGATACATAATATTCCTATCTGCTTGCGAGGATGAAACCGTACAAACAGGCCTTGCAGCTCAGAACACACACAGAAATATGACCTGACACTACTGAAGCTGAAGGTTTAGAGTATGGAGTGAACCTTAGAGGCAATACAGGTTCTTGAGTACTAATGTCATAGGCGTATCGGAGGGGGGGGGGGCAGGGGGCGCAGTCACCCCCCCCCCCAAAGTTTGGGAAACAGTATGATTCTGGCAAAAAGGCTGAAAAATTTGGGCTGATGCACTATTGTAATATAATGATAGAGCAAGGAAAAAATGTTCCAGAAAGATATAGGTCGGCCCTTCATATGAAGGGATGAAAGGCAACCTTTCACAGCATAAACTGAGAGAATAAATGATACTTCTACTAATATTGCCTTGCATTTTGGGGACGGATGGTCTAGTGGTATCATGCTGGGCTGCCAATCACTGGGTCCAGGATTTGAATCCAGCTTTTGCTGTATCAACTATTACTAGGCTCAATGGCTGTTTCAATCATCCTTCACCTCATTGCTATTACCTCCTCCTGTCCTAATTAGCCTACCCAGCGCACGAATGCAGGACGTAAAAGCCCCAGTAATCCAACCATCTGTCCATCCATAGCTTTGCATTCTAGTCATTATTGTCACGCTGTAAAGGGAACTTAGTGGAGGTCTGGAAGTAATCTGTTGCATGGTTGGGTTTATTTTTGCATGTGAAGTCAAAAGACATAATTATGTCTTGGAAAAGAACAGCTGCTTAGGAAAAACAAAATAGAAAATTCATTCAGTTGGAAGTGTAAGGTGGATTGTGCAGCTATGGCATTCCTTTTTTTTCTTGTTTCCTTTTGGTATAAAGACTCGCAGGCAGCAACAATGTTGGTATTTCTTCAAAAGTTACATACTTTTTTCTCCATCTTCAAATTACTCAAAAACAGCAAGCTTTTTCTCCTCAGTAATCCATGACATAATCTTTGAAGTTTCTGTTGATTTGATTGTCTCAAAACCAGGACAGACATCCTGGTTAATGTAAAAATTTGCAAGAAAATGAAAAATAAAATTGCTGTTTGATGTTTCTTTAGTCACAAACTCAGATTACCTGAATATCTTCCTTTCCATTTAGGAAAATATTGTTTTAAAATAAAATTCAAATAGAACACAAGAGTGGAAAAGTTTTGGAAACCAGACACTAAAGGTGGCAACTGTTCTGGTTCTTCATAAGAACTGACACATCTAAACATTTACTGAGTTAAAGGAGTTCACAGAGAAACAAGATAATACATAAACATAAACTAAAGATGTTTATATATATAGTAATAATATGGTCACACAAAATAATGATGTTCCACAGACACCTGCTGCTGCATTGAGTGCCAACAAATAGAAAACAGGAAGCTGATATATGGAAGTAACTGTGCATTGTGCAGAAGTACACCTTCCTGTTATTTGCATACAATTTGGTTCAGCAAAATATTATCAAAGCTAAAATGAAAAAATATGTAATCTGACATGTATCTTACCTACATAATGATACAGCTCACAGTTTCACAAAACAGTTATTAAGCTAGGGGCAGATCCAAAAAATTTCGGATGGGGGGGGGATGTTTACGAATGAAAATGTACTAAAAATATACAGATCCCCCAAGGTGGGGGAGCTGGACCAGCTACTGTAAGCATTGCATTATCTACGACCCCGGAATATTTACACCACGGTTGAGTACTCGTTAATACCCAAGGGGACAGCACATTCACAACCTCTGGTGAATTCTGCATCACTAGCAGCAGAGATAATTGCTCCTAAGGGGGTATTTTGAGCTATTCTTTCACAACTTATTGGGGCTAAAGATATACGGTCACTTGCATAATAATGCATACAGCTTCTGGCACAAAGTCACTCAATTATATTAAAGGAGGGTGGTTTGAGGTTTACAATCAATGCGTATCGGTACAATACATAGCCTTGTCAACAGTGGAGTTAAATACATCTGCAAGCTCCACACTTTTTTCCATGGAGTTAAGCTAAATCTAAAAAGTTTCATTACTGTAAGAAGTACATGTTTTACAAATATAATGTTTGAAAACTGTAATTGAGGTGTTGTTTTTCATTGAGCCCAATAAACAACTAACCTCAATGACTGTTTTTTTTTTCAATTTTTGCTTGGCAACCAAACTTGCCAATTTGTCTGTCCTTTTACCTCGAAATCTACAGGTATTTCTCGACTATTTTACAGATCCTCTACGAATGATTAATTTAAATGTTTGTTCAAATAATGACATGAAACGTTTTGGCTGCATCTCAGATTAAACCTTTCATGTGTCTCGGGTGAGTTTAACCATGGCAGTATCCAAATTTCATGAAATCAGATAAGTTTTTTGCAATTCAGAAAAATTAGGGATAATTTCTCAACTTTTGATATTTGATATGGTTCCAGCTAAATCAAATTTACTCAAATAATTCCAAATCAGCAGAAATAGGGAGAATTCAGTTAAATATGTGATTGCCAGAATATCATGAATCAAAGAAGAGAATCTGGTTTCAATGTGAGATTTCTGAAATTTCAATAGTTTTCTGATAAAGGCAATATTTCACAAGATTCTTACAATTTGAAAGGGATTATGTACTACCTCATAAGGTCAAATAAATCATGGCAAATCAAGTGACTTGCAAGGATCGAATAGTATGGAAGAACTGGTGTATCTGACCAGCTCCGACAATTAATACGATCGATAGTGCCATTCTTTCACTGAAAAGGACAAAAATTGCCACAACAGGAGATATAAGAGCATAATAGTTATTTTGTCACTTTGCGGTAATCTCATGATTCTGAATTGGAATATTAGTTACAAAGCACAGAATACAACGACTTAGTAAAGGTGAAGATGATCAAAAGCATCACACTTCAGGGCATATGCAACTACAATATGTTTAAGTATAAGTAAAAGGTCCCTGGCTTAAAAATAAGCATATATGCCTTAGTAGATTCAGAGCACATTTAATTTGCACTAAGAAATAGAGAGAAAAATGTCATTTTGCATCTTCAAAGATAAAAAAAGAGTGCAGTAAAACACAATATTCCATTTAAAGTCTTATCCAAATACTTAAATTACAAACAAGGTACTCCTCAAACAGCATTTTCTTGGAACTAAACACAAGATCAATCCAAGAAGCTTTTTACAGGATGTTTAAATGCTTTTAAATGTCTCACAAAAGCAATTAAAACCAAAAGTTCAACAAAGAAAAATGTGAAGTGTTGTTTTATAGCTTCTCCGTGGTTTCCAAAACCATTTTAGCAGACACGTCTCTTTAATATATCAACGAGATCAAAATGGTAGAACCGTAGCCAGTTCTGCCAATGCTGAAGTATCTTTTTTTCCAATCTTGATTTTCCCCATTCGACCTAATTTTCCCTTTTGCCATGATTGCTTGTTTTGTCCTTGTAGGCAATTTTTTTTTTGGCACTGCATGGCTGAATGGATAGTTGATATACAATATTCCTATCTGTTTGTGAGCATGAAACCTTACAAACAAGCCTGCAGCTCAGAACACAGAGAAATATGACCTGCCAGTCTGAAGGTTGGAATGAACCTTAGATGCAATATGGGTTCTTGTGGTTACATCTGGGTTCTTAGGTTTCGTGTCCTTGGGTTTCTCAATGGTTTGTATGTTATAAAATGACTTGGGGTTCTTAGTTTTTCTATTTGGCCATGTTACTTTGTCGTTTCATTGTGATTGCAATTAATTAGAAAATGCCCCTGAAGAATAGTTCTGCCATGCATATGAAATGAGAAAGAGGAAGGTCTCTTATCCTAGGATAATGAAGAAATTCCATTCAGTTTGTTTTATGGTAGCTGCCCATAACATTAATAATGAAAAAAAAACTAACTGGAATAGTAATAATGAGAAAGTACATAAATATTTCTGTGTGTTTCTGAGAGATGTTGTCTATATTGTGTTTCTTTTCAGTGTTATTTTAAAAAGGAATATCACAAGTGACCATGAACTGCTCTAATACATATAATTTATAAGTGTCGGTTTTCCAGAAATTTAAGATTTCATACTTGAGTAGTCTACTTACTGTAACATCTCAGTCATCAGACACCCTCAATAGTAAAATAAACAGGTTGTAGGCTACATATCTCCACAGTTATTAATCAACACCAACGAACCTGCCCGTCCATATCAGATTATTGTCTTCACAATCACAAAACCAATGCAAGCATTCCCATTTTCATAATATCTGCATCTCAATGCAACGACTTAGTGGAAGTCTGGAAGTAAACTGTTGCATGAGTGGGCTTTTTTTTCATAAAGTGAAGTCACAAGGCATATTTCTTGGAAAAGAACAGCTGCTAAGGAAAAACAAAATAGAAAATTTCTTTAGTTGGAGGCGCAAGGTGGATTGTGCAACAATGTTATTCTGTAGCTTTTCTGTTTAGTTTTTCTGTTTAGTTGAATTAGTTGTCTCATAATCGGGACAGACCTTTCAGGTTTATACCAAACATTAAAAATATCTTGCTGTTTGAGGTTTCTTTAACTGTGAATTCAGAATATTGCCAGAATATTTTCAGTTACTTTACGAAAATCATGTTAATAAAACTAGACAATACATTTATAAGGGAACAGTTCTTGTTCTTGGATAAAAAGTGACCGATTCACTGTTTGTGTAAGCCAGTTATCCACCTGTTATTGCATGTGGTTCAGCATAATTATTAAAGCTTTGAGAAAATATCTAACCTGAAATATTATCTTGCCAATCAACTGATACAGCTCAAAGTTTTACAAGACAGTTAAAAGCATGGCATTATCTACCACACCGGAATATTTACACCACGGTTGAGTATTCGTTAATACCCAAGGGGATAGCACATTCACAACCCTGGTGAATTCTACATCACTAGCAGCAGAGATAACTGCTCCTAAGGGGGTATTTTGAGCTATTCTTTCACAACTTCTTGGTGCTAGAGATATACAGTTGCTGGCAAGAAATATGCCTTTTGACTACCATTATGAAAAGAAACCGACTCATGCAACTCATTACTCCCAGATTCCACTAAGAAAGACCTATTGACAGATACTCCAGGATTTCTGTTAACCAAAACAATGTATTTAGGTAACAATTATGGTATAATCAATAAGAACAATCAATAACAGCCATCTGTTCAATATAATCTATATACAGACAACAGATATTATAGTTCAATGAACATGGACACGTTCTATTGGCTTTGAGGTACCAGGCTTATCGCAGATCCACCTTGTACGCTTAATTAAAATCTTTTTTTTTAAATAACCACATGAAATGTTTTGGCAGCATCTCAAATTAAACCTTTCATGTGTCTCGGGTTGAGTTTAAACATGCCAATATCAAAATTTTTGTTTAAAAGAAAGTTCCTAAAATCAGATCAATTTTATGCAATTCTGAAAAATTTGCAAGAATGTGTCTCTTTTTGATATTTGATATGGTTCCAGCTAAATCAAGTTTACTCAAATTATTACAATTTAGGAGAATTCAGCTAAATTTGTGATTGCTGATTCAGGGAAAATCATGAATCAAAGAAGAGAATCTGATTTCAATGAGAGTTTTCTGATTATTTCATTGGGAGCTTTCTTGCCTTGAAAATATTTCACAAGATTCCTTGAATTTTAATTATACATGGACCACTTCATGAAACTCCAAATAAAAGATTGCAGATTGAATGAACAGAAATCATTATGTTTCATTTTCCAGACTGCAATCAATTAATCAATACGTATTCCAATTCATAATTAAGACAAATTAGATCTAATCATTGTACAATAAAGTCAATTCATCAATTATTACTTGAAGCATGAGATTTTCGACATCTTGCAATATTGACACGCTTGTTGACAACCTTCACTATCGACCTTCTTGTTGACGTGTATGACATCTAGAACTTCTAGTAGAAGGCTTCAGCATGCAATATAATGGATCTACAGCCTTTTTTGGTAAATTTTGCCTTCAAATTAGGTGTTGGTAAAAGCTTGTTGGTGGTAGAAAAAGTAAAACTTTTTTTTTAGATGACCAGTAATCCACATGGGCAACCATCTTGCATGACTATTCAGTTTGAGGTGAAGGGAAACAAGAACTTTTTCAAGGTATAGCCTCCTAAAGAGCCTTTTTTGTTCATCTAAATGTTAACAATTGTAAATCCTGGTAGTATATGAAAGAATGATATATATATATTTAATCCTTTGAAGTCATTTATAAATGGTTTATTTATGGTAGTATTCTGAGCAGAAGTAGACATTTCTGACACAAAAATGTGAATGAATAGTTTAAAGCTAGTAAGTCCGCTGATTCATTTAAAATCAACCAACAAGCGCCTACTCTATCTGTTGCTTGTCGACTGGTTAGCATATCGGGCATTTTAAATACTTGATAGATATATAATATATCTACATCAAGTTTGAATGCTTGTCCCAGAATCACATGCATATGTTTGTGAAAGAAGTGTCGATAATACTGCCACTCATTGTACCATTGGGAACCGACAATAAAAGTAGCAGCAGAGAAAATAGTTGCAATAGTAGAAAAAGGATTAACCAAGACAACAAGTTAGCTCAAAAGAAGTCATTGAGAGACATAATGAAAATCATGCAGCACTAGAATTGTAATGTGACTCGCCAACCTAGATGGAATTGTGAATTATTCTGCCAAGATTCCCCATTAACAAAACCTCATTTCTGAAATCTAATAATCTTCATAGAGAAGAAATTACCACTTTAATATTTCTCTTAACTCAATCAATGGAGGCGGCGTGCTTGAAAACTGGTGGAAACAAAAATAATCCAATTACGTGAGAACAGAATAATGCCTTTCGAAGAAGGTCACAAATTAGACAGCTGCAAGATGTTCCATAATGAAAAGCTGTTTGCCATGTTAAACCGTATTAATCTTTCGGCAATAGCATGTGTTACTTTTGGATGCCTCTATTATCTGCACGTGTATCAGGATGATGATTATAGAAGGGCCATTTGTATTGGGGGAAAAGTCAGAACCCTACCATTCAGAGACAGATTGTACCCATGCCTTTTTCATCGGAGGAAGGGAAGGGTCAAAACAATTCAATTAAGATATTACTTTTCCCTATCTGAACTTGGGCCCTGAATTTGATAAGTGAAATTTGATTGGCTCTGAATGTCAAGAGTCGGCAATTATTAACTAGAACCTATATTGATTTAGCTATCTATTTCAATAATCCTACACAACAAGTTCGATCAACATAAAACAGAGACAGTTTCAGAAAGGCCACACAAGGCAAATTAATACACAATTCAAATCTATTTTCATTAGTTGCACTGTTGATACCTATACGCCTACCGAAAGATAGTGGTTACAAACCAGTAAAAAAAAAACATTACAAAATACATCAGAGGAGAAAGAAACTTGCTGTTGCATGTAACATTTCTTTCCTGCCATTATTTTACATTGTTGGTGAAACTGGGCGTAAGACTAAATGCATGGTTGGATTTGTTTCACAATGGGAAAGTCAAAAGCCATATTTCTTCACAAAGGACAGCTGCTTGAAAGAACAATAGAGCAAAGTTAGAAGTAAAAGAGTACAAAAGAATGTATTTTGGTTTTCTTGTGTGTTTTTTAGTCAGTATGTAGCTTTTTTCATCTAATTTCCTTTGCACCTATAAGCATGCAGGTACAATCTTCATTGAGAGTTTATATTTTTTTTATTGCATCAGAAATACTTGGATTTCTTTTCAGCAGGATGTGACAATATGTTTCATGATTGTCTTCATTACACTGTCTCAAAACCAGGACAGACATTCTAAGCACAGTGTGACATGTTTCGAAAAAAGATAACGATATAAAAAGTGCTGAAACTTCTATAATTTCCGCGAAATTACAAATACCTTGTGTCTTATTAGTATTCCAAAACATTAATTCGAATGAAAGAAACCATTCTTAGATCTTCTTTGAAATGCCATTACCGGTGTATAATGTAAGCTATGGACACATAAGTCAAACTAATAGGCTAAAATAAGTAAAGCACAGTGACACACAGAGACATAATAATGAGGTTGTTCAGACATAATGCCAGTCTACACCTGCCGCAGATGTATTATGTGCAAAGGAACAGAAAATAATGACAGGAAGTCAAGAGGAAGACTGTGCAGAAAGGCACCTTCCTGTTTTTAGCATGTGGTTTTTGCATAAGGCTCTACCAGAGCAAAAGCGGATGGATGCAGTATGTATGGCAAATTGAGTGAAAAGCAAGTAATTCCAAGTCTACGATATTCCTGCATTCTGAGAGTTTCATCTTTTTTACAACTGTCTTTGACATGATTCAAGGAAATTAAAACTCTTACAACTGTTATATGTACATATGAGGAGGGATAATAATGCATGTTTAAATAAAACATTCACAAAAACTTCGAAAAATAATTGTCAAGCCAACGCAATTGGAAAAAGTTAGCACTGCTGAATTTGGTTGCTTTGTTGCATTTAGGTCTATACTTTGATAATGTGAACAAAATCGCATAAAATATCTTTATTGTTTTGTTCCTCAGCTTTGTTGAAAGTAACACGAGCTTGTTCTAAATTGGCTAAATCTTTCATTCAACCCAAGTTTAAAATCAGTCAAATTTTGTCAATTTTGCTACTACAATGTAATCCAACTATTTCAAGATTGAAATTAGACTAATTTTGTAATATAAAATTTGGAGAATATTGAAATGAAAATGTAAAAGCCAAGTGATGAACCAACAATTTTCTATCAACGCCTTTCAGATGATAAAGAAATACAAGCACTATATTTGATGTCTTAGTTATGACAAATATTATGTATAAGACAACATGCATAATGAAGATACTAGTCATAATATCCCTAATAATTGGATCATCCGCTTGATAATAGAATGATACTATTATCTCAGAGATAATTCCTTATGTCCTGCCTCATAGTGTCACCACTAATAGAATATGAAAAATTTTTGCAAATTACCATTTCCTCCTAAAGCATTAATAGACACAGTAATAATTGCACACACCACGTACAATGAACTAATACAGTCGCCATCTATATGACACCTTTAAAGGCTCTATGTACTGCGGAAATTACTGGCAATCGCATTATTTCTGCCGATGCGTCCTTCGTTGGTAAAAGGCAAATTGCATTATTCTTGTAATACAAAAATACATCAATAAGATATTTGGTGATAATGATGTCTCTCAGAAATATTTTTGGCCACACAAAGTAATGATACCAAAACGTAACTATGTAGGAGACTTTGTCTGTAAGAGGAATGATCTCCAGGGGCATACAACATAAACGCACATTGCCAATAATTGGTACAGGGCTCATCTTTTGTGACATAGAAGTGTATGGTAGAATTATTTGCCATAACGTGCAAACAATGTTGATTATTTTTTAACCACATTGACAATGCAATTTCTACCGCACCATTCGATATAACTTTCACAAAAATTGCTGGAATGTAGATTTGCCATCTGGTGTTGAAGTTCTCATGATTCTGATCACAAGATGTCATCCTGACAAGTCTTTGAAAGTAACTTTAAGTACTGACGGACAGCACTTACTTGTTTTTCTTCCTCTTACATTGCTGCAAGTCAAAGTAAATGATTGTCTGAATATTTCATATCAATGATGTCCTGTAATTTTCTATATATAGTCAAAACATCATTCTTATACATCCTTCTGTAGTATAATAAGCACTTCGACAATGATTAGTGATCTTTCCAGTTGATTGATAATACATCAATTTTATTTACAGTTATCCTTGACTCCAATTCCACAAAGTGATTGTCTAATAGTCTTTTGAGAAAAGTGGTCAATGATGCTCAGACAAAAAATAAAATCAATCATGCCTATTATACATTATTTCAGACTGCGACCAACAATTTTTGGCATCGATCCACTGACAACAGGTCACAATTAGACAAATTAGATCTCATCACTGTGCAGCAATGTCAATGTCATCAATTATGGCATGATGTGAGATTTCTGACACCTTGCAATATTGACAAGCTGACAGCCTTCAGTATCTGGAAGGTTTGGCACGCAACATCATGGATCAGCAGCCTCTATGCAGTAATTACGGTCATCTAATTAGATGTTGGAGAACCTATGCGCATTATCATCTTGCGTGTTATGTTAAAAGCCAGTCGCGAGTGTAAAAAAGTAAAGTGTTTTATTAGGTAGCATCTTGAATATAAAAACTTGCCTTTCTGTTAATTTGCAGGAATATTGACAGTAAACATCTCACAAAAATGAAGCCAATCAATGTAGCTGGTTCTGAGAACTATTGCAGATGAACATCATGTATTGAAAGGACTTGTTCACGAGACAGAATATTGAATGCAAATATGTAGATTTGGAATGGAGATCTTTACTCCGACCAACAGCTAAGAAAATAAAACAGTTAAGGTAAGATACCATCCTGCAAAGTAACAACTTTGCAGTGAAACAAAGACCGTAACCCATTTGGTCACCAAATGCAATCGAGCTGACGAATACAAAGCAAAGAACTCAAGTAAACAAGCGCAGCAGTGGTGTCAAAAACCAATTTGTGTAAGGTCAAGAAGACAAGAAACAAATTAAAATAAACAAGCAGGGAAACACAACTGTGGCTACAGACTGATCTCAACTCTCAATACGACCACCAAATACCGATACAACTGCCAATGAAGCTTACAGGTATTACACAATTATATACAGAAACACTAAATAACTGTAAGCCGACTATTGCCTAATTGTGTCTTTGTGAAAAAAAAAATAATAATAATACATAAAGTTTAAAAATTCAGTTCATCTTTTGGTTTTCTCTTACTTGAGCCTTACGGCTTAAACAAGCCATTGGATTGTTCAAGTTCTTTGCAGAGTTAACACACAGGACCCAAACAGTTGCCAATGAAGCTACAATTCACAGGAGTCATCCCACGGCCTGATCTGTTCTCTGTCTGATGTGAGAAACACTGGCAAATCCTGACAACTTGAAGCCCTCCAATATCCTCTTCACAGTCTCTAGGGCCTCCAGCAAACACAACTGGGCTTGTTTGACTTTTAAGGTCTTTTTTTTTGTCATTTTCCGATTCTGCCACACAAGCAGCTGTTACATTTCAGATGATGAGGTTGTTTTGAGATTTTTTCATTGTTCCAAGAGCTATTCAAATAGCTATTACATGAGCACTACACATATTCATATAATCAGTGAGATTACATACCAAAGAACTAAAAAAAGGTAAATGTCAATAGTTGATTTTCACACAAAACATCGTAGGTAACAAAGGAATAACCAATATCAGTGGACAAAATGAGTCAGTATGTTTCTTTACACATGTAAGAGCTAAGAGCATATTGAAGTAGCATTGTAATTGATCAGGTTCCCTGAATCAACACACCAAACATATAACTCTCAGTTCTCCCCCCCCCTTCCCCAATTTTCGTATTAATCCAACATAGAATATTTCCAGATCAGTCGTGACCTGCATCATTACCAAATACCACACACTTCTCTTGGTTGACTCTGTACTTAAGGAAGGAGCTTTTCAGTTTCAGTTCCCAAAAAGAAGTCCTGCCTAACACAACAGTGAAGGCATGGACATGCATTTTTACCAGAATCCATCAAGACCATTTTTCAAACTTAAAAACTGGGCCATATTTCTCAATCAAGAAACCTCCATCAGAGAATTCAAAATTGATGATAGATGAGTTTGCATCTATCAACGAAATCTTTGCACAGATAGCCAAACACCCTCGTTTAACTTTAATTCCAAGTCATGCAAATTTGGCCACCACATATCAATCACAACTTTTAACAGTCTGCCCAAAAATGTTGAACTCCCAAGACAAGGCAA
The DNA here is from genome assembly GCA_026936325.1 of Platynereis dumerilii. NCBI lineage: Eukaryota > Metazoa > Annelida > Polychaeta > Phyllodocida > Nereididae > Platynereis > Platynereis dumerilii. The sequence goes on from JAPTHN010000008.1 coordinate 32,751,284, forward strand.
ATTTGATTTAAGGAGGATCATCCCAAGATTCCCATGATGCCAAACTCAATGGCAATTCGAAGGCAATTCTGATGGTAATTTTGATGGCAATTATGAGCCTTAATGGAAGCCTGATGACAGAAAAGACCAAATGACAACTTAGAGGGTTTGACAACTTATTTTTGGCAACCTAATTCGTTCTGAGTCAGAAGCTGGTCTACCATGACAAATCAAGACTCAAATGCACTGCTTCTTTATAGAAAGGTCTGGTTACTATTAATAACTAGTATATTTTTGTCATATCTAGGACAGCGTAGCTTTGTACAAATCTGGTCAATAAACATATATGCAAAACTGCTGTGACATTGCAGAATAAACAAAAATTGCACTCATCTTAACGCCTCAGAACCAATATATCCAGGAAGTGATTTGAATGGTACTCACCTAAAAAAAGAAGAAACATATATATTAGAACACAATGCTTAGATATTTTCACAACATTGTGACAGCATTTCCACAATGTACACAAATCATCATATCTTGACGTTACTTCATAAGGTGCAAGTGCCCATTTGGATGTGAAAGATAAAAATTATGACAAAACCAACAAATATGGTCATATAGACGACTAAAAGTAATGTTTGCGATAAAGTCTAATAAAACCTTCCACTGTTAACCATGTCATTTTTTGCATACATTTATGAAAGTCGGAAGAACAAAAACGCTGGGAAATGTGATGAACATTCTTATTTGCCTAATATTATCCTGCCAGGAAATACTTACAAAAAGAAAATCTAGCAAAATTGGTGTGTGATTTTATGTTGCTAAAGCATGTTTTCATAACATACATAAATCTTAGCTGATTTAAGACATATCGTTAAACTAAGAAGAAAAGTTTCTTTGGTTGATGTAGGAGCTGAACTTAATATAACATAGGGCCTTCTCTTCTTAAAATCTCATTTTAATACTTAAATTACAAACAAAGTATTTTATCTAACAAATTTTCTAGAAACTTAAACCAAGATCAATCCAACAGACATTTTGAAAATCCTAAAATGCTTTTAAAAGCCTCAAAATGTAATTAAAACTTCCAAGTTCAACACCGAAATATGTGTGGGATGTTGTATACATTTGTAAGGTTTCAAACACCTTTATTGAAGACGACGGACTTGACTGTTTAGTAAAGGAGAATCACAATATTTTTTAAAATTTTCTGAGAAACATGCGAAAATATCAAATGACTAGAATAACCGATTAAGACAAATAGAGAACATAGATCATTCTTCTATCGGATTTCCACAAGAAAAAATACTTGCTATAAACATCCAAGTTGAACCATGTCTCATAGATAAGAACAAATAGAGCAATTAATTGACGCAAGAAAAGTCTTGGAAGTTGTCTTGCAACAATGGACGGATTTTAAATTCTGCTATGCACTGCCATTCATTGAACAGAATGCCATTATGCATCCAATGACAATGGTTAATTGATTATGTCTGCACTGAGTAATTGGTCCTAGTTTGTTTTGGATACTCTCCAGCCATTTTGACTGCAACTAAAAGCCAATGCACTCCTTGTACACTCAAGCAAAGAGGCAAACACACAGTCTATTCCATCAGAATAGTGTATGTGTGAGTGCCACGCTGTGACAATTAGTGAAATCCAATAGTGCCATTCATTCGTTGGAAGGGACAAAAATTTGGCGCAACAGACCAATGTGAAAGCACAATTGCTTTTTGCACATCCATTCTTTTCTTTCTCCATCAATATTTTCCACCCCAATTGTTCCCTCAGTTCACCTATAGATTTCTGGTAATGTGAACATTGCAGCCGGTGAAGACAAATCTGATAGGGTGATATACATGTAAGCATAAATGACTCCCATTGGCTGAGAAAGTCAAGAGTATTTAGCAAGAAATATGGCATTTTCAGATCCAATCAAATGATAACAAAATGAGATGTCTCGGCCAGCTTGTTAAGCTCCAGTCAATGATGTTGAGTTTCCTTGTAAGTTTTCTATTCTAAATTTGACACATGAGATACAAAACAACTTCAATGAAGCTTCAGGCTTGCTATTGCATCTCTGGAGGCTACTTCTACAAAGCACATAAACTAAGAAGTTTTCATTTTGTGCTGAAGTGTTGGTTCTTACTCTACCTATGGTAGCAATTAAACCTTTTATGGTGGAAAATTTTGCATTTTGAGCCCATCTGACTAAAGCATAAAACTCCTGAGTGTTTCCATAACTTGCAAGCATTCTGAGAGCTGCTATATTTCACACAAGCATGCTAAATGTTGCCATAACTTACAAGAGCCACACCTGCTTGTTGCTTCTGCCCAAGTTGGTATGCAGCTTTAAGGCGTTGTGAATACATAAATTTAGTCAATATAACATATGCTGTTCAAAATACATAACACATTGTTCAACACTTATATGGGTGGATCAAAGAACAAACTTGATATATCAACAGCAGCATAATGTGAAATGAATCACTGTTGGCAGTAACACATAGCAGCTACTGAGTAGTAAGAATGGTACAGACAAAGATACATCTTAAGTGTGTCGAATTACTCTTTACATAATATTCTGAAAAATGAGAAGCATAGACAAACAGAAACTGGTTGAACCGAAAAATAAAAATTGAATAAGCAAAAGAGATGCGAATACACTTTTGAAATGACAAAGCGACCAGCCACAATCCTTCCTGGCCACAATCAGTTAATACAAGACAAGTCAATTGGAGACATAATGAAACTCATGTAGCACAATAATTGTAATGCGGCTCGCCAACCAAGATGAAATTGAGAAATATTCTGCCAAGAGTTCCCATTCATTTCTTAAATCTAATAATCTTCATAGAGAAGGAAATAATACTTTAATATTTCTCCTAACTCAGTCAAGGGAAGCAACGTGCTTGAAAACTGCAGAGAGACAAAAAATAATCCAATTACGTGAGAACAGAATAATGCCTTTTCAAGAAGGTCACAAATTAGACAGCTGAAAGATGCTCTGTAATGAAAAGCTGTTTGCCATGTTGAATGAAATTAATCTTTTGGTTTCAGTACATCCCTCTATTATCATCATTTGCATTTCGGGCAATATACTTTTTCCAGATGGCGTAAATTTAGGAACCCACAATTCTTCTCCAATAAAAAAGAGATGCACCAATGCCAGTTGTTTCACTGTTATTCATTGACCAGAATGCCATTATACACCCAATGACAATGGTTAATTGATTACATCTGTACTGAGTAATTGGTCCTAGTTTGTTTTGGATACTCTCCAGCCATTTTGACTGCTACTAAAAGCCAATACACTCCTTGTACACTCCTTGTTCACTAAAGCAAAAAGGCAAACACACAGTCTATTCCATGAGAATATTGTATGTGTGTGTGCCACGCTGTGACAATTAGTGAAATCCAATAGTGCCATTCATTCGTTGGAAGTGACAAAGAATTGGTGCAACAGACCAATATGAATGCATAATTGCTTTTTTCACATCCATTCTTTTCTTTCTCCACCAATATTTTCTACACAATTCTTTCCTCAGTTCACCTATACATTTTTCTTAATGTGAACATGGCAGCCGGTGAAGATAAATCTGAGATATTTGAAGAATCTGATAGACTGGCAAGTATACTCATTTGTCATTGGTTTTTGTTTTGTTTGTGTTTTACGCCTCAGCAGCACCTTAGTGGGCTATATCGAGGCAGGCGATCGCCGTATGATGATGAGATGAGAAGACTGTGAGTCTGGTACATACCCTATTAATTCAGGGATGCCCAGGGTCTTTCAGTTGCCCCAGCATAGAACACTGGATACAACCCGCCTCCATTTAATGTCCCATGGGCTCGGACTAAATTGAGTTCCCATTTGTCCCTGGTAGATAGGCAGATGACTGACACCTTGCTATATATTACAGCAAAATCTGGAAGCATACATTTTCCATAGGGTGATATGTGCATAGATGACTCCCATTGGCTGAAAAAGTCTGAGTATTCAACTAGATACTTAGCATGACAAATGGCATTTTTAGATCCAATCAAATGACAACAAAATTAGATGTCTCAGCAAGCCAGGTTATCTCTGGTCAATGATTTTCAGTTTCATGTAAAGACTAATATTCTGTAAGATTTAAAACAGGAGACACAAAACAACTTCAATGAAGCTTCAGGCTTGCTATTGCATCTCTGGAGGCTACTTTTACAAAGCACATAAACAAAGAAGTTTTCATTTTGTGCTAAAGTGTAGGTTCTTACTCTACCTATGGTAGCAATTAAGCCTTTTATGGTGGACATTTTGCATTCTGTAGCCTGTCTGACTAAAGTATAAAACTCCTGAGTGTTGCCATAACTTTCAAGCATTCTAATAGCTGCTATATTTCACACAAGCATGCTAAATGTTGCCATAACTTACAAGTGCCACACCTGCTTGCTGCTTCTGCCCAAGTTGGTATGCAGCTTTAAGGCTTTGTGAATACATAAATTTAGTCAATATAACATATGCTGCTGAAAATGCATTACACATTGTTCAACACTTATATAGGTGGATCAAAGAACAAACTTGATATATTAACAGCAGCATAATGTGAAAGTTTCACAGTTGGCAGTAAAACATAGCTGCTCTTGAGTAGTAAGAACGGTAGTTATAATGTTATATTTTAAGTGTTGCATAGTTCTTAACCTAAAATTCAGAAAAATGAAAAGCATAGACCAACAAAAACTGGTTGAACTGAAAATTAATAATTTCATAAACAAAAGAGATGCTAATACATTTTGAAAATGACCAATCAATCAGCCACAATCCTTCCTGGCTATAATCAGTTGGTGCAAGACAAGTCAATTGAAGACATACTGAAACTCATGTAGCACAATAATTGTAAAGCGGCCCGCCAACCAAGATGAAACTGAGAAATATTCTGCCAAGACTTCCCATTCATTTCTTCAGTCTAATAATCTTCACAGAGAAAGATATAATACTTTGATATTTCTCCTAACTCAGTCAAGGGAAGCAACGTGCTTGAAAACTGCAGAGAGACAAAAAATAATCCAATTACGTGAGAACAGAATAATGCCTTTTCAAGAAGGTCACAAATTAGACAGCTGAAAGATGTTCTGTAATGAAAATCTGTTTGAAATGTTGAATGAAATTAATCTTTTGGTATTAGTGCATTCTTCTGCCATGAATTATCATGATTTGCATTTCTGGCAATTCACTTGTATCAGATGGCTTACATTGCAGGATTCCTCACTGAGGAACCAACAGTTATTCTAAAAAAAAAAAGGGATGAATCAATGTCAGTTTTTCACCCTCTGATACTGATATTGATGCATGGCTGCTGGCATTTTTCTAATATCAATGATGACACTTTCCTAGTTGGATGCTGATATTGGTTTGATAGTGAGCACTGTCTTCGATCTCATAGTTATACACTTTGTACTTCTTGCAACTCTCCAAGTCTAACAAGGTTCTTGAATACAGTTCTGTACGTAGCATCAGAGTCAATGCATACTGAAAGGTTCATGATACTACTTTACTTCCTCTCAAGGAGATCATAGAGAAATTCATTAAATAAATAGTTTTCTCAAGATGGAGTGAGGTGGGTTATCACAAGAATTTATTGCATATGTACAGATGAGTTTTTTTTGGTACAGCCGGTGCAGAGAGGTCAGTTGCAAATGTGGAAAGTTAGGTACAGTAGTTTCCTAACTGCGAACTTCAATTGGTCTTTCTAGTTAATTATAAGTGAACCTATATACATGAGTGAACATCGTGCGTGCCAAGTGGTATATTGTAGGAACTAGGTTGCTTGATTCTTCGCTGGTCTACGTTCTGTTTTCTTGGATGATAAAATCAGATCTAACACCAACTAAAAACTTAAATTTAAGCAAAGTTTTGCTACTTGCAAATCAAGAAGCTAAGACCTAGGTCCTATAAATATTTATGAAAAGAAAAAGTAAAAATTTTAAAAAAAGATAGAGAGAAAGAGAGCTGTCAAGAATGCACCTTGATGTAAAAACACGGTATTGCACCTTTCAAATGTTGTTGCACAGAACTGTTTCACAAAGCAAAAGTTAAAGTTCAGGCTTACTGCAGTGTGAACTAGAAAGTTTCAACATCACAAAAGTTGTCCTCTCACAAAGTTCCTTCACAGAATCCCCAACAGTTGCCAATGAAGCTACAATTCACAGGAGTCATCCCGCAGCCTGATCTGTTCTCTGTCTGATGTGAGAAACACTGGCAAATCCTGACAACTTGAAGCCCTCCAATATCCTCTTCACAGACTCTAGGGCCTCCAGCAAACACAACTGGGCTTGTTTGACTTTTTGGGCTTTTTCTGCAGTTTCTCAATGCTGCTACTACAGCTGTTAATTTTCCGGTGGTACGACGAGCTTGTTGGGAGATTTTTCTTGTCAGTCTAGTAGCAATTCAAACAGCGCAAAACATGCGCAGTATGTTTTTTCACACATTCTGTGAGATGAAGTAATACAAAGATTGAAAAGTCAGTGTTAATTTTCACATGAAGGAAATAATGGCTTTTTCAGTCAATGGTTCAAGCAGTCTAACGTTATCTTGATGGGAACACCAAATGTTTTAAGATGGCATATCTTGAAATAGGTGTCTTCCACCTCCAAAGTATAAAGTTTTATGGAATATGCCATGAAAGCCATTGACAAACCCCAACTTGCACTTTTTAGATTTTACCAAAGCTGTTTTTCTCACTAAATATCAGACCATGTTTCTCAATTAAGGAGCCCTCATCACATATCATTCAAGGTAGATTGATGAATGAGTTTGCATCTATTAAGGAAAGCTTTGCACAGATAACCAAACACCCTCATTTAACTTTAATTCTGAGTCATGCAACTACATGAAATACCGATTGCCATCACAGCAGGGGGTCTGATGGTCAACGATGGCCATCTTCCAGAAGCAGACCCTGGGAAAAATCGCCCCAGGCTATGTCAGCTAATCCCCTCTAAGCTCATTAAAAAGAGATTAAGCTGTCAAATGGAGATGATTGATGGGCATGCACTCCTTTGTTGTATTAATTGACCTGTCAATCAAACTGGGGTGGTGAGTACTGCCTGAGGCAAAATTAGGGGTAAAACTGACAGGTGTTCCTTTGTTACATTAATTGAACTGTCAATCAAATATGTTCACCTTGAGAGTAAAAAGAAGAATTCAAAGTTTCCTGAGTTTATAAAGCTTATATTTTTTGAGTCTGAATTGCAAGATAATATAAGTTTTGTTATTTGGTAAAGCTTATTGTATGTTTAAAAAGGATTGAATCATGCTATATTAAGAGTTTCACTCCAAACATAAATTACATTAAAACCTCAATGTATACTGCAAGTTCTGGATATATCAGCAATAACTAGAGTTCTTTTTTCAAATAAAAAAAAAGCTCAATCGGGTGGCATAATAATAATAACCAGAGCTAAGAAAAAAATTTTTTAAGAAATTCGCCCTGAGTGAGTTCCCAAGGTCATAAGTGTCAATTCTAATTCTTTATTAGCTAATGTCAGGCCACCTAACAGTAAACGTTGTACTGGAGTATATATCGATAATTTAAATAACACGCAATAAAGCAAAAACAAGTGTGTTACTCACAGAATAACCAGTCAGCTTTTTAATGCTGACTAAAACTTGTGTATTGTAAACTTCAATGACAGTCGACTACAGAGAAATGGCCTTGAGCATTGTCAATGACAAGTCCATAGCTTTTGCACCCAAATAAGCCAACAGTTTTGTGTATTGGCTAAACTCGACATATTGATAATTCACAGCCTCACTGGTGAAGCAAAATACATTATAGCAAAGGTAAACTTGACAACGGACGATAATGGAGTAGACCAACAGGTATAATATTGGTCAAACAGGTGTCTGCAATACACATTAGAATCTATTCTACGCCATTGTTTACATTAGAATACCATACCTTAGACGAATCCTTTCGCCTTCACAAAGTCCTGCTCGGTGGCAGCATGTCCAGTACTCCTTGTTCTTGTTGTATTTCGCATCATGGCTGTATGTGAGTCCCCCAAAACGTATTTTAACTTCTCTTTCTGTCAGAATAACAAATTTACGTGTCAAACAGATGGTCTTACAATTGGAAGAGAAAAATATTTATCTTTGAAAGTGAGCTCAGAACTTTTTAAAATAAAAATTCAGAGCTGTGATAATGCATTTTGCAGTGCTGCCTTGAGTAGGGGAGAAGGGGGAACATCAGGATGCTTTGTATATCTACTCATTTTACTCAATGCTGAAAACACAGAGCAACCCAGAAGTTTGCATGAATATCACCAATGCTATTGAGCTTAAATACAAGGAATAAGAGCTTAGACTACACCTACTCTTTTGCAGCCAGACAGCAAAATGTGACATCATCATAACCGTCCCAATGTACCCCAGTGTCGAAAAAAACATTTTAACATACTGTTTGCTCTAGATATTTAAAAATATAAGAAGTGTGTAAGACCGGTATACAGTGCAATAACACCTTGTTGTACCAATAGCTGATAACTTTAAACAGTTTTAAATATTTGACATGAACTGTCCTATCATCAATGTTAGTATCTCTTAGTTCTTTGCTATAAATTTGTTCACAGAGCATGATTATCCACTATGCCTCAATTCACTGTGGCCTGTATACCTATTGTGCGCTGTTCCAGGTCATTCAGTTGATTTGGGACACTTACATTTTCCATATAATGTGTGTCCCAATGTGTCCCATGTTGACTGTCCCAATGAGGCCCGACATGCCTTTTGCAAAAATGCAAAAATGTTTTTTTCTCACCCGTGAATGTGTTTATCAGGATGTTTGTTACTATGTATGAAATTCACACAAGCATTGGGAAAGCCTCATTGTTCATGGTTTGTCCAGAGAATGGTTCGAATGGAACACCTCTGAATTTAGTTGAGTAGTAAAAAAACAAACTTTTCCTCACCATACTTCTTCATGTGGCTGTAATTTGCCAATAAAAGGATAGAAACATCAGGATGTGAAATTACAAGATGTGATGGCACTACCATATCATCTACCTTTGCCAGGAACCGAGAAAACCCCACCGTCCCATATTGTCCCATGTCCCAATGTGCCCCGGTTCCCCCTAAAACCCTTGAGTGTTGTAAACATGTTGATGATGCTAGAGACTAAGGTAATATTGTATTTTTGATGATGCATTTGATACTTAAATGATTCACTCATTGCGAGGCTTGAAAAAAGCTAAAGTTTTGCCAAAAGTATAGCGAGGCCCACCAGAAAGAATCATAATGTCTCAAAAACTATTTTTGATCCCTAAAAAGCAAATGGTAATTTATATATTCAAAAATACCATTCATCACTTTCTCACAAGTATGCACCAGCTTACATCCAAGCAACCACCAAACTCTATTTCTTTTAATTGAGGCAAGAACACATAGGATTGGAAAATAAATCAGAATTGACGGCATCATTCTAGTCAAAGTCATTCCTGTACCTTAAGTAAAAGGAACTGTATATTAAAGTACTTGTCAAATGCTCTTACTTCATACTTTAATGGAACAAGCAATTGATATCAAAGCTGGTGGGCAGAAGCAGTGAAGGGAAAAATATAGCTTACAAGGCCAGGAGTTTAAGATGTATGTGCAGCCCTCTACCCCTTTTTGGGTGCTCATGATGGTTGATTGATGAGATGAGAGAGAGAGAGAGAGAGAGAGAGTGGGAGTCCTCAATGTGTTATGCTTTACTCAATTCGAGGGATCATTTACTGGCTCAGCTCATATACAAGAGGCCTCCAATGCAATTTCGCATCAGAAAGACATCCAGCTGGTATTATGTCCTTGAAGATCAACTGAAAGTTTCTTTAGTCCTCCACTCCAGGTTTGTACCCATGCAGGTACGGAAAGATCTTCAGCAGAGCAGGCCCGGGCCATGGTCACTCCGCCTCCCAGCTGCATATGAAATCTGCCTGCAGAGACTCTGGTCAACTTAACCAGAAATGAAGAACTACCAAAAATATATCTACTCATATGACAGTACATTAAATTCTATAACACCAGAAAACATTTATATTCTAGATATAAAATATACGTAGTCTTGCCACAGGTATCTAATTTTGATTGAAATACTCTAGAAAATCTCATTTTGATAAAGTGCCATTCAAAAATAGCATTGTCTTCCTGGTGCATATGGTTCCCTCACAATTTGAAGATACGTGTGGAATAGAAGACATCTCAAGACAAAGGCAAGCTCACTGTCCTAGGAAATGCAGCCTGTTGTGCAAAAACATGCCACCCATTGATGGTGGTACAAGAAAGAAGATCCCTACTACTCAGCATGAAAGGTAGGGGAGAGAAAGTTACAGTGGATCAGCTGCCAAAGTGGATCATCTCAAATCTTTGTTACGAGGGGATAAAAATTTGTCGCAGCATACAAATATGCCTAGTAATGGCCTGTTTCACATGTCTTTTTTTGCTGCATGACCACTACACTTTGAAAACAAGTGCTTTTTTCACTTCAAAATTTCAATTTTGTCTACATACATATTATAGTCAGTCCCAAATCTTCCATCTTTCTTGAAAGGATAAAACATCTGTATTTGTCTGTTTAATGGGCAAAGATTATTTGGTGGGACTCGTTGTATGTCATCTAGTGTCCCTGTAGATGATTATGATCCTTTGCATCTTGTGAGTTGTGACCTCGAAACAAAGGAACTGACAACCTGCTGGCCTGTGAATAAAATCTAGATCTATTCTTTATTGGAGTGTGTACAAGAAAGTATATGGAGATGCAATCGCCTGAAAAAAAACTTATATGAGCCTAATTACAAGAGAAACTTCATATTTGGTCTCACAGTAATTGCAAAATGGGTGCCTCATCCCTCTTTCCATGTTTTTTGACAAACTATGGCCTAAAAAAGGCAAAAATGCACATTTTAGAGTGGCACAATCTTCGCAGTGTCACATTTAAGAGGCAATAACTTGGAAAGTAGACTTTTAAATAGTTTACTAGCATTGTACCCGTAAAAGGGTAATGAAAGGATGAGGAATGTATTTTATTTTTTTTATGACTTATAAGTTGGGAACAGACATGGTTGGTGACTTGGGTATCATGATATGATTAGGTTACTGGGCATTATATTGACTTGAGCATCACCCTCAGCAGGCATACTTGTTTTTAAGATAATTTGTTGCATTGAGTGATAGGTGTCTCCCTCTTGTGTAGTATGCTGTATGGTGTTGTCAGAAGGTACCCTCTTGTGTGAATGGATAGAAGTCCCAAAAGTGAAAAACGGCCATAGGTGCAGAAATAATGGATGTAAAGTACTAGTAAGATGAAAATCCTCAATCAGGGTGAAGAGAAGAAGATTGATACATGGGATGTGAGGATCAATGGAGAAATGTGGATTTGCATGGACAGACAAAATATGGGGAACACTGCCATTTATATATAATAAATATTTCACTTTGCCATAATTCCCTTTATTGTTTTCTTTGCATCACACTTGAAGTTGAGATATTTCAGCTAAACATGTACTCACACCAACATGCCATGCTACTAAACAATTGGTTGCAATTTTTTTGAGAATTTTGCAAATTAAGATAAAGCTGCTGACTTTGATGGCCCACTATGTTTGCATTTTTGATATGCCCAAATATATTGGCTACAACAAGTTTATGTGGAGAAAGTTCAACATGATGCAAGAGGATAGCTTGGGGGTTTTTTTTTTTTGATGACCAAATTTTGAAGGATTTTAGCCATTTATGGCTCTGGTGGTTACGCGTGGGCTACCCAAGTACATGCTTCAATATAGTGTCTGGCTTATTTGTTTAAAAAACCTTCAGTACAATTCAGTTATATGGTGTGAAAGCGTGAGATATTCTGAAAAATATTAGATTCCATGTGGCTATTTATAGAAACAAAGGGAGAATGAAAATTTTGAGAGATTTATAAATATCTCTCAACAAACCTATGGGGTATCCTGGCAACCAGTTGAAAATCAAGTACCTTCACAAAGAACCTGTAAGGTATTAAAGCAACCAGTCACTCAGGTGCCTGTGCAACAAGCCTGTGGAGTATCCAAGCAACTTTTCACTAATCCAGTACTTTCACAAAGAAACTGAGGTATCATAGCAATCAGATAGTAGAGACTGGGGTAAGTTGTGCCACATGGTAAGTTGTGCCGGCCACTATTGGGGTGAAATGAAGAACTGGTTAGGGAAAGCACGACCACCCATGTATACACACTTGGTCAACATCATTATGCACCATGAAAAATACTGCCAAATGCTACGCTGTGAAACGCTACACTCGTAAATTCAATTTTGTTGCTGAAAACTTGAAGTGCCAAGGACTGACTTTCTTGTTTCTCAGTCATTTGGTATTTGTAATAAGATGATGTCCACTGGTAGGATGAAGTTTATAGGGATATCTAGACATTTGTGTTGTTAGATTTAATCTGGCAATGGTGGTTTATTTTTGACAACCAGTCTCATTCCGAAAATCTATCTGAGGTAAGTTGTGTCGTTTTGATTGGGGTGAATTGTGCCAATGGTATGACACAGGTTAAATTTTTTTATTCATCTATTTGTGTCTGCAATTTAAGCAAAGACTTAAGATGTTATTAAATAACTTACACTGATAGTTATACAACCCTCTATAGAATACATCAATTTAGTTTTTGCAGCATCTTGAATTTTTGAGTAAAATGACTCATAAATGTTTGATAATTTTGATGTAACACATCAGCCAAAAGACTTGATACAGATGATCTATCTGAAGAAACTGGTGAAATAAAAGTTTTTTTTTGGAATAGATTAAGCAGAACAACTTGCCCCTTCATGCGGCACAACTTACCCCAGCACCAGGGTAAGTTCGGTCACTTGACCTAATTTTTTCAAATGCCCGCCATGGTCTTCAATATGGTATGATTTCCCTGAAAACTTTGGTCAATTCTGGTCAATGTGTTATATTTTGATGTCTGATTTTCAGATTACATGACTAAGGTTTGGTTTTTTGAAAAATCAACCTAAGCAAAAAATGGCACAACTTTCCCTGGTCTCCCCTTACTCTGGTGCTTTCCAAAAACCTGTGATGCAGCACAGCAACAAAAGTTTTCACTTGGGAAGCATTATAGCAACCAGTGTTTCACTTACACTTCTGAAGTATTGCAGTCATGTAAAAATGAAAACGTATCAAGGTTGCACTCTGATGTCCTGCGCATTTGGTTGAAAGAATCAACTAAGACAATCACACTGGCAAGATTTCGGAATTGAACTCTAGTTATAACAACTCAATAAAACTTGCAAACCGATTTGACATCCAGTCATAATCTGTTAAACATCCATGTTCCTCAGACGGTCAGCCTCCTGACACTTTGAACAATATTTTACACATGTAGAATCATTATACCTTTGAACATGAAAGTTTCAGTTGCCGCATATGGCTTGATATCTCAGCTATGTCACAAAGATTTGTGCAACCATTTTACTCTATCATTTGAGCTGACTCAGTGGATTGAATTTTACACTGTATAGAAATGGCACATCTTATATCAGAGAGTTTGAAAAAATGGACGCCAAGTTGACCAAAATTAGTCAAGAATTACCAGAATGGAGAAAAGTGGTTTCTGGGAGTACTTTGGTCACCTTTGTAAAAAAAATGGCAGTTACCTCCGATTTTCAAATATCCAATCAAGAAAATTTGATCCAACTGATTCCATAAAACAGCTACACCCATTTTCATGCTTACAATATGATTTGCACAAATCTGAAGAATGATTGGCTACATTTGTCACAAACTACCAGTCCGAAAGTTAAGACTTTGCAGATGTTGTATTGTTCAACTTAATTATTTGAAATGGTTGAGGTTTTTTTTCTTTGTCAGATTTGGATGATTTTGTTTCTTTAATATTTTTTGAAAATTTATATCTTGTATGTAGATTAGGGGAAGTGTTCCCATATTGGACCGGTCCTTAAATTGGACCACCACCATATCTCACAGCCAGATGATGAATCTAAGCAGATAAGATACCTGGTGGACACTTCTTGAATACAAACCTCCATAGTTGACACAGGCCGTTTCTATGTTACAAACATGAAAAATGATGGGAATTATTCAATTTTTATCATATTTCTTCTAAAAATCTTCCAAATTTGTTGGCCTTCCAACTGGTCAAATATATTCAGAAATGACTATTGCTCTTTTTGAGAATATGTGCAAAAATTTTAAGTTGACAACGGCCTTCAATTGGACCACTCATGGTGCCGCATATTGGACCACTTGTCCAATATTGGGTCAAACGGTCTAATAAAGGGCAGGAAATAATTTTATCTATCATTGATGTATTATGTACAAGGTATTCTACCTTTTATAGGTAAATGTAAAGGTTTAACTTCAACTTTACTTCATTTCAATGCAAGATGAGAAAGCGTGGACCAAAATTGGACCAGGTGGTGCCCAATATTGGACCACCTGATTTCCCTAATACCATCGTTGAGTGCTAAGAACTGTTCCAAGAGGGCTGCACGCACCATAAGTTTGTGTTGTATGTATTTATCTAACACATTGGATGAGTAGTGACTATATTGGTCCAATGATCCAAGGTCAGTAATGATAGTAAACAGGTGGTCCAATATAAGGTCCACTGGTCCAATTTGAGGCACCCAGACAAACTCTTGTCTTTGCATTTTACACAAAATCTAGCAAATGTTGTAACCTCAATCTGGGGTCACACTGAGACCTTGGCCTGCCTCATGTATTGGTCCAATAGGTAATCTCTTAGGTGTAACTGTGTGTGAGAAATGGAGCATTGAAGTAAAGTGGTCCAATAAAGGTACATTTCCCCTACTAAACTGGCAGGCCTAATGAACTATTTAAAAGTTTAAAACCCTTCGTGCATTGCATTTAGGCAGACTGCAGAAAAAGACCCATCTTTGGAGCAAAGTTAGTATATTTCAGTCAATTTCCCTTTTGTGTAGGCATTGGTATACATAGATGGCTCTAGATGTGATGTCTTTGAGATATTGATGCCACACTCATATTTCAAGTGCTGTAGGAACATAATGCTTCCTCCTGAATAATTTGCATTTCCAAGACTTTCAACATCTTACTATTCATTGCAATACATTAAAGCTAAATTTAAACAAGAATCCAAAGAAAACAAACCCTGTGTTTAGCACTCTTTGTACATTTTGAAAGGTGGGATGTGCGTATTGCTGAAGGACTGGTTAAACACATTTTTCATGAACTAGTTTTTTGGTACAATCTTTTTAACACAGCAAATGTGTGCACTTGTAATAAACTTTCCCTTTTGTTGTATTGAACTGATTGAAATAGAAATGACCTGTTGGGGTTTACAGAGATACCACTTATCTGTCAATACATGCATCTCAGTACTTACACAGTAAAATTGCAGGTTTGACCTGTACTGGCAGGATTCACAAGTGAATTGCAGCAACCATTGTGACTTCAGTGGTGGCAATCTAGGCAACCATTCAGGTTTCACTTAATTTTTATGATCAATACCTGCAAGCGATTCCCTGTACTAAAATAACATTTTTGTGGTAGCCATTTTGGAACCTATCTTGGATTTCTCCAAAAGTTCTTGGTCTGTACCCTAAAAAAATTACAGTACCAAATTTCATAATCTAAGTGAAATACTAAGCTCACAATGGACAAGTCAAGAACGGCGGTCATTTTGTAGCAGCCATCTTGGATTCCTCAAAATATTTTTATGTTCTCCGTCCATACACTCAAGTCCCTAAACAAAATTTCGTAGCTCAAAGTGACATACTAAGCCCACCGTGGGTAATCAATAATAATGGCCATTTTGTGGCAGCCATCTTGGATTTCCCCAAATATTATGGACCCATTGCAACAGACAAATTTCTAAACCAAATTTCGAGACCCTAGTGAAATACTAAGCTCACACTGGACAAATCAAAAATGGCAGCCATTTTATGGTGGTCATTTTGACAGCCATCCACACACTCAAATGAGTTCTAAATTTCATAATTCCAGGTGAAATACCAAGCTCACAGCAGACATTTTAAAAACTGGTAATTTGTTACCAAAAGAGTAAGGATGGTAAAACAGGCATGTTTTGCATTTTTCTAAATTCTCATTTATCCCAGCAATTACAGCACTAAATTATAAAATGCATTTCAGAAACCTAGTATACTAATGTCAGCAGTTGGCTTGTAAGCCTTTTAAACCTCTCAATTTGCCTTCACAACTTTTGACAGAAAGACATTTTGACCCATTCTTTTATTACCTTGGGGGAACCCGGGGTAAAAAAAAAAAAAAAAGCATAGTGCTGTTTTGTTGTTGCAATTTTACCTTGCATGTGTAACATAACTGTCTGCATAGCACAAGCACGACTTACAAGTGTTTTTCCACAAAATAGCTGAACAAAGAACATTCTGATGAATTTAACTTGCACAATCAAAACATTAGGAGCATATTTACTACATACATTCAAATGCAGCTTACCTCAAGCAGGATTCTAACAGGGCTGGACTAGCATATTTTTCCACCTGAGAGACTGGAAAGTTGTTGTGTTATGGTGAATGAGAATAAACTGCTGGGGACACTGTGGCAGGACTAAAGTCAACTGGGTCCAGGCATGCTATCCAGGAGATGCACAAATGACAACTGATGCAGAATTTGTGGTGGCACACCTGGCTCTCTGGTGTTTCTGTCTGATTACAGCAGGAGGTGTAGAGAGGAAAAGCAGGTTATATATATTTTTGGGTGGCCAAAACCAATCTCTGACATAATTTCTAATTGAATGTCAGTACCAAGTTTTGCTGAAATACTGGGTTGCATGCCCCGGGGCTGTGCTTATTGGAAACAGGCAGTGTGGGGAGCAGAAGCAGAAGACTACTGCTAGTAAAACTTCTTTCCCACCCTCCTTCCCTCACTGAAGTGTTTCACTAATATTTCACCCTGCCCACATGGGGCCAAAAAATTGCATCACTACCTGCCACCTCACTCCATTCTAGACACAATTTCCCCTCCAGGCATGCACTGCTAGCCACATGACAGGTGGTGACAGAGGTGCAGGTGGCTGGCAACTCAGACAGCCACTATACTGTCCTGCTAGATTACAATGTATGTAATGTAACATGTCTGGTAAAAAATACAGACATGCATTTAGTAGGCCTAAGCTATTTTATGGGCATGAAGCCACAGTTTCGGGTGGTTCTGAGTGAGAGACTTCTGGTTATAAGCATTAAGATCACCAGGAATTGTGCATCATACATTAAAGCCTTAACATCACATGTGAGTCCTAATTCTCACACCTCCTTACACCTGAGTCTGGTTAGTTTTGGTATAATTCCCCTGCCATTTGCCAAGTCAGGTCCTGGGATCTCAACACTTTGTAATTCACTAGACAATTTGTTACATTTTTTTCTCTTGTAATTTTATATGTAATATACTTTTCATATCAGTTTCGTGGTGAGACCCCTTACTCACTATATTTCTAAATAAATGACAAAGAAATAAAAAATTCTATCCTGTCATTTGGATAACCACTGTGGTAAATAAAAAGTTAAAATTTTCAAAATCATAGTTCAAATGTGAAATTCTACAATTGGTTGGGAAAAATGTGTATTACTTACCTGTGGAAATCACCAACAGCTGGGTGTGGTGGCTGTTTTCTAATGTAACTGCAATTTTGCATCTGTCTTTTCATTGTGTCACATCAGCAAAATTTGTCTATGCAAACAAATTAGGTTAACAAACACATGATTGGAAACAGATTTTTTTCTCAACTAAAAGCCAGGTCTCCCAGTAGCAGGCCAGTTGAAACTGGACTGTTGACTATTCAAGTCACATGACACATGGACCTACAGTCTCCCCCAGGTGGCAGGCTCATGGTGCCTCCTGGTGGAAAGCAGTGTCATTACCCACAACAAAGTGTGCACAGCAGCAAACCCTCTGCAGTGCACTGGCTCGTTGCCACACCTTGACAGATATCAAATAATTTTGTGGTCTTTCACTTCTCCAGCTGAGCCTCAGTGTGCTTTGCACAGTATTGTTAAAGTTGTAGCTCATGCAAACTTGGAAAATGCATTGCAAATTGTAAAATTTTCAAAATCAAATGGTAGCATGATGATTAATGAGTTGTATTTGCTGAATTGTTGAAATATATTTATTACACAAAAGCTCTAAACCATCCTTCACAGAGATGAGAAACAAGGGCATCTTTAACTGAGAGAGAGTTCCCTCACAGTTATTACTAAAGAGGGGATCGGTGTCATTTTTCTCAAAATTTTTTTTTGGCACAGTGAGAGTACTGGGCTCATCTAACTTGTACATAATAGCTTAAAGGGTCTAGTAGGGTGCTTTGTGGCACCAAAGGCCTACGTTCTCCTCATCAATGGTAAGTTGGTTTAGTTTTGTGTTAAATATGTGACAGCATGCCATTTACATTGTTAGTTCCAGTCCAGCCCATAAGGGACCCAAATGCAACTCAGGTGCTGAGACTGGGAGTTGCCCAACATAACTCTAACTGGTCCTATTGTCATTCCGGGACATAAGTGCTGAAAATCTTGAATGAGCATGCTTTTGCTATCACTGTCTATCATAATGGGTCAATAAGCCTCTACCTCAGTTTTGAATTATCGAATTCTTGTTATATACGTAATACTATATTGGCCAGAGGTCCTTTCAATGCTTGTAACACCTTTTCTCATACATTTTCTTGGATTTCACAAAGAAAAACAGAAAAAAGCAGGTATAATTTTGAAACCTTCAATGGAATCTGCATTGATTTGCCATAGAAAAGACAGGAAAAATATATGAGATTTAGTATATATTTTTTTTTCTGAAAATCCTAGTTCATAAAAATATTAAATGGCATTTTACATCAAATGGATCATTCTTGGGTAAGGTGTCTCGATTCGGAATTAACAGGTGTGTAACGCTGAGTCACATGTTTTTAATGGCATGAGATCAGCCAACTCCAATCCTTAGCTTTGGACTTCCTTTATTTTTTCAAAAAGTCGCTTTTCCGTACCTCTGAAGACTGGACAAAACTCTGTTTTTCTATTAACCTTTTTTGAGAAAGTTCTATATTTGTAGTAATATTTAATTAAATTTGAGTCTCTTTCCTTGGACTATGGTGAGGATTCGACCTCGGATGTTATGGCCCTTAATTTGCACTGAGTTCAAAATATTATGTGTTCTAAAGGGAGTTATTTTACTGGATTTTAAATTTCTTAGTCAACCTTATCTTTAGTGTCCTGTTTAAGGGAGACCACTGTCCGACTCGAGGATATCCCTCCCTATTTTTTGCTTCAGAAATTATGTTCAATTCAGGTGTCCCGAGTCAAGGAAATTTACACTGTAGTCCTCTAACACCGATTATTTTGATTTTTACACTGGGTTCCCCCCAGTGTAATGGAGAGAATGGATCAAAATGCTTTTCTGTCAACATTTGTGGAGTCTAATTTAGAGGTTTCAGAGGCTTAATAACCAACTTGGGACCTTAGTATACCTGGTTTCTGAAATGCACATTGTAATTGCTGCTACATGTGCTTGGGTTATCGAGGAATTCCGAAACATGTCCTTTTCCTCATTCACAGTCTTTTGGCAGCAAATTACCGCATTTGAATTCACATTCTAAAGTATCTGCTGTGAGCTTAGTATTTTCCTAAGAGTTGTTAAATTTAGTACAGGGATTCGTGTTATAGTTTTAATCAGGAACATTTAGAGAAATTCAAGATGGCTGCCAAAATGGCCACCACAGAATGGCCGCCATACTCACTTGCCCCAAGTGAGATCAAATTTTTCACTAAGAGTATTGAAATTTGATATAGAGATTCGTTTGAGGGTGTAATCTCTGTTTTGGGAATCCAAGATGGCTGCCAAAATGGCGGCCCCAAAATGGTTGTCAAAATGGCCGCACAAAAATGGCCGTCATTCGGATCTTGATGGTGATTTCAATCAAATCAAAGGGCAATTGCAGCCTTTAGAACTTGACCGTCTTATCATGCAATACCTTGGCGTGATGATATCGTAAGTTATTACGGCCAGATGTCCGGCATGATCTTATGCCGGACATCTTGTTCTGGCCGTAATAACTTACGATATCATCACGCCAAGGTATTGCATGATAAGACGGTCAAGTTCTAAAGGCTGCAATTGCCCTTTGATTTGATTGAAATCACCATCAAGATCCGAATGACGGCCATTTTTGTGCGGCCATTTTGACAACCATTTTGGGGCCGCCATTTTGGCAGCCATCTTGGATTCCCAAAACAGAGATTACACCCTCAAACGAATCTCTATATCAAATTTCAATACTCTTAGTGAAAAATTTGATCTCACTTGGGGCAAGTGAGTATGGCGGCCATTCTGTGGTGGCCATTTTGGCAGCCATCTTGAATTTCTCTAAATGTTCCTGATTAAAACTATAACACGAATCCCTGTACTAAATTTAACAACTCTTAGGAAAATACTAAGCTCACAGCAGATACTTTAGAATGTGAATTCAAATGCGGTAATTTGCTGCCAAAAGACTGTGAATGAGGAAAAGGACATGTTTCGGAATTCCTCGATAACCCAAGCACATGTAGCAGCAATTACAATGTGCATTTCAGAAACCAGGTATACTAAGGTCCCAAGTTGGTTATTAAGCCTCTGAAACCTCTAAATTAGACTCCACAAATGTTGACAGAAAAGCATTTTGATCCATTCTCTCCATTACACTGGGGGGAACCCAGTGTAAAAATCAAAATAATCGGTGTTAGAGGACTACAGTGTAAATTTCCTTGACTCGGGACACCTGAATTGAACATAATTTCTGAAGCAAAAAATAGGGAGGGATATCCTCGAGTCGGACAGTGGTCTCCCTTAAACAGGACACTAAAGATAAGGTTGACTAAGAAATTTAAAATCCAGTAAAATAACTCCCTTTAGAACACATAATATTTTGAACTCAGTGCAAATTAAGGGCCATAACATCCGAGGTCGAATCCTCACCATAGTCCAAGGAAAGAGACTCAAATTTAATTAAATATTACTACAAATATAGAACTTTCTCAAAAAAGGTTAATAGAAAAACAGAGTTTTGTCCAGTCTTCAGAGGTACGGAAAAGCGACTTTTTGAAAAAATAAAGGAAGTCCAAAGCTAAGGATTGGAGTTGGCTGATCTCATGCCATTAAAAACAAGCGACTCAACGTTACACACCTGTTAATTCCGAATCGAGACACCTTACCCAAGAATGATCCATTTGATGTAAAATGCCATTTAATATTTTTATGAACTAGGATTTTCAGAAAAAAATATATATCTCATCTATTTTTCCTGTCTTTTCTATGGCAAATCAATGCAGATTCCATTGAGGGTTTCAAAATTATTCCTGCTATTTTCTGTTTTTCTTTGTGAAATCCAAGAAAATGTATGAGAAAAGGTGTTACAAGCATTGAAAGGACCTCTGGCCAATATAGTATTACGTATATAACAAGAATTCGATAATTCAAAACTGAGGTAGAGGCTTATTGACCCATTATGATAGACAGTGATAGCAAAAGCATGCTCATTCAAGATTTTCAGCACTTATGTCCCGGAATGACAATAGGACCAGTTAGAGTTATGTTGGGCAACTCCCAGTCTCAGCACCTGAGTTGCATTTGGGTCCCTTATGGGCTGGACTGGAACTAACAATGTAAATGGCATGCTGTCACATATTTAACACAAAACTAAACCAACTTACCATTGATGAGGAGAACGTAGGCCTTTGGTGCCACAAAGCACCCTACTAGACCCTTTAAGCTATTATGTACAAGTTAGATGAGCCCAGTACTCTCACTGTGCCAAAAAAAAATTTTGAGAAAAATGACACCGATCCCCTCTTTAGTAATAACTGTGAGGGAACTCTCTCTCAGTTAAAGATGCCCTTGTTTCTCATCTCTGTGAAGGATGGTTTAGAGCTTTTGTGTAATAAATATATTTCAACAATTCAGCAAATACAACTCATTAATCATCATGCTACCATTTGATTTTGAAAATTTTACAATTTGCAATGCATTTTCCAAGTTTGCATGAGCTACAACTTTAACAATACTGTGCAAAGCACACTGAGGCTCAGCTGGAGAAGTGAAAGACCACAAAATTATTTGATATCTGTCAAGGTGTGGCAACGAGCCAGTGCACTGCAGAGGGTTTGCTGCTGTGCACACTTTGTTGTGGGTAATGACACTGCTTTCCACCAGGAGGCACCATGAGCCTGCCACCTGGGGGAGACTGTAGGTCCATGTGTCATGTGACTTGAATAGTCAACAGTCCAGTTTCAACTGGCCTGCTACTGGGAGACCTGG
The DNA here is from genome assembly GCA_026936325.1 of Platynereis dumerilii. Taxonomy (NCBI): domain Eukaryota; kingdom Metazoa; phylum Annelida; class Polychaeta; order Phyllodocida; family Nereididae; genus Platynereis; species Platynereis dumerilii. The sequence continues at coordinate 32,773,579 of JAPTHN010000008.1, forward strand.
CTTTTAGTTGAGAAAAAAATCTGTTTCCAATCATGTGTTTGTTAACCTAATTTGTTTGCATAGACAAATTTTGCTGATGTGACACAATGAAAAGACAGATGCAAAATTGCAGTTACATTAGAAAACAGCCACCACACCCAGCTGTTGGTGATTTCCACAGGTAAGTAATACACATTTTTCCCAACCAATTGTAGAATTTCACATTTGAACTATGATTTTGAAAATTTTAACTTTTTATTTACCACAGTGGTTATCCAAATGACAGGATAGAATTTTTTATTTCTTTGTCATTTATTTAGAAATATAGTGAGTAAGGGGTCTCACCACGAAACTGATATGAAAAGTATATTACATATAAAATTACAAGAGAAAAAAATGTAACAAATTGTCTAGTGAATTACAAAGTGTTGAGATCCCAGGACCTGACTTGGCAAATGGCAGGGGAATTATACCAAAACTAACCAGACTCAGGTGTAAGGAGGTGTGAGAATTAGGACTCACATGTGATGTTAAGGCTTTAATGTATGATGCACAATTCCTGGTGATCTTAATGCTTATAACCAGAAGTCTCTCACTCAGAACCACCCGAAACTGTGGCTTCATGCCCATAAAATAGCTTAGGCCTACTAAATGCATGTCTGTATTTTTTACCAGACATGTTACATTACATACATTGTAATCTAGCAGGACAGTATAGTGGCTGTCTGAGTTGCCAGCCACCTGCACCTCTGTCACCACCTGTCATGTGGCTAGCAGTACATGCCTGGAGGGGAAATTGTGTCTAGAATGGAGTGAGGTGGCAGGTAGTGATGCAATTTTTTGGCCCCATGTGGGCAGGGTGAAATATTAGTGAAACACTTCAGTGAGGGAAGGAGGGTGGGAAAGAAGTTTTACTAGCAGTAGTCTTCTGCTTCTGCTCCCCACACTGCCTGTTTCCAATAAGCACAGCCCCGGGGCATGCAACCCAGTATTTCAGCAAAACTTGGTACTGACATTCAATTAGAAATTATGTCAGAGATTGGTTTTGGCCACCCAAAAATATATATAACCTGCTTTTCCTCTCTACACCTCCTGCTGTAATCAGACAGAAACACCAGAGAGCCAGGTGTGCCACCACAAATTCTGCATCAGTTGTCATTTGTGCATCTCCTGGATAGCATGCCTGGACCCAGTTGACTTTAGTCCTGCCACAGTGTCCCCAGCAGTTTATTCTCATTCACCATAACACAACAACTTTCCAGTCTCTCAGGTGGAAAAATATGCTAGTCCAGCCCTGTTAGAATCCTGCTTGAGGTAAGCTGCATTTGAATGTATGTAGTAAATATGCTCCTAATGTTTTGATTGTGCAAGTTAAATTCATCAGAATGTTCTTTGTTCAGCTATTTTGTGGAAAAACACTTGTAAGTCGTGCTTGTGCTATGCAGACAGTTATGTTACACATGCAAGGTAAAATTGCAACAACAAAACAGCACTATGCTTTTTTTTTTTTTTTTACCCCGGGTTCCCCCAAGGTAATAAAAGAATGGGTCAAAACACCTTTCTGTCAAAAGTTGTGAAGGCAAATTGAGAGGTTTAAAAGGCTTACAAGCCAACTGCTGACATTAGTATACTAGGTTTCTGAAATGCATTTTATAATTTAGTGCTGTAATTGCTGGGATAAATGAGAATTTAGAAAAATGCAAAACATGCCTGTTTTACCATCCTTACTCTTTTGGTAACAAATTACCAGTTTTTAAAATGTCTGCTGTGAGCTTGGTATTTCACCTGGAATTATGAAATTTAGAACTCATTTGAGTGTGTGGATGGCTGTCAAAATGACCACCATAAAATGGCTGCCATTTTTGATTTGTCCAGTGTGAGCTTAGTATTTCACTAGGGTCTCGAAATTTGGTTTAGAAATTTGTCTGTTGCAATGGGTCCATAATATTTGGGGAAATCCAAGATGGCTGCCACAAAATGGCCATTATTATTGATTACCCACGGTGGGCTTAGTATGTCACTTTGAGCTACGAAATTTTGTTTAGGGACTTGAGTGTATGGACGGAGAACATAAAAATATTTTGAGGAATCCAAGATGGCTGCTACAAAATGACCGCCGTTCTTGACTTGTCCATTGTGAGCTTAGTATTTCACTTAGATTATGAAATTTGGTACTGTAATTTTTTTAGGGTACAGATCAAGAAATTTTGGAGAAATCCAATATAGGTTCCAAAATGGCTACCACAAAAATGTTATTTTAGTACAGGGAATCGCTTGCAGGTATTGATCATAAAAATTAAGTGAAACCTGAATGGTTGCCTAGATTGCCACCACTGAAGTCACAATGGTTGCTGCAATTCACTTGTGAATCCTGCCAGTACAGGTCAAACCTGCAATTTTACTGTGTAAGTACTGAGATGCATGTATTGACAGATAAGTGGTATCTCTGTAAACCCCAACAGGTCATTTCTATTTCAATCAGTTCAATACAACAAAAGGGAAAGTTTATTACAAGTGCACACATTTGCTGTGTTAAAAAGATTGTACCAAAAAACTAGTTCATGAAAAATGTGTTTAACCAGTCCTTCAGCAATACGCACATCCCACCTTTCAAAATGTACAAAGAGTGCTAAACACAGGGTTTGTTTTCTTTGGATTCTTGTTTAAATTTAGCTTTAATGTATTGCAATGAATAGTAAGATGTTGAAAGTCTTGGAAATGCAAATTATTCAGGAGGAAGCATTATGTTCCTACAGCACTTGAAATATGAGTGTGGCATCAATATCTCAAAGACATCACATCTAGAGCCATCTATGTATACCAATGCCTACACAAAAGGGAAATTGACTGAAATATACTAACTTTGCTCCAAAGATGGGTCTTTTTCTGCAGTCTGCCTAAATGCAATGCACGAAGGGTTTTAAACTTTTAAATAGTTCATTAGGCCTGCCAGTTTAGTAGGGGAAATGTACCTTTATTGGACCACTTTACTTCAATGCTCCATTTCTCACACACAGTTACACCTAAGAGATTACCTATTGGACCAATACATGAGGCAGGCCAAGGTCTCAGTGTGACCCCAGATTGAGGTTACAACATTTGCTAGATTTTGTGTAAAATGCAAAGACAAGAGTTTGTCTGGGTGCCTCAAATTGGACCAGTGGACCTTATATTGGACCACCTGTTTACTATCATTACTGACCTTGGATCATTGGACCAATATAGTCACTACTCATCCAATGTGTTAGATAAATACATACAACACAAACTTATGGTGCGTGCAGCCCTCTTGGAACAGTTCTTAGCACTCAACGATGGTATTAGGGAAATCAGGTGGTCCAATATTGGGCACCACCTGGTCCAATTTTGGTCCACGCTTTCTCATCTTGCATTGAAATGAAGTAAAGTTGAAGTTAAACCTTTACATTTACCTATAAAAGGTAGAATACCTTGTACATAATACATCAATGATAGATAAAATTATTTCCTGCCCTTTATTAGACCGTTTGACCCAATATTGGACAAGTGGTCCAATATGCGGCACCATGAGTGGTCCAATTGAAGGCCGTTGTCAACTTAAAATTTTTGCACATATTCTCAAAAAGAGCAATAGTCATTTCTGAATATATTTGACCAGTTGGAAGGCCAACAAATTTGGAAGATTTTTAGAAGAAATATGATAAAAATTGAATAATTCCCATCATTTTTCATGTTTGTAACATAGAAACGGCCTGTGTCAACTATGGAGGTTTGTATTCAAGAAGTGTCCACCAGGTATCTTATCTGCTTAGATTCATCATCTGGCTGTGAGATATGGTGGTGGTCCAATTTAAGGACCGGTCCAATATGGGAACACTTCCCCTAATCTACATACAAGATATAAATTTTCAAAAAATATTAAAGAAACAAAATCATCCAAATCTGACAAAGAAAAAAAACCTCAACCATTTCAAATAATTCAGTTGAACAATACAACATCTTCAAAGTCTTAACTTTCGGACTGGTAGTTTGTGACAAATGTAGCCAATCATTCTTCAGATTTGTGCAAATCATATTGTAAGCATGAAAATGGGTGTAGCTGTTTTATGGAATCAGTTGGATCAAATTTTCTTGATTGGATATTTGAAAATCGGAGGTAACTGCCATTTTTTTTACAAAGGTGACCAAAGTACTCCCAGAAACCACTTTTCTCCATTCTGGTAATTCTTGACTAATTTTGGTCAACTTGGCGTCCATTTTTTCAAACTCTCTGATATAAGATGTGCCATTTCTATACAGTGTAAAATTCAATCCACTGAGTCAGCTCAAATGATAGAGTAAAATGGTTGCACAAATCTTTGTGACATAGCTGAGATATCAAGCCATATGCGGCAACTGAAACTTTCATGTTCAAAGGTATAATGATTCTACATGTGTAAAATATTGTTCAAAGTGTCAGGAGGCTGACCGTCTGAGGAACATGGATGTTTAACAGATTATGACTGGATGTCAAATCGGTTTGCAAGTTTTATTGAGTTGTTATAACTAGAGTTCAATTCCGAAATCTTGCCAGTGTGATTGTCTTAGTTGATTCTTTCAACCAAATGCGCAGGACATCAGAGTGCAACCTTGATACGTTTTCATTTTTACATGACTGCAATACTTCAGAAGTGTAAGTGAAACACTGGTTGCTATAATGCTTCCCAAGTGAAAACTTTTGTTGCTGTGCTGCATCACAGGTTTTTGGAAAGCACCAGAGTAAGGGGAGACCAGGGAAAGTTGTGCCATTTTTTGCTTAGGTTGATTTTTCAAAAAACCAAACCTTAGTCATGTAATCTGAAAATCAGACATCAAAATATAACACATTGACCAGAATTGACCAAAGTTTTCAGGGAAATCATACCATATTGAAGACCATGGCGGGCATTTGAAAAAATTAGGTCAAGTGACCGAACTTACCCTGGTGCTGGGGTAAGTTGTGCCGCATGAAGGGGCAAGTTGTTCTGCTTAATCTATTCCAAAAAAAAACTTTTATTTCACCAGTTTCTTCAGATAGATCATCTGTATCAAGTCTTTTGGCTGATGTGTTACATCAAAATTATCAAACATTTATGAGTCATTTTACTCAAAAATTCAAGATGCTGCAAAAACTAAATTGATGTATTCTATAGAGGGTTGTATAACACTCAGTGTAAGTTATTTAATAACATCTTAAGTCTTTGCTTAAATTGCAGACACAAATAGATGAATAAAAAAATTTAACCTGTGTCATACCATTGGCACAATTCACCCCAATCAAAACGACACAACTTACCTCAGATAGATTTTCGGAATGAGACTGGTTGTCAAAAATAAACCACCATTGCCAGATTAAATCTAACAACACAAATGTCTAGATATCCCTATAAACTTCATCCTACCAGTGGACATCATCTTATTACAAATACCAAATGACTGAGAAACAAGAAAGTCAGTCCTTGGCACTTCAAGTTTTCAGCAACAAAATTGAATTTACGAGTGTAGCGTTTCACAGCGTAGCATTTGGCAGTATTTTTCATGGTGCATAATGATGTTGACCAAGTGTGTATACATGGGTGGTCGTGCTTTCCCTAACCAGTTCTTCATTTCACCCCAATAGTGGCCGGCACAACTTACCATGTGGCACAACTTACCCCAGTCTCTACTATCTGATTGCTATGATACCTCAGTTTCTTTGTGAAAGTACTGGATTAGTGAAAAGTTGCTTGGATACTCCACAGGCTTGTTGCACAGGCACCTGAGTGACTGGTTGCTATAATACCTGACAGGTTCTTTGTGAAGGTACTAGATTTTCAACTGGTTGCCAGGATACCCCATAGGTTTGTTGAGAGATATTTATAAATCTCTCAAAATTTTCATTCTCCCTTTGTTTCTATAAATAGCCACATGGAATCTAATATTTTTCAGAATATCTCACGCTTTCACACCATATAACTGAATTGTACTGAAGGTTTTTTAAACAAATAAGCCAGACACTATATTGAAGCATGTACTTGGGTAGCCCACGCGTAACCACCAGAGCCATAAATGGCTAAAATCCTTCAAAATTTGGTCATCAAAAAAAAAAAACCCCCAAGCTATCCTCTTGCATCATGTTGAACTTTCTCCACATAAACTTGTTGTAGCCAATATATTTGGGCATATCAAAAATGCAAACATAGTGGGCCATCAAAGTCAGCAGCTTTATCTTAATTTGCAAAATTCTCAAAAAAATTGCAACCAATTGTTTAGTAGCATGGCATGTTGGTGTGAGTACATGTTTAGCTGAAATATCTCAACTTCAAGTGTGATGCAAAGAAAACAATAAAGGGAATTATGGCAAAGTGAAATATTTATTATATATAAATGGCAGTGTTCCCCAAATTTTATCTGTCCATGCAAATCCACATTTCTCCATTGATCCTCACATCCCATGTATCAATCTTCTTCTCTTCACCCTGATTGAGGATTTTCATCTTACTAGTACTTTACATCCATTATTTCTGCACCTATGGCCGTTTTTCACTTTTGGGACTTCTATCCATTCACACAAGAGGGTACCTTCTGACAACACCATACAGCATACTACACAAGAGGGAGACACCTATCACTCAATGCAACAAATTATCTTAAAAACAAGTATGCCTGCTGAGGGTGATGCTCAAGTCAATATAATGCCCAGTAACCTAATCATATCATGATACCCAAGTCACCAACCATGTCTGTTCCCAACTTATAAGTCATAAAAAAAATAAAATACATTCCTCATCCTTTCATTACCCTTTTACGGGTACAATGCTAGTAAACTATTTAAAAGTCTACTTTCCAAGTTATTGCCTCTTAAATGTGACACTGCGAAGATTGTGCCACTCTAAAATGTGCATTTTTGCCTTTTTTAGGCCATAGTTTGCCAAAAAACATGGAAAGAGGGATGTGGCACCCATTTTGCAATTACTGTGAGACCAAATATGAAGTTTCTCTTGTAATTAGGCTCATATAAGTTTTTTTTCAGGCGATTGCATCTCCATATACTTTCTTGTACACACTCCAATAAAGAATAGATCTAGATTTTATTCACAGGCCAGCAGGTTGTCAGTTCCTTTGTTTCGAGGTCACAACTCACAAGATGCAAAGGATCATAATCATCTACAGGGACACTAGATGACATACAACGAGTCCCACCAAATAATCTTTGCCCATTAAACAGACAAATACAGATGTTTTATCCTTTCAAGAAAGATGGAAGATTTGGGACTGACTATAATATGTATGTAGACAAAATTGAAATTTTGAAGTGAAAAAAGCACTTGTTTTCAAAGTGTAGTGGTCATGCAGCAAAAAAAGACATGTGAAACAGGCCATTACTAGGCATATTTGTATGCTGCGACAAATTTTTATCCCCTCGTAACAAAGATTTGAGATGATCCACTTTGGCAGCTGATCCACTGTAACTTTCTCTCCCCTACCTTTCATGCTGAGTAGTAGGGATCTTCTTTCTTGTACCACCATCAATGGGTGGCATGTTTTTGCACAACAGGCTGCATTTCCTAGGACAGTGAGCTTGCCTTTGTCTTGAGATGTCTTCTATTCCACACGTATCTTCAAATTGTGAGGGAACCATATGCACCAGGAAGACAATGCTATTTTTGAATGGCACTTTATCGAAATGAGATTTTCTAGAGTATTTCAATCAAAATTAGATACCTGTGGCAAGACTACGTATATTTTATATCTAGAATATAAATGTTTTCTGGTGTTATAGAATTTAATGTACTGTCATATGAGTAGATATATTTTTGGTAGTTCTTCATTTCTGGTTAAGTTGACCAGAGTCTCTGCAGGCAGATTTCATATGCAGCTGGGAGGCGGAGTGACCATGGCCCGGGCCTGCTCTGCTGAAGATCTTTCCGTACCTGCATGGGTACAAACCTGGAGTGGAGGACTAAAGAAACTTTCAGTTGATCTTCAAGGACATAATACCAGCTGGATGTCTTTCTGATGCGAAATTGCATTGGAGGCCTCTTGTATATGAGCTGAGCCAGTAAATGATCCCTCGAATTGAGTAAAGCATAACACATTGAGGACTCCCACTCTCTCTCTCTCTCTCTCTCTCTCATCTCATCAATCAACCATCATGAGCACCCAAAAAGGGGTAGAGGGCTGCACATACATCTTAAACTCCTGGCCTTGTAAGCTATATTTTTCCCTTCACTGCTTCTGCCCACCAGCTTTGATATCAATTGCTTGTTCCATTAAAGTATGAAGTAAGAGCATTTGACAAGTACTTTAATATACAGTTCCTTTTACTTAAGGTACAGGAATGACTTTGACTAGAATGATGCCGTCAATTCTGATTTATTTTCCAATCCTATGTGTTCTTGCCTCAATTAAAAGAAATAGAGTTTGGTGGTTGCTTGGATGTAAGCTGGTGCATACTTGTGAGAAAGTGATGAATGGTATTTTTGAATATATAAATTACCATTTGCTTTTTAGGGATCAAAAATAGTTTTTGAGACATTATGATTCTTTCTGGTGGGCCTCGCTATACTTTTGGCAAAACTTTAGCTTTTTTCAAGCCTCGCAATGAGTGAATCATTTAAGTATCAAATGCATCATCAAAAATACAATATTACCTTAGTCTCTAGCATCATCAACATGTTTACAACACTCAAGGGTTTTAGGGGAACCGGGGCACATTGGGACATGGGACAATATGGGACGGTGGGGTTTTCTCGGTTCCTGGCAAAGGTAGATGATATGGTAGTGCCATCATATCTTGTAATTTCACATCCTGATGTTTCTATCCTTTTATTGGCAAATTACAGCCACATGAAGAAGTATGGTGAGGAAAAGTTTGTTTTTTTACTACTCAACTAAATTCAGAGGTGTTCCATTCGAACCATTCTCTGGACAAACCATGAACAATGAGGCTTTCCCAATGCTTGTGTGAATTTCATACATAGTAACAAACATCCTGATAAACACATTCACGGGTGAGAAAAAAACATTTTTGCATTTTTGCAAAAGGCATGTCGGGCCTCATTGGGACAGTCAACATGGGACACATTGGGACACACATTATATGGAAAATGTAAGTGTCCCAAATCAACTGAATGACCTGGAACAGCGCACAATAGGTATACAGGCCACAGTGAATTGAGGCATAGTGGATAATCATGCTCTGTGAACAAATTTATAGCAAAGAACTAAGAGATACTAACATTGATGATAGGACAGTTCATGTCAAATATTTAAAACTGTTTAAAGTTATCAGCTATTGGTACAACAAGGTGTTATTGCACTGTATACCGGTCTTACACACTTCTTATATTTTTAAATATCTAGAGCAAACAGTATGTTAAAATGTTTTTTTCGACACTGGGGTACATTGGGACGGTTATGATGATGTCACATTTTGCTGTCTGGCTGCAAAAGAGTAGGTGTAGTCTAAGCTCTTATTCCTTGTATTTAAGCTCAATAGCATTGGTGATATTCATGCAAACTTCTGGGTTGCTCTGTGTTTTCAGCATTGAGTAAAATGAGTAGATATACAAAGCATCCTGATGTTCCCCCTTCTCCCCTACTCAAGGCAGCACTGCAAAATGCATTATCACAGCTCTGAATTTTTATTTTAAAAAGTTCTGAGCTCACTTTCAAAGATAAATATTTTTCTCTTCCAATTGTAAGACCATCTGTTTGACACGTAAATTTGTTATTCTGACAGAAAGAGAAGTTAAAATACGTTTTGGGGGACTCACATACAGCCATGATGCGAAATACAACAAGAACAAGGAGTACTGGACATGCTGCCACCGAGCAGGACTTTGTGAAGGCGAAAGGATTCGTCTAAGGTATGGTATTCTAATGTAAACAATGGCGTAGAATAGATTCTAATGTGTATTGCAGACACCTGTTTGACCAATATTATACCTGTTGGTCTACTCCATTATCGTCCGTTGTCAAGTTTACCTTTGCTATAATGTATTTTGCTTCACCAGTGAGGCTGTGAATTATCAATATGTCGAGTTTAGCCAATACACAAAACTGTTGGCTTATTTGGGTGCAAAAGCTATGGACTTGTCATTGACAATGCTCAAGGCCATTTCTCTGTAGTCGACTGTCATTGAAGTTTACAATACACAAGTTTTAGTCAGCATTAAAAAGCTGACTGGTTATTCTGTGAGTAACACACTTGTTTTTGCTTTATTGCGTGTTATTTAAATTATCGATATATACTCCAGTACAACGTTTACTGTTAGGTGGCCTGACATTAGCTAATAAAGAATTAGAATTGACACTTATGACCTTGGGAACTCACTCAGGGCGAATTTCTTAAAAAATTTTTTTCTTAGCTCTGGTTATTATTATTATGCCACCCGATTGAGCTTTTTTTTTATTTGAAAAAAGAACTCTAGTTATTGCTGATATATCCAGAACTTGCAGTATACATTGAGGTTTTAATGTAATTTATGTTTGGAGTGAAACTCTTAATATAGCATGATTCAATCCTTTTTAAACATACAATAAGCTTTACCAAATAACAAAACTTATATTATCTTGCAATTCAGACTCAAAAAATATAAGCTTTATAAACTCAGGAAACTTTGAATTCTTCTTTTTACTCTCAAGGTGAACATATTTGATTGACAGTTCAATTAATGTAACAAAGGAACACCTGTCAGTTTTACCCCTAATTTTGCCTCAGGCAGTACTCACCACCCCAGTTTGATTGACAGGTCAATTAATACAACAAAGGAGTGCATGCCCATCAATCATCTCCATTTGACAGCTTAATCTCTTTTTAATGAGCTTAGAGGGGATTAGCTGACATAGCCTGGGGCGATTTTTCCCAGGGTCTGCTTCTGGAAGATGGCCATCGTTGACCATCAGACCCCCTGCTGTGATGGCAATCGGTATTTCATGTAGTCATGCAAATCTGGCCACCAGATATCAATCACAGCTTTTGACAGTCTGCCCTAAAATCTTGAACTCCCAAGACAAGGTAAATTTGATTTGTGTGGGATCATCCAAGATTTCCATTATGCCAAACTCAATGGCAATTTTGATGGCAATTCTGATAGTAATTTTGATGGCAATTATGAGCCTTAATGGCAGGCTGGTGACAGAAAAGACCAATGAGACTCTAAAACAGTCTGACAAGTTATTCTTGGCAACTGGGTTTTGAAATGATAATAAGCTGGGTACCAAGACAATGGTGATTTCCATATAACAGTAATTTTATTGAGTATGAGATTCTTGGGATTCATTTTTAACTTGCTATGTAGCATATTGACAACATTTGGCGGATTTTTAAAAGGAAAAAATAGGCGACTCAAACTCATTCAACTAATATAGCCTGTAGCAGTATGCTGTAGCTGCTCACTGTGCTCAGTGCTCAGGTGATATTGAGTGGAATCCAGAGGAGCATTTCAGTGTTTGCCTTGATGTATTAAATTGCTTGATCATTTGATTGGACCTGATTGATCACTTGGTATTGGCACCACCAGATAAATGCCACGATATTGATTCCTTGTTTGAGAGATCACTGGTGCTGTGTCATTAAACATTCACTAGCAGAGAGGTAGGGCAAAATGAAAAAGAGCTGGTGGGAGAATGATAAAAAAAGAAAGTGACCAAGCTGATGGATCTAAAGAGATATCCAGTAACTTTTCAACCTATCCTAAAACATACGCTGTAAAAATTACAGAGATTTACGATAAGACAAGTACAACCCAAAATAAATTACGAAAACTTCTGTCAGAAGTCCTCTGTTTACCTATTTTGCCCTCCTTTTACCTCTCCATCCCAAATCTCCTTATTACTACCTTTGACTCCTCACAACAACCTTAGCCCATATTAAAAACTCCATCAAGACAGCTGCCAATGTGATTGCAATTAGCAAAGAGGCACAATATCAAATAAATCAAACACAATTGGGGTGATGGAGTTTAAATTGGTATTGTTTAAATGTGATTTCAATATAATTTTACAAGGTCATTTCAAGTAGGTAAAGGTAGCAAATAATTCAGAGGTAGCCAAAAGGTGTGAAAGGGCAAAGTAGTGGCTGATTCTTCCTTCCTGCTGGGGTAGGTGTACGTTATTTTGGGTTGTACTGTAATTTGTTCTGACGTTAATTCTTAAACTGTGAATACCGTCTGTGATGCAAACATATGTTATCAATCTAACTCTAAATCATACATTTTAACGCAGTTTACAGCAAGCTGTAACCACAAAATGTCACTGGGCTACTAACAGCACTGTTAATGAAAATTTACACCAACAATTTGTACCAAGAAAGATTGCACTAGAGTGGGTCGGGGCAAGAAGCCCGGGTTAGGTGAGAGGCCCCCCAGGGTTATATATAAGCTTACATTTTTGGTGCTTATTCTTATTGATAGGATTGAAGCTAGAGGCTTTTTAGGTACCGTCACAAATTTTCAGGGCAAACAGCACCAAACCATAGCAGCACCCAGAGAATCTACCCTAGACGAATCCTTCCAGCGCCGAATATTATCATAGATTTACGTCACGAGCGTCTAGGCCAATCAGCGCCCAGGATTTCTGTCCACTTCAAATGTTTAACGGCGATTTGCGTAAAAACTATTTGCTTCCCAAAGACGTAAGACCCGTCATTTTAAAGCTATTGGTGAGAAGAATCTATTGATGTGTGAATCGTACATGTAAATCTTACGGGAATGTGTGTATAGACGTTATCGACCTCATTTGCATAACATGTGTGAAGGCCTGTTCATTGGTCAGCTTTGTGGGCGTGTCTGACTTAATCACTGAAGGCTTTGCTGAAGTGCATAGAAGTAATTAAAGAAACAAAAAAAGGTGCATGGTTTTTGTAACTTTGATTAATTCTTTGAAAATGGTTGTCAGAAATAACTTTGGAAATTTTTTAAAGTATAATGGATATCTGCATTGCTTCACTTTATGACCATTACATAAATATAATTTGGATCATACTTTTTGCATTTAAGCTCAAAATATAGAGGTCAAATTAAAATATGTGAGTTTGGGGCGAGAGGCCCCACATGGTATGGGGCATGAGGGCCCCCCTTCACTGAGGCCTTGAAGCTGCTTCAGGAACCATTTCATAATGTGTACTTTACCTTAAATCTTGATAGAATAGCTAATTGAAATCGAAAAAAATTGGCCGAAATTAAAACAGGGCAAAAAATATTAAAATATTACTGTATGAACAGAAAAATTCTGAAATTCTGAAAAAGTGAATAGAATGCCTTAAAAATGATAGAAGAACCCCAAGAAATAACTTTCAAGCTGAATGCACTCGCAAAAAAATTGCCATAGGATTATAATAGGGGGGCTTCTTGCTCGATGGGTGGGGTAAGAAGGCCATTTTATATTTTTTACAAAAAGGGCCGTAACTCCTTTATTAAAATTGGTAGACATTTGTTTCACTAGTCAAGTGATCCCTTCCTGACAACATAAGCATTTAAATAATCGACCACAAAAAGTAGGTAAAATCGCACCTCGAAGTTAAGGGGGGCTGCATGCCCCGCGCTACTCTATTTACATTATTGAAATGAAAATTTTTAATGAATAATCCAGTTAACAAAGTACATACATTGAATAATATACAGTTTTCAGCAAATTGACTCTAAACCGTTGCAATTGAGGTGGAATAATTTCCTAGTTTATCACGCAAGGCTCAGATGGACTAAAACAGACTAGCTAATTGACATAATGGTATGCTTTGATATATGCTGAAGTAGATATAAGAGAGAAAATTGGTGTCATTGAAAAATCAGCAGTCAGCAAAAGATTAAATTTGCTTAAATTTAGAGTGATTGCATGACAAAAAAATCAGATAATACTGAACTTCTCTATAGTCCATATAATCTAGCAATGAACTGTAAAGATAGATGGTAATGCTGCAACATAGTAATTTAGAAAAAAAAAATTATAACTTGCATGCATTTGTATACATGTATGACACATCAGTTTATTTCCTGGAATTTTCAACAAATGTCAAGACAGCAGGTTAAAAATTGAGAATCCCAAATAATTTCATTGTTCCAATGAGTTTCGTGTGTAATTGTGTATATCTCATTCATAGGTAAGTTTATGTGAATTAACCAAATAGCCCATGCACTGATTTGCTTATTTGCCAATATTAACTGCCTGGTGGATATTGAACGGGTAAGATAAGAATATATTCCATTCAAAAACAGGTGAATTTATCAAAATTAACACTAAGTTATTGGTTTTTGAGACTTTTTCAGCCAGGCCTAGAATTAATTACGTAAAAATATATATTCACATACAGTTCACTGTACTTTTTACAACATAAGTGGCATAAAAAGCTCCTTTTTGACTTACTTAAAGTTGTATATTTCCCAAGAATGATTCACAGTGCCAACTCACCAGTAGACATATGTGATATGTCACGAATTTGTCACATCCATCAAGCATTCAAGATTCCACAGTCATCGATTTTACAAATCAATCGAAACCTATCCACTAATTATTTGCATCCCATCGACCGCAGTGTGAGCATTTCAAAACAGTTAGACAGGTGAACTGTTAGAATGTGCTCATCTGACGAGACAGCAAATGGAGCCAGACACATGGAAAATCTACACTTCATATAATTATACTTGCATAGTCCTTTCAAATCAGTGGAGGATCCTGGGGGGGGGGCTAGGGGCCAACACCACCCCCCCCCCCTCCTACACCATCAAGATTAATAGTAGCATTTTGAGAAAAATGTGATAAAGAGGGCCCGCGAATGCCAAAACATGTCCGGCCCCCCCTACACTACCATTGTCTTGATCTGCCACAGCGAATTCAGTTAGATGTTCCTTGATACCCAACTCTGCCTGTTATTATTTACTTCAAGGTCTCCTGAAAATCATGTCAGTTTTTACTGGACTATTGGGGCTCTAATACACGTACCATTGATGCGGACCTAAATGCTATCAATCAAAGTACAGATCAAACTGATTTATATTAAAAATAAGAAATCAACCTTTGACTTGGAATGTAAATATTTTTTCACAAATATAAATTGAAAAATAAGATATTATCAGTCATTTTCCCTTTGTCTGGTTTATTTACTAGAGAAAGTATAAGGAGTACATTACAGAGGGAAAATCAGACATAACCTTCAAATAACCACATCTTCATAGTGGATGCATCACAACTAAATAACGACAGGGAAAATACATAAAACTAGATATTTGTACTGATTGTAGGACGGCCAAAATAATAGTTACAGCTTCAACTTTCATGCAGTATTCCATCTTCTGAGATGATAATTATGAAACTTCTTTGCTCTAGAATTACAAACAACATACAGGATATGAAGCTTTCATCTCCAGTACACTTCCTGTAATCACTGCATCAGAAAAGCCTTATTTCTTTCTGATTTGTGATAAAAGCCTTTCTGGACAGCCGGTTCATGTCTTCCAAGACAGTATTCTTTCGCATGTCAGCGAACTGTAGTGCCGGAGTGTTTCGAAACATGCGATGTAGTCGTAATTTCGGCGGTACATCATCCTAAATATTTAGTTTTTTTCCTGAGAGACTATAAGCTCTTTCTTAGGAAAAAAACTGGCTCTCTTGAAAGCACTGCCAATGACAAACAGTATTTACCACATCATTGAATCATATGTATAATGGAAAACACATGTATATGTTGAAGAATTACAGGTAATTTTGAGATATCAAGCGAAGATATCACCTCTGTGTTCATACTTTCATAAAACAATAACTTATGAGCATAGTGATAGTTTAACACACATGGATGGATGGATGATTGAGCTTTACGTCCTGTATTTATGCACTTGGCAGGCTAATTATGACAGGAGAAGGACACGGAAATGAGGCAAAGGATAATTATTATCATTTTATTAATTAGAGAGCATTGTCTGGCCATTAACGCCCAGCCGTTAACGCCCGCGAAAGCGCCACCTAGTGTTTTTACCGATCGTGACGTCATCAAAAGTGACGTCATGGCGACGTTATTGACATCTGAGATGGTCTGTTTTCACTCCATCTCGGCCAAAAATGGTCCGATTTGAATGATTTAAAAACCTAGAACTATCAAAGTCGCTATGCTGAGTTCATTTTTGACACGGATTTGCTGTAGCTTTAATAATAAGGCCGTACGAACGGAAAAATCGGCGCGGGCGTTCAGTGAAGGAAGAAGTGAAGGTAATTTTTTTCTGGATGAACATGTTAAAAATGATAATAATGATAATAACATTTTGTTGTCGGGCATTATGGGGCATTAATCAGTTATGGCCCTCGGTCAGAAATCATTTAATGCCCTCGCCTGGCGGCTCGGGCATTAAGCTAATGATTTCTGCCCTCTGGCCATAACTGAGTAATACCCCATAATGCCCTCCAAAAAAACGTTATTGACCAAATGAAACAGCCGTCCAACATGGGCCAAGATGACGAAGCAAGAGCTATATATGATGTAAACATCTTGCTCATAATAATTCAGTTTAAACGCAAATGATGTCGCTCCGTGGTACATTGGGTAGTGCTCATCTCCGCCTTGTACACATGAGGACGTGGGTTCGATCTCCGTTCTGGCAATGTCCAGAGGTTAACACTATAATGATAATGATTGGTATGATTGCCGTTCAGTATGGTGAGCGCCGGTGAGCAGATTTATCTGGAATGGGCGCTATATAAAATCATACTATATTATTATTATATTATTATGATTCTGAGCATACTATTCAATCATGTGACTTGTTTGTTGTAATATTCATAACACAGTCAGCACTACATAGAACAATCATAATGTAGTGATGCTAATTAATTACACATGATATTTTTATGTAAGAGAATAATCCTATGAATGGCTGACATAAAATAAAATTCCCTGCTGTAGACAAAGCTAAATAAGAAAAAACCGGGAATGGGATATCCCTGAAACTAATCTGATTATTACTTACTGCATAAAGGGAAAACTAAGATATTAATATTTCTCAAAGACATGTCTGCAGGCAGAACATGACAAAAACCCCAAGGTGAAAGTTAATACCAGATACATGGAGATAGAAATTTAAGAACTTAAAAAAGAGTCGTCATTCTCTAAATTAGTAATATGCATGTGAACATGGAAGTCGGTAAGAAATTCTGTATGAAAGATGAAATGAGACAAAAAGTGTATAGAGGAAGAAAATGTAACCTGACTAACTAATAAAAGTGAAAGGCAGACCAGACAAGTGCATAAATGAACAAATGAATGAAGGAAAATTTAATGAAGTTAGGAAGGAAAGGAGTAAGAAAGGAAGGAAGGAAGGAAGGAAGGAAAGAAGGAAGGAAGGGAGGAAGGAAGGAAGGAAGGAAGGAAGGAAGGAAGGAAGAAAGGGGAAGGTATGATGCAAGGAAGGAAGAAGGAATAAAATAGAAAGGAAGAAAGGAAGCAAGAGATGAAAAAACAACGAAGGAAGACAGGAAGGAAGAAATGAAGCAAGAAAGGAAGCAAGCAAGAAAGGAAGGAAGTGACAAAAACGGAAAGAAAGGAAGGAAACGAGCAAAAGGAAGGACAAAAGAATAGAAGAAAGAAAGGAAGGAAAGACCGGAGATTAGAAGGAATCAGTAATTACCAAACACGAAAACAATGAAGGAAAGGGGAAGAACGAAAGAGAGAAAAAGAAGAACAGAATGAGACAGAAAGAAAGGAATGGACTGACGAAAGATTTAGATAGAGATATATGGGTTGATGACAGCATAATTTAGAGGCTGAGAATACCGACAGATTAAATCTGTATAGGAAGAAAGAAGGCCAAAGAACAATCCCACATGATGCATTCTACATATATCCAATTGCCATATCAATGCAGAATTGACAAACTAAAACACATCAGGAGTCTTACTTTCACGACTTAAGCAGAAATCTGTTATCTTTATGGGTTTTCAATTGACAAGGAACAGTTACATTCATGTCATACTAGCAGCGATCTGGCATATTTCCAGAGACACTCTCTGCAGCAGCTTTTGATGTGCCCTTTTGATGTGCCTGATAGGAAAAGTATTTGATCTGACAGCTATTGAGATCATGCTTTCCATCAGGCTATTGCTACCCCATAATTTTTTGAGGATGAAAGATGAACTGTGTCACTCATTTTTGTCGATCACAGCAGTGGCGCTGTGACGCTGGAATATGGTTATTTCAGGATTTTTTCAATGTGCTTTTTCAGTTTCAGTAGTGACATTCGGCATAAAACAGGTCAATGATATTCTTATGACTCGTTCTGGGATTTTTGAAAATCCACAACAATGTAAGGTAATGCCATTGTGTGCACATGTTAAAAATCCACGTCGATATACTGATTCTCCATATTACTCTTTAGCAAATCCAAGCCTGTTACGATGTCCGAATAGATGAAAAGTCCATGAAATGTTACACATTATAACCCTGTGAGATACTTCTCTCAAGCGCCTCTCTCAAGAAACGCCTATATTGCAATTGACCATTCTGCTGCAACATTCTACTTTTCTCACGATTTTAAAACAGCAAAATGGTATAGCACAACAATATTCAGTATATGGAAGTGAATCTTGCTCATAGAAATACAGATACGATTTCATAATGACAGATACTATTGAATTCCGCCTCAAGATGAGCCATTGAATAGACAGCTAGAATGCTAGATACGTCAAAGTCACAATATTGCTGACTTCTTCATGCATATTCAATCCTTTCAATGAAAAATTACCATGCCATCATCTTTTCTTGTCACAAAAGAAAGAAATCAGAAATGACATTCGAGAAACAATGCCATGAAGGACTGAACAAATGAGGAGCTATTCGACATTCGTCAACATTCTCGCATCGGAATAGACCTTCGCAGGTTGAATTTTTAATGTAAATCTATTTTGCGATCGTACTTAAGGTGGAAAATTGGTGATTTCAATATTTCTCCTACAGCCCACAACAGGTCAGGATTTATGGGACTTCCCCTACATTGTATATTCATACTGTGTCATACTTAACAATTTGGTGGAATTTAATAGGACTGACTCTCTTTTCTTGCGACTATATATATGCAATAGTGTAACATTTTATTTGTAAATACAGATTAAATATACCTGTAGTGGTATCAATCTGTATATATTCATCATAAACTATGTAATGTCTCTGATTATATTTTTTAATAAACTCAAACTCAATCTGTTATTATAGTAATGGTGCTTTGGAGTTCACTAATAGTGATACCCTTTGGCAGTTTGGCACCAAAAAAATTCTTGACTTCCAAATTCTAAAGGTTTGGCTTTCCAAGTTCATCAGCTGAAGTTGGAAACCCAACTGATATACTATAGCTCTCCTCATCTTCAGATAATGATTCTGCATGATTTAATTTCCTCTATCACACTATTATGTTATATGCCCCAGTAAACCCAAAGAGAGGTTTAAACACTGCCATGGCATGATATACTTTTGCGCTTCTCTTTAAACGCAATAGTGACAATAAATTCACGGTTAAAAAGAAGCCTTATAGTAGGACTGCACTCTCCGTAATTGACATTTTTGTTCTTTCATGTTGATGTTCTTGCATCGACGTTTAAGTAGTTTTTAGATTAAACTTTTACACACTGCTCAAAAAAATCCTTTGTAATGTAAAGATAACTGTGAAGTTAAGAAGTTCAAAGCAAATTCTTTTCTCAAAGGAATAAACTTACAAAACACAAAGCCCATAAGCTTCAAAGATTAGCTTTAAGTCATAAATTATTCACTTAACTAAATTTAAAGCAATTCCTCTGAGCCCCTGTAAGAAGATTTTGTGTTCTTATCTCACAAAGGAAAAATGGCTTATGAATAGGTGTGTACCGGGTATAGCCATAAGGCAGACAACAAACGTAGGTTATTAATGTTATTCTTACGGAACCAAACAATGTCAATCCAATGATAATGATGTATATAATTTTCAAAAATCTTTCACTCCATTACCTCTCTATATACCCATTTTTCTTGCTATCTCTCTATCTATAAGTACATTGTTTTCCGGCAATATGTACACCGTTCATATCATCCCGCATTTCTAGCCTTCAGCAGATAGCGAGATGTTATTACGATGATCTTCTGTAAAGATGTCTCTGTATTACTGCTTGAACCATCCCATTTTTCATGTAGGATGACACCGCATTACCGTCCTAACCATCCTATTTGTTGAGGCCTACCCGATAGCAACACTGCCTCTGTGAAGATCCAGAGAAGACCGAGAAACCAATTTTACAGGAGTCTACAAGCTCTGTTCTATTCACCCTTAAGTCCATGGAGACAGCTATGAACCACAAGGTGCCCTAGACTCCAGGCTATGCCATTTAACAAAGCTGGGAGAATAACCATCTCTGAACAACAACATATGCTCAGAACAAGAATAACAACCAGAAAAAAAGGGAAGACAAATTATTCTGCTGAACACCACTAACCCAATAACCACCACACAGAAAACACTGAGATACATAAGGTCAGGATTAACAGGTTATCTGGAAGACAGTATACAGCCCTAAGGCACAAGACGCTGTGGCTGATAGACAGACCATTATGTGCTTTTTGTTGTTGCATGATTTCATTCATAAAAGAACATAAAGCAATGATTTGTCTCATATAAGCTTGTCTGAATGTGGTGAATATTTCAACATTTGCCATATTCAAAACATTTCACTCTCGGAATGTTGTAAGAGTACTGCGGATATATAAGATCCTCAGACAAGGGCTTGCAGGCTTAATCACAGTGTGTTGATTGCTTGTTTCTGCAACATTATGGACCAGTTATGAATGTTATACTTATATTAGCTGGTGCATTGTGAAACACACTGTCAGTAATGATCTATTTTGAACAAGTGAATACCATATACCAACAGCAAAAATTAAATTTAATCAAAAATTAAAATTGTGATGAGCAATTTGAAAATATTGCTTTCTGATACATGATTCTAAATATAAATGATAAATCAATTATTTACACCCAATAAAGATTACTAAGCTTGTCCGCTCATTCCCTCATTAAGTGAAACATGTGAAAAAGTACTTTTTTGCGTAACAATTTGAAGATTCATGATACGAATATATATAAATAATACAATATGAGCATGGAGCATATATGGCATAAGCCATGAAATATGAAATTAGAAAAAAAAAATGTCAAAATATTAAAAATAACTTTCAACGGCTATATGGGAGAGCCAGCTCACAGACATCTAGCTATATTGCAGAATTCAGGCAGTTTGAGTAGCCATAGTACTTCAGCATAACCCTGGGGATAATGTTGGAAGCATAGGGTACTACGGACTGACACCTCCGGGCTGGGGCTGTGAGGCTCACTCATCGTGCCTGATTGCTTCTTTCAGAAGGAATTTTTCAGGCGATTGACCACAAATTGAGCCGGGAGAGGCAGCTACAATACGCGCAGAATCTGACCTATTTTCCACCGATTCCTCGGAGTGATTTATTTGCCCCCTAGTGACCTGCTTCAAAAGGGGTAAAGCGCGGAATCATTGGATGACGCTAAAGCAGTAAGCCACACTGAGAAGATAATGTAACTTCCTATTCAGAGTACAGAAGTGCAACGAGAGTTATCTCATTGATGGCGAATGTTGGAGAATTAGTATTACTAACATCATACCAATTTATCAGATGAATACCATTAAAAATCGTTTTGGGTAAACTCTTTGCAGTAGTAAGATTTCAAAGTGGCACTGACAACATATATAGTAAGCTCAATTACGATATATGTATTTTTATCATAAAAAAACTCAATTATATTAATATCTTTCTCTGACAGTGGCAGACATAAGGTTTAATTCAGAGTAAATTTCAGCCATTTTCCTATTTTTAGATTTCTAGTTCTAACACTGCGTTACTCACGTTCATGCATGGCATGGTGCTTCGTAGTCATTGATTTAATAATTTTTTCATATTTTTACACTGAACATGATTTTAGATAATCGGTCGCTGTTTTGTTAAAGGCAATTCCACCAAATGATAAACCAAATATGCTATGGAGTGTGAAGTAACATAAAAATAGATTTCTTGAAACCATCCTAATCCAACCGCTTGTGACATCACAGCATTTATAGAATCATGCATACAAAAACATTAAATAAAAAAATGCTTAATATATTTCAATGATACTCCAACCACAGCATTAACAAAAGGAGTAGATGAGAGTAGAAATACACTGCATGTTTTTATCTTGCCACAGAATGCATTATGCCTATACATTGTTATCATAATATAATTTAATGCTCTTCAAAATAGGCATTTTTGAGGGAATGCAATGGTTTTTCATAATCAGAATAAATAGAGAATTATGATATAATGAATTTAGTGGCTCTGGCATTACTTATTCATTTGGCTATTAGCATTCAAAATTACAAAAACTGACAAGTAGCATAAGAGGAGGAATTGCCCATGGAAAAGCAATCATCCTATTTTTCCACAACAAGTATTGCGGATAATTTATATACAATATATCATCAGAGTTTTTAATCCGGCGAATGGATACAAAATGCGGTCACCTATTTCACCATTGCTTTGTCATTCATTGAGTACATATTTGGGCTATAATAGAATGCAAAAAATAAAGTGGCTCATTCTACAATAATAACCAATACAGTGGAACCTGCATTAAGAGACCCCCTTTTTGAAGACCAACTTGCCTCATGTGATCCCCTCCCAGATGCACTAAGTAGTATTTTTAGTGCATGTTGGCTCCCGACGAGAAAGCGTGGTCTTACAATGCCGGGACCACAGTGACTGTATATGGATAAAAACTCTGCATAATGACACTGTGCCGATTTATATACTGCAGAATGACGTTGCACAGTGATACTTGGGTTATAAAAGCGCACCTTCTGTGGCCACAAGGAAGTTGTCTTTCAAGGTCTTGCTTCAAGGACGGATGGATGGTTGGGGCTTTATGTCCTGTATTTATGCATTCGGGAGCTAATTTGGACTGGAGGAGGACATGGCAATGAGGTGAAGGATGACTAAAACTGCAAACCAAAAAAGGGTCTGGGTGACATGGCAAGAGCAGGATTTGAACCCTGGACCCTGTGATTGGTAGCACAGTCTGCCACCACATAAGCCAAACCTCCCCCTAGTGAAACAGGAAGATCACTACATCTCATACTACAGGGAACACTGTACACTCTATACATGAAGGAAATGTCATGTTCTAGCTTAAATTGTAGACAAGTATAGTGTGAATGTCAAAATACTCCTTATACTTGTGCATGTACCAGATTCCAACTTCAACTTCAGCAAAGTTGGCAGACTGTGATATCAGCAGAATGAAAAAAAAATACAAAAATGGTAATCAGGCTTCCCCAAGGATAATATTGAAGCCAGCTGTGCTCACTAAAGACAGTCTGAAGGTTAATTTAGATACTGTGTTTACTGTGTCTTGGAAGATTAAATATTGGCCATGTATCAAGTCATTAGAAATCTCAAACAATGCCAGGAAAATCTGCAAGCAATTCACTTTTTGGAATTTTGGAGGATAAAGAATATCATAAACATGGATGTAACAAATTTATGGGCAGTGCAGCCCTATAAATCATGATCTTGCCACTGATGTTTAAATCTAAAAACCTCAGGAAATTATCATAATACCAGCAAATGATTAGGAGAATGACATGGACTTCAGTGAATCTGAAATGGAGATGGAATATCCACCTGGATTTGCAAAAAGCTGGCCAAATACTGCTAAAGGGCAAAGATAGATTGAAAGTATCCTTTGCAAATAGGTGCATAGGACTTTCTGAAACCTGGATTTAGTCAAACTGGTCTTCGCAGGACTATCGGCTCACACAGGACTTGCTGCCAATTCCGGCACTCGCTGCCAATATTCCGGGACTTCCTACCACCCAGGACTTTTTGCCAGTCTCTCGGTCCACTACTTTCAGCCTAAGCAATCAGCAGTAGGTCTAGTGTCACTATCAATATTTAATAGTCAAAATGGCCCTTTCCTTTCATTGCAGCCTATCTGCAGCACTATCGATCAAGAGCAATGTCCCTGCCAGACCCCATCCAAGACTGCTTGTTTTGGGAAGAAGCTAATTGCAAATGAAGCCAGTGCTCCAGCCAGCTGTGTTGAGTGGAGAGTTGGTAGAGATAGCACATCCAGGGAGATGACACTAAAGTGCATTATAACCTCCACTGTAAGACCACTGCTGCTCTGAAAAGTGTTGTTTTAACCATGAGGGAGGCATTCCCCAGCCAAAGTATATAGATAGATAGACAGATAGATTGATAGATGGACAGACAATAGATTGTTAGACAGAATTTCATGGCCTAATTTACAAAATGGCAGTTCCTTGGAATCACAACTTTCAAAAATAATATTATGTTTTGGATAATTTTTATAGATACTTCGATAGATAGGTAGATAGATATAAATTGATAGAAAAACAAGATGGTGGGTTCAATAGCTCATTGAAAGCACAATGGGCAGCAAATCCCCGCCCAAACCGCAATTTGATTCCGAGCATAAGAAACAAAGGATTTCAAGAACTTTCATCCTATATCAAGAGTGTTGCTGCTGAAGCCAAATTAGTGCTATCCCAGCATAA
Source organism: Platynereis dumerilii (assembly GCA_026936325.1). Lineage (NCBI taxonomy): Eukaryota > Metazoa > Annelida > Polychaeta > Phyllodocida > Nereididae > Platynereis > Platynereis dumerilii. The sequence goes on from JAPTHN010000008.1 coordinate 32,798,122, forward strand.
TCATGATAAATTGCCAGTTACAATCAAATGTTAAGTCTCCCATTTTGAAGCAAGATACGGATGGGATCTGTCACCGAATAACCACAAAATAATGATTATTGTCTTTGTTCCGCAGAACATTCCTAAAGAGTATTTAATATTTCATGGCTGTCATGTCTCAAGCGAAAGAGAAATATTCTAGCTTTCTGCCTAGAGAAAGCCAATGCTTCAACTGCAATTACTACTAGACACTCAGCAAGATGTAGAATGACAACCTGAAAATTACAAATCGAGTAATGTCTGGGCCTCTAATTATCAAACAAGAAAAAAAGCACTTAGTAATGATGATGATCAATATATAATAGCCCAGTGCATATCTACATATGACTTGATATATTTGTGGTTTCGTCGTAACCTTTGAAAGTAAGGCAGACCCATATACGCCTACATGTAGATATATACAGGTATGGATGAACACCTTTTGACATTTCAAAACAAGGACACCTAGGATTGAAGAAGACAACATTATATCATCTTTTTTTTAAAGCATAAAAGATATACCTTATGTCTTTTTGGGAGTAGCACACTCAAGGAAAATATTAAAATGAACTAGGTCTGAGAAAACGTAACTCTTCTGAAAACTGCAACAAGCTTCTTTGGTTGACCTTAATAAACTGCCTTACACAGAAAAGAAAACCTCTCAAAATACAATCCCTTCCTACAGTTACACTAAGAAACCTTAGTATTCACCGTATTCTGTCAGAGTAAGCTGATTCCTGGAGGTACTTCAGACACAACCTGTAGGGCTTGCTGCTAACACAGTATGACCTAAATGACCTTCTGCTGATATTGGGTCAAAGGTCGCCATCTTCTTGACATGGATAGAAGCATGTGGAGACATTTGGGGGCATTTGGTGACATTTGGAACCATTCGGAGATAGTTGGAGTGATTCAGAGACACTCTACAGATATTTGTGGAGTTACGAGGACACCTCAAGGACCCTCTAAATGCAGTCTCCACCTGCTTTTAGAGCAAATCAATGCCGAATATCTTATGTTTGTCGTCAGTCCATTGAAACAGAAGTGTGTTTCAACTCAACGTGACCCCACTAAAAGCAGGAACCCCCAGAGAATTCCTGGCAACTTAATGGAGACAAATATTGTTTATATCATATAATTCTCTGTTTTTAAAAGTACCTTTTGCTTAAAAGGGTAATTTTTGTATTTTTGCATACATGATTCAATATACAGTCAAACAAAAAATAAGTAAAAAAAAAAAAAGACAACAAGTTTAAAAGCTGAAATCTGACGAGATTTCAACATTACAAATATCTTTCACAAGTTATTGTACATACCATTCACTTATCTATATTTTCAAGCACTTCACATAGCCATTTTTGAAGTAATTTTCAGCCTCCAGTTTTCATTAGTGCAGTTTTGTGACAATACTTCAGTTCGAATTTAACATACCAATAGAAGACATTAAAAAATAAGTGCAATGTACCATTATATAATACGCAGTGTAATTGCATGACATAACCTGTACAACTTGCAGAAGTGTTCAGATGACATCATGCTAACACTGCAGACAGGCATATATGAAAACTGCATGCTTGTTCAACTGGAAGCTATACAGGTTTATATCAGGCCATGTTCCTGATTCCATGTCTACTGCTTCTGACATAACATAATTTATTTGAGTTACATTGTTTTATAAACAGCAAAGGACATCTGCGTCATTATCTGGATTTGCGAACAACAAATACAATGTAAGGAGCAAACTCTTGGATTGTCAGAAGACCAAATTAATTATTACATCAACTGTGACATAAATTAGTGACATCACTATGCTATGACAGTGGTAGGTGTTTGAGTGGAAATGAGGTCCAATTTTGCAAAATCACGCTGCTACGTGTCAGTGAGGTGCATCCCCGTTTCGACCTGGAGAGTGACAAGGCATAAACAAACACCCAGACGCTTGAGTAGATGTTCATGTTAAATACTGCAAACTACCAATATGAAATAGCATGGGGTATCGTAAAGGTATTGTATTTACATCACCATCCTCAATGAGTGGGATTAATATAAATGTACATACAGAGAGTTAGACAGATACATACTTACACATGGGTTATGATCAATTGTCAAATAATTCAATTAAAGCCATTTCAAACCACACAATGATATAGCCATCTAGAAATTATTACTACAGGGGAACAAGAAGTGCAACGAAATGACCATGGTGTTTGTTGCTCAAGTGGTCTTGTGACAAGCAATTTTTCAATGCCCCAGTGAACACTGAGTGTAAATAATTCCACTGTTGAAGACCTTAATCCACAAGTTTTTGGAGCAACACCTTTTTTTGTAGATAATGGATGGATTTATACAAGTTGGCTAACATAAGAATTCCCTGGGGAGGGGGGCTTGGTGGTTTCTGTTATAAATAATTTCATGCCTAGTTTTGGTGAAATAAATAAATTCTTTCTGGGCAGTCTTGAAATAAATAATTTATGGTGGGGTATTCTTCATTATAACTTGAAAGAATATGATTTCGAAATATAGTTTAATTACTTATTCCTCTTGCCCAGTAATAACAGTATGAATAGGTGGTGACCTCAGTTGATAGTGCCCTGTGCTTCCAAGCGATGGGTCCCAGGTTTGATCCCAGCTCTGGGCAAGTCAACTGAACTTTCCTTGGACAGTAGTTTCAAATATCCTTCACCTCATTGCTGTGTCACGTGCCCTAATTTCTTACTAGAGTGCAAAAATACAGGATAAAGCTCCAATCATTCTGACCGGAACATTCATTCATTCACCAACACACGGAAACTGCATCTGGGTAAACCACAAGCATAATTTTTTTTTTGGGGTAAGGTGGAGAGGGGGGACCCGGGTTCCGCAACTTCCGCCAGTTAAAAATTTTGGAACACTGAAATTATGGCTACAAACTGACAAAGGCTAAACATTCAGCAATATGACCAATTAATTAAATGTATATATATACATATATATTATTTCAAGTCATTAGTTCCCAAGATATATCAATTTGAATGATAAGATATTAAAAAAAATAGATGCCTAACCCCCCCCTCCATAAACATCTGTCAGGTGAGTGCAGTGTGTATCAATTGTTGATGACAGTTGCTTCTAAGCATGAAATGATTATTTCATTATTGTATTAGAAGGTGTTGTCTCAAATTCATAGGAATACTCTTGATGTGTTATACACAGAATTTGTTCAGCCAAGTGTGAAAATTTGTGACGTGGCAAAGCCACTTGAGCACCAAACACATTGTCATTTCGTTGCACTTCTTGTTCCCCTGTAGTAATAAGAGTACATTTCTATTATGGATGTCAGCCGAATTCAACAAGATGCCACTAGCTTTGCCACTGAATAATAATAAAATGATTGCCTTTGTTCAGCGGCTAAGCATTCCTTAAGAGGATTCAATATTTCATGGTCTCCCTGCATTCTCAAGGGAGAGAGATTTATCATACCTTTCAGTGTAGTGACATCTGAGACAGCATGCTTAACCACAGGCACTACAACATCCACAAGACATTATAAATGTGATTTTAAGCAGAGGAGACTCTCACTAGAGAAGCATTTTGCCAATTTTCAAACTAGAAAAAGTGCACTTGTTAATGGTAAACAATCATTCTTATTGCATATTAACCTTTCATAATCTGGCCTTATTTTGGAAGTTACTTCTCACATGTAATGAAATGCGTTAAATGAGGTGTTTATGCCAGTAATGTATAAGTATTGAGCAATGTTCCTCACCTCCTTATATTAGAATTAACATAGCATCTTTCTGACAGACAATATTCAACCCAAAAATGCAAAACTACATTGTAGTTTTTTTTTACATTTCAATCAATAACTTCTAAATACTGTGGCTATCCATGGATAAATAGAGCATTACATTTGCCATTTTCCAGAAATGGAACACCAGTTTTTGAAAAATACAATGTCGTCTTCAGGACTAATCCATGCCAGACAAGACTCATTCATATGTCATGACAAGCTCTTATCACCTACGCAGTGATCCACTTCAAAATTCATATCACGTGGTCTCCTTTCTTGTGACATACAATCCCTCTATATCACACCTTGACCTTAAAAGAATCAGGTCACTGCACCACATTTCTTGCCGTGTACCCTTCAGGGTATTTCAATAATTTGTTGATAATATCAGCTGCTTCTTGTGGTGTTTCCAGATGCACATTTAAGTATTATGTTTTAGGCAATTCTTGCACCTGAAGAATTTGGTCATTGCAGAGAGTACGGATAACCAGTTTCTCGAAACTGAAGTCTGCAACAACATACATTTAACCAAGAAGATATAATTATGATAATTTAATTCTTCCCGCTTCATTATATTTTTTGTTCCTAAAACTTCACATGAAAGCAACAAGAAGAAAAACACCTTTTAAATGCACCAAGTATGAGAAGATGCAACACCTTTTCCTCAACTGCAACAAGCTTCTTTGGTTGACCTTAATAAACTGCCTTTCACAGAAAAGAAAACCTCTCAAAATACAATCCCTTCCTACAGTTACACTAAGAAACCTTAGTATTCACCGTATTCTGTCAGAGTAAACTGATTCTTGCTGGAGGTACTTCACACACAAACTGTAGGGCTTGCTGCTAATACAGTGTGACCTAAATGACCTTCAGTGGCAAGAGTGACCCCTAAGATGACCTCTGCTGATATTGGGTCAAAGGTCACCATCTTCTTGACATGGATAGAAGCTTGTGGAGACATTCGGGGGCATTTGATGACATTTGGACCCATTCGGAGATAGTTGGAGTGATTCAGAGACACTCTAAAGATATTTGTGGAGTTACGAGGACACCTCAAGGACCCTCTAAATGCAGTCTCCACCTGCTTTTAGAGCAAATCAATGCAGAATATCATTTTATGTTTGTCCCCAGTCCATTGAAACAGAAGTGTGTTTCAACTCAACGTGACCCCACTAAAAGCAGGAAACCCCCAGAGAATTCCAGGCAACTTTATGGTGACAAATATTGTTTATTTCATAAAATGTTTTGATTTTTAGGAGAAGTTATAGATATAAAAGGGGATTTTTGGTATTTCTCTATACACCATTCCAGATAAGGACAAATACCAAATATGTAAAAATCATAGAGAACCAGTTTTAACAAGGAATCTGACACAGACTACTACGAACTATTCACCATTTTTCTATTTTCCAGCATTTCACAGCATTTTCAAAGTAATAGCCTCTAGTTTTCAACGGTGCTGTTTTGTATTAATATATCAGTCAAAATCTAACATACGATAAGAAGACATAAAAAAATGTGTGCAATGTACCATTATATAATCTGCAGTGTAAATGCACAGCATAACCTGTACAACTTTCAGAAGTGTTCAGATGACATCTTGGAAACATTGCACACAGGAATATATGAAAACTGCATGCTTATTCAACTGGAAGCTAGACTACATTAATACAGCTTTATATCAGGCCATGTTCCTGATTCCATGTCTACTGTTTCTGACATAATAGAATTTATTTGAGTTACATTGTTATAAACAGTAGACAGGAAATCTGTGTCATTATCTGGATTTGTGAACAAAAAATAAATATCAAAGGAGCAAACTCTTGGATTGTTAGAAGACAAATGATCATATCAACTGTTATAATTATGTGACATCGCGATGCTATGATAGTGGTAGGTGTTTGAGTGGAAATGAGGTCCAATTTTGCAAATCACGCAGCTACGTGCCAGTGAGGTTCATCCCTGTTTCGAACTGGAGAGTGACAAAGCATAAACAAACACCCAAGAATCTTGAACAGATGTTCATGTTAAATACTGCAAACTACCAATATGAAATAGCATGGGGTACTGCAAAGGCTTAAAGGTATTGTATTTACATCACCATCCTCAATGAGTGGGATTAATATAAATGTACATACAGAGAGTTAGACAGATACATACTTACACATGGGTTATGATCAATTGTCAAATAATTCAATTAAAGCCATTTCAAACCACACAATGATATAGCCATCTAGAAATTATTAATAATAGTACATTTCTATTATGGATGTAAGCAGAATTCAACAAGATGCCGCTAGATTTCTCTCTGAATAATAATAATATGATTGCCTTTGTTCAGCTGCTAAGCATTCCATAAGAGGATTCAATATTTCATGGTCTCCCTGCATTCTCAAGGGAGAGAGATTTATCACACCTTTCTGTGTAGTGACATCTGAGACAGCATGCTTAACCACAGGCACTACAAGATATTATGAATATGATTTTTGGCAGAGGAGACAATAATTACAGAAGCATTTTGCTTCTATTATCAAACTAGAAAAAGTGCACTTGGTAATGGTAACCTCTCATTCTTAGTGCATATTAACCTTTCACGATTTGGTCTCACTTTGGAAGTTGCTTCACCTTATTGAGGTTTAACGGAATGTGTTAGATGAGGTGTTTACGCCCGTAATGTATGAGAAATGCCCCTTTTCACTCCTCACAAGGAATAACAGATCAGTTTTTACACACAATATTCATTAATCAACCTGAAAAATTCAAGACTACAATTTAGTTTTTTTGACATTTCAATCAAAAACATTTAAATACTATGGATACATAGAGCAATGCATTTACCATTTTCCAAATCAGAAGCACCAGTTTTTGAAAAACACAATATCATTTTCAGGACTAATCCTTGCCAGACAGGACTCATTCATATGTCATGACAAGCTCTTATCACCTACGCAGCGACCCACTTCAAAATTCATATCACGTGGTCTCCTTTCTTGTGACATACAATCCCTCTATATCACACCTTGACCTTAAAAGAATCAGGTCACTGCACCACATTTCTTGCTGCGTACCCTACAAGGCATTTCAAGAAGTTGTCAGTAACATCAGCAGCACCTTGGGGTATTCCATGGTCCTCATAAGAGTATCATGTTTTCAGCATTTCTTTCACACAAAGAATGAGGTCATTGCAGAGATTACTGACAGTTTTTCAAAAGTGAAGTTAGCAACTACATACATTTTGCCATGAAGATAGGGACTACAATAATTTAACTGGTCTGTTAAATTTGCACTCCTAATATCTTTTAAATGCACCAAGTAAGAGGAGACGCTACACGTTCTCATCAACTACAACAATTTTCTTCGGTTGACCTAAATAAACTGCCTTTCACAGAAAAGAAAACCTCTCAAAATACAATCCCTTCCTACAGTTACACTAAGAAACCTTAGTATTCACCGTATTCTGTCAGAGTAAGCTGATTCCTGCTGGAGGTACTTCAGACACAACCTGTAGGGCTTGCTGCTAACACAGTATGACCTAAATGACCTTCAGTGGCAAGAGTGACCCCTAAGATGACCTCTGCTGATATTGGGTCAAAGGTCACCATCTTCTTGACATGGATAGAAGCTTGTGGAGACATTTGGGGGCATTTGGTGACATTTGGAACCATTCGGAGATAGTTGGAGTGATTCAGAGACACTCTAAAGATATTTGTGGAGTTACGAGGACACCTCAAGGACCCTCTAAATGCAGTCTCCACCTGCTTTTAGAGCAAATCAATGCAGAATATCATTTTATGTTTGTCGTCGGTCCATTGAAGCAAAAGGGTTTTTCAACTCAGCGTGACCCCACTATAAGCAGGAACTTACATCAGAGTTCCAGGCTGTGTCACAAATATAAGTAACAAATATGTTATACCAATAGATGTTTTGATCCAGGTGAAATTACAGTTTCAAAATGACTCCATGATTTAGAATCTGACATGTATACCAACACACAACAAATGCCATTACATTTAGTGGTATTGCATGACTTAAACTTTTTCTGACTTTCTATATATATGGCGTGACAACAGAAAACTACATAATTAAATTTAGCAGATGATACAGTTGTTTTCCAGAAAACTGTCTAACAACCTATCATATAGCATCTCGCCACCGACAATCTAATATTTTACCCCGCGCCACATCATCGTTCATCTTAAAAAGGTGTTCTGTGAACGGCAGAGGGCTTTTCAGAGAAATGTCAATCACCGCCAGACATCACAAGTTCTGCTTTTCAACACCATACTGATTCTACACCTACACTACAGAGAGAAGCTCACAATGAAGTGGAAAAAGAAGAAGGAAGCACACAGAATGAAGCAGAGAATGAAGCAGAGAATGAAGCCCAATGTGAAGCACACAGACAGAAGCCAGGAGCCAAAAGCACTACTTCCATCAGCCAAAACACTTCATCACATTAAGAGCACACTGCGCAGTCCACTACATGATCTTCCATAATGACAATCACACACTTCTTTATACACAACACATCACACACCACATATTGTGCAATCACACACCTATACAACCACAAAGCAAGTATGTACAATGTGTATGTGAGTTGATGGCTGCTTGAGATGTTTGCTTTCAGTTCTATGAGACATTTTGCACCTTGAGTGATTGGCATCTTTGTGTGAGATCTACACATGATTGGACTGTTTGGAATACAGTTGTCCCAGAGTTACAAGACCCTCTGTAACAAGATCTACGTGCCTTACGGGACCACTTTCCTCCGGTACTAAGATGTATTTTTAGTGTATTTTACACACCGCCAAGAGATTGCGGCCTCGTGAGAGACCACCTGAAGAACATTCAGTTTTTCAAAAAGCCTATTTCGTCATAAAAACTCTTCTAAAGAGTGTGCAGTTCGTAATATGTCTGGTCGTTTTGCTTTTCCTGTTGTTATGTCCTCCTGGAACTATATCTGAACCGAACAGAAACACAACAAAAAGCATCTGAGTTGACCGATATTCAAATATTTGTTTGTGGAGAATAGTCTAGCCTCATCCTTTTATAGCAGATTCAACAAATCTGTTTTCAACAGTTCTGAGTGTAAGCAAGCAGACAGAGAAAGTAAACCAATACTGCGGAAGACATTTAAATATTCGCTGTACACAATGAGAACTTTCATATTATTTGTTCGGCAGGGTTATGAATAGTAAATGGCATTTTGTGCCATACTCCTGTTCTGCAACAACAAACATATTCAATATTGAAGCAGAAAACTGTGTTTGGATTGTTGAAGCAGGAGAGGCAATCAGATTGATTGTGATGTCAATTTGTGACGTCACTATGCCATGACAATGGTGGCTGTTTGGGTGGAAATGAGGTTCAATCGTGCATTGTCAGAGTCACGCAGCTGTGTGAGTCTATCTCTGAGGTGACTCCACGCGGCTCGACCTGGAACGGCATCAACAATACAGACGGCTCAAGATGGTATACTGAGTATTTACAGTCAACATTGTATGCAGAATCAGATGTCTATATTCAGCACTCCAGACGGCATGGTCTAGATACCTATCACGAAAGTCATGTTGCGACAATAAAGTTGGTTAAATATATAAATAATATGAAGTGCTCAGAAAATTTACATTTTTCTTAAGCCAAACAATATCAAGAGTGAAGCCATCTGCTCCATACTTGATATTTCATTTTATACAATGATAGGGGCGATAAACTCTATATCTGGCAAGGCAAGTGTGATATTAGACTTATGGCATGTCATATCCCTCTTGAAGAAAACAGTTCAATCATGATATCTATTCACGTATAATAAATAAGTTATCACTAGGAGTGTGTCCTTGAGACCATGTATCAGCCCTTGTGATTGCTTGTCGGCCATCGCTTTGATCATGTCAATAACATTATGCAACCTTCGGGTCTGATACAATGTCATGTCTCTTTATATGAGGGCCGATATGTAAAGTGCTGTGTGATAACATATAATAATATGTGTAAATAAGTACAGTAGTACCTTCATTGTAAGACCCCCTGTTGTAAGATCTACATGTCTTATTTGACCGCCCTTCTCCTGCTCTAAGTAATATTTTTAGTGCATTTTGCATTCCGATGAGAGACCGCACCCCCATGAGACCAGTTCATGACCACAGAAGGGGCGGTCTTATAATGCAGGGACCATGCACTGTATATGATAAGGGCAAATACATGGTCTCAAGGGCACAGCAGGAGGGCCGATACGTGAAATGCTCATAATAACGTTTTCATACCACGATTGAACAATACTCTTCAGAAGGGATATTCATCACCAGCCAAAGTTTAATATCAAACCGGTTGGTCAGATATAAAGTTTATGAGCCTTACCTTGTTATAATTGCATGCAACACCAAAACATCAGAGTAATAGAGTATGTTTTGAGGAGCAGTCCTGAATCTGGAACGTCTGCATCTTTTTCATATTGTCTGCATGGAACATTAGTAGTATATATCAATGTTCTGATACAACTGTCTATGAGTAGCATACTCCAGACAGAAAGTCTTGTGGCTGTCGATAAATAGTACGATAATATTTCAAAGGGACAGTTCCCGATGCTGGGTAGGTAAACCAGACAGCGAGAAAGTTAGGAATAGCCTAAGAATACAAAATAAGCAACTGACTTTTTTCAGCAAGAACAAGAAGAAAGCTCAATATCACAAAGCATGCTACGTTAACAAAAGGGACCATGGTTCGATTCCTCGCTAGCGACTCATTGTAAGACAGATTTTTCATACTCTGATAGATGGTGTGACAGTTATGCCCATCGGTGTATCACTGTATTATTTGTATAGGGAACAAGAAACAGTAAACATGCAGAACTTCTATTTGCCATTATGGTATTGCCAGCATGGTAAAGAACTCATGCATTGTCTCTGCACAATAATAACTATGAACATAATGCCATTCACCCTTGTTGTTCAACATTGTTGTTCAAACAGTTACATAATGTTGATGAATAACAAACAGTTCCTAACAGTTCCATCAGCTATTATGGCAAAGAACTCATGCATTATCTTCATATAAATACCATAACCCTTGTTTTACATTTAATAATAGAGGGTTCAACATGCCACTATGGATGGGGGACTCATGTGGAGTGCCTTAACAGTGTTGCCATGTAGCATAGCAAAAGAGCAGACCCAGTCATCATTGGTCCTGGGTGACCACAATTGACTTATCTAGGACGTGTTGCTGGGGGCTACAGAGCCTGGCATCTGCTCAAGCATCCCTAGTGATGTGGGCTGGATGTGATGGGCAGCAGCAGCAGCAGCAGCAGCTGTAGTGATAGAAGCAGCAGTAGTGATAGGAGCAGTAGAGCTCTGCGGTGTTGTACCATCAACAGAAAGCGTATTGGTGTAGTGTCTATACGTGTCAGACGCTGAGCGTTGGTAGTAGTCGAAGTGTTGTGGTTAGCTTAGAGACTCGTCTTGAAGTCATATTCAGCTGTCTTTCTATTAACCTAAAGACTAAACATAACAACATGAATCCATCAATATCCACAACATACTATGTAGTGGATGCTTATTATTATTGCTTATCTATAAGCAACTTGGAAAATACCAACCATAAAAGCGTATTGGTGTACAATAGCTATCTATATGTGTCAGATGTTTTAAGCGTTGTTGTAATGGAATGGAAGTTTTGTCACTGCCAATTGTGGTTAGAGACTTGTATTTAAGTCATATTAAAGTGCCTATCTATATTTCGATCCATTGAACCAGAACATGGGTTTAATGTACATCTGCCTATGAGCAACTTGGAAAATTATATAAAGGACCATTTGGTTGCTCCATAGTGACATACAATGTCTTAAACGTTGGTTGCACCTTTTTGGTCTAACATGTATTGACAGTATAGCACCAATAAATTGAAGGCACTAGAAGCCTATAAATAAAGTTTGTCAATTAAATCTAGTGTTCGCAGGTGTTCAATTCCAATTCAGTAAATGAACTGCAAGAACAGTGTTTTTTGTTGCATCAAAACTCATTTGCTCGAACAATGCAGCCGGAGTTTCGACCCACTATTTGCTGGTGAGGCAGTTACCACAGGAAGCAAGGAGGCCCTTGAATGGCTGTCAACACTCATCTCCACAGAGTAAAATGGTCCATTCAACTTTAGAAGTAGAAACAATGCACCGAGGGCTTGATGCTTCTGACAGCTCGATGCTACGACAATTTGAGGCCACTGAATTCGCGATGCTCCAAACAATTTGGGGCTGTCAACAAGGGAGTGTTGTAGTCTGTGCTGACGCTTTAAGTTGTGACAGCCAGAAGTTGTCGACTGCTTTCAGAAGCACAGACCATCATATATAGTGCTTGCTGTCCCACTAACAACAGGTTGCTGTATGTATATATGTATGAATATATATTATATATATCATATATTCTTGCAATGATCAGAAGATATTTCATGGGGGATGGACAATTGGACATTGCAATTAGGTGTAAAGAGACTGAAACTGCCATCCAACATAGGACCGGGTGACCCGGATAGAGCCGTATTTGAACCCTGGATCCAGTGATTGGCACAAAGGCTGCCACTGTGCTAACCCCAGTGGCAGATCCAGGGGGGCCAGGAGCCCCCCCCTTCCACAAATCACTGAGATGGAACTAACATTTTGAAGAAAATACGGATCTAAACGGGCCAGCAAATTGCGAAACAACGCCAATCCTAAGAGGATGTTTCAAGCTTTTGAAAGATATTGCCTCGAATAACATTTTCCAGCATCAACAATAAGTGGCGGGTTTATAACATGTCAGTATTGTTACTCATTTATTCAATGTGGCGTCTTCGCTCAGTTCAGAAACTTCATCAAAGAAACTGACAATTCAAATTATCGAAATTTGGCTACAGTTTCAAAGACTGACAAGATGCCTTGCTGGAAAATTTGAGCCTGCACAATTTCTAAGTATTTGCTACCAATTGACTATTTTCACTATACCGAAATACAGCCAGAAATTTAATCTTCCCATATAATTTTCACAAGTCTAACATTACATCTCTAAAACTTCAAACCATGATGTTGGTATTTTAACCATGCTTGGGAAATGATCCAACTAACTTTCAATCTTTCAGCTTTATAGACACCATAAAATGGTGTCTTATATCTTGGCAGTAACATCACAAGCAACTTAATATTTTTCAGAAAGTTATTGCCTTAAAACAAAAAACTGTGTCATGTCACAAAGTCAATTAACTCTGAAACCTTTGTGAACATTTTTATTTCTTCAATCAACACCTTAAAAAGGAAACCTTTGAAACATGTCAACTTTGCATTTTCTCAAAGTTTCAAACAAAGTTGGCTTCTCATACCAATTTTATTTTTATTTCTAATTTGTCAAATAAATCTAAAGGAGGTATTCAATGGCAGACATGTTTTCTTTTGCCCTTTTTGCAGGGGCATAATTTATGCGGAAAATGTTGGCGGGACATGGCCGTCATGGGGTTGGAATCGACCGACAGATCCTCAAATAACTAAGTCAGTCGGTCTCTTTATATTTTTGAATTCCGAACTTTTCAGATGGCATGGTAACCTGCCGAAGCAGAAAGGCGGGGAACACGTCTTGACCTCTCTACCAAATTGAGCCCATTGGCCATTACCACAACAGTGACAAAATATTTTGTTTTCACACAAAAAAGTGGGGGGGGGGGGACATTTCATATTATGTCCCCCTGGGTCCTTAATGTGGGGGGGGGGGACATGTCCCCCCCGTCCCCCACCAAATTACTCCCATGCCTTTTTGGCACATTCTTAGTGAACATATTTGGCTGTTTTCCTGTACTGTTTAACCAATAAACAACTTTTGGCAAAACAGACAATTTTAAATTCTACATCATTGCAGGTGAATAGTAATATCCAAAGATAACTTAACATATTATACAGTTCTATAATATTGCTGGCATGCATAAAGATGATTATGATATACGACTAAAAGAGTGTCACAGTCTCCGTCATTTTCTTTTCTATGAATTTGACGATTAAGAATAAAAATTACAATAACCAGGGAATGATGAGAAGAACAAGGAAAGGACAAAAAGGAACAGGCAGTCTTGGCACGAATCGCACTAACCAAACATATCTCTTCTTTTTTTTTAGGAGCATTCCAGTTATGCCAAGATTCCATGATTCCATACAGCGGAATTCAATTTTTTTTCTCCTCCACTAATTTTGCTTTTGTATTTTAGTTCTCATCTCTCAATGTCATCATGACAGAGAATGATTACGAAAGCAAACTTTCTTGATATATATCTTTAAAAATTTGGCGTACACAGTGGCAAAATTACAAATTTCCTCATTTAGTATGATAGGGAATAAGCCTTAAGATATTTTAGTTAATTCTACACTTCCATACAGTAGAAACGATTCATTACACTTTATCTAAGGATCTCTTTGTTTTTAATGATGATGAACTGCGAAAGTTTGACTATAGTTGAGTAAAATGTATCATGGAAGGAAGATAAGTATAGAGTCATAAACACATATTTCCTGATCCCAGGATGAATAACTGGCTTATACTATAAATATATATTCTTTTTCTATTCCAAGTTGGCAAGTTCATATTAAAAAAAAATTCGGTATTTTTGTTCAATGTTCTGATTACATATAAGAGTGATTGTAAGCAAGAGGGCTGGGGGGCTAAGCCTCGAGCCAATTTACAAATTCAAGATTTTCTCTCTTTCTCTCTCTCTACGCTATGAAACAACACTCAAGCTGGTAAACATTGGACAACAAAGAATATGCGAATTACTGCAATGAAATACTGGCATTTGATTGGCTGACAGAGTTGTCAAATGATATAATGAACGGCATCGTCTTGCTGTCTCAAAATCAAACATTTCACTTTTGTGATTTTTTTCCCCCTCGCTTCCATCTTGGTTTCTCATCTGATTGTCTATTTTTGGCTGCAGCCTCAACATTTCCAAATGACGCATTCAAAAGTATAACAATACACCATAATGGCCATCTTGCGCAACAAGAAAATGATGCAAATTTCGCAATTGTCACAGATCAGTGCAATTTTGGCACATGATTTAGTCATCCATTGTGCCACAAAACATGTCTATTTTACTTTAACATTCATTCAAAGTTGTCAAAACTTTTCATTGGCAGATTTCAGATAAAATTACTGCACAAGTCCTGTATAAAGGCTATGAAGTTATTATGGGAATGACAGATATTAATGAAACAATACAATCGAAGCAGGATTGCAAAATCTTTTTGGAATCATGAACAAAAATTACATACATTTTAGCAGTATACAGGCAGAGAGAGATCAATGGACAGATAGATATATAGACAAAAAGACAGATAAATACGTAGGTGGATAGAATATATGGTACTAAAGTTACTAGATTATTAATTAACACCACCTACACCTTCATTGCTCGAACTTGAACTTTGGCTACAAACTTTCCTGAGCTACGGAGTTGTCTTAATATATTGGATCGATTTAATTACCAAGATTGGATGCCCTACAGAGTGTTCAGTTACCAATTAACAATTCCGTAGAATTAAGATGAACTTTGAAGCAGCGCATCATTGAAGAATCATGATGATTTGATTGACACAATGGGAATGATTCCGCTGCCTTGTGACGAGACAGGTGGGCGATTGTAGAGTGAAGCTCCATATGGGCTGAAAAATCCCGGTAAATTTCATTCACGATATTTATAACCACTATAATTATTATAATCCAGTGTTGTTGAGTGATTTGTTGGCTTACATATCAAGTTGATAGCCCCATAATCAAAAAGAATGGCTAGAGTTTGGTTATGTTTCATATAATTAAGTGCTGAGCTCCCTTAAAGCTCTGACCTGCTTGATCCCATCATGCCTTTAAAAGGGGGAACCGGAAGTGGCTATCACGTGACTGGTTTGACCGGAAGTGAGCTGTAGCAGCCACTATGTTGGGCAAAATAGACTATGATACAGCCCCTAACAGTGTTGTAAAAACTATCTTAGATAAGTATCTTGCCTGAGCTTAGTGTATACATCAAAAGAAAGCAAGACTGCACATGACTTGCTTCATATATAGGCCAATATATTTCACTACACAAGATGCGCTATTTGGAAATACTTGGCTTTTATAACCGATATGCTGTTGTCCAACTGAGAGTGACGGCAAAGCCTTGGCTCATTTTCTTACAGCCGATTTCATAATTGTAGACACTGAGAGTCTGAATGTGCATTTATCTTTGGGACATGTATTCTACAGGGAAAAGTGACATCAAAACACTTATGATATCATTTTTCAATACATGTTCTAGAAAACATTACATTCAGGATGAATGTGTACAACTATGTAAACAGTTGTAAAAAGATCGTCAAGCTAGATCTTATTGAAAACACGAAATAGACTAATGGTATTCAGATCTGATGTCACCATATGCATGGATTTAATCAAAAGGGTGAACTGTGGAAATGAAAATATGAAGTTGAAGACTTTTTGAAGTAAACCTATATCAATTAAATCAGCCATGGTGCAGAACGATACCGAGAAGAAAAAAGGTAACCTCCACGAAGATTTAGAGGTCTGATGATCATTTTTGTACATTTTTTTCAGATGTGCAGATCAAAGTAACCACAAATTACTTCTGACCTTACTGAAAACTGAAAAGCTTAGCCAGTCCTAAACTCAAGATTGAAGATGAGATACTTTGATGAAAGTACAAGGTTACTGT
Organism: Platynereis dumerilii; assembly: GCA_026936325.1. Classification (NCBI taxonomy): domain Eukaryota; kingdom Metazoa; phylum Annelida; class Polychaeta; order Phyllodocida; family Nereididae; genus Platynereis; species Platynereis dumerilii. The sequence goes on from JAPTHN010000008.1 coordinate 32,814,623, forward strand.
AACCTACAACATTGAAGATGATCAAATTTCAAGAACTGAATTTAGATCTGAAGAAAATGTCTTCAACTTTTAATCAGCGGTAATGGAATTCTGGCTGACTTTGCAGTAATACAATCTGTTTATACTGCACACTGCAGATGTATTCAAACTGAAAACCGTTATAAATATGATTATGCAAGCTTGACTGGACTTAAATACTTAAGATCAGACTTCTTTGACATGACAAGCCGACTTTCATTTTATAAATGTGTATTTAATTATATGGCAGAATAATACCACTTGCCAACTTATATTATTGTACGGATTGGCTATCCTGCTACTTCCGTATTATTCCGTAGCTTATTTGCCTATTTCTCATGTGCTATTATGTGTAAAACATACGCAAAATAATTATAATTATGACCCTTAACATCTCCAGCAGATTGGTGTGTTCTTCGTCAGCTGCTGATTTTTTTTCTCTCCTAAGGCCACACATAATTGATTCTTAGCTTCGCAGACCCGCCAACACAATAGATTTTCTGCCGATGGAAAAAATAAATAAATTTTTTTTTTTGACATAATAAAAAAAATTTTTTTGAACTTTTTTTTTTGTCCTACCGACCGACCCTAGAAAAAGTGCCTTGAGAGGATCCGAGAAGCTAGAGATCAATTAAGTGTGGCCTAAATGTCAGAGAATAACGATTTTTTTACGCTTTAATGATATACCATAAAAGATGTGCTCTAAGATATGCTCTATGTAATGCTTCATTTAAAGCTTCATAGCACTAAAGCGTACAAAATAAATGTTACAAAAGCGCTTAGAGACCTGCAAGAACATGAAAAAAGCAAATATCAAAAGTTCATCTCATATCGTGTGTTTTCATGTCTGAAAATTTATATGTCATATGTCATCGCGAAATGTATGTCTTAGAACTTCAACCAGCCGAAGACGACAGGAGGATGAATAAAGGCTCAGAATAGAGGCTCAGGAAGCAGAATAAAGGCTCAGAGATGCAGCGGAAGTCTAAGCTTCCTTAGAAAATTTGTCGAGCCTTTAATTCAATTTGACGCGAGTTTGGTGGGTAATGATTCCAAGGCCTTGTCTTTGCCTTTTTGCTTTTCTTTGCTCGGTTTTTCTTTCTCGCTTAAACTTTGCTTTTTGCAAATGTCTTTTTAAAACTCTTCTTTGAATAACTGCTTTATACTGTTATTCACTCTCACATTCTGAACCTTTATGAGCCTTGGGAAATTTTATTTCGCGCCTCCCACTTGATATAAAATATGCGGCCCGTTGTATGTGCTGTGCTGAGCAAGTAAAGATAACGTCACCTGATTGGCCCAAATTATAGTATGTCCAGTAAATGATTATGCGAATAAAAAACGCAATGAAATATGTTCAATTATTTTGGCTGAGAAATATTCATCTATCCTAAATTTTTAGCATTAGGGAATTTACTTCTTTTCCCCACTGCATGTTTGATTTTCTCAATAACAATGAACAATGTTAATAACAAGATAATTAATTAAAGCAAAAACACAAAACTCTGTGGTTATTATCCTTGTGCTTCTTTGATGCATGACTGCATGTCATCCATAACATATCTCAAAGCCAGGAAAAACAAGCAATGTCATACCTCACCAGTAACAGGTGCCAAAGCTATCCATAGTATTGTCTTTGCCATAGTACAGTGGTGTCATTTTTATTGGCATAAAAAGTGATTTGAGTGTTAGTTGAAATAAGAAGACATGCAAAATACCTTCTTGTAAATAATGCTATATTGCCAGGGTGTACCTATAGTATACAGAAATATATTCTGAAGGTCTATATTATTAATTTTGTCTCATCGCCCTTCCATCCATGGCAAACTTCTTCTGTCAATCAAATGATATAATATATGTGATATTAGGAGCACACACGTTTCTCGCTATAGATTAAATTAATCTGAAATGCCTCTAAATAGGAATTTAACCAGTATTTTCCGATACAATGACATTGTTTCAAATGTACAAACCCATAAAAACAGAGCGATTTTGCCAAGATTTGGAATCGATGTCATGCTGACTCCGTACATGAAAACCGTTCATGAAATTTATGCAAGCACACCAGTCTGGTTTTGAGCAGTGCTCGCCTAATGGGACATATGCCTACATATTATCGCATAATGGGACATAGGCCTAGACAGCATTACATAATGGGAAATAGGCACACCGTATCATTTATTCATTTGAATAAATGAATAAATGATACGGTGTGCCTTTGTCCCATTATGTAATGCTGTCACATCATGGGACACAGGCCTATATACACATTGTACAGTGTATATAATTGTACTTATCTGACTTCTTGATGATCTTGAAAGGAGTAAATTATTCGGTACTCACCTGCAAAGTAATGAAAACAAACATAAGTAATAAATACAGCACACATTTTCATTAAAACATAACCATATCAGATGTATGTGTTATGACAATCTGGAAAAAATAAAGCAAGCCGCACTGATTTGAATTTATTTCACAATACACCATTGTTATCAGTAATGTTGAAGCATCATATTGATATTTGAAATTTAAAGGATGGTTTAACTGACTATACTGAAAAAAAAAACATGTACATAATCCGTTATCATTATTTTACCAGTATAATAAAATAAATTAATTGTTCGTTTTATAACAAAAGTACAAAAAGCACTGAATGTCACTGAAAATACACAACAATTCAATTTGCCATACTCAAATCTTTCACTATTTTTATTTCGATCTGTAATGATACTAACGAAACAGGTTGACACCTCAGGTTTATCACATTGCAGTCTGCACTGTCAACACCCCTACTCTCTCACGTGTAACAGATGACATATTCTCAAGACTACACACTATTTTTAGCACATATTCGATTTTGATATTGACCACAGCCCTAAATTGTGCCAATTGACTGACTACTGGAGTATTTTTATATCAATTCCTCCCAGCAAATTAGTTTGATGGGATAAAAAAATGTTGCATATTTTTCCCATGTAAGGGATATTATACTTGACCAGCAGATACACCAACTTCGGCCCAGCTGACCAGGCAGGAGCTGGATTCGAACATTTACCCAGTGATTTGCAGCCTAGCACACCCCCTAATTTAAAGAGACCATCTTACATACTAAAATCCTTATCACAGGGCCCAATACTTCTGCATAACGTTCAATAGTTCAATAAAAGGCTTAGATGTCGTTATTTGCTTTCTTCATTTTCAATATTTCATCGGATTTCACAATCCATTTGACATGACAGATGAGCTGATGATTTCTGTCATAATTCATGCATAATGAGGGAAGGTGTCAAACTGTTCATTTGTGAAATTGAATAATGACCTTTAAGTTTCTATTATGCATTTGTTTGTCAAAAATATCTCATAAATACCAGGATTTCAATATTTAGTAGTTGCCTATTAGTTGCGGCTATCCTAGTAAGTAACAGAGCTTACTCCTACGAAGTTAATTGCTAATGCTGCAGACAAACAAATCATATAGGAATAGCTTGAAAGGTTTTCAAACAGTTTTAAGTGAACATTCAGATAACTTACAACCCAATTACATAAATGGCCCATTCTTTACAAAGAGACTATAATAGAGTAATAGTTAGTGGAATGGATTTTAGTTTTGTCATTGGGCCAACGCTAAACATCCTCAACTACACTACTGGTGAAAGCAAGGATATCCATCCAGTGAGAAGAAAATATATGTGGTCAATAGACTGATATTTGATTTCTAATTCATGTTATAATTATACAACATCCACAATACGTATAAACTTCTCTCACTTGCCATTTACTAATTTTCAATAAGCTGTCCAGAGAGACAGGCATTTGCTGTCTTTCATAAATAGTACCAAAACATCTGGCGAAACTTTTCAGCGAAAGGGTTTTTTTCTCTATTAAGTATCCAGATGTAGTTTTTAGGCATGGACAATACGAAAGTGGAGATTAATTCTAATGTAAATGGTTTCGTTCCATTTTACAAAAATCGCCAGTGCTTATAACTGCAACTGTATGCATGCGAAATGACACAAACATGTTTATCATCATGGTAACCAAAAATCATCAATATCGTCTTGCTGAGAAGAAATCAGGCAACTACTTTTTCTCCAGAAAGGCCATTAAGAATCCCAATTGACTGATTAATTTTTGGAGTGCATTATCATGGTTCAAAAATTATGCAAGATTTCTGAAGATTCTTGGAAACATCAAAGGTTAGATATTGAATATTTTCAGAGCAATCTCTTATCAACATTTCTTTTTTAATCTGAAGTGGTGAGGAGTAGCTCTCTACTTGGCAACCCTTGACTGAGACACTTAATGTGAACCAATGACCTAGTTTTTGTAAAAGCTATTCCCTTAGCTGTTTCTTTTTTATCAGAAAATGAGAATAGACAAATTTTGCTAATTTTCCTCGAATTATAACTGAACAAAACAAAATCAATTTCGAATGCAGTTGTGAAATATGCCTATCTGTAAATTTCAGACAGTCTAAAATGAAAGACAGTAAAATTATTTCAGTCAGTATAGCCCTATATATATCAAGAAAATAATTATTCACAACCACATTGAGTTTTACCGGACAATTTGACAAATCGGAAATCAAAGAAAACACCTTAAAAGCCAAACCCAGACATTACAAACCTCTGCTTTGGAACAAATGACTGTGACATCAGAATCTTGTGGTCTACTTCATGGCATTGCAGAATAGTTAGCTTTAAGATTTCTCCGCAGTCACATAATCGAAGAGCTTCAACATGCAAATTACACATTCCCACTTTTAAGTAGCAGCCAAATTCTAGAGCCAATTTTCCTCCTTCAGTTGGCTTATCTACATAGGAATGAGTTCGGAGAAGTTCTATTACTCAGTTACTTGACTGCCTAATATTCTGGCACAGATAGACCAACAAATAGATAGATAGCTTCAAAGACAGATAGATGAGAGACATTATAGAGATAGATAGACCCAGGCCGTTTGTTAGATAGATTTCGTACAGTATAGGTACAGCGCTCTAAACTCAGTTCTGGGTGCTCGCGAGGGTTGATTTATGAGATTGAAGAGTGAGCGGGTGTCGTCAACATATCACACATTTACCTCATGTGAGGGATCCTTTACTTTGCCAGCGGCGGTGCAGATACAAGGGGCCGCCAATAATATCTAATCCTAACGACATGCAGCTGGGATTTTTCATGATAAAACCAATGAAAAGAAGGACCTTCAGCAGAGCAGTCCTGGTCGACAGACAGATAGATAGATAGATGGATAAAAAGATAGCTAGATAGACAGACAGACAGATGGATGGATGGATAGATAGATTGATATATAGCTTGATGATACCTAAATATGCGAAAAATTACTCATTTTCGTAAGTACATTTATCATGGCTGCCGTTAGCCTCAAATTCTCCTATTATTGAAACTGTGCATGTTGGGTGCATATTTGATCGCAATCAAAGACCTTAAATTCAAAAGGTTTCGCCTTAAGGCAATGTTTTCTTTGAGTGTTGTTAACAACTCTACCTTAAGGGTTACATGCTCTATCTTAAGTGCTTACAACACGCAACATCCAAATCAAAATGTCAAAGCCAATTAGCTGCTTAAATATGCCTTGGAGTCTTAAAGCATCCCATTAATGGCAATAAACAGTTCTAATGGCTTAATCCTTATGTAATGACTCAATCGAATAGAGATTTGGTGAGACAGGTAACTTTATGCGCAACAGTCTGAGTGCATAGGCACTGCCTACCGTTTGCATTATGCGTAGCGACCTAATTAATCAACAAATCTTAAATTTTGGACTAGAAACCAATTTAATTACACTATAACATAGCGCTGAATTTACCTGTTAAACACCCTGATGTGAAATTACAAGCATTAAATATTTAGCAATCAAAGGATTTGGCGAATCCAGTAAAAAATACACTAAACTTACATTATTAACTAAATCGACCTGATCTCCGAGAAAACCTGATTGATTCCAAATTGTTTATATGTATACCTTTACAATAAGACAGCTTGTTGGCTATATAGCAAAGTTAGTTGATTGCTCTATATATATGAGTAGCCTACCAGCAAATTGTAAAACAAAAAATCCTTAATTAGGTAAGTTGGTGAGTGAACAGTGAAGAATCACAAAGATATTTCGAGGTGATATCAGAATTTCATTTTTAAGCTAGCTTGGTTTTTTTAATGACAAAACGTCTTACAATGATATGATAATTGAAATATTTGATTTAGTGAATCATTTCTGACAATGGCCTATGCTGCACTTAAGACATGATATGCCTATAAAAGATATATTATTTACTAAAAATGATGAATGTGATTTGAAACTTCAAAAGTTGTAATTCAATTAATGAAGAAAAATAAAAATAATAAACCTAGAAAGAGCAGGTGCTATCAATCTCTAAGATAGTGATCGCAGACTTGCAAGTGGAAATTTACATCAATATTTCACAAAGCTGCGGAAGTCCTTGCAAAAAAGGAGACATCTAATTTTGAATAATTGAATTTATGATGACAAAGTGTGCTGCACCATAGCGGTCATAGTCCCCTGCAAGTTTCTGAGCCATTAAGTATCTAATTTTAGACAGAAATTTGTTGTAGCTATAAGTAAAAAGTAACTAAGTTTGCAATCTTACTTTCGTCATAAAAATGAATCGACATGTTGAGTATTTCTCCTTGTTACGCTGACTATAAAAAGATGTTTTGAGTTTTGAGTTTCAGATACATCCACCTTAAATGTGTAAATTACTGAGAGCCATCAGTTTCTAGGCCAGAAGAGATATATATGTATCTGTTTGCTCTTGTAGACATCCTGTAAATTATTCCTCAATCAATTCAGACTTAAATCCTAAACTTCAACAAATCTTCATAGTGTGTCAGTTATCTTAAAGCCTTAAAATTCTCCTGCAAAATAACACGCCACAGTTTCCTCCTTTCTAACAACTTTCCCGTGCTGAGATAATATGATCAAATCTAATTCTAATCTAAATTTATCTTATTTGCTAACCATATCTCGGCATCAAATTCAATCCACTGCTTTTGATGTCCACATCATATTTGAGATTGGTTCTTAAAGCATTGTCGTGATGGCTTGATACGATCAGACCAAATATCACATTTCGTCATTGCGATAATTGTTACATGTAATTTTCACCTGAGATACTGGACGCAAATATCACAATGGACAATGGTATTTTGATACTACAGTCAAAATGGACAAAAGGTGTCGTTTTTTTGACAATATGAATTCCACCATACCATTTGTTCTTTAAAAAAAAGAGACACCAATGACATTAGGCTCTATGAAATGAGATTTTGTGAGAACATGATACACACAATAACATTTCTTGCAGTTTTTCCCATCCTGAAGTTTTATTTGACCGTGTTGCACTGGAATTTGGACATCCGATAGACAACCAGCTATGAAGACTGTTTTGGTATTTGATTTTAATGTTTCAGTATCTGATTTTAATGTTTTGGTATTTGATTTTAATGTTTTGGTATTTGATTTGAACGTTTCATATATGATTTTAAGGTTTAGGTTTTAATGTTTCTGTGTTTGATTTTAGTGTCTCGCTATTTGATTTCCATTTTTCACCATTTTATTTTAATATTTTGATATTTGATCTTAATGTTTTGGTATTTGATTTTAATCATCTGGTATTTGATTTGATGGTTTGGTATTTCATCTTAATGCTTTGGTATTTCATTTCAATGTCTCTTATTTAATTTAATATTTTTGTGTTTCACTTAGTGTTTCAGTATTTGATTTTAATTTTTCGATACTTGATCTTAATGTTCTGGTTTTTGATTTTTACTGTTTGGGTATTTGATTTTAATGTTTCGGTATTTGTTTAATATGGATGAGAAGTTTAAATCATTTTGCTGTTGATTCCACCATTTTCACGGCCCAATCAGAAAGTTTCTGAACTTCAGACGAAAGAACAGCTAAATCCTTGTGAAAGTCGCAGGAAATTGAAAAATTTTCTCAATTATATCATAATACAGGCAGATTCGTTGGTGTCAAAAAAGTTAAGCTTGGGAGACAATTTCACAATCCCAATATATTGACAGCCCCTACAAACCCATCAGATGCAGTTAAATCAATCAGAAAACCAATGGTTATTTCACCATTTTTGGAGTGAGGCCAAGTTGTTTATTTATTGTCCAAGTTGGAATTGAGATTGCCAGCTACAGACAACTGAACGCTATATTTCTCTTGATCCAGACTGATTTATAGGATGGGGTTAATATACTTTCAATGGAGATATGGAGGAATAGAACATCTTCAAAAGAAGCATAAATCAAAATGTATCTGATTTCTAGAAGTATATTAACTAGATTTTCCATGTGTATATAATCTATCCATTCATCTTACTCACAATCTCTCCATCAATCCATCAACCTATCTATATATCTTCCCATTTACCAATATACCTATCTGTCTAGCTATCTGTAGATTGTCACAGATATCCCAGCCATAGTAATAGACCTCAAGGCAATTGTCCTGCCCAGTCACTGCCAAAACACATAGTCCACTGCCCAATTGTTACTCTATATACCTCGTGGAATAGAAGTGTCATATGTAAAACTCCTGATTTATGACACCTCAGAAGGAATAAAGTACTGGATGGCTGCTGGCTTATAGAGCAGAAGGAGTGGCAATGAGATATGAGAGATGTCTGAGCTTGTTAGGTGGTGAGATGGATAGGGCAGCTGCAGATAGATGAGAAGGGCTATTCAGTGTATCGTATACTGTGGACCAGCAATATGATATGGAAATATATTGGAGCATAAATACAAAAAATATTTAATAGAAAGAACTCTTATAGGTCTATATAGAACATATGAATTTTTTGGATTGTGTGTTAATTAAGTCATATCATATTTATTGATAATTTTTTTAAAATATCGATAGTAAGTTTAGCAATGTCAATGCCCAATGATAATATTTGTATTATTATTAATAATTATTCATATTTACAGTACGAACATATGCCATCACTGGGGAAAAATCAACTGTTGTAACAATTAGGCCATGGTGGAACTAGTCATTAGCTAGAAAAGTAAATAGCAGATTGAAACTGCAAGCAATGTCAGATCTTCATCACTGAATAAAAATTTTCTTAAATTCTTACTTCTGCAGTTGTTTACCAAATGGACATGATAACAATAAGGCCTGAACAATGGATAAAAAAGCCTATCCCTTTTTTATTCAGCTCTGGATACACGTGGTAACCGTCCTGCATTAACTGTTTCTTAACCAAATGGAGCATATATACAAAATTTATTAATGATGTTCTCAATAACTGAAATAAATATGGTATCTCAGAATTGTTGCACAAATTCCTCACAAATACCACATAAGAATAGGCATTGAATATCAAATTCCATATAACAAATGAAGAATTGGTGCTCATTCTTAAAAAAATATGAGAATCAAGATATATATTTTGGGAAGCTCATTTTTTTTGTCTGTCCTGAAGCTATACCAGCCAGTGGATCACGTTTCTGTGATTGTGAAAATTAGAAATTTCCTGTTTCAGCAGAGTTAATAGCTCTCTTTCTTTCTCCCTTGCTGTCTCATATTACTTCCGGCTTCCTTTTTGCACTATTAGAATGCATTTTTAGCAGTCAGTAGAATAACTGAAATGATTCAAATTCAACTCATCATGGACTTCGGGTTTGAGACACTCTTCAACAACATTTCAAAAGGCAAAAAAAGATTTTTCAGTGCAATTGAAGTTTCTGAAAATTAAACGAAATTCTTGCCATTCATTACACACTTGATTCTTGACCTGAACAGACAAACACTAGGGACTGGTATTTATTGGTTACACCAATATAGAATTTTACCCATTTTTGCTCCAAAGGATAATTATTACCAAAAGGTAAAAGCCAACATCTTTATCATCATATAATCAAAGTAGACCTATATCAAAGTAATAACAGTAATACTTTGCCGTTAAGCCACTGACAATAACTACAATTAGGATTCAGATATGTCCGCAAACATTTCTCCTTAACAGGTTCCACACAACATGTCTGAGCCCATTAGCGTCTTAGTAATATGCCCTCACAGTTGGCACACACTTGTTGAATAATGCAGAGTAGTGTGGAAGAATATGTTGGGTAGAATTATTAGCTGCATGAAAAATGTGCCGCACAAAGACACCCCAATATGGCCTGCTCATGAGTAATTCTCTGTGTGAGGTGTATATGTCGCAATCATTGAGTGGATCAACATTTTCAGTATTTCTAGTATCTGTATCACTCTTTCAAAGCATGATGGTCAATGGTCATATCTGTATCATGTATCAATCCAGCTATCATTATTTTGAGACTGACTCTTATTATACGGTTGTACCGAAAGCACTTTTTGCAGAACCAAATCCGATTCCGAGCCCAGTCACCTCATTCGACCAAATCCGATTCAGTACCGAATCTAGCATGGCCTTAATTTTCAGCTCATTAGTAAGCAATTTGCGAAGCTACATGGCAGCCTTGTGCACCTTCGTTGATAGTATTCATGAAGTGACAGTTTCTGATTTTGGTTTCGGTACATAATTGCTCCTGTGGCCCTCTCGGTCACCACACTTGGACATCCTTACTGCGCATAAGCAACCTCGTAGCCTTGTACCTTTCACAGTAACATAAGTGTAAAATATGGAAAGACCAGGAAAGCCATAAAGCTGTAAGGATTTCTTGTAGGAAAGCTGGATGGTGATAAATTCTCAGGTACCATCGGACCATCCTATCACGCTGATGTTGCTGCCATGGTTGCCATTGTGCAAGATATGCTGAATATAGATAGATAGAGATAGATAGATAGATAATATATAAGTACTTATTATAATTATAATTATAATTATAGATAGATAGATAGATAGATAGATAGATAGATAGATAGATAGATAGATAGATAGATAGATAGATAGATAGATAGATAGATGAATGGATGGATGGATGGATGGATGGACAGATAGATAGATAGATAGATAGATAGATAGATAGATAGATAGATAGATAGATAGATAGATAGATAGATAGATGGATAGACTGCAGGCTTTTTTTAGGTCAGCCCTTACTACTAAATATCATCAATTTCCCCTAGTGAGTAGTATTGATGATATTGAATCCTGAAAATTTCTTTCCCTTGCTCAGTGCAGACTTAATAAATAACGTGTTGTCAATTTGACATTCTCATCAAAATAATTTCCAATTTGTCTTCTTCCTTAATGGGTTCATTGAACTGTTTTTAATTCACCACACAGTTTGAAAAAAAAATCACAAGAAAATACCGCAGTGTGCAGCAAAATGCATAATCACTGGTGACAAGACATTCTACAATCTGTCGCTGTTGTGTCACACACATAATTCTTTAATAGTATGGTGCATCATAAAGAATCCAATTTATATCTCTTGAGGCCTGTTAGACATTTGACCCTTTTGAACCCATTTGACCTTTCAGTGACCCCTAGATGACCTCTTACAGACTTTGACACCATGAGACCTGTCGAGTGTGACCTCGTGTCAATTTGGACAACTGACCTAGTGTCGTGTTGGGCATCAAAAGAACTTGGCGCAATGTAGTCTGACCGTAAATGACCTCACTCATTCTTGTACAAGCCACTCTGCAGCAATGATTTGAACACTGAAAAGGTGGGATCTCAAACTAGATTCAATACGCTTTACTTTGAGGCCAGTAAATAGCTGTGGTGTTTGCTTAATATTATATCCATTCAGGAGAATTTTTTATGAAAAAAATGAAAGCTACCAGCACTTGCAAAATGGGGCAAGAAGAAAATTCCCTCAATTTCATATAAACGGCTCTGCAAGAGAGTACATTTTGATGAGTCAAGCTCACTATGCAACTGGAGCACAATAAACCAAAATTGGAAAGGGACCTTCACAGCAAAAGCAGGCAGGACTTGCAGTGGCAATAGGGACTCTCTGCTGTTGCAATGCCAACCTGAGCTGCAATGTCACTGGACTCCTGGTCGGCAATAATTCTCCTGTATGGAATTGACCCCAGATTGGCTTCAGTGCAATTTACACTGACTGCTATGACATGAAATCGAAGGCAGTTCTTAGTTGCACCTTCTCTTATTCTGAATCCTACTCTCCCAAACTTTTTAGCAGGCAAAGAGATGATTGTTAGACTACCCTGAGCACAGATCATAAGATTCGAAAGCAGGGTCATCATTTCATCAGAACTTCTTCCAATCGATGGTGTAGAGGAGCCACCAAGAGACTGCATAGTCTACCCCAAGGTGCTGTTGTCCAACCAGCAGTTTCTGCAGAGATCACAGAAAGAAGTTTGACCTGAAGTGGCCTTGGTAGCTACTCTGTTGCCTTCTTGCAACCTTCAGTACCTCTCCCAGCCTAAATATAGCCTTAGCATTTTTGACAGCTTTACAGTGACTCAAATTTTCCTTGCATCCAGAAATGACACAACCATGCTATACCTTTGTTTCAATAGAATTAGTAATTTTTAAAATTTGTTTAAATCAATCAATCAAATACCACCTATTTCCATAGCGTAAAAGAACCTCTCTTTAGTACCTACTAGGAACCCTTTATCATCACTGTATTTCTCTACCCTCTCAAATCTAGATATGCTGGAGTGGCATGGGTTTACTAAACTTGTGACACCGAACACCCCAGGTCATCAATGACACTGAGGTTGATCTTGTTACTCTGCAACCAGTTGTTACATGGTTGGAGTATAATGTAACATGTACATTGTACAATGGCCTGCAAAACTGATCGCACCTGCCCGTTTTTGTTCTATTCCACAAATGATCTGAACCTGAACAGTTAGCTTAATACCTATCATAAAAGAAGCTATTAGGTCTCTTCCTCTGGATTATTGCGCCTGCTGATCAAAGCTTATTTTACATAAGTAGTTCAATGGATGAAAATCAGTTGCATGAATGTGCCATTATGTATGATGTTAAATTGTTAATACACTTAATACATTTTGATGTTCATTATTATATAATTTACATTTCCCTATCTACTCTTGAAAATTTATACCCTAGTAATATTTCTAATGGCCTAGTTTTTTTGTAAATGGACAGTAGGGACCAAGTTTACTTGGCATGAAAGGCTGAACGCCTCTTCAATGTGATTAAAATGTTTGTTCAGTGAAGATTAAAGCCTGGTTCAAAGATTTTCTGAGGATTCTAAACCCTTTAGGGAACAGGAAAGGCCAAAAAGCAAAGGCATTGAACAAAGGAGATGACAAAATACCATAATGGCTTGACCATGGAGACCTAATAATCTTCACCAAATAATGTGGGCATTTATGCTTTTTATTTTAACTGAAATAAATCTAAGCATTCATATTTACAAAACAGTGTCTGGCATTTTCCCATGAGTGACTTCTGAGATTCATGGACAAAACCTCTATCAAATTTTAAATCAATTATAGACAATGACTTTCAAATGAACAACATTTGGCCAATTAAGGAAAAATACTTACAAACAACTACATCAAAATTTCCACCGTTTATGTCAGAAACTTCAAACCACTTCCAAATAGCATAACAACTTCATAATAGAAGAAAAACTTTTATAATGTCTTTTTATTTGATGGCAATATTTTTTTGCTTAGCAACTAATGCTACAATCTCACGGCACGTTACGGAGCACTTTAGACGTCGGCGGGATGGTATTTCCTGGTAATTTGGATGAATTTGGGTGATCCGCCGTCGACTTTTCACATCCCCCAGGGGTAGTTTTTGTTCCCCTCAGGGGTTCCTAGAAATGGAAAAACTGCGCCGTGGATGTCAAAAAAGATTCAACAGGTTCAAACTTTTTTTTCATGACGGCGGAACAGAGCCCAAAATTTTCTTAATTTTTGGATTTCCGGCGGGGATTTTTTCAGTGAGAACGTCTCAAAAACATCTCCGGCGGGATATTAAGACATCCCCTGCCCCTGAGGGGACCTCTCCTGCCCCCTGCGGGGACCTCTCCTGCCCCTGGGAGGACATTTGCAGCCTCGCCGGCAGTTTTTGACATCCCGCCGACGGTCTTTTGACATCCCGCCGACGATCTTTGACATCCCACAGGCATTTAGATCTTGCCCCCAAGGCATTTAGATCTTTCCCACAGTGATATGATGTTTTCCCGCCGATTTACGATCTTATCCCGCCGTGATATGCTTTTAATTAATTATATAATGGTTTTATAAACATTGTGTGTCGCCGGGATGGTCATTTTTTTCCTAGAATTCAACTCAAGCTACCCCTCAGTGGTAAAAAAGTTCTCCGTAACGTGCCGTGAGAACTAGGCATAAGTGACTTTATAGTGACAACAGTAACATCATGCTACGACTGTGGCAGTCAAAGCATAGAAAATTGTCAAATGTCCCATGCTTCAAGTATCGGTTAGTCCCTAAACTGTGCAGAACAATTTTTCTTGCTTACTTTATAAGTTCAGTGAGCCTGACAAAAGCTGGGTAACAAGGTCACAGGTTTTTCTTTGACCGACTTTGTACTTCCCATGAAATAAAAGAAATGGCAGGCGTCTGACAGTACAATGTACACATCTTGCATGTAGTTTCTCTTGTGTGCTTGTTATGTCATCAAGCAAACATCAGGTATATCTTTTTGAAATAAGATTACAATATTTTCTTAAAATTACAATGATTATATTGCACAACACTAAAAATATCAGGCATCACACACACAATACATCAATGGAATTTTTGAGATTGTATGTTCTTTGACAATTTTTTTCTCTTTGTTTTCCATCAATCTAGAATCATGGCAAAGCAGTTCTTCAGTTGCGACTTCGCATCAGTTTTGGATAGTCATGCTTGAGAAGAATGGAGACATCATTAAAGAACTCAGCTCAGGTAAATTTACACAATGTCTTATCTTCCTAAGAAAATTTTTTAACAAGTTTTTCCCTATATAACTTCTTAAACCTTTGCCAGGTGCAGGAAGCTTGTCAACATTGACATCAGACGCCTGACTACACATATGATTTTTCAGAAGTCACTTGCTTTGTACTTTCTTTGAAATATTGCTGGATGTCATCCATTACAAATTTGACAGCCAAGACAAATAAGGAATGCCATACCTCACCAACGAGAGATGCCAGAAGCTATTCTCCAGATATGTAAAATGTCAAAGCTAACATCATTATTTCTGACATGAAATTGATATGCAACGGCAATTAAGATGTCTTGTGAGGCTCATCGCACAGTTTGGGAATGAGAGTTAGAATTGATAAATCAAATAAACTAAAATGAACACTAATTACAGATTTAATTTAGTAATTATGCGTCATTATATCTGTATCTCTATAATAGATAAGTTATATCCATAAGACTATAAATTAACATGATGTATATAATTATCATTTAAGCCCTGGCAATATTTATCATTTATAAAACTGAAACTTGGTGAGTCCACCCCAGTTTGATAATAGCTAACATCTAGTCTACCAATTTCAAAGAACTGCCCAAGAAAGTTACTACTAAATGTTAATATTCATATAAATTATGGACAAGATATGCCATATAAGCAAAACTCCTGATTTATGACACCTCATGTGCAACTTAATAGCTGCTGGCTTACAGAACAGATGGAGTTATGATGAACAATGAGAGATGTCTTGGCTTGTGTGGTGCTGAGATGGATAAGGCATCAGAAGATAGATGGGCAGGGCTCCTCTGTATATTATATGATACAATGATACAGGCTGGCAACAACATATGGTGGCTTTATGCAATGACTAGGCTTTGGAAAGCCAACATTTTATAATTGTTGAAAACATCTACTACAAAAATAGCTATGTGTTTTTTTTATTGCAATTTTCAGCGATAAAATTAAGCATACATATATACCTTCAAAATTTAAAGAATGCGCACATTAAACCCAATTCAATTGTGGATATAAACGTGTTTGCTAAAACAGAAATTTTCATTGCTCTTGTTCTTGTATCCTTTAAGGAAAATGGTGAAGAATCAAATTATATTTTTCAAAAAGGTAAGCCTATCCCTTTCCCGTTTATCCCATTTCCATTCAGTTCAAATCTGCATACAACTGCTCATAAATGGATCTTAATATGCACATTATGGAAAAAGGATGATATTTTCATCATGTACATTGAATTTCAGATTCCACACAACAACTCATTATTTGGCGCTGATTCATATAAAAGAAAGCATCATCACGATAATGTTTAAAAAACGCACTTTTCCTTGCAATTGCCTGACCTGATGTCCTACACAGCGATCTTCTTGCACTTACATAGGACACATAAGCATACAATATAGATGGCCAGAAAGCTGTATAAGCTGTAGAGATTTGTGTAAGAATCATATGGCAAAGTTTGTTGTTTGCTCAATATATGAGAACTAGCAAATTGTAAACTAAAAAAAATCCTTAATTAGGTCACTTGGTGAGTAAAAAGTGAAGAATCACAAAGAGATTATGCAATGAAATATCAAAATTGCAGTCTTGAAGTGAGTCTGTTTTTTACAACAAAACATCTTACAATAATATGATAAATTATATGTTTGATTTTACTGAATCATTTCTCTCCCTAGTCTGAGGTACACTTTATGACATGATCATGATGACAGTCCAAATTCTTACTGCAAAATGATAAATATGATTTGAAACCTCAAAATTTATAATTCAATTAACAAAGGAAAATAAAAAACAAACCTAGAAAGAGCAGGTGCTATCAATCTCTAAGATAGTGATCGCAGACTTGCGAGTGGAAATTTACATCAATATTTCACAAAGCTGCGGAAGTCCTTGCAAAAAGGAGACATCTAATTTTGAATAATTGAATTTATGATGACAAAGTGTGTGTTGCATCATTCCGGTCATAGTCCCCTGCAAGTTTCTGAGCCATTAAGTATCTCATATTTAGACAGAAATTTATTGTAGCTATAAACAAACATTAATTTAATTTGCAATCTTACTGTTGTCATAAAAATGTATCAACGTGAGGAGTGTTTCTCCTTGTTACGCTGACTATAAAAAGATGTTAAATGACATGTGTGAATTACTTAGAGCCACTAGTTTCAAGGCAAGTAGAGATAAATTTGTATCTATTGCTCTTATCCTGCAAACAATTTCTCAATCAATTCAGATTTAATTCTTAAACTTCAACAAATCTTCATGATGTGTCAGTAATCTTAAAGCCTTTAAATTCTCTTGCAAAATAACACAGTTTCCTCCTTTCTAACAACTTTCCCGTGCTGAGATAATATGAGCGAATCTAATTCTAATCTAAATTTATCTTATTTGCTAACCATATCTCGGCATCAAATTCAATCCACTGCTTTTGATGTCCACATCATATTTGAGATTGGTTCTTAATGCATTGTCGTGATGGCTTGATACGATCAGACCAAATATCACGTTTCGTCATTGCGATAATTGTTACATGTAATTTTCACCTGAGATACTGGACGCAATATCACAATGGACAATGGTATTTTGATACTACAGTCAAAATGGACAAAAGGTGTCATTTTTTTCCACAATATGAATGCCACCACACCAGTTGTTCTTTTAAAAAAAGACACCAATAACATTAGGCTCTATGAAATTAGATTTTATGAGAACATGATACACACAATAACATTTCTTGCAGTTTTTCCCGTCCTGAAGTTTTATGAAGGTTTATTGCACTGGAATTTGAACAAGGGTTAGACAACCATCAATGTAAACTTCAGTTTGGTATTTGGTGTTATTTCAATGTTTTGGTGTCAATTTGAGTATTTTATCTTAATATTTTGGAATGCTATGTTAATGTTTCGGTATCTGATTTCAATATTTCAGCATTTGCTATAACATTTTGGTATTTGATTTTAACGTTTCTGTATTTATTTTAAAGTTTCAATATTTGATTCTAATGTGGATAAGAAGTGAAAATCATTTTGTAATTGATTCCACCATTTTCACAGTCCTATTACTAAGTTTCTGAACACTAGACAAAAGAACAAAGTAGTCAAGCCCTGTGGAAGCCGCAGAAACTTGAAAAATTGCTGAAATTATATCATAATACAGGCATATTTGTTGGTGTCAAAAAGTTAAGCTTGGGAGACAATTTCACAATCCCAATATATCGACAGCCCCTAGAAACCCATCAGATGCTGTTAAATCAATCAGAAAACCAATGGTTATTTCACCATTTTTGGAGTGAGGCCAAGTTGTTTATTTATTGTCCAAGTTGGAATTGAGATTGCAAGCTACAGACAACTGAATGTTCTATTTCTCTTGATTCAGAGAGATTTATAGGATGGGGTTCATATACTTTCAATGGTAACATGGAGAAACGGAAAATCTTAAAAACAAGCATAAAAACTTAATGTATCTGATTTCTAGAAGTCTATTAACTAGATTATCTCTATGTTTATCTATCTATCCATTCATCTTACTCACAATCAATCCATCAATCCTACCACCTATCTAGCAATCTACCAATCTATCTACCTATCTATCTATCTAACTATTTATCTATCTACTCATCCATCCATCTATCTATCTACCCACATATAGCATGTCACAGATACCGAAATCATAGTAAAATACCTCAAGGCGATGTCCTGCCTGGTCACTGCCAAAACACATAGTCCACTGCCCAATTTTTACTCTATATACCTCGTGGAATAGAAGTGTCATATGCGAAACTCCTGATTTATGACACCTCAGAAGGAATAAAGTACTGGATGGCTGCTGGCTTATAGAGCAGAAGGAGTGGCAATGAGATATGAGAGATGTCTGAGCTTGTTAGGTGGTGAGATGGATAGGGCAGCTGCAGATAGATGAGAAGGGCTATTCTGTACATTGTATACTGTGGACTAGTGATATGGAAATATATTGGAGTATAAATAAAAAAAAAAAAGTACACTATTGAATGAACTCTTTTAGGTCTATATAGAACATATGAATTTGTTGGATAGTGTGTTAATTAAGCCATATCATATTTATTGATAATTTTTTTTAAATATTGATAATAAGTTTAGCAATGTCAATGCCCAATGATAATATTTGTATTATTATTAATAATTATTCATATTTATAGTGCTAAAATATGCCATCACTGGGGAAAAATCAACTGTTGTAACAATTAGGCCATAGTGGAACTAGTCATTAGCTAGAGAATTAAATAGCAGATTGCAACTGCAAGCAATGTTAGATCTTCATCACTGAATAAAAATTTTCTTAAATTCTCACTTCTGCAGTTGTTTATGCCCCTTTCACACCTACAAGGATGCCTTCAAGGATCAACAAGGATGGCCCAGGATGAAGGAAATTCTTCCTCCTGCTCGATCCGACATTCAAATAATTGCTACAATGTAACAATGCCTAATTCTACATTGTGAAGCAGGATGTACTATGGTATCAGTGAGGACTGAGCAAGGACCTACTACGGTCTTGAAGGACTGAACAAGGATACTGCAGGATTATACAAGGATACTGCAGGATTAATCGAGGATACAGCAGGATTGAACAGGGATCAGCGGGATTAAACAAGGACTCTGCAGGATTATACAAGGATACTGCAGGATTGAACAAGGACACTGCAGGATTGAACAAGGATAGTGCAAAACTGAGGTCTCTCAAGTTGTGTCGATGCCTGTAGACACTGTCTATGGCAATGACACCTAATTTTCCATTGATAAAATAAATAAAAATTACAGGGATAGCAAACAGCTATTCTTTAGTTCAGAGTTTAAAACAATGGAAAATTGAAAGGAAAAATAGCTTTGATAGATGACAAAAAAGGAGGATACTGTATTTATTGCTCATATATGCAGAGAAATTCTCAAAACTTTTTACATAAACATAGCTATGAGTGGTACGCCGGGAAAAAAATCTGAAGCCAGGCTGCTGCCAGGAGGTCAAAAGATCATTATTATCAAACAAGAAAAAGAATAAACTCAACTGTGACAATATTAAACTGGTATTCGTGAAAAGGGGATATGAACTAGAAACTTGGGTTTTAACTTTGTGCATTGTCCACATTCTTACCATCAGAAAGTGCACAAATTAGCTTGTTCATGTCCTCCTGCCAGTCAAGGATGTGCAAGGATGGCCAAGGATGAGCCAAGGATGAGTAAGGATGAGCCAAGGATAGGTAAGGATAGGTAAGGATGAGTCAAGGATAGGTAAGGATAGGTAAGGATGAGCCAAGGATCCTCCAGGATGCATCCTGGTGGCCACAGGGTCATCAGGGAAGTAACAAGGTGGAGCAGGATCCACTAAGGATAGCCCAGGATCCACCAAGGATAGCCCAGGATTCACTAAGGACAATGTAGCTATTTTTCCATCCTGCTCATCCGGCAACAAAAATTGAACATGTTCAATTTTTTGTTGTGATCCGTGGTGGAGATGAAGGATGCTCCGGATAGTCAAGGATGGCCCAGGACCCAACAAGGATGTAACAAGGATGCAACAAGGATGTCAAGGATGAGTGATCCTTCTTCATCCGTGAGTATCCTTGGATGCATCCTTGAAGGTGTGAACACCACATTACCAAATTGGCATGATGACAATAAGGCGTGAACAATGGATAAAAAAAGCCTATCCCTTTTTTATTCGGCTTTAGATACATGTGGTAACAGTCTTGTATTAATTGAATCTTAATATATAGGCCACAGGTTAAAGATCCTGGCTGTGGTTGGTATATAAAAATAAAATTGATGATGATATTAATAACTGAAATAAATATGGTATCTCAGAATTGTTGCACAAAGACAACCTTAAGAATGGGCATTGGGTAACAAATGAAGAATTGTTGCTCATTCCTAAAAAAATATGAAGAATCATGATATTTATTTTGGGATGCTCATTTTTCTTGTCTGTCCTGAAGCTATACCAGCCAGTGTATCATGTTTCTGTGATTGTGAAAATTAGAAATTTCCTGTTTCAGTGGTGTTAATAGCTCTCTTTCTTTCTCCCTTACTGTCTCATATTACTTCCGGTTTCCTTTTTGCACTTTTGAAATGCATTTTTAGCAGTCAGTAAAATGATTTTAACAATTCAAATTCACCTCATCATGGACTTCGGATTTGAGACATTGTCTAAGACTCACTACTGGGCTTTTTTAATGGCCAAAATGTGACATTTCAGTGAAATATATGGTTCTGAAAAATGGAGGGAAGTCCTTGCCATTAATTATGCCAAATTCCTACACACCTAATACTTGACCTGGACAGCCCAACACAAGGGACTGACGTTTAATGAATACACCAAAAACAATTCTACCTGTTTTTCCAAACAATAATTATAAAAAATGAGTAAAAACATAACCTCTTTATTATCATATAATCAAAGTAGATATGAAAGTAATAGCAGTGATACTTCGTCGTGAAGCCACTGACAATAACTACAATTAGGATAGAGATATGTCCGCAAACATTTCTCCTTAACAGGTTCCACACAACATGTCTGAGCCCATTAGCGTCTTAGTAATATGCCCTCACAGTTGGCACACACTTGTTGAATAATGCAGAGTAGTGTAGAAGAATATGTTGGGTAGAATTATTAGCTGCATGAAAAATGTGCTGCACAAAGACACCCCAATGTGGCCTGCACATTAGTAATTCTCTATGTGAGGAGTATATGTCGCCTGTATTAAGTGTATCAACATTTTCAGTATTTCTAGTATCTGTATTACTCCATCTTTCAAAGTATGAGAGTCGTATCTTTATCATGCATCAATCATGCTATTATTGTTTCGAGACAGCTTCTATATATAGGGGTAAAGAAGATACTTTTTGTCGAACCGAATCCTATTTCAAGCCTAGCCATCTCATTCAAACGAAACTGATTCATAGTATTGAACGCACTTTTTGAAGAACCAAATCCGATTCCGAGCCCAGCCACCTCATTCAACCAAATCCGATTCAGTACCGAATCTAGCATGGCCTTAATTTTCAGCTCATTAGTAAGCAATTTGCAAAGCTACACAGCAGCCTTGTGCACCTTCGTTAATATCATTCATGAAGTGACAGTTTCTGATTTTGGTCTCAGTACATCCTTACTTCCACAGTCCTCTCAGTCAGCACACTTGGACATCCTTACTGCGCATAAGCAACCTCGTAGCCTTGTACCTTTCACAGTAACATAAGTGTAAAATATGGAAAGACCAGAAAAGCTATAAAGCTGCAGGGATTTCTTGTAGGAAAGCTGGATGATGATAAATTCTCAGATACTATTAGACCATCATTTCATGCTGATGTTACAGCTATGGTTGCCATTGTGCAAGATATGCTG
This sequence comes from Platynereis dumerilii, assembly GCA_026936325.1. Classification (NCBI taxonomy): domain Eukaryota; kingdom Metazoa; phylum Annelida; class Polychaeta; order Phyllodocida; family Nereididae; genus Platynereis; species Platynereis dumerilii. The sequence goes on from JAPTHN010000008.1 coordinate 32,836,885, forward strand.
AATATAGACAGATAGATAGATAGATAGATAGATAGATAGATAGATAGATAGATAGATAGATAGATAGATAGATAGATAGTAGTAGTATTTTGATTTTGAATCCAAAAAAATTCTTTCCCTTGCTCAGTATGCACTTGCAATGACAACACATTGTCAAGTTAACATCTCATCAAAATAACTTTAAAAAAAAAAGTCACAGTCAACTCACCACAGCATGTAGCAAAATGCATAATCACTGGTGACTAGAAATTCTATAATCAGTCGCTGCAGTGTCACACACATAATTCTTTAATAGTATGGTGCATCATAAAGAATCCAATTTATATATAAGTCTGATAGACATTTGAACCCATTTGACCTTTCAGTGACCCCTAGATGACCTCTACCAGACTTTGAGGCCTGTCGATTGTGACCTCGTGTCAATTTGGACAACTGACCTAGTGTCGTGTTGGGCATCAAAAGAACTTGGCGCAATGTAGTCTGACCGTAAATGACCTCACTCATTCTTGTACAAGCCACTCTGCAGCAATGATTTGAACATTGAAAAAGGGGGATTTCAAACTAGATTCAACAGGTTTTACTTCAAATGAGGTCAGCAAATAGTTGCGGTGTTTGCTTAATAAATCCATTCCGGAGAACTTATTATGACAAAAAAACATTCTTATGAATCATACGAAAAAGACAAAATAATATGGTTATTATGTCTGTTTCTTATGATTTGTTTTTAAAATCCAGTTCAGAAACTTCATTCAACATTTTAATTTCAACAAAATTCTTTATTCTATGTTGCCTCATAATGGATAAATCCCATAAAGGACATATAACGTTGAATGAAAACCTGAGCTGTAATGTCACTGGACTCCTGGTCGGCAATAATTCTCCTGTATGGAATTGACCCCAGATTGGCTTCAGTGCAATTTACACTGACTGCTTTGACATGAAATCGAAGGCAGTTCTTAGTTGCACCTTCACATATTCTCTAGGCCTTCTCCCCTGACTTTTCAGCAGGCAAAGAGATGATTGTTAGACTACCCTGAGCACAGATCATAAGATTCGAAAGCAGGGTCATCATTTCATCAGAACTTCTTCCAATCGATGGTGCAGAGGAGCAATCAAGAGTCTGCAAAGTCTACCCCAAGGTGCTGTTGTCCGACCAGTAGTTTCTGCAGAGATCACAGAAAGAAGTTTGACCTGAAGTGGCCTTGGTAGCTACTCCGTTGCCTTCTTGCAACCTTCAGTACCTCTCCCAGCCTAAACATAGCCTTTAGCATTTTTGGCAAGGACTCAAATTTTCGCATCATTTTGCATTCTTCCTTTGCACTGCATCCAGAACTGACAAGGCACTGAAATATCAATAGAATTAGTAATTTTTAAAATTAGTTTTAAATCAATAAATCAATCAAATACCACCCATTTCCATAGCAGAAAAGAACCTATATTTTACCCCTACACCCCATTTATCATCACTGTATTTCTCTACCCTCTAAACTTTAGATATCCAGGGTGGCAATGGTTTACTATGTGACACCGAACACCTCAGGTCATCAATGACACTGAGGTTGATCTTGTTACTCTGCAACCTTATGTAACATGGTTGAAGCAAGTTGTAAGGTGTACGAAGGCTTGCAAAACTAATTCCACCCTTTATGAAAGAGCCCGTTTTTGTTCTATTCCACAAATAATCTGAACTTGAACAGTAAGCTTAATACCTATCCTAAAGGAAGTTATTATTATCTTCCTCTTAATTATTACGCCTGCTGACCAAAGGTTATTTTCCATTAATCGCTGAATAAATAAAATGCAGTTGCAAGAATGTTGACTATAATATATGACATTCATTTATTGTTATAAAATTCCATTTCCCTGTTTACTCTTGAAAATTAAGACCCTCATAACATTTCTCATGGCCTAGTTTGGCCTCAAGATGTTTGAGTGAATGGCTGTAGATGGACAGTTGGGACCAAGTTTACTTGGCATGAAAGGCTGAAAGCCTCTTCAATGTGATTAAAATGTTTGTCCAGTGTAGAATAAAGCCTGGTTCCAAGATTCTCTGAGGATTCTAAACCCTTTAGGGAATAGCAAAGGCCAAAAGCAAAGACATTGAACAAAGGAGAGGACAAATACCATAATTAATTATCAATAAATTATAGACAATGCCGTTGACTTTCAATAAACAATATTTGGCCCATTAAGGAAAATTCGTCCAAGACAATTATATCCTATTGTTACCAAATTTCCACCATTTTCGCCAGAAATTGTATTAAACTTCCAAACTGCATTGCATCATCGTAATGAAAGTAAAAAGTTCAATAAATGTTAAATCTTTTTTATTTTATGGTAATTTTTTTTGCTTAGCAACTAAGTGACTTTGTAGTGATAACAGTAACATCACGCTACGACTGTGGCAGTCAAAGCATAGAAAATTGTCAAATATACCATGCTACAAATATCGGTTAGTCTCTAAACTGTGAAGAACTATTTTTCTGGCTTACTTTAGAAGTTCAGTCAGCCTAACAACAGCTGGGTAAAAAGATCACAGGTTTTTCTTTGACCGACTTTGTACTTCCCATGAAATAAAAGAAATGTCAGGCATCTGACAGTACAATACACATCTTGTGTGCTTGTTATGTCATCCATCAAACATCAGGTATATCTTCTGGAAATAAGTTTACCATATTTTCTATAAATTCACACATACAATAAATCAATGGGATTTACGCGACTGTATGTTCTTTGAAAGTTTTTTGTCTTTGTTTTCCATTAATCTAAAATCATGGAAAAGCAGCTTTTCAGTTGCGATTCAGCATCAGTTTTTGATATTCATGCATGACACAAATAGAGCCATCATTAAAGAACTCAACTCAACACAATATGTTATTCCTTGCTTCTGTAGCCCTCTTGGTCCGCGCACTTAACACACTTGGACATTCTTACTGCGCATATACAACCTCGTAGCCTTGTACCTTTCACAGTAACATAAGTGTAAAATATGGAAAGACCAGGAAAACCATAAAGCTGTAGGGATTTCTTGCAGGAAAGCTGGATGACGATAAATTCTCAGGTACCATCGGACCATCACTTCATGCTTATGTTGCATGTTGCAGCTGTTGTTGCCATTGTGCAATATATGATGTAGACAGATAGATAGAGTGCAGGCCTTTTAGATCAGCTCTACTACTCACTGGGGGAGATTGATGATATGGATTCCAGAACATTTCTTTCCTTGCTGAACACAATTTTGCACTAACAACGTGTTGCCAATTCAAAATACATGTAACTGCTAGTTTCTCTTTTCCTTAATTGCTTCATTGAACTTTTCTTGATTCACCTCAAAGTTTGAAAAATAAGTCACAAGAAAATCATCGCAGCGTGCAGCAAAATGCATAATCATTGGTGACTTGACATTCTACAATCAAACGGCTTCTATGTCACAAACATAATTCTTTAATATTATGGTGCATCATAAAGAATCCAATTTATATCTCATGAGGCCTGTTAGACATTTGACCCATTTGAACCCATTTGACCTCTCAGTGTCCCCTAGATGACCTCTTACAGGGAACAACCGCAGCCAGGGAACAACTGCAGCCAAAAAGCAAAGGCATTGAACAAAGGAGATGACAAAATACCATAATGGCTTGACCATGGAGACCTAATAATCTCCATTACATAATCTAATGTACTCTTATGCTACAATCTCACGGCACGTTACGGAGCACTTTAGCCGTCGGCGGGATGGTATTTCCTGGTAATTTGGATGAATTTGGGTGATCCGCCGTCGACTTTTCACATCCCCCCAGGGGTAGTTTTTGTTCCCCTCAGGGGTTCCTAGAAATGGAAAAACTGCGCCGTGGATATCAAAAAAGATTCAACAGGTTCAAACTTTTTTTCATGACGGCGGAACAGAGCCCAAAATTTTATTGATTTTGGGATGTCCGGCGGGGATTTTTTCAGTGAGAACGTCTCAAAAACATCTCCGGCGGGATGTTAGGACATCCCCTGCCCCTGAGGGGACCTATCCTACCCCTGCGGGGACCTCTCCTGCCCCTGGGGGGACATTTGAAGCCTCGCCGGCAGTTTTTGACATCCCGCCGCGGTGAAATAGCTTCCCTGAGGGGCAGTCATAGGTTCCCTGAGGGGTACTTTTTATATCTCGGGGCGATATAAAAGTATCCCTCAGGAGTAGGAAATTCCTTTCCCCCGGCGAACTTTTGGGGACGGCGTACAACTTTTCTTCCCTGCAGGGAACAAAAAGAACCCCGCCGTGATATGCTTTTAATCAATTATGTAATGGTTTTATAAACATTGTATGTCGCCGGGATGGTCATTTTTTTCCTAGAATTCAACTCAAGCTACCCCTCAGTGGTAAAAAAGTTCTCCGTAACGTGCCGGGAGAACTAGGCATTAGTGGGGCATTTATGTTTTATTTTAACTGAAATAAATCTAAAGCATTCATAGTTGCAAAACAGTGTCTGGCATTTTCCCATGAGTGACTTCTGAGATTTAAAACTTTTATATTGTTAACATTGTCCTTTTATTTAATGGCAATATTTTGTGCTTAGCAACTAATGCTAAGATCTCACGGCACGTTACGGAGAACTTTTTTACCACTGAGGGGTAGCTTCAGTTGAATTCTAGGAAAAAAATGACCATCCCGGCGACATACAATGTTTATAAAACTATTATATATAATTAATTAAAAGCATATCACGGCGGGATAAGATCGTAAATAGGCGGGATAACATCATATTCCTGTAGGAAAGATCTAAATGCCTCGGGGGCAAGATCTAAATGCCTGTGGGATGTCAAAGATCGTCGGCGGGATGTCAAAAGACCATCGGCGGGATGTCAAAAACTGCCGGCGAGGCTGCAAATGTCCCCCCAGGGGCAGGAGAGGTCCCCGCAGGGGCAGGAGAGGTCCCCTCAGGGGCAGGGGATGTCCTAATATCCCGCCGGAGATGTTTTTGAGACGTTCTCACTGAAAAAATCCCCACCGGACATCCAAAAATCAAGAAAATTTTGGGCTCTGTTCCGCCGTCATGAAAAAAAAGTTTGAACCTGTTGAATCTTTTTTTACATCCACGGCGCAGTTTTTCCATTTCTAGGAACCCCTGAGGGGAACAAAAACTACCCCTGGGCGATGTGAAAAGTCGACGGCGGATCACCCAAATTCATACAAATTTCCAGGAAATACCATCCCGCCGACGCCTAAAGTTCTCCGTAACGTGCCGTGAGATCTTAGCATAAGTGACTTTGAGGTGATAACAGTACTTAACATCATGCTATGACTGTGGCAGTCAAAGCATAGAAAATTGTCAAATATCCATTGCTGCAAATAACGGTTAGTCTCTAAACTGTGAAGATCTATTTTTCTGGCTTATTTATTTAAAAGTTCAGTCAGCCTAACAACAGCTGGGTAAAAAGATCACAGGTTTTTCTTTGACCGACTTTGTACTTCCCATGAAATGAAAGAAATGGCAGGTATCTGACAGCAAAATACACATCTTGCATGTTGTTTCTCTTGGGCACTTGTCATGTCATCAATCAAACATCAGAACAATTAAAAAAAAATTAAATTACAATATTTTCTTTGAATGACAATGATGTTGGCATCATGTTGCACAACACTAGAAATATCAGTCACAATACACCAATGGATTTCATGAGACTGTATGTTATTTGATAGTTTTTTCTCCTTGTATTCCATCATCTAAAATCATGGCAAAGCAGTTCTGCAGTTGCGACTTGGCACACAAGTTTTTCCCTAACTTCTTCAATCTTTGCCAGGTGCAGGATAATTGTCAACATTGACATCAGACGCCTGACTACACATGTGGTTTTTCAGAAGTCACTTGCTTTGTACTGTCTTTGAAATATTGCTGGATGTCATCCATTACAAATTTGACAACCAAGACAAATAAGGAATGCCAGTCTTTACCAACGAGAGATTTCAGAAGCGATTCTCCAGATATGTATAATGTCAAAGCTAACATCATTATTTCTGACATGAAACTGATATGCAAGCAGGCAATTATGGTGTCTTGTGAGGCTCATCACGCTGTTTTGGGAATGAGAGTTAGAATTGATAAATCAAATAAACTAAAATGAACTCTTATTACTGATTTAATTTAGTAATTAGCTTACCAAGTTTGCATCGCCATACATATATTTCAACAATTGATAAAGTATATATATATATAGGACTATAAATGAAGATGATGTACATTACCATTATTTAAGCCCTGGCAATATTTATCATTTATAAAACTGAAACTTGGTGAGTCCACCCCAGTTTGATAATAGCTAACATCTAGTCTACCAATTTCAAAGAACTGCCCAAGAAAGTTACTATTTGTTAATATTTATATAAATTATGGACTAGAAATGCCATATAAGCAAAACTCCTGATTTATGACACCTCATGGGCAACTTAATAGCTGCTGGCTTACAGAACAGATGGAGTTATGATGAGCAATGAGATATGCTTTGGCTTGTTTGGTGCTGAGATGGATGACGCATCAGAAGATAGATGGGCAGGGCTCGTCTGTATATTATATGATACAATGGCACAAGCTAGCAATAAGACATGGTGGCATTATATGCTATGACTAGGTTTTCGAAGGCCGAAATGGTATATTTGTAGGGAAAATCTACTACACAAATAGCTAAGTGTTTTTTATTGCAATTTTCAGCGATAAAATTAAGCATACATGTATACCTTCAAAATTTAAAGAGTGAGTGAGTGAGTGAGTTTGTTTTTTACGCCCCATCAGCACCAGTGTGGGCTATTTAGAGGCAATCAAAATTTAAAGAATGCGCACATTAAACCCAATTCAATTGTGGATATAAACGTGTTTGCTAAACACAGGATTTTTCATGATTATCTCTTGTTCTTGTATCCTTTAAGGAAAACGGTAAAGAATAAATATATTGAAAAAAAAGGTAAGCCTATCCCATTTCCATTCATTTCAAACATGCATACAACTGCTCATAAATGGATCATAATATGCATATTATGGAGAAAGGATGATATTTGCGACATGAACATCGAATTTCCGATTCCATACAACAAATCATTATTTGGCATTGATTCGCATAAAAGAATGCAAAATTATGATAATGTTAAAAAAATTATCCTTTCAAACTGTTCCTCAAATAAAGATAAAGATAAATTAATAACAACCATATCATTTAACCGGAAATATATCTATGTGTATTTTCCCTTCACTGCTCAATCGATAGATACAACATGTCTGAGCTCATTAGCGTCTCAGTGACATGCCCTCACAGTCAGAATAGGTATGTTGAATAATGCAAACAGGGCTTTGGAGTCGGAGTCGGAGTCGTGGAGTCGAAGGTTTTTGGGTGGAGTTGGAGTCGGAGTCTAACTTTGACTGTCAGGTGGAGTGGGAGTCGGAGTCAGCAATTAAATTGGTGACTCCTGACTCCTCAAGAAGATTAATATAATTTACAAAAACACAGTTACAAAAATGTGAAATGTATTCCAAATTTTAAATAAAATTTCCTTGACAAGTATTCATGTACAAAATCCTATGAAAACTTCGTAGAATTACTTTTTCTCCCCTGTTAAACATGAAATATTTATGTGCAATAATGTCGATAAGCGGAGTCGGGAGTCAGAGTCGGAGTCGTAATTCAAGAGGCCCTCGGAGTCGGAGTCACTTTTCAGAAAGCCAAAGGAGTCGGGAGTCGGAGTCGGTTCAATTATTACCTGACTCCAAAGCCCTGAATGCAAAGTAGTGGGGAAGAATATGTTGGGTAGAATTATTGGATGCAAAAGAAAAACATGCTGCACAAAGTCACCCTAGAGTGTGGCCTGCACATTAGTAATTCCTAGTGTGAGATGTTTCTGGTTTCTGTACAATATTATTTCCTTACCCTTTGAGTAATGTGTCAACCTTTGGAAATCTGTTGGTGCTCCAACTTTATTATATGGATCAGATTGTATACCATTGTCTAATAATGATGTGCAGAGTTTAAGATCTACTCAAACAAATATCATTAAAAACGTCCTAGGTCTCAGTAAGAGAAATCATCATTCTAATCTTTTGTTAGCTCTAAATATCCCAATAATAGATGATGTTATCATAAAAAATACACTAGGATTTTATAATAGAGTATTTAATGTTGAGTCACCATTGGTGCATATGCAAATTAATTTTCTTCAACATTATATGATATATGGCTGTACTTATAAAAATACAATTCTTGAAAAAGTTGTATCTATGGGATTTTCCCCTATGTCTATTGCTTGTGATACCGCATTTAAGTGCAGGATTTCCTATGACTGTAATGAGAATGCAGGTGTGGTTGATTCCTTACGCCATTTATTGTTTCATGACAACTATATTAAACCGCGGTCAGATGAACACATTTTAACAAATTTACTTACAAGTTCATTTTAGACTATACTCTCACTATATTACCATGGCCTAGTCTATTTTTACCCTGTTACATTTTATGTTTTGTTATTCTGATTTTATTATCATGGTTGTACCTTGTTTGTATGTTATCCTCTTAAGTTTTCCCCAAATATGGGGGGTGAATAAAATAAATAAAAATAGTGAATAGGAATGAAGAGTGAGCAATAACCAGACTGTCCCTCAAATACATGACCTAATTGATCTCAATGAATATAAATATGATGAAATTGGAAAGAAAAAGAAAGTACATTCACTAAAATAAGGTCTTTCATCACGAATCTTGCTCAATGTGCAACCAAAGCACAATAAACCAAAATTGGAGAAGGATCTTCACAGCTGGAGAAGGCAGGACTTGCAGAGGGAAATGGGACTGTCTGCTATTGCAGTGCCACTGGACTCTTGGTCAGATTTAATTCTCCTGTATGGAATTGACCCCATATTGGCTTCAGTGGCAATTTACGCTGACCGCTTTAACATGGAATTGAAGGAAGTTCTTAGTTGCACCTTCTCTTATTCCTCGGCTATCTCTTGCTGACTTTTTGGCAGGCAAAGATATGACTGTTGGACTACCATGAGCAGAGATCATAAGATCGGGGAGCTAGGTCACCGTTTCATCAGAACGTCTTCCAATCTACAGTGTAGAGGATTCCAACAAGAAACTCCAGACAATACCCCAAGGTGCTGTTGTCCAACCAGCAGTTTCTACAGAGATCACAGAAGTAAATTCGACCTGAAGTGGCCTTTGGAGCTTCTCTGTAGCCTTCTGCCAACCTTCAATACCTCTTTATCGCCTCTTGCTGCCTCTACAATCCAAAATGTAGCCCTTTGGCAATTTTCCGACAGTTTTTACGGTTACTCATAATCTCCTTTCTGCCATTCCATACCACAAGATCAGATGATGGTGTATCAGATACCTGGTTTCTCTCATAATTTTAAACCTGTAACCTGGCTATAGCTGCTGATATAGTAAATGTGTAACATGTTGAGGACTCCCATTCTCTCTCTCCAATCTCATAAATCAACCCTAGTGAGCACCCAGAACTGCGCTTAGAGGGCTGCGCTGAACATATCTACCTATCTATCTATCTATCTATCATATTTGTCGGTATCTTGGGCGACCATGACATATTTGGTGCCAACCTACACATCGAGTCACCTACGGCACTCAGCTTGATCTGGTTACCTAATGTCATCTTATCTAATAAAACCACATAATGTTACATGGTTGTAATTTAATCTGAAGCATAATGCATCATGTATTATCATGAAACCTCCATGATGGAAAACCTCTAGAATGGTTTGCAGGTAAAGGAAACAGTTTATATAATACACTGTAAAAGAACAGTTCCTACTTCGTCAGCCTAATCATCAATTCCAGCAGCCATAGTCATTGCGTGCTATCTTTTCTATTGTTAGAAGAATTGAGGTATGTGAACATGCGGAAAACAACATGGAGAATGAAGAGACAAAACGAGAGGAAGTTGTATGGCTTAAAGAAAATACTATGAACACTAAGAATTCATGGTCAAATTGCAAACAATCTCAAGTTCCACAAATGTTGCCTGCAATCTAGCAGTGTCAGCTATAAAAGGACAATTTGCATGATCATGGTCACTTTAGTCTTGGCTGGCAACTGGCTATAATCACAAAAAACGGGGAAGGGGTGACAACGACTGGCCTCTACAAATCACCCTAGTGAATCGCCCATTCTCAGACAATGTGTAGCAGCCCCAGGAAAGAGAATGGCAACCTAACTGAACGAAACTGGAGCAGGGTTTCCATTAAAATGGCACACTTTAAAGGTATTGTTGTTGCAAATTACAAGCAACAGTTATGTTACTTGAAGAATTGAGGTTTTTCTTCTGTTTTGACCTATTTATAAAGGGCAATAACCATAAAAGAAGAAGGTCGCAGTACATGTTACAAACAACAACAATAACAATAGCAGTGACATTAAAGATATGATAATTTTAGGATGATCTGCTTTACAGGTTTGTTACAGCATCACTTTACAGTGGACAAAGGAACAGCAGCACAGCCAACTGAGAATCTGTCTTGCTCAAAAGATATGGGACCTAGAAAAGACTAGAACAGGCTTGAGCAAGCCTCCCTTCCAAAAAGGTTTGGATAAAGGCTCCAAATAAAGGCCCCAAGTAAGACTCAGGATGCAATGTTTAGACATTTCTGGTGGTGATAAATTATCTCACAGCCGAACTTGTAGGGACGGCTCAATCTTTGGAGTTTCTAAGAACTGAAGTGAATCGTTCAGACAACTAGCACGTCTCTTGCAGTGTCCCCTAAGAATTTAAGAATAGCTAGCTCTCGAAGCTCTAAATCACTCGGTCGGTTAAGCAGATGGTGTGACAGTCAAATGTGATGCCTTGAAGCACTGAGGGACTCCCAGACACCATCTGTGTTGGAGACTACAGTACAACCAAAAACAAGCGTCGACACAACAAAGTCTTTGTGAGATGTACATCTCTGGTATAATGTTGAACATAGATCTTCATAAATTTGCGCAAGTTCAGAAAAAAAATTGATAAAAAGGCAAAAAATTATTAACTGCCATTTCCAAATGGTTTTACTGTAGAAACTTATGTTTTACTAGGGTGGGGCATGGTAAAAAAGAATTTGAGTGAAATGAGCACCAGAATATAATTTCTACCATCTTTTGGGACAATTCCTCTTCCTTTACTGTAAAACTGGTTTTATTTGGAAAATAAACAAGAGAATGAACCTCATAAGGAACAAAAAGTCTATTCTTCGTAACTAAAGGCAAGGATATGGATGAAAGTGCCTAAATCTTTCTTTGACAATGATTACCTACCCTTCTTTTAAAGTTAGGCCTCAGAACTGAACAGCAGCAGGACATCTGGGATCAAGTTCACTGGACATGCAGAGCTAAAAGCCCCTTCAAAGAGATTAAAGGTTTGTCCAGTGTACAACCAATGATATGTGAAAATAGCAGGAGTGATAACCCACAAGTCAGTAAATGGCCAAGCCAGGCTTAAATATTCTTAAAGGATTGTTAACCCTGCAGGGAATAGCCGAGGCCAAGAAGCAAAAACATCCCACCAAAGAGAGGACAAAGTGCCATTATGACCTTGGAGATTTAAATCTTCTTGAAATCACCTTTGGTGTCTTCTGAGTAGCCAGCAAATTATTCTTTGAATTTGGTCAAATCTTTCCAATTGTTAAAATTTTAAACTAGCTAATGATTGCTTTCCCTTTCAAAGGCTACTAGAGGAAATAGACTAAAATCCACAGCACAAATATTCAAACATTAACAATAAATGTTAATTTTTTTTTCTTTAAAGGGCTTATGGCTAAATCGAGCTCTGAATACATTTTAATTACATTCCTACTGAACTTAATATCTTGATTATAGTAACAGTACAGTCAAACGGCATGATCATCTCCAAAGTTCTATTTTTATGTCCACTTACATTTTGACTATTCCCAAAATATCATTTAATTCTGTTGACATTTTGGATGATTTTATTTTACATATATTTAATTTTAAAGTGTCTTCTGCTCCTAACTTGTGTTTTAATCGATGCCCAGTCATGTAGCAACTTGGCGACCTCCTAATGAATATAGGTAATGTAATGTGTCAACTCTAAGCTATATAAAAACCATGGCACTCCAAGCATAGAAAACTGTCAAACCCCCCATGCAATGAATATGTGTTTGTCACCAAACTGTGTAGCTTCTTTTCAGCAGCCATCTTTGGTGTTAGGCCAACAACAGCTGGGTAATGAGATCACAGGCTTTTCTTTGACCGACTTTGTGGTTCTCATGAAATACAAGAAATATCAGCAGTCTGGCAACACAATACACATGATCCATATAGATCTGTCAGACTGTAAATTCTTTGATGTGCATGTGCTTTTTCTGGACTTGCTGTTGTGCTTGTTGTGTCATTCATTGCAGATTATAACAATCAAGCGTATTTCTTGGCGTAAGACCACAAGGTTTCTTTGACAGGCATCACAGTTAAGTAAAACAAATATCAGGCATCACACTAACTAAACATATCTGATGGGGATCTGGAAGTCTTGAAGTCGTTGGTATCTTTTTTTCTCTGCTGTTTGATCCGTCATATTAAAATCATATCACAGCTAATTGCATTTATTTACATGTGATTAAGGATAAGTTATGGATAGTTATGAATTTAGCTCTTAATAAGCCATTCTTCAGTACTTTGCTTGTGATAAAAGATTGGTTTTGTACATTCACGAATGAAAGAAATATTAACAGACTGAGCAGAACAGGTATGAAATAAATCTACCTTTTCACTTTTCCCACTCTCTCTTTCATATCCTACATCTCAAGTCTTGCCAGGCACAGATACTTGTCAACATTGACATCAGACGCCTGACTACACATATGGTTTTTCAGAAGTCACTTGCTTTGTACTTTCTTGGAAAAATCACTGGCTGTCATCCATTACAAATCTAACAGCAAAGGCAAATATGGTATGTCATTCTCACAAAATACATATATCAATGACAATTCTGCAGAGATGTACAATGTCAGAAATGTTTTCCTTTATACGTAGCATGAATAGCAGTGTGAATTATTAGTATTGTGCAATTTTTGAAAAGTGTCGTACAACGTTCGCTATGTTTCTACTTCATGTAGCAGCAAACAGGCCAAACAGTTTAATGTGTATCACATGAAGTAAAAATCTAATATTGATTTCACATAAAATATGGACCCAGCAGTCATTCCTTGCATACTTTCGAACACAAAACTTATTGGTGATATCGGCTTGGCGTTGTAGACTCAATGATGTTACTAGAAAAAGTTGACTTATCTGACTTCCTCGAGACAATAGAAGTTGCATTTTTCTTAAAATTATACTCACCTGCAAGAAAAAAGAAACACACATTAAGAAAAAATTAAACATAGATATTTCTTTAAAGTTTATAATAAATATTGCAATAACAACAAAGCACAACAATATCATAAAACACCGGTTAAAAGTACTTAATACTAAAGGAAGGAAGGCTTATCATTAATTGTTTTTACATGTCATAAAAGTATGCCAGTTTAGTCTTTGCTGATATGCCATGTACATAATTTTGTTTCCAAAACACTTTAACTAGACAATTGATGCCTTCTTAGAGTGATGTTGTCAGATGTACACTACTATCCAGTGTGTGTGTTTTTCACAGGCAAAACATAAAAGCGCATAATTCACACCTATACGTATTACTGCACATGGTTTGGTATACTGGAACCACTGACTATAAAAGTTTGCAATATTGCATTTGTTTGTCAAGAAGGTTTAAGTACACAACAACATTTCAGTACCTAGCACTTGTTGCGGTGCTTCTAAGAGGTGACGCTGACATGTCCGAAGGGCTAATTGCTAATGTTGCTGACAAACAGGCCAAATTGAAATAGTATGAAATGGTTCATATCTGTGACTTGACACATTTACAGGCACATTATTGATCAATTGAAACCCATTATATTGATGAAATTGTATTTGTACAGTCAGTGACACAGAACTGGATGGTTATACTGTAGGTGAACAATCATTTTGTTTAACTGTTAAGTCACATATATTGAATTCATTCCTCCTGGTAGCTTTGAGAACTTTGCCCAAAGGGCACACAATGTAAGACCCGACATTGCTAATTGGTTGAGGGCTGGTCTGTTACTCACGTATCCATGTACGGTAGAGATTATGTTGCCACAACGTAAACATGATGTCAGAGTTTTTGTACGACGTTACCACACCGGCACATTCTATCATCATATCTTTGACGTTACTTCGCAACCTTGTGACAACATCATTTCTACCATAAAATTCTATGTCATTTGACAAACAGGGTGACGTTGTTGCAACGTTGCTACAACGTAGATGTGCCCATAGGGTATTGATATAATATATGTCAAAAGCATTTGACAGGGTGAACTTTGCTTTTATTTCGTACCATGCTGAAAGAAATCTGGACCCAATTTATACAAGATGTTTGATGTCTTTTTATTGAATTGGAAACTACGGTTCAAATGGGCTGACAAGTTCTCTCCTTCTTCAATGTGTCTAATGGGGTTAAACAGGGAGGAGTTCTGTCTCCTCTTCTCTTCTGTATTTATGATGACAATCTCACGCAACAACTACGACTCTGTTCACATGGATGTTATATGGGTCCCCATTTTGCTGGAGCGTTGTGCTACGCTGATGACATTGTCCTTGTTTCCCCAACACTATCAGGACTTAACAGGATGTTTCAGGTGTGTGAGGAATTTGCTCAAGCTTATAGACTGACATTTAATGCACAAAAAAGTCAATTCATAGTGTTCCGGAGCAAGCCAGACAACAAGCATGTGTCAATTACTTTCAATGGAATTATTCTGCAGGAACAACGGAGTGTTGCCCATCTTGGACACATTATATATAGCGATCCCAAAAAGAGTGATGTTGACAGAATACTGGGATCCTTCTATAAACAATTTAATCTCTTCAGGGCAAAGTTTGGCCACATTCCATCATGCATCCAAGAGAAGCTGATGCACATATATTGCTCTTCTTTTTATGGTTCTGTTCTGGTTCCCCTGTCTCAAACAACCCAGCTACAAATGGCATGGAGGAAATGCCTACGACAAGTTTGGAGAATACCATATAGGACACGCTGTGCATTGTTGAGAAGCTTGACTGATCATTTTTGTGACTTACACATGTTCATAGCAAGATTTGCAAAATTTGCTCTGACCGTTGTTCAAACTGAATGTGAGACAATTTCTTATGTTGCAAACTGCATGACCTCTATCAACTGTCGGTTCAGTAAAAATATTGATCAACTGTGTCAAGTCCTGCAGATGACAAAGGACATTTTTATGCAATCTAAAGTATCTGAAGTTATGCATGCTCTTAGAATGCAATGCAAAACTGTATGCAAGCCCAATACCTGCTTAGCTGGTGTGGTTCATGAGCTGTCAATGGTCAGGGACGCATAATTGATGATATATGTTTATCCTAAAAGTTTAATTAGTAACTTATCATATTGCTGTATAATAATTTCTCACTTTAATAATAACTTCCTTGATTGTATACCAATGTGTATGAATAAAGATGATAATAATAATTATAAAGATATAATGGTTGCCCAATAACCAAGTAAAAGTAAATACAAACATAACGAAATAACATGAAAGCTCAAAACATCTAAACAAGACATCTGAATCGGACTGAAAATAGATCTTGCTGTCTGTCTCATCAGATAACTTGTGCTGAGCTTTATGATTCCTCGACTGTCAGAGGATCGAACAGTTATAACATGCAAATTCCACATTCTCACATTTTTAAAAAGATTATACAGTTGGTACTCTTCTGGCAGCTGGACCAGAAATCACAATAATTGAAATAATCTTCCAACAAACAGGTGCTGTGAATCTCATGAGATAGTGGTCTCAGACGTTGGAGTAGAAATTACATCAATATTTCACAAAACAGTGGAAGTCCTTGTTGAAAATGAGACATCCATTTCGAATAATTGAAATTATGAAGACAAAGCACAGACATGGAGAGAGCTGACAACATGGATAATTTGATAGTTCACGTCGCTGTGCCATGTTGTCCAGCGCTAAGTTTGGGCAAGAAAATGTTCGCAGATTTTGAGAATAGAATTAAGAATATTGCGTTACAAGTTATAGTTCATATATTTTGTCACACTGAAAGAAGGGCTAATTTTGTTGGGTTTTTCTTACATGCACCTGCACCATACAACCAACCATATTTATGTTTGCCACTGGCACATCCAATAACTCTAAATTACATCCATAACTCACAACCAAAATGAGCTATAGCCAGATCCATGAGCTGTAACTCAACACAGCTTACTCTTAAAAGCTTAACTTAGCACTGTGCGCCTGCTAAATATATAGTCAGTCCTGCAGTGACATGGGTCACTCTGACCACATTTAGGCCTTTACTAATTTGGTAGGCCAACCAAATAAATTGCACTTCATTAATGCTGTGCCCACTGCAGTGACCTACCACGCATGCTATGGTATTATGTGACCTGCTTGTCAATAATAAATCTATGTCACATCTGAGACGTTCAAATTTTTCTCATAGAATAGCAGATTTAGAAGAGTAGGGTTGTAACAAAACCTAACAACATTGTACGAATCTCTGTTTCATGACTGACTTCAGTGGCGGATCCAGACATGGTACCCGGGGGGGGGGGCATTGTTTTGGAATTCGTGGGCCCACGTGGGCGTCGTTTCGGCAAATTCTCTAGTGAGATAGTGAAATAATATAATCATCTGCACCTGTCATCCTACTATCTCATCAGTTCAAACAACTTCCTCATGCTGAGATAATAAGAGCAAATCTAATTCTTATCTAAATTCAACTATTTGCTAACCACATCTCGGCATAAAATTCAATCCACTGTTTCTGATGTCCACATCATATTTGAGATTGGTTCTTAATGCATTGTCATGATGGCTTGATACGATCAGACCAAATATCACGTTTCGTCAACGGGATAATTGTTACATGTAATTTTCACCTGAGAAACTGAATGCAGGGCATCATAATGGACAATGGTGTTCTCATAAAACAGTCACAATGGACAAAGGGTGTTGAATTCAGTTAAAAAGAAAAAAAATGAATTCATATTTTTTTCATTTCTTCCTCATTTCCATATCAAAGAAGCATCATTCTCCAATAACATAATGCTCTTACAGAATGGAATGTTGTGTGAACACGATGCATAGGATAAATTTCTTGTTGAAATTGGATGATGCTATAGTGTTGTAGAAGTTTTCGACCTCATGTATACACTTTTTCAATTTTTTATTAAATACTAACTCAGGATATTTGGAAAGCAGATACAGCACAGTAAATATGCTGCTTTTCTATGAACACCGTATTTTAAGACTTGTCATTTGTCTTGTTTCTGTATGCAAGAGTGAATGAGAAATAAAAAAAACACAAAGATAAATATATAATAGGCAAGACACCACATACAATGTACTATGAGCTTGCTGAAACACGACTAGAAAAAGCCACAACAAAGTTCATACTTTTGAAGGTAGGTGATAGACTACTACTGTTGTTTGGGGAATTTAGGCAACATTTTCACAGCCACCTACAAAGCTTCTGAACTTTACAGAGAAAAAGCAAATCCTCAAGGAAGCCGCAGAAACTTGATAAATTACCACACCGACACTATGATGCAGCTAAAATGATTGGACATCAAGAAAGTTAAGCTAGAGAGAAACTTTTCAATCCCAATAAATTGACCACAGCCTGAGAACTTGTAGAATCAATCTCACAACTTGTGGTCATTTTGCACTACTGTTGTAAGGCCAAATTCAAAGTTTAATTTCTGCTGTCTCAGAATGGATTGACGTTACATCTGACCTTTCAAATAATAGCCACAGATGAAACGAAATCTAGAGATACAGTTGATTGAAAGACTGTCCATAAGCGTAGCAACTGAGACGACTCAAGTACGAGTATTTATATATTTAGTTGCATGTGTAAAACAGGCACATTTTACGATGTCAAATATTCAGGTGTTAGCCCTATGTAAAAATTGTGTCCTTCGAAAAACCTCTCAATATTGTTTTTCAGATTACATTAAGTATATTCCATACAGAACAAAGTAGTTTACCTCAAATGTAATTGTTGACCATAATTATGGTCTGCCGTCCCAACAATAATATGCAACATACAACAGAAAACATGAAAAAGCAATGCCCTAGAGAACACAACCTGACAGTGCGACCAATCCATAAAAGAAAGCTGTGTCACACATAATTCTTTAACAGCATGACACTACACACAAAATTCAATTCATGTCTCCTCCAGTCTGTCAGACATTTGACCCCACTTGACCTTCCTTTGACCTCTAGATGACCTCTTGCTGACCTTGACACCATGAAACCGGTTGAGTGTCACCCCATGTCAATTTGGGCGCTTGATACAATGTCGCGTTGGACATCAAAAGAACTTAGCGCAACACAGAACCATGGCACTAACCCTGACGGGGTCTGACACAGCACATTCTTGCAAAGGCCACTCTGAAGCAATGATTTTTCACTAAAGGAATTTGAGTGCACTCCAGAAAAACTTCGAAAAACAGAGCTCCCAGACCAGTCAAAATGCTTGTTAACGTTTAACTGGTATAACATAATCAGCATCTTCATTTTATTAATAATGAATCAATATCGAGTTGGCATTACACAAATAAACCAAACAAAAATGAAAAATGCGTCATTTTTTAAAGGAGGGATAATTTATACTATACAGACTAGTTGAAATGAAACTGACAATGTATTTTAGCACCAGTCAGGTGAGGAAGAAGTGTGCGTCAAAGCAGGACTACTGAGCCTTGCAATACCAGCTGCAATGTCAATGGGTGTCTAGGAGCTAATAATTCTCCAGTATGGAATTGACCCCAGATTGGCTTCAGTTGCAATTTACGTTTGACATGGAATCGAAGGCAGTTCTTCACTTCACCTTCTCATATTCTCTCGAACATCTCTCCCTGACTTTTTAGCAGGCAAAGAGATGATTGTTGGACTACCCTGAGCAGAGATCAGAAGATCGGGGAGTGAGGTCATCATTTCATCAGGACTTTTTCATATCGATGTTGTATTAGAGTCCACCGAGAGACTCCTGAGTCTACCCCAAGGTTCCGTTGTCCAACCAGCAGTTTCTGCAAAGATCACAGAAACAAGTTTGACCTGAAGTGGCCTTCGTAGCTTCTCTGTAGTCCATCTACAACCTTCAGCATAACTCCCTAGCCCTTGATCTCTATCCCAAACTATATGTGCCCTTTAGCAGCTCTTTGGTTATCTATACAGTAATTCAGACTTGCATTCTTGACACTTCCTAGTACATCATTTCCTTCCATTACTACAAGGAGTGCTCTGCTCTCATATTCTTCCCCTTGTGATAAGGATGAGTCTGAACAATAACAATCAAATCATTAATTACGCGATTATAACATTCTGAAATATTCTATTAAAGCTTTCAGTATTCATTATACAGTGGTGACCTTCGTAGCTGTTACGTACCCTCTCAACATTTGGGGTAACTCTATTCTACCTCTTGTTCTAAGCTGAGGCAGCTTAAATTGAAATAGGCTACTTTGGGAATAATCTTCTAAACTGTTTATCAGATCATCATGATTATGGTTGATGGAGAATGCAGACGTGATTTTGTTTTTGCGTCTAACCTCGCTGGCGGCTTGAATTTGAGAAAAGAATGTTATGACCATTGAATGAAGAATATTAGCGAGACAACAGATTTAGTTTGGAATCGCTAGATTGCCAAATAACAATGGATTGAGTTCCCCAATTTTGGGACAGGATTAGAACATGAAAATAACAGATTAGAGAATAAAGATTAAAGTTGAGAAATGAGTTAAAGATTAGGAATGGCTTAGACTGTGGTTAAAAGTAGCCATTAGCACCAGAGACCATTTTTAGAGATCTTTAAGAATATCTTGAGATCATTTTGAAAACAATGCCAAAAGAACCATTTCTTTAGCAAAGGTGGGTTTTACAAAGATTTGGGAAAAATCTCTTTGTGCATATCAACGACCGAAAAAGATACATACATTACCATAGAGACAAAATCGGTTTTATTATACACCAATGAATTTAAAAGTCCAATTGGTCAGACAGAAGAATCCTTCATGTGTAATTATACACAGAAAGACAAAGTAACTTCGCAAAAATTGAGTAAACTGTTTTGGAATTTATTGCAGTCAGGACCCTGACTACCCTAAAATTCCTGAGCGCATTTACAATTCAAATTCTTTAAATTTGGAAATTTATGGAAAGGCACGTACATACTTATAGCGGGGCAGATTTGTCATGAATAGGGGAGTAATAGTGCATTTATACATAGAAGCATGAAACTTGTCACACATTTCAAAAACGTCTTAAAGACAATATTTAGATAGGGAGCCACTTCAGATTTGACCTGGTTGACTCATGGCAGCCATTTTCCAAAATGGCGGCTAATTATCTCATTTTCCCGCTTTCTGTGAAGTGCCTATAGTTTGAAAGTATGAAAATAGTGCTCATTATTCCTTCTACAGATCTAAAAAACATTATCAATTGATTTCTAGATTGAACTGAGGAATTTAGGGTAGTCAGGGTCCATTTTGTTAGAACTGTTGAAGAAAATGTATCATTTTCGCGGTTTCCCATAGTTTTACGGAATCTCAATTTATTTTAAAGGACAACATAATTGAATTCCTTGTAAGAAGAGCTTTCAAATGAATGGTCGCATCAGTAGTTCCCGTGATTTTTTGTTCAAAATTAAAAAAAAAACTAAATCGTCAAAACTCATTTTATTTTAATTTTTTTCATTTTTGCACCAAGTTTACGAAACCTATTGAAGCGGGTACTCATTAAGCTCTTCTTACAAGGAATTCAAATATGTAACTTATTTTGAGATTTATAAATAATTCGTGTCACCATCCGCAACCGCGAAATCCAGTGTTTGAATCAATATTTCTAACAAAACGGATTCCAACAAGACTGAAAATAGACCAAGGCTACTAAAAAATGTTTTAGTAATGTACTGAATACTTAGAGAAGCCATAAAAAACAATATTTACGTGTATTCCATTTGTGGGAACTACAAAGAAAGCAGCAGATGGAAGAATTGACCGCCATTTTGGAAAATGGCTGCCAGTAGCCACCTAAGCTAAATCTGAAGTGGCTCCCTATCTAAATATGTTTGTATAGATGATTTTTAAGTGTGCACCAAGTTTCATGCTTCTATGTATAAATGCACTATTTTTTTACATACCTGCCCCGCTATTATCTGGATGTCATTCAATGGAATAAGCAAAAAGGTATACTTAAAGGATGAATGCTTACAGGCTTACTGTACAAGGAATTTGCCTTGAAAATATGGCTTGAGAAAGGAGTGCTTTAATTCACTGTCTCGTTACTTACCACAAACAAGCACTCTTAACCATTAGGACAGTAAAAACAGCATTACTGCAAAGAAGATTAAAAAAAGTTAGTACTTCGTCAGCACGGAATAAATAGCTCATTCTCCTGCTATTGTGTCAGCAACAAACTTTCTTCTTTATTCTGTTCTGTTTGCAAAGATGTTATTTTTGTCACATAGTCCAAAAAGACTGAAATTTGAAGAGCACTCGCAAAACCGGGAAAATTTCTTTTTTCTACTATGTGCATAATAAAGCCAAAGGTATGCCATATTTTTCATGAATGAGGCATAAAAATACGATAAAACAAATGCAAGTCAAAAGAATTGTTTCTGGAGGCATCTATAAATAGATCATGTCTGTTGTATCGTATGTCAAAGAAAAGCCTGTGATCACATCATCCAGCTGTTTTGGCCTGACACCAAAGAAAACTGCAGAAAAGATGCTACACAGTTTGGTGACTCACAGATATTCATTGCATGGGAGGTTTGACAATTTTCTATGCTTGGACTGCCATGGTCTTTATAGCTAGAAGGCGAAACATTATATTGTCGTTATTGATCATCACATTGCGAAAAGAAGAACAAGGAAAAACACAGTAGCTGAAAAAAGAAAAAAAATTTAGCCTTTTGGGAAGAAAAGTCCAAAGTTATGCGTAACAGTATAGTCGTGTAGAATTATAACATTTAGACTGAAACAATTGGACCCCCCCCCCAATTAAGCTCAGGTTCCTAATTGAGAAATAACTTAGACAATGAAGTTCATGAGTTATCTAAATAGTCACTAGAAGAATTATTATCAAGCATCAGTATATACCACAAACATGGTCGTTATTTTGGCTTTAAAGAGATTGCAATCCGGAGAGAATCTAAATTTACAAATTCTCCCTGCCTCAAAATTCTGTCTGAAATCTCAAAGGCTTTGAATAAGTTAGTCTGTTTTTATAAGGACGACTTCAAAAGATTTGGTTCTAGTTGAAAGAATACTTGTTTGGTTCTTTAGAGGACGCGAAAGATGATTTAAAGGAGATTATGAAGTCTCCATGGTCAATCCATTATTGCACTTTGTCCACTCTTTTGTTGCCTTGCCTTTGCTTCTTGGCCTTTTCTATTCCCGAGAGAGTTTGGAATCCTTCAAGAATCTTAAAACCTGGCTTTATTGTACACTGGACGAACCTTTTAATCTCCTTGAAGAAGCTTTTAACCTGTCATTGTCCGGTGAACTTGGTCCCAATTGTCCATCAACTGTTTGCATTATAAATTTTCTGGCAATCCGTTTTACAAAAGGCGGTGGTCGTCAGGTACAAACGTTCAAAACCTTTCTTTGCTTTCATTATTTCAATTTTCCAGTTAATGTTCTGTTCCATACTACACTGTTTGGATAGTACCATTAATACAATACATATAGTAAATACAACATCACATAGAAAGGTCCAGCCCTCTAAGGCCAGTTTGGTTATGAGAGAGACATTGTACATACCCTTTTGACAAAAGGGATCTTCGACTTATCCAGCACAGGCTCAGATGTAAGGGGCTGCCAATTTAACATTTCAAACAAATGATAAAAAGAACTTCTAAACAAATAAATTTAAGCCAAAAACCAAAGGAATCAGCATCACTTAACCATAATTCAATTGTGATATAAAGTTGAAGAGCCATATAACTAGTCATAAATATAATATGGCTTTTAATTTCATTCACATTTTATCGCTCACACTTCCGCAGTCAAAGATGTTTAGTTGTAAAATGAGAGCATGAGTGTGTAAAGGTTAATCATTGATGCGAAATCTTCCTAAAAGCTAGCAGTGTTGGAAGAAGTTTAGTAAATTGTCCTCCCCAACACAGATGGTGGCTGGGACTCCCTGAATGCTTCAAGGCATCACATTTGACTGTCACGCCATCTGCTTAACCGACCGAGTGATTTAGAGCTTTGAGCCAGCTATTCTTATATTCAGAGGGGACCCTGTGAGAGACGTGCTGGTTGTTTGAACGATTCACTTCACCTCTAAGAAACTCCGAAGACTGAGCCACCAAACAAGCTTGGCTGCAAGATAATAAATCACCACAAGGAATGTCTAAACATTGCATCCTGCATCTTTACTTAAAACCTTTCTCACAAAACTCTTTTCATATCTTGCTCGGGTCTCATGCAGATGTCATTGTTCATATCTCTAAATAGATTCTTAGTTGTTTCTTCTCCATGACTTGGAATAAAAGTTGTGATTTGAAGTATTCACCTGCCAGTGCCCAGCTATAAATAAAATCAAAATTGGTTAGAACCTTTATGTTATTCAGCAAAAGTAGCATATTCAATATTGTACAATGACACCTTTGCAGTGTGTGATTTGTTTTTTCAGCCAGACAGTCCTAAATTTTCTACTTATGGGATGCTCTTCACACTTTCTACTGGTTGTTACACATTGTCTGGTTTCCTGCAGAGAGAGGACATTGAATCTTGATAAATTCACAGACTCTGAAATAGAGACAATGGTGGACTTTATGTCCACTTTTTGATTTTCAAAAAGTATATTCATAATTATGTGTAACTATTTAAACTGTATATGTATTACCCCTGTACATTTTTTACATGGAGTGCAATGAATAATATATATATAATTGGCGATTTGCTGTTGTCATTTTCAGAGGCCAGTTAGGGTCATCCCCCAGCATTTTTTGTGAATATAGTCAGTTGCAAAATGAGAGCTTGAGTGTGTAAAATCACCATGATCATGCAAATTGACCTTTTACAGAGGATACTGCTAGATTTCAAGCAGCATTCGTGGAGATTGCGTGTAATTCTACCTTGAAAACCTCAGCGGTGACAGTGTTTTCTCTTTAGTCCACCAAAGTGACACTAAACTACTCTTGCACATTTCATATGTGCCGTGCCGTGTTTTGTGAAAGCTTCAATTTCTGACAGAGCAGGCAACACTTGCTATGCCAACTGGAGCTGCAACGTCAGAGAACTCCTAAAATAATATATAATTCTCCTGTATGGAATAGACCCATATTGGCTTCAGTGGCAATTCGCTGACCGTTTTAACACGGAATCAAAGGCAGTTCTTAGTTGCACCTTCTCTTATTCCTCGGCTATCTTTCGCTGACTTTTTAGCAGCAAAGAGAAGATGATTGTTGGACTACCATGAGCAGCGATCATAAGATCGGGGAGCTAGGTCACCGTTTCATGAAAGTCTTCCAATCTGCAGTGCAGATGAGTCCAACAAGAAACTCCAGACAATACCCCAAAGTGCTGTTGTCCAACGAACAGTTTCTATAAAGATCACAGAAGTAAATTTGACCTGAAGTGGCCTTTGGAGCTTCTCTGTAGCCTTCTGCCAGCCTTCAATACCTCTCTATTGCCTCTTGCTCCCCCTACAATCCAATAGGCAATTTTCTGACAGTTTTTACAGAAACTCATGATCTGCTTTCCACCATTCCATGCAGATTAGATGATGATGTATAGGCCTAACATATATCTAGTTTTTCTCATAATTTTAAACTTGTAACCTCGCTATAGCTGCTGATAATAGTAAATGTGTAACATGTTGAGGACTCCAACTCTCTCTCTCCCATCTCATAAATCAACCCTTGTGAGCACCAAGAACTTGGCCTTACGATATCTATCTATCTATCTATCTATATACATATCGTTCAGTATCTTAGGCGACCATGGAATAGGCCATATTTGGTGTCACCCTACACATCGTGTCACCAACGTCACTCAGCTGGATCTGGTTACCTAATGTCATTTTATCTAATAAAACCACATAATGTTACAGGGTTGTAATTTAATCTGAAGCATTACGCATCATGAATTATCATGAAGCTTTCCATGATGGAAAACCTCTAGACTGGCTTAGGTACAGGTAAAGGTAAGTGTTTATATAACACACTGTAAAAGAATAGTTCTCATATCCATAGACAAATCACCAATTACAGCCGCCGTAGTCATTGCATACTATCTTTTCTGTTGTCAGAAGAATTGAGGCTTGTGAACATGAGGAAACAACATGGAGAACGAAGAGACAAACAAGAGGAAGTTGTATGGTTTAAAGAAAATACCATGAGCACTAAGAATTCATGGTCAAATTGCAAACAATCTCAAGTTCCACAAATGTTGCCTGCAATCTAGCAGTGTCAGCTATAAAAGGACAATTTGCATGATCATGGTCACTTTAGTCTGGGCTTCTTGGCTGGCAACTGGCTATAATCACAAAAAACGGGGAAGGGGTGACAACGACTGGCCTCTACAAATCACCCTAGTGAATCGCCCATTCTCAGACAATGTGTAGCAGCCCCAGGAAAGAGAATGGCAACCTAACCGAACGAAACTGGAGCAGGGTTTCCATTAAAATGGCAAACTTTATTTAAAGGTATAGTTGTTGCAATTACAAGCAACAGTTATGCTACTTGGAAGAATTGGGGTTTTTCTTCTGCTTTGACCTATTTATAAAGGGCAATAACCATAAAAGAATAAAAGAAGAAGGTCGCATACATGTTACAAACAACAACAATAACAATAGCAGTGACATTAAAGATATGATAATTTTAGGATGATCTGCTTTACAGGTTTGTTTACAAATGACAGCATCACTTTACAGTGGACAAAGGAACAGCAGCGCAGCCAACTGAGAATCTGTCTTGCTCAAAAGACATGGGACCTAGAAAAGACTAGAACAGGCTTGGGCAAGCCTCCCTTCCAAAAAGGTTCGGATAAAGGCTCCAAGTAAAGACTCAGGATGCAATGTTTAGACATTTCTGGTGGTGATAAATTATCTCACAGCCGAACTTGTAGGGACGGCTCAATCTTTGGAGTTTCTAAGAACTGAAGTGAATCGTTCAGACAACTAGCACGTCTCTTGCAGCGTCCCCTAAGAATTTAAGAATAGCTAGCTCTCGAAGCTCTAAATCACTCGGTCGGTTAAGCAGATGGTGTGACAGTCAAATGTGATGCCTTGAAGCACTGAGGGACTCCCAGACACCATCTGTGTTGGAGACTACAGTACAACCAAAAACAACCGTCAACACAGCAAAGTCTTTGTGAGATGTACATCTCTGGTATGATATTGGACATAGATCTTCATAAATTTGCACGAGTTCACCAAAAAAAATTGATAAAAGGCAAAAATTATTAACTGCCATTACCAAATGGTTTTACAATAGGACAATTATGCTTTACTAGGATGGGGCATCGTTAGAAAGAATTTGCGTGAAATGAGCATCAAATATAATTTCCACCATCTTTTTGGACGATTCCTCTTCCTTTACTGTAAAACTGGTTTTGTTTGGAAAATAAACAAGATTA